>CM040123.1:352985012-353657349 GCA_022559845.1 Amorphophallus konjac | reverse complement strand
GCAGTTCTCAGACAACTCACCTGCTGATCTGAGAGTTTAGGTACTGTACAACAGAAACTTCAAAATTCTGCAAAGTCCAGATCCGAGCAGATCCGGTTGATCTATCTAGGCCTAGATTGAATGATTTCAAGAGAGCTTTCCAACGATAGCTTCTATGCCCCGATCCGACATCGGGATTGGTCGCAGCGGCCGATCTCGCTGGGTCGTGCGTCTGAAAACAGCAAGTGCAGATCCGTGGGAAGCTTTTCCGACCGGTGCCGATCGGAGCCGCCCGGTCTCCGACCGGCGAACCAGCGTGCCGCCATCCAGGGGAGCGCTTCCCCAAGCGTCCCCACTACAGCGGTGTCACCCGGTCCCACATGGCCCCTCCGACCAGTACGTGGGCCCCACGTTCCCGAGTACGTGTGCTGTCGAAGCTACGCGAGAAGCCGCTCGTCAACCCAAAATTGGTCCTCCCGGACCCACTTGTGTAGTCCTTTACCTCCCTGCGTGGAGTGGACAGTGATTCATTACTGTAACAATCGTGTATTATTGTTCCGAGAGTACGAGTTTCAGCCGGGTTCGTCTTCCCCACGCCGAGCGCGTGGAGGTATCATATTCGCTCCTACACTTGGCATTTGCTTTATTCATATATACTTGTTTATGCCGCTGCTAGATATCATGCTAGGATCATAGCTTGTTATATATTGTGATATCACCGCTGCTACGAGAGAGAGCGTGACCGTCCCGTGACCCGATCCGGGCATAAGAGAGAGTTGACCACCCTACCTCACTGCCGATTTCTCAACTGCGCACGTCCGACGCTTCTCTCGCTAAGGGACAATCACGAGCTCACCTAGAATCCGAGGATCGCATATCATTTCGGAGTCGAGTCCGTGGTCCGTCCCGCATCAGTTTGGTATCAGAGCGAGTTTGAGTCTAGGGTGTCTAAAACCAAAAAAAAAAGAGTGTCATTTAAGTCTAAGTGTCTAAGTCGGTCTTAGGAGTTGCATCTGCATACCATTAATCGGTATATAAAAGGTGTTGTCCGAACGTTAGGCTACACCTATCGGGAAGGCCGCACACTTGCGCGAGTGATCTTCGGATTGGTTATCTCCGCCACGTACCGAGTCTTGGTTGCGTCTAGGTTGTAGTCGAGTCACATTCCAACTTGCATCGCATTTTAAGTCGTGTCTAGGTGCTTGCATTAGTTTGCATAAAATTTGCTTATAAAACAAAAACAAAAAATGGCCTTGCATATTCATTCCTAGGGGACCCGACCCCCTCTTGGCCACCATGGCCACACCCCGAGCCTATAGTCCCGATGAAGTGGTCGCAATGTTCCAAACCTTGATGGGACAAGTGCAAGGGTTGAATACAAGCCTAGATCGGTTTAGTACTAGCCTAGATCGATTTTCTACCGGGGTAGATCGGATGTTCTTGGAGCCACCCCACGGACCCCTTCTCCACGAGGTGGACATCTCTTCCTTACCTATGAGGGCTCCATTGCCACCCCCTACTCCAACCCGCGCCTCCTTCGAGGAATTCGATGAAATAATTTCGGATTGGTTGGAAAGGACACGTGCTCCTTCACCACCTGTGGATGCTCCATTGCTATCTACTTCTGATCTTCATCCGGAGCCGTCAAACTTGGGGCCACCACATCCCGAGCCTCCCGTGTTTCTAACGGGTACGCTATACATAGCCGAGCCACTTCTTAGATGGCTCAAAGAAGGCCTGGTCCCACCTCCCTTCCCATCCATGGACCCCATCCTACCTCTAGTGTCGGTCAATTCCTTCCATACCACATTTCGATCTAGTCACCATGTTGACACGTTGGATGATCTTGTTATGGGACTAGACACGCAATGGAAGTTGACACATATGTTGGCCCGAGGCTTCGACCAACCCACGAGTCTTAGCTTCACCCATCCGGCCTTAGGGTTCATTACCTCCGAGTGCACCGTGGGTTGTGTTACCACGGAGGTTCTTCTACTTCTCTCGCTACCGGACGAGCCCGACTTCCTTACATTTATTCTGAGGGAGGAACCATATCTTCTATACACGGTCCCATCTACCACGATGGATGGAGGTGGCCGTCACCTTCATGAATTTCAAACATGGGACTATGTAACGGAGGAACCGAGGGGTCACACATTCTTTGACCCATTTGACCCCTACTCTAGTGGGTCCCGTGACCCATCACTTCCTTCATACCTTATCGGGGAAGTCCACTTTCACACCCCTTACCCACAGGTCGGGCCATCTATACCCACCAAACCCATCCTCGATACACCCACATCCGGCCCTTCCACACCCGGCTTCCCTAGCCCTCTCAAGTCTCCCAAATCCAAAGGGGAGTCCATGCATGACTGGGTCATACTTGGCCATTTAGGTGTTCTCCATGCCACTCATCTCCGGTTACATAACATGCATGCATGGCACACGTTCGGGTGTCCTGGTCCGCCGTCATCCATGTACGGGTCGGCCTAACATTAGGTGTGTCTAGGGTCATAGTTGAGTCAATGTGCTTTTCTTTGTGTGGTTTGTTTTGTGTGATTTGTTTGCATGGTTTGTGTGTCGTTTGTTTATCTGCATGTGTCTTGTGCAAGCTCGTCGATGTCAGTCTCTTATGAGTGAGAGGCGAGTGGACTCGCTCGATGAGTATGGGATCGGTTCTATATCTATACCCGGATCAGTCACCAACAGGGACCCAGCGGTGATTCCTAGTGAGTCTTCGAGCCGCCTCCTCCCCTTTTACGAGTGTCCCACCCAGAGTGTCCACCTCTAGCCCATAGCAGCTTGTGCATATCGAGTATATATGGAATGAGCAGGTGACGATCACTTGGAGTGGAGCATACCCGCGCTACTTGGCATGGTGACGGATCCGCCGGAGTACTCGAGCATCCATACCCCTACTCGACGGGGTCGAGTTCCTCCCACCCGGGAAGAATTGATGGGGACATCGAAGCAAGACCGTCAACATTTTGTTTGCATTTATGTCCTTTCATATTTGTATGTATACCCTTGTGTTATATGGGTACGCAATTGTAGGTCTTAGTGGGTTTATATGTAAAATTCCAGTAGGCCCAAGTAAGGGGGCCCTCAGCCCTTTCCCATTGGTCCATGTCACCCATGTGGGGCTGGTCAAACCATCCTAGGTGGCATCTAGAAGGGTTGAATGTCAAATGACACATGGGTAGACAAAGGGAGTATAAAGTCTAAGGTAGGCTACCTACCATGTCAAGCTTGTCTCCCACTTTGGTTATTTTATTTTTTTTTGTGTTGGTCACATTTAATCTAGGCCATTCCTTCCCCATCCCTAGATCCAATGGTGGAGATTGGATTTGATGTGTAGCATATATATACTTGTATTTTTCCATTTAGAACAATTAATGAGAAGAAAAAAAGCATTGTGCAAGAGCCCCCTTGTGAGAATTTCGACCCCCCTCTCTCTCCCTCTAGTTTTCTTCATCCCCAACCCCATTTCTAGAGTGGTATCCCTTCTATCATCTCCTCTTCACCTCCGATAATCATCGGTGCCGCCGCCGCCGCCGTTCGTGCCGCCATCGAGCCACCGCGAAGTCGTCTTCGGTATTCTGTCCATCCAGGACAGAAGCATCTTCCCTGAATTTCTGCTCCCACCTCCCTCCTCCTATGGAGCTGAAATTTTCAGGAGTGGTTCCCCTCTCGAACCCCTATCTTTACAAAAGAATTTGAGCCAAAATTCCTCCTTTTGCTATTTTTCCATTTTCGGTCTTCAGGTCATCCCAGATCTGCCAGGATTCTATCTACAGTGATAGCAACCCTGAGTTTCCCATATCCGGACCTTGTTTTGATTTTTCTTGGAGCCCCCAATTTTACTGGGCGTTTTGTACACCTTCCTCTCTACCACCAATTTTTCGTGTAATTTTTAAAGCTCATTTCATATTTTTAGAAATTCCCTTTCCGAACCATCTATAGTTCTATCAGCCTGTTTCCAGATCCGACCACTAGTCAGTCCAAAATCCATAATAAATCGTATCCTTCACCAATCCTTCCACAAGAATTATTTCCATTTTCCTTGTTCAAACCTCTACAACTTTGATGAAGAGCACAGGAGCTGAATCGGACACCTACCTTGCGGTCAAAGGTAGTTCTCAGATAACTCACCTACTGATCTGAGAGTTCAGGTACTGTACAACAGAAACTTCAAAATTCCGCAAAGTCTAGATCCGAGCAGATCCAGTCGATCTACTTGGGCCTAGATTGAAGGATTTCAAGAGAGCTTTCCAACGATAGCTTCTGTGCCCCGATCCGACTTCGGGATTGGTCGCAGCGGCCGATCTCGCCGGGTCGTGCGTCTGAAAACAGCAAGTGCATATCCGTGGGAAGCTTTTTCGACCGGTGCCGATCGGAGCCGCCCGGTCTCCGGCCGGTGAACCAGCATGCCGCCATCCCGGGGAGCGCTTCCCCAAGCGTCCCCACTACAGCGGTGTCGCCCGGTCCCACACGGCACCTCTGACCAATACGTGGGCCCCATGTTCGCGAGTACGTGTGCTGCCGAAGCTACTCGAGAAGCCGCCCGTCAACCCGAAATCGATCCTCCCGGACCCACTTGTGTAGTCCTTTACCTCCCTGCGTGGAGTGGGCAGTGATTCATTGCTGTAATAATCATGTATTATTGTTCCGGGAGTACGAGTTTCGACCGGGTCCGTCTTCTCCACACCGAGCGCGTGGAGGTATCGTATTCGCTCCTACACTTGGCATTTGCTTTATTCATATATACTTGTTTATGCCGCTGTTAGATATCATGCTAGGATCATAGCTCGTTATATATTGTGATATCACTGCTGCTGCGAGAGAGAGCGTGACCGTCCCGTGACCCGATCCGGGCATAAGAGAGAGTTGACCACCCTAGCTCACTGCCGGTTTCTCAACCGCGCATGTCCAACGCTTCCCTCGCTAAGGGACAATCATGAGCTCACCTAGAGTCCGAGGATCGCATATCATTTCGGAGTTGAGTCCGTGGTCCGTCCCGCATCACCCTGTCTTTTATGGACGGATCATCCGGCTACAATCAAATCTGGATAGCTGACCACGACCGGATTCACACGGCCTTCAGGTCGCCCAAGGGGATATTCCACTACAAGAGGATGCCCTTCGGCCTCAAGAATGCCGGCGCCACGTATCAGCGGGCGATGACCAAGATATTCAACGAGATGCTGTATAGCAAAGTCGAATGCTACATTGATGATTTGGTCGTCAAGACCAAGGAAAGGGGCGATCATTTGAATGATCTTAGGGTCGTCTTCCAGAGGCTCCCGCAGTACGGGCTGAAGATGAACCCCATGAAGTGCGCCTTTGGCGTTTCCAGCGGGAAGTTCCTCGACTTCATTGTCCGGCACAGAGGAGTCAAGATTGACCCCTTCAAGATAAAAGCCATCCAGGAACTGCCTCCTCCGAAGAGCCTGGGGGAGCTGAGGTCTATGCAAGGTCGGTTAGCCTACATCCGCAGGTTTATTTCTAACCTGTCAGGGCGCTGCCAACCCTTTCACAAGTTGATGATGAAGAATACACCCTTTAGCTAGGGTCTCGAATGCCAGCATGCGTTCGACCAACTAAAAGAATACCTGAAGACCCCGCCAGTCCTGGGGGCACCCGTCAAAGGTAGACCGCTTATTCTTTATATAGAAGCTACTGAATATTCACTGGGGGCAATGCTTGCCCAGAATAATGAGGAAGGGAAGGAGCAGGCTCTCTACTATCTCAGCCGAAGGTTGGTGGGAGCAGAGGCCAAATACACCCCGATTGAGAAGATTTGCCTTGCCTTGGTCTTCGCAGTCAAGAAGCTGAGGCACTATATGCTGTCTCACGAGGTGAATCTGATATCCAGAGCCGATCCCATCAAGCACATCCTCTCCCAGCCAGTCCCGAAGGGGCGTCTTGGCAAATGGGCCGTGCTACTCATGGAGTTCGACATCACCTACGTGCCGCAGAAGGCCGTTAAGGGGCAAGCCGTCGCGGACTTCTTCGCAGCACATCCCGTGCCCGAAGACTCCCCGCTGGCCACTGAGCTGCCCGAAGATGAAACACTGGAGGTGGACCAGATTCAACAAGCCATTTGGAAGCTACACTTTGACGGGGCCTCGAGAACAGAAGTGACCCCGTCCGGGCGCACCAAGGTACGGGCCGGAGCCTGCATCGTCCTCAAATCCCTGGAGGGGGACGTAGTGCACACTTCCTGCTGCATCAGCAAGCCCTGCACAAATAATGAAGCGGAGTATGAAGCGCTGATCATCGGCCTCCAGGTGGCCCTCCCAATGGAGATCAAAATGCTTCAAGTATTCGGTGACTCACTGCTGGTCGTCAAGCAAGTCCATGGGTAGTTTGATGTCCGGAAGCCCGAGCTGCTCCCTTACTATACTAAGGCAAAGGCGCTCATGGAGTGGTTCTATCTCCTTGAAATAGGCCATGTCACCAGAGGAGATAATGCACAGGCCGATGCCCTAGCAAAGCTGGCGAGCTCACTAGGAGTGCCTCCAGATGGGTTAATCAACATCCAAGTGATAAATCAATGCCAAGTGCCCAGCATGATAGAATAAGAACCAGAAGAAGAGGAGCTGGAAGTCGCCACAGCAGAAGCCATCGGCCTACCTGACTGGAGGGAGCCTCTGATGCAGTGGTTCAGATACCAGCAGCTGCCCAAGCGAAGAGAAGAAAAGATCAAGCTAATGAGAACCAAGAACTCTTATGAGCTCCGAAACGGAATATTATTCCGGATTGTGGCCGACGCCAGACAGAAATTACTCCTCCGATGACTGTCCACTGAAGAAGCCTGGAGGGTCATGAGGGAAGTCCATGCCGGGACAGCTGGTGCACACCAGGCAGGATCGAAGATGAAGGTCGAAATAAAGAAGCTTGGCTACTATTGGCCGGCAATGTTCGACGACTGCTACAAATATGCTAAGTCGTGTTAGAAGTGTCAGGAGCATGCCGCCATACCCAGAAGGCCGCCCGTGCAGCTGCATCCAACGGTGTCCAGCTGGCCGTTTGCCCAATGGGGAACAGACGTCGTGGGTCCCTTACCCGCGTCATCCGTCGGCTGTAAATACATTTTGGCGGCAACTGATTATTTCTCCCGTTGGGCAGAGGCCGTCGCCCAAAGGGAGGTTACCGGAGAGACCGTGGCCAGATTTATCCGCCGTAACATCATATTCCAGTTTGGCACCCCCGACCGGATTGTCTCAGACAACGGCAGCCACTTCCGCAACCAAAAGTTCTACCGGCTGGCGGAAAAGTACAAAATTGACTGGAGGACATCGAATCCTTACAATCCCCAGGCTAATGGGCTGGCCGAAGCCTTTAATAAAACACTCTACACTCTCCTGGCCAAGATTGTTAGTTCTAACAAAAGGGACTGGGAAGAAAAAATGTATGAGGTGTTGTGGGCGTACCGTACCGTATACAAGACCCCAACGGGCTGCTCGCCTTTCTCTCTAGTATACGGCTCGGAGGCAATTGTCCCCGTCGAATTGGAGGTACCCTCCCTCAGGGTCGCCATCCAGCACGGGCTTGTCCAGGAAGGGCAGACCAACATCGAGCGAAGACTCGAAGAGCTCTCCAGTTTGGAAGGAAAGCGGCTTCAGGCCCAACAGAACATTCAAGTCTACCAGGCCCGAATAGCGCGTGCCTTTGACAAGCTCGTCAAGGAACGCGAATTCAAGAGAGGCGACCTTGTCATGGTCAAGAGAAAAGACGTCATGGCCGCCAACCCTAAGGGTAAGCTGAATGAAATTTGGCTCGGACCTTACGTAGTCCAAAAAGTCTACGAGGGTGGAGCTTATGTAATTGTCAACCACCGTGGGGAGGTTCAATTCTCGCCTCTTAATGGGAGACACTTGAGGTTGTACAACGCTCCAGCACCCCCATTCAATCAATAAGATAATCTTTCGCCCTATCTTGGGTGAATTTGCATGATTGCTGTCCGAATGACTTGATCGTCATTCACATTCTCAAAAAGGAACAAAAAAAAAGTAAAAAAGAGAAAAAAAAAAGAAAAAAAGGAGAAAAGAGAAAAAGAATGGGAGCAGGGAAGAGAAAAAAAAGGGGAAGAAAAAAAAAGAGAGAGAAAAGAGGAAAAAAAAGGGAGAAAAGGAAAAGAAAAAAGGAGAGGAAAAAGGGGGGGGAGGAAGAAGAAAGAAAAAAAAGAGAGAAAAAGGTAGAAGAGAAGAGAAAGAAGAAAAAAGAAGAAGAAAAAAAAAGGGAAACGGAAAAGGGGGGAGACGGCTTCCCCCCATTTCGAACCATCGCCCCGTATCAGCAGGGATACCAAAAACTAAATAAACTCTTCTCTCCGTCCTCCCCGGGCGGTGGGTATCCCTTTGGCTTGGACCTCCCGTCCAGGCCATTGACTAAACAAACCTTTCTCTCTGTCTTCTCCGGGCGGTGAATATTCCCTTTGGTTTGGACCTCCCATCCGGGTCGTTGGTTAGGCAAATTTCTGTTCGCCACCCCTCCGAGCGACAAGAGGCCCAATCTCCTCCGCCTAAGGCCAGTGTGCAGTTCCAACATTGGGAGAGACCGGTGGTCCACCCGTTTGGCATGGTGGAGTGGTCCCCTCGTTCTCCCCCTGGGAGGGCGAGCACTCTCCTGTGCCCCACATGGATCCCTACCTCGTTCCCCGAGAGCGAACTACCGCAAGGACTTACACTCTACCGGTGTGTGCCGACAAAAAAATGATGAAGAGGAAGAAGAGAAAGAAAGGAGAGCAGAGGAAGAAGAAAAAAAAAAGAGATCCCCTTAGAGCGAATGCCACGCACACTGAAAGGACATGAGAAATTGTAAATGTTCTGTTCCATTCAAAAAGGATTAAATGACATGTGCTTCGGGGCATACCCCTGTGTTACTTTTCAAAAAGAATAAAAAAGAGGGGAGCTAAGGGGTGCCACGCTCAATCGACGCCCCTGAAGATGTCTTCAAGAGGGAGGATTCCGACGTAAGGAAAGTTTGTCATGTCGCACAGTTGGCCCCTCCGTTCTTCGAGTCGGGCGAGCTCGGTCTCCACGGACGCCATCTCGGCCTGGGCGACGGCAAGTGCCTCGCCTTCCTCCTCGACTACCTCCTCAGCTCGGGCAAGGTCGGACCTGGCGGCGGCAAGGTAGCCCTCCAGCTTCGCAATCCGATTCCTGAGGGAGCAAACATCGCCCTGGCTGTCCTCCATGGCCTTCCCGTGCTGCTCTTCATCGTCGTGCCGTGCCTTCAGAATTTGAAAATATTCGTCTGCCTGGGCATCGAGAGCAGCGCGCTCACCGGGAGCTTGAGTCTCGAGGAACTCACGACGCTTAACATACTTCAGCAGCAATAAAACCCGCCGCGACCATTCCTCGAGTGGGCAGCCCAACACTTGCAGTGCCCCGGTCAGCTGCGTCACTATACTCTGCACCTCCCTATATGACAAGGAAAGATCGGCGAAGAGCATTGTCCGCAATGTCACCAACATCTGTCGGACCGGTACGCCTGACGAGGTATGGCTGACCGAGGGCACAGTTGGAGGGACAAAATCTATAGAGTTGTCCACCTCGGCCCATAAATTAGCGTCCACTGCGACCGAAGAAGATGGAAGAGCAAGAGTCAAGTCTCCTGGCCGACGTAGCTCGACAAAAGACCCCTGGAGGGTCACCGCCAGGGGAATGGATAAGGTCACCGCCGAATCACTTGGTGTCGCCGTCATCTCCCTGGACGGGGATGCAGGTGCCGCTGCTGTAGCCAAAGGAGGGGCTTCGAGCAAAGCCGGGCCCGAAGCCATCGCCGATCGACCTCTCCCCTGCGCCTGGGACCCCTCCAGGTGCGCACGGAGCCCCGCGAATATCCTCTTCAGAAGCGGGTTCTCCACCTGAGCCGAGATCCTCGGAAAAGGCGGAAGAGGAACCACCAGCCGGGGTCTGCCTCCCGCTTGCACAAGCGCTGCGAGGCTTTCCGCCCTCGGGCCCAGGACCGAAGCTGGCCCCTCCACCGCTATCGGACCAATAATCGACCTCCGTTTAGCGACGGCCTTCCGGAGATGGGCAGACGTTGTAATGTCTCGGATCTTTGTTGGATCTTTATTGGGTCTTCCGGATCCTTTTCGGAGAGTTTTGGATCGCTTTTGTAGCTCCCGAGTTGAGTTTTACGATCCGTGTGGGTTTTTCTCTCGTACTAGTTACAGAACCCTACGGTGACTTTATCTCTCACTTCATCGACTCGTGGACGATACGGTGGCGATGTACTCTTCGAGCCAATCGTTTTGACTATTTTTGTGTATTTTTTTGAGACCGGGCCAAAAATCAGATTTTTCAGAAATTAGGAAAATTTCCTAATTTCTTTCTATAAATTCAATTCCACTATCTCTCCTGTTCATTTTCAACTTCACGCTATCTCACTCCGTTCTCTCCCGTCTCTGGTCCGTTCGGCGCGGGGCGCACATCGTTGCGGAGCTGGCTGAGGCGTGGACGTGCTCGAGTGATCGGTTCGTGGGAAGGAGCAGCGGATGACGCGTGGCGGGCGCGATCTCTCGGTGGATTTTGAGAGGGCGTCGTTCGTGATTCAGTGGTTTTCGGCATGGTTTAGTCCCTTCGGGGCACAGTTTCTTCGGTGGAGGTAGGGAGATGGACCGCCACCTTGATCTGCACGTTTCCTCTATTTTCGTACATGATTTGGTGCTCGATCGTGGGAGATCGGGCCAGTTTTGTGAAAACCGTCATTTTTGGGGTTTTCAGGGTTCGCCGAAAAATAGCAACCATTTGCGGCGTGGTTAGTGTCAAAATGACCGCTGGGATGTCTGGATCCCATTCATGTTAGTTTCGTGTCGATCGGTTGTCATTCGAGGCCGGTAGGAGTCCGGGAACCTCGGTGACCCGTTTTGGGTCGATTCGTCAGAATCGCCTCGATCGTGCGTTTTAACGCATGCATGTGGGCTTTTTAGCCTCCAGATGTTGTTTTCCACGGTTTGCCTTTATTTCCCCTGCGCTTCGACATGAATGGGGCGTGGAACGGCCTGATTTGGCGTTTCCACTATTTTTCCGCCGTGACTGGTGTAGCAGTCGTTCCAGGGACCGTCACAGTCCCTGACGGCCCTACGACAGACCATCACAGAGTCTGTTCATTTTAAATTTTTTGTGGCTGAGTGATCGTAACGGTCATACCCCTGACCGTTACACTCCCCTGGCGCGTCCCGGCTGGTGCGTCACAGCCATTGTGCCTTATGTGTTGTGTTTGAGGTGGTTGCTCTGACGGCACTCCCCCAGTGCGTTAGAGTGGTGTAACGCGCCTGCCCCAGGCCGTTGCACTCTGTTTGACCACATTTGACTATTTGAGTCGGTTCCCCTGACGTGCCCGCCCTGGGGCGTCAGGCTGTGTAACGCATCTGCCCCAGGCCGTTACACCCTATTTTGACTGTGTAGGGTCTGTTGGCGTAACGCGTCTATGCCTACGCGTTAGGTTGGCGTAACGCGCCTGCCCTCGTGCGTTAGGTTGGCGTAACGCTCCTGCCGTCGTGCGTTACGCTGCTCACATTTTGGGTTCGAGCGTGTTGGCTCTGACGCGCCCGCCCTGGTGCGTCAGGCTCGTGTAACGCGCCTGTGCTAGGCCGTTACAGTCTTGTTGTGGCCGTGATGGCCGTTGGGCTTTTCGGTGTGCGGCCGTGTGTTGTGGGTCCGTTCTAGGTGATGTTAGGGGCTGTTTGGGGGTAGGTTTGTGGTGTTGTCTGTCGCTCCCGTGGTCTAGCCGCTTTCCCCGTGGACGTCGGTCGATGTTCCTATGAAGGCTAAGACTACGTTTCCGAGTCTGTCGGCAATTTCTTGTGCTGCGTTCGGTGTGTGAGGTACGAGTGACAGTCCATGTTCAACTATCTGTACTTCAGCGCCACGTTTCGAGCTTCCTCCTCGTGTCGCCCTAGACGTCCTGCAGTCGAGGGGTGACCCCGATATACGGTTTGCAAGCTAGTTTCCGTCGGCTCCTGCGGTTACCGTAGCGTCCTACGGGGGGAGAAAACTAGCTAGAGGCCTGGCTCTAGGCAGGAGCCAGTGTGTGCACACATGGTCAGGGGTTGAGGACTGACGTCGACGGGCGTGACCCTGACTAGTACTTGTACCTATGTTTCCGCGTGGGTCTGCGACTCGGCCAGGCTCGCGTAGGCCGCGATCGGTGGGTAGTTGAGACACTTGTGGGGTTTGTCGTGACCTGTTCGGGTTGGCCTTTCCGTGGTTGTACTCGAGGTCTGTGTCTTGTCCGGTGCACGATGCTCTGGTCGTGTTGCTTGTGCCTATCTAGGTCTTTTCTAGGCCTTCTTTTGCATGCATGTTGTATGTGTAGGTTGGGGTGTTTTGTTTGGCTTTTTCCCTTTTCCTTGCTGCTCCCTACTCCTCTTTCCCTTTCTAGGCCTGCTTGCCTGTTCGGGTTATTCCCCTAGTACTTACCTGTTCCCTACTCCTGCTTCCCTTTATTTTGCAGCTTTCTAGTGTTGTTTCTTGCTGCTATCCCTATTGTTCCGTGTTACTGCGTGTTTTTCAGTGGGGATCCGTGTGACCCCTACTGAGCCAGTGACACGAGGCTCACCCATGTTTTTCAGGTGGGATGATGTGTTCGTTCTGCTTCCACGGATCCTAGAGTTCGAGTCGTAGCTACCAGCTGGTACCTCCGTCGGGCTTCCCCCGACTTCTTGGTACGTCTTTTCTTTCTGTCGACTGTACTGCTAGACTACTATCTTTAGCTTTGGACTTGACTCTGGTATATAATTGTTTAAAATCTGTTAATTAAAATGTAATTTTATTTCTGCTACTTTAGAAAACCGATCTAATGAAATTTAATTGCTTGCTGCTATATCTGTCAGTTCAATGTACTACACGACAATCCTTTTTCCCTCCGGAGCTTTACCGCTCTTGGGAGGCCTCGCGGGTTCCATGTGGTATCAGGTGTATTCGGTAGTCTTACTGGGTATATCTGGTATCCGGAATCCGGGTCATCACAAACGTCTTCCCCGGCGTCGGCGTTACCTAACCATGTGGAGCAGAGTTAGCCACCCGCCACCGACGACGGGTCATGCGGGATCAAAAGGCGGGGAAGAGTCATAAGGCCCACGTACTTACCTCGGCCACCGGGACGATGCTGCCTTTGGGCGTGATCTCCCCCTCCTCCAAAGACTCGCCTGCCGGCCCAGGAGCACCAGAAGCCTCTACGGCCGACTCCTGCTGAAGGGCCTCGAACAAAAGGGCTAGCTTGCCCAGGCCCACATCGGCTCCCGCCGGGCGGTCAACCGGCGCGGCTGGAGCAGCTCCCTCCACAGCCTCCGACTCGGTTGGTTCCTGAAAATCAAGGGATGACATGAGGAAAGTCGCTGGATGATCACGAGGGAGGACCCGTGCGAACAAGCTCACACTTACAGCAGCCTCCTCCGTTAGGCTCAGAGAGCTAGCAAGTGAGGGAGCCTTAAAGATCGGCTTGGGAGGCCCAGGTACCTCACGAGTGCCCTCGCCAAAAGCCACTTTGTCGGAAGAGTAGTCATAATCTACCTCTTCACTTGACGAAGACTCGACCGCCACAGGTTCTCCCCTCGCTGGCAAAGGGGCCTCCACTTCGAGGTCGATGATCGGCGCATCCTCGCGCGGGCTGGGCGAGGGTAGTGCGCCGGACTTCAACCTCTTCCTCGTGTACATGCGCGTTGCCGGGAGATGCAAGCGAGGCCCTGGTGGCCCGATAGTTGCCACGTCAACCCCTACTACATAAAGAAAGGGTGGATCACACGAGAGCCGATGAGGCCTTAAGGATGAAAGAAGGCAAATAGTCGGACAAAGGTGGATACCCCCTCCGGCTTCTACATCGCGAGATGGCTCAGGGGCCTCCTCGACAGGCAATGGTGCCCTAGGAGTTGCAGCCTCGCTCTCGCTCGGGACCGGTGCAGGTGCCGGCTCCTCCATGCCGGCTGAAAAGGAAAAGTGCGCATGTTATGTATGCATGAAAGCCCTACCCCCGGGAGGCATATAAATCCCAGGGAGTGTCCGCGGTCAACAAGTCTCACCGGCGGGGCGGCTCGGTTCAGCCCGGGTAACCTCGAACTCCTCGAAGGATAGAATGGGAGCCACTGAAGAGACGGTCATCGGAGCCAGGGAGGTCTCGGCCCGCCTTCGCTTCGCCTCTTGCCGCCCAGTCGCTTTGGCAGTGGCCAACGCTTTCTTAACGGGCGACCTCGCCCGGGATCTCTCCTTGACATGTAGAGGGGGAGTCGGAGTCGGCGCCGGTGCCTCCCCTACTACAACCATGGCCTCTCCTACGCTGGGAGTGCACGTGGGTGCTTGCCCTTCCACATCAGGGACGGGCGCAGGAGCCGGTTCCTCCACGTCAGGAAGGGGCGTGGGTGTAGGCTCTTCTACAGCAGCTGAGACAGAAAAAAGAAGAAGAGACATTCATGTGTCAAGGCCTTGCCTCGGAATGAAAACAGACCTTAAAAGCACACTAATGGTTGGAGATTCCAACCGGAAGGTTGACTCGGCTCGGCCTGGGTGACTTCAAACTCCTCGAAAGATGGAATTCGTGGCGCCGGAGGAGCAGCCACCGAAGCCTTAGCGGCCTCTATTTTTTGCCGCTTCGCGTCCAGCTGCTTGGCCACCTTGGCAGCATCCACCGCCTTCTTCACAGGCGATTTTGCCCGGGGCCTCTTCACTGCCTTGGGCAAGGGGGTCGTGGTTGGGGCCAGTAACGCGGCGTCAAAATAGGCGGGCTTCTGGACGAGCCGAAGAAGGTTCCGGTACGTCGCCATTTGTATGCTATCGGGATGGTCTGTCAAAAGAAATATATATATGATTAGCATCCGATACCCCGCAAAGATCATAACGATGGTGGAGGAGAACAAAAGGAAGAGGGAAGATCACATACCATGGGGCCAGTATACAGCCGAAGTGTTATCGGTCAGTAGCTCAGGGACAGCTCCTTGTCCCGACGCGCTGCCTCCCGGACTAGCTAGCACACGTCCTCGATCTTCTGGCAACGATCAGTGAGGGCAGCCAGGTCCGCATGCTTCTTCGACGAGAGGTGGCAGAAAAGATTGAAGTGGTCCATGCCCCACCCGTCGGCGTAATAATATGAGACCTGCAGGCACTTGCCCAGGATGGCGGCCGTCTGGTCCTCGATCTTCAGCCCGTTCACCCGGAGAAGGACATATAGCCATGTGGTGTCCTTGTAATTTTCAGACTTCCTCTCCTCCCGCCACATGAATGTGTGGTATGGGCAGATCGGGTCCCTCTCCGGACGCCAGCTCTTTGCGGGAGTCCCCTCCTTCTCCATGGGCAGCGGATAATTAATAAGCTCCAGGTGGTCGCGACCGATCCGGTAGTGGTCCCTCAAAGTTTTCTTGAAGTCGTCCTTGGCCACCGGGGGTAGCTCCACCTTTGGTGTTGGCCTCGCTTCCCGAGCCTCCTGGCGAGCGGCCAGATATGCCACCACCTCCTTCTCCTGCCTGTTCTTGAGCCGGAGGAGATGCTCCGGGTCAATATCAAGTACTGGCACCGACTGCTTGCTCAAAAATTTTCTCTCTGCCCCGTCCCAGCAATCGGTCTTGTGTAATCGATAAAAGGCCGTCCGGGCATTCCACCACTTTACGTACTCTGGTGTTACCCGGGGAATATGGCCGGGGGCTGGTACCCTGAACGCCGCAGAATCTGCCCGATGGAAGAAGTCCCACCAGCTTCTGGCATGCTTAGCGGTTGAACTCCCCCGGAGGCTTCGTGAAGGCAGGCCGAACTGTGCATGATAAACAGGGATATCCTGATCATATCCGAAATTTCGACCAAACCGGAAGGGGTAGTATGGTTCCAACAGTAAATTATCCCCCTTCCTGAACGCCAGCACGCTCGGGCGAATGGATAACGCCCGAAATTTCAACCAAACCGGAAGGGGTAGTATGGTTCCAACAGTAAATTATCCCCCTTCCTGAACGCCAGCACGCTCGGGCGAATGGATAACGCCCAGTCCCTGAGTTCGGATTCTAGCAACGGGCGGACCGCGTTCTCCTGGCTGATTGGGTGGACGTACTTCTCCACCTAATCATCTCTCCATTCCCTCTTATTATTCACCAGAGGGCTAGAATGTGCGGCCAACGTCCAGAAGTGGATGGTGCTGGCTGCGTCTCGCGGAACTGTCGTCAGCCGGCCCCGAATATCATACAGCTGTAGGGAAGTAGAGCATGGCTCTGCACTGGCGAACTCCATCATCCTCGGCACCAGCCCCCAGTCCTGAAGGGTGCGCGGGGTGAATTTCGGAAACAACGAGTAGACCCAGGCATTGAAGAAATGCAGTGGGCACACATACCGAGCTTGCCTCGGGAATTGATGAGTGCTGAGGTCCCCCAGTGCCTTGTATATCAGGCAAAGAGTGGCCGGGCACAAGGACAGCACGCCAGTTGACAGGCCGGGTAGATGGCGTCCGGTCGAATGACTGTCTCATCCCCGTATGGCATGGCAAATGAGCACAGCCAATATGTCAGGTACGTGGCGCAATGTGTTAACGGGTCAACCCCCATCGGATTGGGGCCACTCCAGCGTCCTCTGGAAGGGATCTTCACATCAGTCTTGGGCTTGGCGCGCTTCTTTTGAGCAACGGTGGTGCCGACGCATGGAAACTCCTCATACTGCTTCAGCCCATCATAAAAATATTGCAGCCACAGGGTCAGGCGCACCCTCTTCCGGTCCCCACGGGGAGGCTACCTCCCGCCGTGCGCCAGCTGGTACAGTTCCCGGTATACTTTCATGAGATATCGATATGAATAGCCAAGGGAATAATAGCCATCCCCATTAGTTTCGTCTTTGATCAGATCTGGGAGGCATACTTCTTCGTAGGGCTCCCCATCAATGGGCAAGCCGCTGAGCTAGCTGAGGCTCCACAAATCAAGTGAAGTCTCACCTTCCGCCGTATAGAAAGTATTGGTCTCTGCACTGAATACTTCTATCATGCCACAGCAAAGACCCTTGGAGATGGGATAGCCGTAACGAGAGGCGTAGACGCTGTGGTAGATGCCAGCCCGGACCAGCAATGGGGAGTAGTTGAACAGCACGTACTTGGTGAATTCTACTGCCCCTTCCCTGAAGGTATGAGCATCCTGGAGCTTCAGCTCCCCGAACCAGCCTAGCGCCAACTCGTACTTGAATCAGACGGCCAGGCAATCCAGTGTGAAGGGCTCCTCCCTGTAGCCCCATTTCAAGGGAGCCAAGAACAAACCAAAGCGAGGCGGCTTGCCTTGCACCCGCCCCGCGGACATGTCCCATTTTGCCGGAGTGAATTGGGGTGCTTGCACCAATCTGTCCTCGGCTGGCAGCACTCCTTCGATCCCCAGGACAGGCTTCCAATCTCAGGCCTCCCCCACCAAATACATCGGGATGCTCCTAGGGACACTGTACAATAAACTATCCTGAGCCTGCAGGATCACTCGCTCGACCTCCCGCACAGCTCGTAGCTCCCGCCTCTCCTGGGAGCGGAAGTACTTCAAAAATCGGATGAGATGCTTATCCTTTGGCAAGTCCTTCCGATATTCACCAGTCTGGTCGAAGGTGAAGCGATTCTCAACCCGAGAGAGCCTATTGTAGTCCATTGTCTCGGCCTCAGAGCCCGAGGACTCGGCTTGTGCACCCACTTCAGCATGCTCCCTATCCAGCTCCTCCACATTGAGCCATGTGATGGCTGGCACCGGAGGTGGGGGAACAAGGCCGGCGGCGGTAGCAGGAGCAGAGGAACCGCTTGGGTCAGCCATTTATCTGCAAGGATACAACAAACAGAAGATCAGAACAAGCCACGGGCGGAGAGAAATGAAAACTGTAAATGGCCTCTACTACAAGTGAAGTGAATAAGACGCTGCCAATTTCTGACGAAATTTTGGCAGAGTTTCCCCTAGGCCAGAGGCGTAAGGGAAAACATGGGTGCGCATCCACAAGGAGTGACGGCCCCAACAAAGTCACGGTGGGCCCCGAGGGACAACACCGAAAGTCCTCCGTTCAAAGAAATCCTCCCTTCACTGACTCGTTGCCTAAAGGGCCCCTCCGCCGGCACGCCCTAAGGTGGCCTTCACCAGCGCGCACCCCCCCGGTCTTCACCGGCACAGCCAAGTGGCCATTCCCTGGCACGCTTCGGAGCGTCCCTCGCCGGCATGCTTACAGCAGCCTTCCCCGGCACACCCGGAGCTACCCCTCGCCGGTACACCTATACGGGCCTTCACCGGCACGCCAACGCGGTCTTCCCCGACACACTCCTCTCCAATAGGGCTTCCCCGGCACGCTCGGTGCTTGCCTTTGCCGGCACGCCCCATTCATTATTCCCCGGCACGCTCCTGTAGCCTTTCCCGGTACGCCTATTGGGACATCCACCCGGCACACCCTTGTGTCCCCTTGCCCGGCACACCCATAAGCCTCCTCACCGGCACACCACAGTTGCCCCTCACGCTCCCTCCCAGCAGCCCTAGCTCGGCACACACCCTGGAAGAGCCCACCCAGCACACCCATCACCACGGTCGCCGGCACACCCACACGATGCTTCCTGGCACGCCCCCTTGGGTCCCTTAGCGGCACTCTTTGACCCCGCTTGCCCGGCGCGCCCGGCGTCCCCCTCGTCGGCACGACTGGCGCCTCCGGCCTACGACCACCTTGTGGCCCTCCCGCGGAGTCAAAGAAGAGGGAGGAAGAGGAAGAGCAGAGGGAAAGAAGGAGAGGGAGAGAGGAAGAGAGAGGTGGGAAGCCTAGGGCTCCACTGACCCCCCCCCCCCCCCCCCGTGGACGGCGAAGAAGGTGAGGGAGAAGATTGGAGGGAGAGTAAGAGAGGAAGAGAGAAGAGAGAAGAGGAGAGGGGGGAGGCCCTTCGCGGCCGTCTCCTCACCACGATGACGACGACGGTGGCGGCTGGCGTCGGAGAGGACGGAGAAGAGGAAGAAGAAGGAGGACGGGGGGTGTCTCGCCCGTTCGGCCACTGAAGAGAGAGAAAGAGAGAGGGAAGAAAGGGAATTCGAAAAGGGGGGTGGCCCGTTTGAGCCACCCCTGCCCTTTTTATATGAGGTTATAAAAAGAGAAAAAAGAGAGAGAGAGAGAGAGAGAAGGAAAAAATGGGAGAAAAAATAGAGAGAGTTAGAGATGGGGGAGGAATTTTGACAAAAAAGGAAAAGAGAAAAAAATAAAAAAAATAAAAAATGGGGGAACAAAAAAGGGAAAATGGGGGAGAGAAATAACAATGATAATAAATAAATATAAATATGTATACATATATGCGTGCATATGCGCACATACATGTGGAGGTGTACGTAAATAATGCACGATGATAGATGTCTCCGTGGGTATGTCCCGTCCGCACGCCCCTAGGTGTCGACGGGCATCCGCACAGACAAAGATGACTCCACCTCTACATTGGCATTAGTTCCTTGCCGGCAAATGAGTCCTTTTTCTGGCGCAAGGCTTCGTGCCCTAGCCACCTTCTCTCATGCAAAATCACCATTGCAGGCCTTACGCCAGAATCGGTAAAGTCTCCATCCTTGCACTGGCATTAATCCCTTGCCAGCGAATAAGCCCCTTTATGGTGCAAGGCTTCATGCCTTAGCCACCACCCGTTCTCACACAATAGTGCCGTGACGGACCTTACGTCCGAATCGGCAGAAAATCCCCTGTTGCGTTGGCATTATCCTCTTGCCAACGAATGAACCTTATCTTTCGGCGCAAGGCTTCGGGCACTAGCCAACAAACACATATTATCCACTCATCCAAAAAAAAAAATAAAAAAAAAAGAGAAAGGGGCTTAAAATAGAGGTGCCCTGCAAGACTTGTCCCTACACGGGGGCGAGGGCAAAAAATGGCAACAACCCAGCTGCAGCGAAAACCCGCAAAGGGCGCTGCAGGTAAAATCGAGAACCCCGCCACGTGAAAACCCGAGAGGGCGCGTGGGCAAAAGCAAGAGGGGGCTGGTGATGGCGAAAACCCGAAAGGGCGCCTGTGTCGGTAATGTGGTTTAAAGAAGAAAAAAAGAGAGAAAAGAGAAAAAGAAAGAGACAAACATACTGCTTCAGTTCCCGGCACCCCGTCGGCACTGATGAAGAGACAAAGAGACCAACATACTCCTTCAGTTCCCGACACCCCGTCGGCACTAATAAAGAGACAAAGAGACCAGCATACTGCTTCAGTTCTCGACACCCCGTCGGCACTGATGAAGAGACAAAGAGACCAACATACTGCTTCAGTTTTCGACACCCCGTCGGCATTGATGAAGAGACAAAGAGACCAACATACTGCTTCAGTTCCCGGCACCCCGTCGGCACTGATGAAGAGACAAAAAGACCAACATACTACTTCAGTTCCCGGCACCCCGTCGGCACTGATGAAGAGACAAAGAGACCAACATATTGCTTCAGTTCCCGGCACCCCGTCGGCACTGATGAAGAGACAAAAAGACCAACATACTGCTTCAGTTCCTGGCACCCCGTCGACACTGATGAAGAGACGAAGAGACAAACATACTGCTTCAGTTCCCGGCACCCCTTCGGCACTGATGAAGAGACGAAGAGACCAACATACTGCTTCAATTTCTGGCACCCCATCGGCACTGATGAAGAGACAAAAAGACCAACATACTGCTTCAGTTCCCGGCACCCCGTCGGCACTGATGAAGAGACAAAAAGACCAACATATTGCTTCAGTTCTCGGCACCCCGTCTGCACTGATGAAGAGACAAAAAGACCAACATACTGCTTCAGTTCCCGGCACCCCGTCGGCACTGATGAAGAGATAAAAAGACCAACATATTGCTTCAGTTCCCGACACCCCGTCGGCACCGATGAAGAGACAAAGAGACCAACATACTGCTTCAGTTCCTGGCACCCCGTCGGCACTGATGAAGAGACAAAGAGACTAACATACTGTTTCAGTTCCCGGCACCCCGTCGGCACTGATGAAGAGACGAAGAGACCAACATACTGCTTCAGTTCCCGGCACCCCCTCGGCACTGATAAAGAGAAGAAGAGACCAACAGACTACGTCAATTCCTGACACCCCGTCGGCACCGACGAAGAAAAGAGAAGACCAGCACACCCACGGGCACCGTCCGGCTCATCCTTCGCCTGCGCTACCTATGGGTGGGGGGTATTTGTGGACATGCAAAATTGCACGCCCGTATGTCCCGACTAGTCCAACATTAGCGACAGCTTCAACTGAAGAAACTACGTGGAAGAGGGCCATCCGGACTCTCCGAACACATATACATTGCCGTGAAGCTATCTCCGGAGTCACAACAGCGAAGAGGGATCAACCCCCAGGAGCCCCACAATCCGTGGGCCTCGAAGAAAATCAAACGGGCCACAACTCAGCGCTCACAATGGGCTCAGAACTGCCCATTTAGCCCTTCAGCGGCACGCCCTTGAGCTCTTCAGCGGCACACCCCGCTGGCCTTCAGCGGCACACCCTCTGCCCTGTTCAGCGGCACGCCCTTGAGCTCTTCAACGGCACGCCCTTCGGCGGCACAGCCCTCCTGGTCTTCAGCAGCACGCCCTGGCAGCCGTTCAACGGCATGCCCTCCTGGTCTTCAGCAGCACGCCCTGGCAGCCGTTCAACAGCATGCCCTCCTGGCCGTTCAGCGGCACGCCCCCTGCAGCCTTCAATGGCACGCCCCTGGTGGCCCTTCAGGGCACACCCTCAGTGGCCTTCAGCGGCACACCCAGGGCAGCCCTTCAGCGGCACACCCAGGGCAGCCCTTCAGCGGCACGCACTCTGCGCCCCTTCAGCGGCACGCCCTTTGGGCTCTTCAGTGGCACGCTTGCCGTGCCTTCCAGCGGCATGCCCTTTTGGCCCTCCCGCGGCACGCTTGTTGAACCCGCCAGCGGCACAGCGTTCAGGCATTTCAACGGCACGTTCCGGCAGACGAGATCTTGCGCCCATGCCCTATAGATCCTTGGCGCGCAGTGAGCTGTCCGAGGTGTCGGCCGAAGGTTGGGCCACGCAGGCTACTTCTCTGCCACTAAGGACGGGGGAAGTCAAACCCCATCATGACCCATCACTTCCCACCTCCGACTATCGTGCTCGAATGCTTCCACTGTGGAGGATATAAAAACCCCTCTCCTTCGATACACAGGAAAAAAGACAGTAGATAGAGAAGAGAAGAAGAGAAAGAGAAGAAGAGGAAGAAGAGAAGAAGAAGAAGGGAGCTCCGCCGTAGGGTCCGCCCTCCGACGATCACCCAAAAGAGAGAGTAAGGGAGGGAGTGAGAGAGGGAAAGTGAGCTGTGATGTAGAGGAGGGAGTGGGGGAAGGGCAGGGAGTAGTCACCCCTGTTCGGCCCCAACACTCCTCCCGTTTCCTTATTCTTCTTTCATTTGCATGATCTTTTCCCCTTCCCTGCCACAGTTTCAGCACGTATGTGCTTCGCAATGTATATGGCCCGTTGTGGTCACTCCTCTTCGTGAATAAAAATTACCCTTCCTGGATTTCTTGTTGCTTTCGTTAGTTTATGCCGATGTGCATGGTGTATTGTTCATTTTCTCCCCTCCTCCGGTTCTTTGGAGTCTCCATGCCGATGTTGTCCCCCCCCCCCCCCCCCGTGCGATCCCTGGCCTCACGAGCTCAATGCCCTCCTCTCAGGTCCCCAACTTCACCCGTTTGCTTGAAGGGAGAGGCCCTCCTTCGTCTCTGGGACACTCAGCTACCAATATCCCTCTTGGCCTTCCTCCCTACCTCAACTCCCGCCCACCTAGCTAACCCTCAGCCTTCACCCTTTGCTCAGCCCTCCACTGGTCCACTCCTACCCCAATGCAGCCCCCAGCTCCCAGCGGCACCCCCATTGAACCCTTCGCCGGCACACCTAATCTCCCTATCGCCGGTACACCCTTCGTTAGCCCTTCGCCGGCACGGCCTTGACTGCCCTCCCCAGCACGCCTTAGGCAGCCTTCGTCGGCAAGCTCCAAGGCGGCCTTCCCCGGCACGGCCCTAGCGGCCTTCACCGACACACCCTTGATCCCCCTAGCCCGACACACCCCCGACCAGTCCCAGGGAGGTTTCCTATCCCTCGTTGCTTTCGGATTTTTCGAGGTTTTATCAAAGGTGTTGCCGCCTTCGGGTGCCCACCTCCATTTGTCGGGTTCCGCCACTCCATGTGGGCGCGTTCCCTTTATCTCCCTTACGCTCGGGTCAAGGGGAGATGCTGTCGAATTTTTGTTAGAGAATAATAACACATTAAAGAGGCAAAAGGATGCAACAACAAATGGGACAACAACATATTAAAGGGCAAAGGAAAATAATGAGCGATTTGAATGATCGGCGATAGAATACTCCAACTGGAACAAGGCACTACATATAACATAAGGAGAATTGGATCTAATTGATTGCTTGGTAGATTAAACGCCCAATCTATAAAGAGCAGGTTGAGAGGAGAGGGAGGAAAGACTTGCGTAAAACTACATAAAAACCAAAGAGAAGAAGAAAAGAAAAGCCTTAAAGGAAGTGGAGGAGGAGTGGGCCCTTCAACGGTATGCCCCTGGCCAGCCTTTCGTCGGCACTTTTTTTCCTTGCTGCCTTCCCCGACACGCTCTCTTCCTCCCTTCAACGGTACGCCCCCGGCCAACCCTTCGCCGGCACACCCTTCCTGGCTGCCTTCTCCGACATGCACCACGCCGCCTTCGCCGGCACGCTACCGGCTGCCCTCGCCGGCACACTCCTAGCCCCCTTTCACACTTCCCAGCCTGTGTCGGTGCATATTGCACCGACCTTGGGTCTGCCTCGGTGCACATTGCACCGACCCTACCCCTTTATGGCACAAGCATTGCACTTACCTTGGCCTCCGTATAGACTTTGCCCCTCTACAGCCCAAGGCTGCACCGACTTCAGCCCGCAGGCCATACAGACTTTGCCCCTCTACAGCCCAAGGCTGCACCGACTTCAGCCCGCAGGCCGTATAGACCTTTCCCCTCTACAGCCTAAGGCTGCATCGACTTCAGCCCGCAGGCCGTATAGACTTTGCCCCTCTACAGCCCAAGGCTGCACCGACTTCAGCCCGCAGGCCATACAGACTTTGCCCCCCTACAGCCTAAGGCTGCACCGACTTCAGCCTGCAGGCCGTACAGACTTTGCCCCTCTACAGCCCAAGGCTGCACCGACTTCAGCCCGCAGGCCGTAGAGACGCCGTACAGACTTTGCCCCTCTACAGCCCAAGGCTGCACCGACTTCAGCCCGCAGGCTGTACAAACTTTGCCCCTCTATAGCCCAAGGCTGCACCAACTTCTGCCCGCAGGCCGTACAGACTTTGCCCCTCTACAGCCCAAGGCTGCACCGACTTCAGCCCGCGGGCCGTACAGACTTTGCCCCTCTACAGAGCCTAAGGCTGCACCAACTTCAGCCTAAGGCTGCACCGACTTCAGCCCGCAGGCCGTACAGACTTTGCCCCTCTACAGCTCAAAGCTGCACCGACTCCAGCCCGCAGGCTACTCCGACCTCTCTTCAACCCCGTGCAATAGTTGTATCAACCCCAATCGCAGTTGCATCGACCCCAAGGTGGACTCGCACCGACCTGCTGCCAGCCCAGGTCTGCACCGACCTAGCCCAATCTCTACCCAGCGCACCCTGTGACATCCTCGCCAGCACGCCTTCAGCCGCCCTTGCCCGGTGCACTCCCCAGCCGCTCTAACAAGGCGCACCCCAACCCCTCCACCCAGTATACTATCAACTCTCCTACCCGATACACTCCTGCCCTCCTTCAGCGGTACACCCGCTCGCGTTCTTCAACGGCACGCCCAGCTTACCCGCCCTTCGTCGGCACGTCCCTTCAGCCCCCCCTTTTTTTTGGCCCTCCAGTGGCCCACTCTCTCTCCAGAAATATATATATATAATACGTATATAATGGTAACAATAATAATAATAATAAATTAATAAAAATTATGATAAATAAATAAATCTGAATATATATATATAAAGAATAAACAAAAATGTGAGATAATAATGATGATAATAATAATAATAATAAAAATCATTCATAAAAATACATAAAAGGGAAATAAGCAAAAGAAAATACATACGTATATCTATAATCGGAAGCCCAGATAAAGAGACGATAAAATCTATCAGTGCAGCCCCGTCTCTCCCGTGACCCGGTGCGGAAGGGAATAACAATGCCGCCCCTGCAGGTCGGGCCTAAGTCGCGAGGATTACCTCAATACGGCCATGACCCGACCTCGCATCGGGCCGACATTCTGATCAGACCGGACCCATTCCTCAGGACCGGACCCCTATCGAGCCACTATTAAATTTGCAGCGCGTTCGGCAGACATTTGAACGGATTCATCCCGGCTTCCACCGCGTCTCTACTACGGACCTTCGTTCGAATACAAAAAAGTCCATGAGTGACCAATATGGCCCGTGGCCCTTACCCCGATGTGGATATTAATGTGATTTGTTCCTGCTCCTCTCTCTCGCGTAGTTCGTGTTAGTCCTTTCGGCCATAGGGCCCCTAATTTCGGCAATTAGTCAAGGGTGTTCCCTCGTATGGGGGATGTAAATGAAAGGGCACGACGGGATTCGGTCCCGACACGAACCACACAATTGTCTGACGAAGTCAGATCGAGCGCACCATGGGCTCTTCAGAGCCTGAATAAATTATCACTTTGTGACTGGCGCGCCCACGCACTTAATAGACGAATAAGCAAAGCGAAGTAAGCGAACCACGCGATGAGCAAATTTTAGTGCGTCCACACTTAGACCGCCTGTCCAGGTCATTGATTAAACAAACTCCTCTCTTCGTCCCCTTCGGGCGGTGAATATTCCTCTGACTTGGACCTCCTGCCCAGGTCATTGAATCAACAAACTCTTCTCTCCGTCCCTTCGGGCGATGAATATCCCTTTGACCTGGACCTCCCGTCCAGGCCATTGATTAAACAAACTCTTCTCTCCGTCCCCTTCGGGCGGTGAATATTCCATTGACATGGACCTCTTGTCCAGGCCATTGATTAAACAAACTCTTCTCTCCGTCCCCTTCGGACGGTGAATATCCCTTTGACATGGACCTCATGTCCATGTCGTTGATTAAACAAGCTCTTCTCTCCGTCCCCTTCGGGCGCTGAATACTCCTTTGACTTGGACCGCCTGTCCAGGTCATTGATTAAATAAACTCTCCTCTCCGTCCCCTTCGGGCGGTGAATATTCCTTTGACTTGGACCGCCTGTCCAGGTCATTGATTAAACAAACTCTCCTCGCCGTCCCCTTCAGGCAGTGAATATTCCTTTGACTGGGACCGCCTGTCCAGGTCATTGATTAAACAAACTCTTCTCTCCATCCCCTTCGGGCGGTGAATATCCCTTTGACTTGGACCGCCTATCCAGGTCATTGATTAAACAAACTCTTCTCTCCATCCCCTTCGAACGGTGAATATTCCTCTGACTTGGACCTCCTACCCAGGTCATTGAATCAACAAACTCTTCTCTCCGTCCCTTCGGGCGGTGAATATCCCTTTGGCCTGGACCTCCCGTCCAGGCCATTGATTAAACAAACTCTTCTCTCCGTCCCCTTCGGGCGGTGAATATTCCTTTGGCTTGGACCTCCCGTACGGGTCGTTAACTAAACAAACCCCTTTTGCCGTCCCTTCGGGTGACGAATCACCCCATCTCTGGCCAAGGCCTCCGCCTAAGGCCAGTGTACGGCTCCGACGCCGTGGTAAAACTGGTAATCTGCCCGTTTGGCGTGGTGAAGTGCCCCCCCTGGCCTTCTTCTGGGAGGACAGGCACTCCCCCGTGCACTAACAAGGACCCCTACCTGGTTCCCTCGGAGCGGACTACCGTGAAGACTTACACTCTGCCAATACAATCCGGTACTACATAAGAAAAAGGAAGAAGGGAAGAAAAATATCAAAAAAAAGAGAGAAAAATAGAGAGAGAAAAAGGGGGAAAGAAAAAGAGGAGAAGAAGAGGAAAAAGAAGGGGAAGAAAAAATATATATATACAAAAAAGAAAAAGGAAGAGAAGAAAAAAGATCCCTTGGGGCAAATGCCACGCGCATTGAAAAGACATGTAAAGCAATAGTGTTCTATTCCATTCGAAGGAGATTAAATTACATATGCTTCGGGGCATACCCCTGTGTTACATTTCAAAAAGAGAGAGAAAGAGCAAAAAAGAAAAGAGCGAAGAAAAAGAGGAGAAGAGAAAAGAGCAGAGGGGCGCGACGCTCAGTCGATGCCCCTAAAGATGTCTTCAAGAGGGAGAATCCCGACGCAAGGGAAGTTCGTCATATCGCATAGTCGGCTCCTCCGCTCCTCGAGACGGGTGAGCTCGGTCTCTACAGACGCCGTCCCGGCCCGGGCGACTGCAAGTGCTTCGCTCTCCCTCTCAATGACTGCCTCGGCCTCAGCAAGATCAGATCTGGCTGCAGCAAGGTTGCCCTCTAGCTTCACGATACTGTTCCTGAGGGCGCGGATATTGCCCTGGCCTTCCTCCAGGGCCTTCCCGTGCTGCTCTTCGTTGTTGCGCCGCGCCTCCAGGATTTGCAAGTATTCGTCTGCTTGGGCATCCAGGGCGGCGTGCTCATCGGGAGCCTAGGTCTCGAGGAATTCGCGGCGTTTGACATACTTTAGCAACAGTAAAATTCACCGCGACCATTCCTCTAGTGGGCATCCCAACACTTGCAGAGCCCCAGTCAGCTGTGTTATTATACTGTGCACCTCCCGATATGATAGGGAAAGGTCGGCAAGGAGCATCATCCTCAGCGTCACTAGCATCTGTCTGATCGATGCGCCTGACGAGGTATGGCTGACCGAAGGCACGGCCGGAGGAGTGAATTCTACGGAGCTGTCCACCTCCGCCCATAAATCGGCATCTACCGCGGCTGAAGAAGATGGAAGAGTAAGAGTCAGGTCGCCTGGCCATCGTAGTTCGACAGACGACTCCTGGCCAGCCACCGCTAGGGGAGTGGGCAAGATCACCGCCAAGTCACTTGGCACTGCCATTATCCGGTGTTGTCCCACCTCCTCTTTCTTCGCCCGGTCCATCTTCGTCGCCATTTCACTAGACGGGAGAGCAAGTGCCGCTACTTCGGCCGAAGGAGGGGCTTCGAGCAAAGCCGGGCCCGAAGCCATCGCCGATGAATCTCTCTCTCGCATCTGGGACCCCTCCAGGTGCGCGCGAAGTCTCAAAAATATACTCTTCAAGAGCGGGTCCTCCATCTGAGTCGGGACCTTTAGAAGAGGCGGAAGAGGAACCATGAGCCGGGGCCTGCCTCCCGCTTGCACGAGCGCCGCAAAGGTCCCCGCCCCCGGGCCCAAGACCAAGGCCAGCCCCTCCACTGCTAGCGGACCGATGATCGGCCTCCGTTTGGCGATGGCCTTGCGGACACGAATAGATGCCTTCTCTGGTGCCAGCGTTGCTTGACCATGTGAAGCAGGGTTAGCCACCCGCTACCTGGAAGGAATTGACCGAGGATGAAGAGACAAGGAGGAGTCGTGAAGCCCACGTGCTTACCTCGGCCGCCGGGACTACACTGCCTTTGGGTGCAATCTCCCCCTTCTCCAAGGGCTCGTCCACCGGTCCGGGAGCATTCAAAGTCTTCGCTGCCGTCTCTTGCTGTAAGGCCTCGAACAAGAGTGCCAGCTTACCCAGGCCCGCATCGACTCCTATCGAGCGATCGGCCGAAGTGTCCGGAGTAGTTCCCTCCACGGCCTTCGGCCCGGTCGGTTCCTGAAAATCAAGGAATAACAAGAATAAAGTCAGTGGGTGACCGCAAAGGAAGCCCTGCACAAACAAGCTCACACTTACAGCAGCCTCCTCCATTAGCCTTAAAGAGCTAGCGAGCAAGGGGGCCTTAAAGATTAGCCTGGGAGGCCCAGGCACCTCAGATACGCCCTCGCCAGAAGCCACTTCGTCGGAGGAATAGTCATAATCTACCTCTTCGCTCGACGAAGACTTAGCCACGGCAGGTTCTTCCCTCGCTGGCAAGGAGGCCTCCACCTCGAGGTCGACAAGCGGCGCATCCTCACGCGGGCTGGACGAGGGTGGTACGCTAGACTTCAACCACTTCCTTGTGTACGTACGTGTCACCGGGAGATGCAGACGGGGCCCTAATGACCCGATAGTCGCTGCATCAATGCCTGCCACATAAGAGAGTGGGCAGATCACATCGGAGCCGATGGGTTCCTAAAGAATGAAAAAAGTCGATTGAGTGGACAAAGATAAATACCCCCTTCGACTTCTGCAGCTCGAGGCGGCTCATGGGTAGTCTCCTCGACGGGCGATATTGCCCCAGGGACCACAGCCTTGCCCTCACCCGGGATCGGCATGGGTACCGGCTCCTCCGTACCATCTAAAAGGAAGAAATACACATGCTACATACGCATAAAAGCCCTGCCCCCGGGAAGCAAATAAATCTTGAAGGACATTGGTGGTCGGTGAACCTCACCAGCATGGTAACTCGGCTCAGCCCGAGTGACTTCAGACTCCCTGAAGGATAAAATGGGAGCCACAGGAGAGATGGCCGCCGAAGTTGGGATAGCTTCTGCCCTCTTTTGCTTCACCTCTTGACGCCCAGCCGCTTTGGCGGCGGCCAACTCCTTCTTGATGGGCGACTTCACCCGGGATCTCTCCTTGACTTGTGGTAGGGGAGTCGGAGTCGGTGACGAAGTCGCCTCTGCTACGACCGTGGCTTCACCCACATCGGGGATGGGCACAGGTGCTGGCTCCCCCACGTCAGGGATGGGTGCAGGTGCAGGCTCTTCCATAGCAACTGAAACAAAAAGGGAAGAAGCATTCATGTGTAAAGACCTTGCCCCAAAGTAAAGACGGATCCTAAAGAACACGGATGGCTAGAAATTCTAACCGGTGGATTGACTCGGCTCGGTCTGGGCGGCTTCAAACTCTTCGAAAGTCAGAATTTGTGGCACCGGAGGAATAGCCGCTGAAGCCTTAGCAGCCTCCGTTTTCCGTCGCTTCGCCTCCCCCTGCCCGGCCGCCTTGGCAGCATCTATCACCTTCTTCATAGGCGATTTCGCCCGGGACCTCTTCACAGCCTTAGGCAAGGGAGCCGTAGTCGGGGCTGGTAATGTTGCATCGAAGTAGGCAGGCTTCTGGACGAGCCGAAGAAGATTCCGGTACGTCGCCATTTGTATGCTGTCGGGATGGTCTATCAAAAAAATATATATGATCAGCATCTGATACCCTACAAAGGCCACAACGATGATGGAGGGGAATGAAAGGAAGAGGGAAGATCAAATTCCATGAGGGCTGGTATACAGCTGAAGTGTTATCGGCCAATAGCTCAGGGATGGCTCATTGTCTCGGCGTGCTGCCTCCCGGACTAACCAGCATACGTCCTCAATCTTCTGGCAACGGTCAGTGAGGGCAGCTAGGTCTGCATGTTTCTTCGACGAAAGATGGCAGAAGAGATTGAAGTGGTCCATACCCCACCCGTCGGCATAATAATACGAGATCTGCAGACCTTTCCCCATAATGGTGGCCGTCTGATCATCGATTTTTAGCCCGTTTACTCGAAGGAGGACGTACAACCATGTGGTGTCTTTGTAATTTTCGGGCTTCCGCTCGTCCCACCTTATAAATGTGCGGTATGGGCAGATCGGGTCCCTCTCCGGACGCCAGCTCTTTGCGGGGGTGCCTTCTTCTTCTATGGGGAGTGGGTAATTGATGAGCTCCAGACGGTCACCCCCGATCCAGAAAAGATCCCTCAGAGTCTTCTTAAAATCATCTTTTGCCACTGGGGTAGTTTGGCCTGCGGTGCTGGCCTTGCCTCTCGAGCTTCCCGGCGGGCGGCCAGATATGCCGCCACCTCCTTATCCTTCCTATTCTAGAGCCGGAGGAGGTGCTCCTAATCAATGTCAAGCACCGGCACTGCTTGCTTGCTCAGGAACTTCCTCTCGGCCCCGTCCCTGCAGTCGGTCTTGCACAACCGATAGAAGGCCGTCCGGACGTTCCACCATTATACATACTCCGGGGTCACCCGAGGAATACGGCCGGGGGCTGGCACCCGGAAGGTCACGGAATCCACCCGATGGAAGAAGTCCCACCAGGTCCTGGCATGCTCGACAGTCGAACTCCCTCAAAGGCTTCGCGTAGGCAGGCCGAACTGTGCACTGTAGATAGGGATATGCTGATCATATCCGAAGTTTCGACTGAAGCGGAAGGGGTAGTATGGTTCTAGTAGCAAATTATCCCCCTTCCTGAACGCCAGCACGCTTGGGCGACAACGCCCAGTCCCTTAGCTCGGGCTCCAACAGCGGGCGGACCACGTTCTCCTGGCTAGTTGGATGAACATACTTTTCCACCTGGTCGTCTTTGCACTCCCTCTTATTGTTCACCAGGGGACTCGAATGTGCGGCCAACGTCCAGAAGTGAATGGTGCCGGCCGCGTCCTGTGGGACTGTGTGGACGCACTTTTTTTTTAAAAAAAATAGTGATCTATTCGTTTGTTTAGTAAGTGCGTGGGTGTGCCAATCACCGGAGTGACAATTTATTCGGGCTTCGTGGAAGCCCATGGTGCGCTCGATCTGACTTCGTCGGATGATTATGTGGTTCGTGTTGGGACCAGATCTCGTCGTGCCATAAAGGCCACGACGTCATTTTCATCCCCCATACGAGAGAACACCCTTGATTAATTGCTGAAATTAGGGGCCCTGCGACCGAAAGGGCTAATACTAACTGCGCGAGAAAGAAGCAGGAATAGATTATGTTGGTCCGCATCAGGATACGAGCCGCGGGTTATGTTGGTCACTCGTGGACCTTTTTCATGTTCGGACAGAGGTCCGTAATGGAATCGCGGTGAAAGCTGAGATTAAACCCGTTCAAATGTCTACCGGATGCACGGCAATTTTAGTAGTGGCTTGGAAGGGATCCGGCCTGAGGAGTGGGTCCGATTTAATCGGAATGTCGGCCCGAGGCGAGGTCGGATCATGGCCATGTTGGGATGATTCCCAAGGCTCAGGCCCGGCCTACGAGGGCCACATTACTGTTCCTTCAGCACCGGGCCACACGGAGAGACGGGGCTGCACTGTGGATTATTACTATTTTTATCCGGGTTACCATATATATATATATATTCATTGCTTATCTCCCTTTTATGTATTTGATCTGAATGATTTTTTTTATTTGTCATTATTATTATTATTATCATTATTATCTCACATTTTTGCTCATTTCTTATGTATATATTCAGATTTATTTATTTATCATAAGTTTTATTAATTTATTATTATTATCATTATATATATATTATATATATATATATATATATTCCTAGAGAGAGAGTGGGCCGCTGGAGAGTCAAAAAAAGGGGGCTGAGGGGGCGTGCCGGCAAAGGGCGGCTAAGCTGGGCATGCCGGCGAAGAGCGCGAGCGGGCGCACAGCTGAAGGAGGGCAGGAGTGCACCTGGTAAGGGGGTTTGATAGTGTACCGGGTGGAGGTGTTGGGGTATGCCATGCTAGAGCGGCTGGGGAGTGCGCAGGGCAAGGGCGGCTGAAGGCGTTGTGGAACGCACTAGGTTTCGTAGGGTGAAAATATCGTTGGATATCGGTGTTCTTTTTATCGGTTTATCTAGTGCGAGGGCGTGCCAGTCACCTAGGTGACAATGTATTCGGGCTTCAAGACTGGAGTGGTCCGAAGCCCGGGGTGCGCTCCATCTGACTGATCAGATGATTGTGGATATCGGGTCGGGACTGGAGACCCGCCGCGCCATAAAGGGCGCGACGTTAATTACATCCCCTCGGAGAGGGGAAGACCTCTGATTAATCGCCAAGAAAAGGGGTCAAATGACCCAAAGATCATTTTTCATTAAAGCATGCGAGTTGGGTTGACATGATTTAAACCCTCCGCATCGGTATGCAAAACGGTGTTCAAAACCATACAAATACTTGCTGCGAGTGCGGCGAATTTAATGCAAGTGCGGGATTAGATCTGGTATATATATATATCAGTCACTAAGGACCATCCAATATCGGTCGAGAGTCCGTATTCGAAGCATCGAAGGTAACAACAAAGACATTCGGATATCTACCGTAGGTACGGCACGTTTCATGTGGGTGAGGGATCGGATCCCGGAAGAAATGGGTCAAGCTGATGAACTATCGGCCCGAGAGGTGCACGGATCATGACCATGTCGGGGATCCCGAGGTCCATGTCCGATACCACGGGGCATCATTACACAATCCGGGGGAGAGGGTTGTTAAGTGTAAGGCCCGAAGCTCGACAACGTGCGCCCTCGCACGCGGATCGACCTGCGCGGTCAGGTCGCGGGGGTTTTCGGGGGCAGCGCCCCTTGCGGGGGTTTTCGGGGGCAGCGCCCCCGGAACAAAATTTGGTTAAGGCGCGGGTATGCTATTGTCATTGTTCCGATCATTGAGTTAAGTGTTTTATTCCCATTCCATTCTTTCCATTTTGTTCATTGATTTAATCCTTATCCTCTGGTTTATTCTTTAGTTTCAATAGTTATCTTTCTTCCTTCCATTCTTTTAGTTTTCTTTTAGCACGCCGTGTTGGCAGGTTGCAAGAAGATGGGCGCGCCGGATAAGGGGCGCCGGGTCAAGATATGAAGGGGGGGGCGCGCCGGGTAGAGGCATCCATGGGCGCGCCGGTTTAAGGGAGTTCAAGGGGGGGGCGCGCCGGTTAAGGGGCGCCGTTTTAAAGATACTACAAGGGGCTGAAGGGCGCGCCGGTTTAAGGGAGGCCAAGGGGCGCCGTTTTAATGGTTAAGCAAGGCAGTAGGGCGCGCCGGATAGAGAGGCTCCCACGGGGGCGCGCCGTTTTAGCATTCAAGGGAGATGGGAGGTTACGAGGGTGGTGTTAAATCGGCGCGGTGAGGGGTGACCGCGCCGGGTTAGGCCATGCCGGGACATCGTCTCTTGAGTTTTCTTATTCGTTCTGTGGACTTGTTTTGCTTTCTGTTCTTGATTCTATGGCCTACAGAAGGATCAATAGTTAGATTAATTGTTCAATTGACACCCTAGATCAATAGGATGAAGGTTTAAGCATCGTTGATGGTTTGTTAAGGTGAGTGAGCAGGAGGTTTAAGTGTTTTATTCGGGGGGGTTTGATTCACAGAACTTACTGTGTATTGGATTAAAACTCAGTTCGTTCTTGAGTGTTCTATTTGTTCACTTGTTCTTGGCCCTGGCGAGAATCGGACAGCACCTCCCCTAGATCGGAAGGGTCCGAGGGAAAAAATGGGGCGCGCCATGCGGAGAGAACTCCGACGGCCCCGAAACATCCCGGTGTGTGCATAAGCAACGACACCAGTAAAATTACCCCATTTGGGGCCGGAGATCCCGAGGGCTAGCCTACAAGGGAAACCGGTGACCCATGGGTTGTTGCGATCGTATCGACTCCCCCCGTTCGGGGCCGGAGGTCCTGAGGGCCAGCCTACAAAGGAACTCCGACGACCCGAGGGTTGCCGTGATCGCGTGGCTGAAGACCACGTGAGAGCCGAAGTCGACGCAAGAACACGGCGGTAGGAAAAAAAAGAGCCACTATGGGCTGAGTATTGAGGGGGATTGGGGCATCAAAAATCTCCCAAAGGGGAGTTTTCCTTTCATTCCACAACAGACCGAACTCCGATTACATTGAAGGGGAATACGAAGACAAAGGTCTACATGTGAAGATCACCAAAATGAAATCAAAGGGGCAGAAGGAAATGCAAAGACAAAGGGGGGGAACCGAGCTCTCTTCCCCTCACCTCTCCTTCTTTCTTTCACCCTCTTATCTCTCTTCACACTTCGGAGCAGGGCTTCACCGCCAGTAGAGTGTCCCTCCTCTTTTGTTGCTTCTTGCCTGGGGCTTGTATTTATATGGAGAGCAGGGAAGCAAGCTTCCCATTTCTATGGCTTTTTGTTCTGTTCGCAGTTGCCGTTGCTAACGTTGATGGGGTCACCGTGTCGAATGCCGCTGTCGTGGACGTCACCTCCGCCGCAGCTACAGTGTGACCGGGAGAGGGGCAGAGGCATGGCCTCCTCCTTCACTGGCATGTACACCGCTAGCCACGTTTGCTTTCATCATTTGCAGGGGAATGGGCGGCCGGCTGACGGAGCAAGCGTTCGACAGTGCAGGGCTCGAGGGTTTCCATTTGAAGAACATGCTTGGATGCCCAACGGGTCGAAGCAGACGTTTTAGCCATTTCAGGCTTGTTCGTCGTCGTGCAGTTCCCAGGAAACAGGGGACCGTAATGCCGATGGGATGGGTCGGTTGCTCGCCAGGAAGCGCTTCAGAGAAAGGGGTTACAAGGTTAAAACGGCGCCATATTCAAAGGGGCGCCGTTTTAAGCATCAAGGGGGGCTTCGGGGCGCGCCGTGTAGCCAATGAAAACAAAAGGAGTTAAAACGGCGCCACATCCCAAAGGGGGGCGCGCCGTTTTAAGGGGGGGGGCGCGCCGGTTAAGGGCGCCGTTTTAAAGCCCCCTCGCGCCGTTTTAAGCACTAAACGGATTCTTCTCGAAGTCGCGGCCATTTTACGTGAATGTCGACATTCCCGGAAGGTTCCGGTTGCTATGTATGACCTCTACAATGTTCCATTCACAGCCTTTGGGGCCCGGTCCCAGACTCTGCGTGACTTTCGGTGCACGTCGGGCTATGTCGGAGTCCCCGACTCTTCTTTGATTCAGCTCTCGGCACGGCCGGCTGTAGAGTTGTGGCCATATCTTCCGCCCGGGGGGGGGGGGCTCCCTCATCGGCTAGCGGACCACCAAGCGAGTCCTCATCCTGATCGGGCGAGGCATGAGGTTTATTTGGCATTTTCATCTTCGGCTTGCTCTCGAGTGTCGAGACGTGCATGCCGTATGATCATCATCGACATTTTTCGACGTCCACAAATGCCCCCCACTCGCGGGTGGCGCAAGCGAGGGATGAGTGCGCGGGGATCGCGAGTGTAGAGTTCTTCGACAGGACGTCTGTTCTTCCGAGCCAGTGGGATGCTAGTCCGGTGCGAATTCACGGGAAAGCGCTCACTCCTTCAGCGAAGGGATGAGGGGATCGCTTCACCGCACATGCACACGGACTGGCATATCTGAGTGGAGGTTTGGTCGTCGGCATGGCAGAGTGCCGAAGCAAGAAGGAGGGGTTCAAATTTCTCTGACTTGGGCGAAAAGTCAAGATCGGATCGCACGGCTGAGGCCCCAGAAAGGCCTTAGGCGCCGTCAAAGGTGGTTCGTTGACACTGGGATTGCATCAACGCAAGGATTTCAATCTTCTTCCGACCCAGACGAAAGGTCTAAATCGGAGCTTTCGGCGAGGGTGCCGCATAAAGTGAATTCGTCAATGCTGGGATTGCATCAACGCAAGGATTTCAGTTTTCTTCCGACCCAGACGAAAGGTCTAAATCGGAGCTTCCGGCAAGGGTGCCGCATAAAGTGGATTCGTAACGCTGGGGTTGCATCAACGCAAGGATTTCAGTTTTCTTCCGACCCAGACGAAAGGTCTAAATCGGAGCTTTCGGCGAGGGTGCCACATAGAGTAATTCGTCAATGCTGGGATTGCACCAACGCAAGGATTTCAGTTTTCTTCCGACCCAGACGAAAGGTCTAAATCGGAGCTTTCGGAGAGGGTGCCGCATAGAGTGGATTCGTCAATGCTGGGATTGCATTAACGCAAGGATTTTAGTTTTCTTCCGACCCAGACGAAAGGTCTACATCGGAGCTTTCGGCGAAGATGCCGAGTAAAGGTGGATTCATCAATGCTGGGATTGCATTAACGCAAGGATTTTAGTTTTCTTCCGACCTAGACGAAAGGTCTAAACCGGAGCTTTCGGCGAGGGTGCCGAGTAAGGTAAATTCGTCAATGCTGGGATTGCACCAACGCAAGGATTTCAGTTTTCTTCCGACCCAGACGAAAGGTCTAAATCGGAGCTTTTGGCGAGGGTGCCGCATAGATTGGATTCGTCAATGCTGGGATTGCATTAACGCAAGGATTTTAGTTTTCTTCCGACCCAGACGAAAGGTCTACATCGGAGCTTTCGACGAAGATGTCGAGTAAAGTGGATTCGTCAATGCTGGGATTGCATTAACGCAAGGATTTTGGTTTTCTTCCGACCCAGACGAAAGGTCTAAATCGGAGCTTCCGGCGAAGATGCCGAGTAAAGTAACACTAAGGAACAACTTCTTTCTCATTCTTTTTCTTTTCCTTCTTCTTTTTTTTTCTTTTTTTCTTTTTTTCTTTTTTTTCTTTTTTTTCTTTTTCTTTTTTTTCTTTCTTTCTTTCTTTTTTTTTTATGATCGCGGTGGGACCGGATCACAAAGGTATGATAGTATCGTCGACATTGGGTTTATGTCAACGCAATGGAATCGGGTTTAATCGGCTTAGACGGAAGGTCTACGCCATGCTGCTCGGTTGAGGCCTCGGAGGGCCATGGGCGCCGAGTTGAGTTTTCGGATGTTTTATGTAAAAAGCTCCATGATGGAATCCTCTTCATTGTGGGGTAATGGTTTCAGTTGATCGCCGAGCTGGGGAAGCGGCGCATGGTATAACTTCAGGTGTTTCCCATTGAGTGGTGGGAATTGAATTTCCCCCCGGTGGTTGACGATGACATAAGCACCGCCTTCATAGACTTTCTGGACCACATAAGGTCTATCCAGTTTTCATTCAGTTTGCCTTTGGGGTTGGCCGCCATGACTTCTCTTCGCTTGACCATGACTAGGTCTCCCATCTTGAATTCACGTTCTTTGACGAGTTTGTCAAAGGCGCGGGTCATACGGGCCTGGTAGACCTGTATGTTCTGCTGGGCTCTGAGCCGCCGTCCTTCCAGATCGGAGAGCTCCTCCAGTCTTCTTTCTATATTGGCTTGGCCATCTTTGACTAATTCGTGCTGGATCGCCACCCGTAGTGAGGGTACCTCCAGCTCTATCGGCACGACCGCTTCTGAGCCATACACCAAGGAGAATGGTGAACAACCTGTCGGGGTCTTGTACACAGTGCGATACGCCCATAGCGCTTCATACATCCTGTCTTCCCAATCCTTCTTGCTAGAGCTGACCGTCTTGGCAAGAAGTGTGCATAGTGTCTTGTTGAAGGCTTCCGCTAACCCGTTTGCCTGCGGATTATACGGAGTGGACGTCCTCCAATCAATCTTGAATTTATCGGCCAATCTATAGACCTTTTGGTTTCGGAAGTGGCTTCCGTTGTCAGAGACAATTCGATCGGGCACGCCGAATCGGAATATGATATTTCGACGGACGAATCTGGCCACGATTTCTCCCGTCACTTCTCTTAGAGCCACAGCTTCAGCCCAGCGAGAGAAGTAATCTGTTGCTGCTAGAATGTATTTGCATCCCGCTGAAGACGCGGGGAGCGGGCCCACAACATCAGTACCCCATTGAGCAAAAGGCCAACTGGGCACCGTTGGGTGCAAATGAGCTGGAGGTCTTCTTGGGATCGCAGCATGCTGCTGGCATTTATGACATGACTTGGCATACTTGCAGCAGTCATCGAACACAGTCGGCCAGTAATATCCCAGCTTCTTGACTTCAATCTTCATTTTCGGCCCAGCTTGATGAGCACCGGCCGACCCGGCGTGAACTTCCTTCATAACCATCCAAGCCTCCTCCATGGATATACATCGGAGGAGCACCTTTCTTCCGGCATCAGCCATGGTTCGGAACAGAGTTCCATTTCTGACTTCATAAGAATCTTTTGTTCTGATCAATCTGATCCTTTCTTCCCTCTGCTTGGGCAATTCTTGGTGTTCAAACCATTTCATTAGGGGTTCCCTCCAATCAGGAGAGTTAGTTGTTTCTGCTATCGCAGCTTCATATTCTTCTTCGTCACCTGGCTCCTCTATCATGCTGGGGACCTGGCGCCTATTTATGACTGTTATGTTGAGGGATTCGCCTGGCAGGGCCGCCAGTGAGCTTGCTAATTTTGCTAGTGCATCAGCCTGGGCATTCTGGCTTCGGACGACATGGCCTACTTCAATGAAGTAGAACCGCCCCATGAGCTTCTTCGCCTTGGCGCAATACGGAAGTAACCCGGGCTTCCGGACGTCGAACTCTCCTTGTATCTGCTTGACAATCAGCATAGAATCACCAAACACCTGCAGCATTCGGATCTCCATGTGGAGGGCTATCTGAAGACCGATAATCAAGGCCTCATATTCTGCTTCATTGTTCGTGCACGGTTTGTTGATCGAACACGATGTATGCAACACTTCTCCTTCTGGGGATTTGAGGACGATGCCTGCTCCAGCCCTTATCCTCGCATGCCCTGATTGAGATGTTTCAATTCTGGATGCCCCGTCAAAGTATAACTGCCATATGGCTTGACGGACTTGGTCCACTTCTAGTGTTTCATCTTCCGGAAGTTCCGCGACAAGCGGGGAATTCTCAGGCACAGGGTGTGCTGCGAAGAAATCTGCTATCGCCTGGCCTTTAATAGCCTTTTGCGGCACATATGTAATATCAAATTCCATCAAAATGACGGCCCACTTCCCCAGTCGCCCTTTCAGCGCCGGCTGGGACAAGAGATGTTTGGCTGGATCGGCCCTTGATATCAGCTGTATTTCATGTGAGAGCATGTAATGCCTCATTTTCTTGGCCGCAAAGACCAAGGCAAGACAAACTTTCTCGATCGGGGTATACTTTGCTTCTGCCCCGACCAGTCTTCGACTGAGGTAATAAAGTGCCTGCTCCTTTCCCTCGTCGTTGTTTTGAGCCAACATTGCCCCGAGTGAACATTCGGTGGCGGCTATGTAGAGAATTAGCGGCCGCCCTTTGACAGGTGCCCCCAGCACAGGTGGGGTCTTCAAGTATTCCTTCAGCTTATCAAAAGCCTTCTGGCATTCTTGATTCCAGTCGAATGGTGCATCTTTCATCATCAGCTTATGAAATGGTTGACATCGCCCGGACAGGTTGGAGATGAACCTGCGGATATAGGCCAATCGGCCCTGCAGTGATCGCAGTTCCGTCAGGTTCTTCGGAGGCGGCAGCTCCTGAATAGCCTTTATCTTGGAGGGGTCTATTTCAATCCCCCTATATCGGACAATGAAGCCCAGAAACTTCCCACTGGAAACGCCGAAGGCGCACTTCAGCGGGTTCATCTTCAACTCGTGTTGTCGGAGCCTTTGAAATATAACCCTGAGGTCACTCAGGTGATCTTCTTTCTTTTGGGTCTTGACAACCAAGTCGTCGATGTAGCATTCGACCTTGTCATAGAGCAATTCATCAAATATCTTGGTCATCGCCCTTTGATAAGTGGCGCCAGCATTCTTGAGCCAAAAGGCATCCTTTTATAGTGGAATATCCCCTTGGGTGATCGGAAAGCCGTATGAATTCTATCATGCTCGGCTATCCATATCTGGTTGTATCCGGACGACCCATCCATGAAAGATAAGGCTTCATGGCCAGTGGTGGCATCGATCATGACTTCAGTGATGGGCACCGGAAATCATCTTTCGGACAAGCCTTGTTCAGGTCTCGGAAGTCCACACATATCCGGATCTGGCCGTTCTTCTTCTTGACGGGCACAATATTGGCCAGCCAGGTGGTATACTGGTTTTCTGCTACGAAGTCGACGTCTATGAGCTTGTCGACTTCCTTGCAAACTTGGCTTATCAGTTCTGGCCTCATTCGCCGGGGTGACTGCTTTACTGGTTCGGCCTTGGGGTCAATGGCCAACATATGCTGGGTAATGGCCGGGTTGAGGCCCGGCATTTCTTTGTAGTTCCAAGCAAAACAGTCTCGGAACTCTTGTAGGAGCTTGATGTATCGCTCTCTTTCTTCTGGGAGAAGGAGGGCGCTGAGGAATGTTGGTCTGGGGTCATCTTTTGTGCCCAGATCCACTTCGATCAGCTCATCAACAGTGGCTTGGCCACCATCTTCTATCTCCGGGGGAGCCGGTTGCAAATCGATGAAGCCTTCATCGTCTTCTTCAGCCTCGAGGGCATCATAGATGTCTTCTTGTACCACCCCGCTCAGTGGCAGGGCTTTGTCATCTTCTTTCAGAGGGGTTGAAAGGGGTGCTTCACTGGCTTCCGGGCATCTTCCATCGGTGGGGCTTGCGACCTCCGTGAGCAAAGAGATCATGTGGACCCCGCTTCTATAAGCGACCACGTCATGCGGACGCGGTGGGTACACTTCATATTTTCCCAGCCTTAGTTCGCCCTTCCTGATTAGGCCCTGAGCGATATTTTTGAATACATAACAATTTTCAATAGGATGCCCCAGCACCCGATGATAAGGACAGAATTCGGGGTCGTCGCTTCGTTCGACATCCTCTGGCCTTTTGGATTCCGGCAAGGTAATCTTGCCGTAACGACAAGCCCATTCAAAAATCCTCTGAGTTTTGTGTCTTGGGAAGGAATAAGGCCTCCTCATTTTCTCTCGCAACGAGGCCGGTTGATTGGTTGAAGGATTGGCTACCTCCTTTGTCTTCTCCTTCGAATGCCCAGAAGTGCGGAAGTTGACACCTCCGGGTTTGTCTTCTTGCCTTGCCAGGGTGATGGCAGGATGGTATTTTGCCGGGAAGGCTTCAATATCAGCCGCTATTATGGCCAACTGATCAAGGGAGTGGACGTTAAGGCCGACCATCCGCTGCTGAATATCCTTCTTTAGACTTTCCCCGCAAGCCCAAGTGGCAACCTCGTGGCTTAACGGGGAGATGCATCTCACATATAGGCTTCTCCACTTTCTGATGTAGTCCAGGACGGGCTCATCATCTTCTTGCCTGTGGCTGTAGAGTTCTGCCCTGGTCACGAGGAAGTGCTCCGGGCTTGAGTGACTGTATCGCTGAGGGAGGATGTCCCCTGCTGGGTCAAACCAGTGCATACTTATTTCGGCTAGGTGCTCCTCCAGCCTTTCAATTTCCTGATGTAACCCGCCGAGCAGTGAGGGCAAGGTGGAGTCAGGCTGAGGGAAATCTACTTCAGGGCATCTTTCACCAGCCAGGCTTGTGACCTCTGCGAGGAGGGAAACCACATGGACTCCCTTTTCACGGACAGCTGCTTCATGGGGTTGTGGGGGCTTCACCTCATAATCCTCCATCTTCAATTCTCCTCTGTTGATCAGGTTCTGGGCGATATCCTTGAAGACATAGCAATCTTCTATAGGGTGGCCAAGATTCGATGGTAGAGGCAGAATTTAGGGTCATCACTCCTTGTAGCATCCTCTGGCCTTTTGGACTTTGGCAAGGTAACCCTGCTATAGTGGCAAGCCCATTTAAAGATCTCCCGAGTTTTATCCCTCGGGAAGGAATAAGGCTTCTTCATCTTCTCCTGCAACGTGAGGACTCGTTCCGCCGGCCGGCTAGTTGAAGGACCGGCTATTTCTTTCACCTTCCTCCTTGAGTGCATAAAAGTACTAAAGTTGGTGGTCAGGTACTGATTCTCCCATCTTGCCGTGGTGGCATAGGAGCCCCCCGAGTTCATGGATCTGCCCTCCCGGAGGTGGATACCCTCGGTAAGACCGGACAGTAGTTTGATCATCTTGGCCAACTGTGCCTTCAACATCTCAATCTCCTGCTGCTGCTCATAACATATTGCGAGCATAACAGGGTCACAAAGGGAGAAATCTGGAGTGTAGCTTGGACTGCTATCTTCCGTTTCGGCATCGAGTGGAGGTGGCAGCACCCCGCCACCGTGACTATCTGGGAGTGGTGCCTCGGAAGTCGATGGCACCCCCTCTATATCCTTGCTTAGAGGTGGGTTCTGGAGGAACACTTCTTCATCTTGAGCTTTGTCGGCTGAAGTCATATTCTGCTCTTTGCCCTTGGTTTCTAGTGCATCTGTGTCTTCTGGGGGACCGTCGCCAACTAGAGCTGAGACGGCTATCATGTTTGCTTCATAGAATTCTTCTGCTGAGAAACCCAACCCAGGGTGCTGGGTAATCTTCAGGAGCTCCCTATCCAGGTTCGGTGGATACCACAGCTTCTTGAACATTTGATTCCGACTTTCGGTCTGAAAGAAGGGCAATTGTTGCCCTCTAGCCATTTTCACCACTCTGCTGGATATATCCGGAAGTCCCATGATTGGGCCGACCGGGTCACAGATTTCTTCGGGGAATTTACAATCATCATCCCCTTTCACTGGATGTTCATCAGCCACATAGAATATCGTAGGTGGGCCCTCTGGGTTGGGCACCTCCCAGATCTTCAAGAATTCGACTGTTTGACAGTCTAAGTCTGTGGGGGGCTTCATGATCCCTGGAGGGACCTTCACATACCCAGGCAAATCTTCGAGCTTCGGAACTCCTGTCTCGAGGTAAATATTGAAGGGGATGGCTCGAACCACGCCTTCAACTTTAGAAATGTGTGACACTTCCTGCGGTGCCACATAGTCGGGCGGTGGTGGAGGGAACCAGTCGTCGTCCTCTGCTATCTCCTTCCCTTTGCTTTGAGTCGGCTGGGGATTCTGCTTCGGCTCCTCCATGTAAAGTGCAGCATCGAGCAGGTGGCATTCAAACACCTCAAAGGGGTGTAAGTCTGCAAATATTCTTTCTTCTTTTCCATCTCGGGAGTACTTAATGCACTGGTGCAGGGTTGAAGACACTATCCGATTCTGATGCAGCCACGGTCGGCCGAGCAATGCTTTATATGTGGTATCGGAGTTGATGACGTGGAACTGCACTTTGGTGGTGAAGTCTCCTAGTGACAGCTCAAACTCTGCTACACCCATGGGAACTTCAGACTTCTGGTTGAACCCAGTTATCTTCATATCCCTGACCTTGATCAGGTGCACATTGAAGTAATGTTTCTGGTAAACCTGGTAGGAGAGTATGTTTACTGCTGCCCCTGTATCGACCAAGATCCTATTTATAGGCTGGCCGTTCAACTGCCCCCTCATGTACAAGGGTCTGTTGTGGCTGACCGAAGGAAAGAGCATGTCTTCTTCGGTGAAGGTGATGGTTGTTCCCAACTGCAACTCAGCAAAATAGCTTTCATAATGCGCCGGGGTTTGCAGAGCCGCAATGACAGCCTGCCTGGTTTCCTCATCCAGGGAGAGTATCTCCCAGACACTGAATCTTGCTGGGATTCTTTTCAATTGTTTCAATATCCGAGAGCCGGCTCGGACGTTAGCTAACTTTGCTTCTTCGGCTTTGCTATGCGTGCCATGTTCTGGTGTCGGAGGAGTCGGCGGGGAAGATAGTTTATCTTCTTCGGGGGCCGCCCGACTCCGGCTTGCTTGGTCGGCTGGTTCTTTCATTTGCACGGGCTGAGCCACAGGGGTGGCGCCCTCATCATCTTTATTTGCCAGAGGGGGCATTCCCGAGGTGGAGGTAAGAGTGCTCTTGGCCTTGGACCCGGGCTGTTGGTATGGTTGTTTGCTCTTCTTCGCGAGCAAAAATTCGACGAACGAGGGTACCACTTCGCCTGCTGCATCTTCAGGGTACAAGCCCGATGGAGGCGGGATTGCTGTGCCCTTCACTTCAGGTTCGGGGATTTGGTATGGCCGCTCGCCCCTGAATATAATATTGTGATTGGCCGGGGGCAAACGTCCCCACCTTCTCCCAGACCTGGTGACATGTTGGGAAGTAGAGGCCTCGACTTGGTTTGCTTCGGTAGGTGCGAAGCATATTTCTTCTTCTCCCTCCTCTTCAGAGTTTTGGGCCATGTTGAACAAGGCCGACAAGGTATTGCAAGACAAAAAGCTGCATTTTCTTTTATTCTTCAGCTTCTTCTTCTTTTTCTTCTTCTCTTCTTTTACAGCTGGAAGCTGTTCTCGGAAAAGTTCATCCCATATGCCGGTTTCTTGTGTTTCGGGTTCAGCTTCTTCAGCCAATTTTAGGGGTTCAAAATGTTCCCAGGGGACATATTCCTTCAGCCGCACTGGCTGGATCTTGGGTTGTTCATATTCTTCTAACCCGTCAATGATCGCCTGCAGCCGTTTAACCGCCGGGCTGACTTGCATGTGCATCCGCAACAAGAGTGGCTTCTTCCTGTTGTCAGTCATTCTTCGGAGGACCAACTGAGGAGCAGTTTCATACCAGACCGGGGTGACAACCGGTGGTGGTGGCTGAGGCGTGACGCCATGAATTCGGACTCCCGGGGTAGGGCGGGATGTCGACTTTCTTCTTGTCTTCTTTGGCACCATCTGCCAATATCCATGGCTCTCTGCGGGAGCGAGAACAAATGCCTCATAGGTGTGCTTTGTACAAGTATCTGACACTTCTTCAGGCAGTTGTTGGTATAAGGATATCATATTTACGGTTGCCCCCAGCACTGGCAACTCATGCGGGCGGGGCGGGTCCACCTTGTGTTCGCCCATCTGGAGCTCTCCCTTCCTGATCATGCCTTCAATGATGTCTTTGAAGACGTAACAGTCTTCGAGGGTGTGCCCGAGCATCTGATGGTACGGACAAAATCGAGGATCATCTTTCCTCTTGATGTCACCGGGTCTCTTTGGCTCCGGGAGAGTAATTTTGTTATATTTGGTGGCCCACTCGAAGATGACCCGGGTCTTCTCCTTCGGGAAGGAGTAAAGTTTCTTCATTCTTGACCGCGAGGAGGCGGCCTCTTGTTGTTCAGCCTGCTTGGCCGGAGGAGCACTGGCGACTCCTTTATCATTGTCCTTCTACTTCTCGAAATCCTTGAAGTCGATAGTGTTGACTTCTTTGGGCACGGACCGCTTCTCAATTGATTTTCCTTTTTGGGCTGAGCTGGCCGGTGCGGAAGAGTAGTTGGAGAGGTAGGACTCAATTTCCACCACCACATTATTTAATCGATCAAATGACTTGATCTCCATCCCGATCATTTTCTTGAAAACTTCACGCTTCAAATTCTGCTTGCAGATTTGAACCGCATCTTCTTGGTGTGGCGGGCGTCTACACCTCATGCTGAGGTTCCGCCATCTCTTGATGAATTCTAGAGCAGTTTCATCATTCTTCTGCTTGGTTGCATAGAGCTCGGCCACTGTGACCTCTCTTTCGGTGACGTGGAACCGCTCCCGAAATTTTCTTTGCAAATCTGGCCAGTCATTAATGGACCCCGCCGGCAAGTTTGAGTACCATTCGAAGGCGAGCCCTGTGAGCGAGGACCCGAAGAACTTCAGTAGGTATGATTCATCAGTCGCCAGATCGCCCATCACATTGACGTAATAGGCTATGTGCTCCTTCGGTGACCCCTGACCATTAAATTTGTCAAACTTTGGCGGCTTGTTGACTCCAGGAGGCAATCTCTTCCCCGCATGATGGACAGGGTAGGGTACCTTGTACACATCATATGAGGCATATTCTTCACTTCCCCGATCGGCCAGCTTCATCTCGACTATCTGCTCGATCATGAGCTTGTTAGCCGTTGCCGGATCCACTGCTTCTGGGTAGAAATGAGCTGACTGCATCTGTGGCGTCGTCAACACCGTCGCCTGGGGTATAGTGGCGGTGCCTTGGTGTTGAGGAGCCGAAGGGGTCATTGGGGCCATGCCCCCAGCATAGTTGGGGATTGGCTGAGAGGCCGTCACCTGGGGTGAACCCTCAAATTCTCCAACGCCTTGCCTGGATGTTTCTGGAGACGGTTCGACCTGCTTCGACGTGGAAGCATGCATGGTCAGTTCGCCCACCTGTCGCTTCAGAGCTTCGATCTCCTGTCGATAGGCTTGAAGCAGCATCAGCATCGCCGGGTCGGAGGTGGAAGGGCTAGGAGCTTGGCCTCCCCCTTCTGTCAGAGTATCTAGAGAAGGCGCTACCCTTTCTCCTTCATCCCCAGTGGTAATCACGTTCGCCGCCATGGCGACCGCATCTAAACTTGTTTCACCGGCGAGGGCTTGTATTATCTCAGCTGCAGCTGCTCCTCTTCTGGTTAGGGGACCCGACCTGCCAGCCAACCTGGCCATCTCTTCTTGGTCTTCAGGTAGGGCTCCATATTGGTTGGCCACTCTGGCCATATTACAGGTATAAACCCGCATCTTTTGGTTTCTTCGAGCCGCCTCCCTGGTTGTCAGTCTAGGAAAGGTTATCCTATCAAACACCGAGACTCTTGGTGTAGCTTCTTTATAGAGGGGCGGCCCATAGCACCCTGACTCCGCATCTTCGATATCTTCCGGGTTACCTTGTTGCTCCCGGTTTCTTTCAGCATCCTGCACGGCTTCTAGGAGCCGCTGAGTTCCCAAGAGGGTGTTTCCAAGGCCGCGGAGATATCCCCTCACGGCTTGAGTGATGTCGTCTTCTCCCTGGCTGGGGCAGACAGTTGGTGGTGATGCTTGCACTGGCGGTCTATAGGCGAGATGCCTCCGCTCGTGCATCATGTTGTATCTTCTTTCCTTCAAATAGATGTTCGCCTGCCGACCGTGAGTACGGAAGGCAGGTCTTCGAGACGCTTGAGCTGACGCCTCAATCTTCTCTTCTTCATCTTCCTTCATCTTTTTCTTGAGCCGGTCAGTCCTGACGAGCTCCAGTTGAGTTGAGGCTTGGGCCCGCCTGATGGGGACCCATGCTTGCTTGAATTTAGTCGGCTTCTGGGCCGACTCTTGCTTTGGCGTGGACCTGATGCGGTCTTCTCGCTCCCGGGCCAGTGCTTGGAATTGGTTGTGCACCGGCACCATCGGGATTACTCTATCTGGTGAGATCGTGGCCTGACGGCCATTCAGGTACACTCGGACTCCTCCGATCATTACGGATTTGCCCGAGAGGGAAAGCCGGCCTTGCGGCGTGCTAGTGGTTCTCCTTGCCGCCCTCCTGGCAGCCGAGGTGCATTTCTTCTTTGCTTCAATGTGGTGGACGTAATAGCCCACCATCTTCACAGCTTCGGGTGTCGCCTCCACGGGGGCGACGGGCTCGACCTCCTTGACATCCAAGAGGTCCACGAACATAACCCCGAGGAAGTTGGGGAAGCCAACGACCGGGGGAAAATCGCCGAACTGGATCGGCACTGCCAAGTAGCCATGCTCGGCATGGCTCGCCACAACCAATGGACCGAAAGTGACAGCCATCGGTTCTTCAGAAATGGATCCCTCCTGCAATTTCAAAAATGCGGAAGTTAAGACTTCGAAAAAGGCCATTGGGCCCCTAATCTCGGCGAAAAGATGAGAGGTAGTCCAGTCCCACCGGGCGTGCCAGCTTGTGGAACGCACTAGGTTTCGTAGGGTGAAAATATCGTTGGATATCGGTGTTCTTTTTATCGGTTTATCTAGTGCGAGGGCGTGCCAGTCACCTAGGTGACAATGTATTCGGGCTTCAAGACTGGAGTGGTCCGAAGCCCGGGGTGCGCTCCATCTGACTGATCAGATGATTGTGGATATCGGGTCGGGACTGGAGACCCGCCGCGCCATAAAGGGCGCGACGTTAATTACATCCCCTCGGAGAGGGGAAGACCTCTGATTAATCGCCAAGAAAAGGGGTCAAATGACCCAAAGATCGTTTTTCATTAAAGCATGCGAGTTGGGTTGACATGATTTAAACCCTCCGCATCGGTATGCAAAACGGTGTTCAAAACCATACAAATATTTGCTGCGAGTGCGGCAAATTTAATGCAAGTGCGGGATTAGATCTTGGTATATATATATATCAGTCACTAAGGACCATCCAATATCCGGTCGAGAGTCCGTATTCGAAGCATCGAAGGTAACAACAAAGACATTCGGATATCTACCGTAGGTACGGCACGTTTCATGTGGGTGAGGGATCGGATCCCGGAAGAAATGGGTCAAGCTGATGAACTATCGGCCCGAGAGGTGCACGGATCATGACCATGTCGGGGATCCCGAGGTCCATGTCCGATACCACGGGGCATCATTACACAATCCGGGGGAGAGGGTTGTTAAGTGTAAGGCCCGAAGCTCGACAACGTGCGCCCTCGCACGCGGATCGACCTGCGCGGTCAGGTCGCGGGGGTTTTCGGGGGCAGCGCCCCTTGCGGGGTTTTCGGGGGCAGCGCCCCCGGAACAAAATTTGGTTAAGGCGCGGGTATGCTATTGTCATTGTTCCGATCATTGAGTTAAGTGTTTTATTCCCATTCCATTCTTTCCATTTTGTTCATTGATTTAATCCTTATCCTCTGGTTTATTCTTTAGTTTCAATAGTTATCTTTCTTCCTTCCATTCTTTTAGTTTTCTTTTAGCACGCCGTGTTGGCAGGTTGCAAGAAGATGGGCGCGCCGGATAAGGGGCGCCGGGTCAAGATATGAAGGGGGGGGCGCGCCGGGTAGAGGCATCCATGGGCGCGCCGGTTTAAGGGAGTTCAAGGGGGGGGGCGCGCCGGTTAAGGGGCGCCGTTTTAAAGATACTACAAGGGGCTGAAGGGTGCGCCGATTTAAGGGAGGCCAAGGGGCGCCGTTTTAATGGTTAAGCAAGGCAGTAGGGCGCGCCGGATAGAGAGGCTCCCACGGGGGCGCGCCGTTTTAGCATTCAAGGGAGATGGGAGGTTACGAGGGTGGTGTTAAATCGGCGCGGTGAGGGGTGACCGCGCCGGGTTAGGCCATGCCGGGACATCGTCTCTTGAGTTTTCTTATTCGTTCTGTGGACTTGTTTTGCTTTCTGTTCTTGATTCTATGGCCTACAGAAGGATCAAAAGTTAGATTAATTGTTCAATTGACACCCTAGATCAATAGGATGAAGGTTTAAGCATCGTTGATGGTTTGTTAAGGTGAGTGAGTAGGAGGTTTAAGTGTTTTATTCGGGGGGGTTTGATTCACAGAACTTACTGTGTATTGGATTAAAACTCAGTTCGTTCTTGAGTGTTCTATTTGTTCACTTGTTCTTGGCCCTGGCGAGAATCGGACAGCACCTCCCCTAGATCGGAAGGGTCCGAGGGAAAAAATGGGGCGCGCCATGCGGAGAGAACTCCGACGGCCCCGAAACATCCCGGTGTGTGCATAAGCAACGACACCAGTAAAATTACCCCATTTGGGGCCGGAGATCCCGAGGGCTAGCCTACAAGGGAAACCGGTGACCCATGGGTTGTTGCGATCGTATCGACTCCCCCCGTTCGGGGCCGGAGGTCCTGAGGGCCAGCCTACAAAGGAACTCCGACGACCCGAGGGTTGCCGTGATCGCGTGGCTGAAGACCACGTGAGAGCCGAAGTCGACGCAAGAACACGGTGGTAGGAAAAAAAAGAGCCACTATGGGCTGAGTATTGAGGGGGATTGGGGCATCAAAAATCTCCCAAAGGGGAGTTTTCCTTTCATTCCACAACAGACCGAACTCCGATTACATTGAAGGGGAATACGAAGACAAAGGTCTACATGTGAAGATCACCAAAATGAAATCAAAGGGGCAGAAGGAAATGCAAAGACAAAAGGGGGGAACCGAGCTCTCTTCCCCTCACCTCTCCTTCTTTCTTTCACCCTCTTATCTCTCTTCACACTTCGGAGCAGGGCTTCGCCGTCAGTAGAGCGTCCCTCTTTTTGTTGCTTCTTGCCTGGGGCTTGTATTTATATGGAGAGCAGGGAAGCAAGCTTCCCATTTCTATGGCTTTTTGTTCTGTTCGCAGTTGCCGTTGCTAACGTTGATGGGGTCACCGTGTCAAATGCCGCTGTCGTGGACGTCACCTCCGCCGCAGCTACAGTGTGACCGGGAGAGGGGCAGAGGCATGGCCTCCTCCTTCGCTGGCATGTACACCGCTAGCCACATTTGCTTTCATCATTTGCAGGGGAATGGGCGGCCGGCTGACGGAGCAAGCGTTCGACAGTGCAGGGCTCGAGGGTTTCCATTTGAAGAACATGCTTGGATGCCCAACGGGTCGAAGCAGACGTTTTAGCCATTTCAGGCTTGTTCGTCGTCGTGCAGTTCCCAGGAAACAGGGGACCGTAATGCCGATGGGATGGGTCGGTTGCTCGCCAGGAAGCGCTTCAGAGAAAGGGGTTAAAAGGTTAAAACGGCGCCATATTCAAAGGGGCGCCGTTTTAAGCATCAAGGGGGGCTTCGGGGCGTGCCGTGTAGCCAATGAAAACAAAAGGAGTTAAAACGGTGCCACATCCCAAAGGGGGGCGCGCCGTTTTAAAGGGGGGGGCGCGCCGGATAAGGGGCGCCGTTTTAAGACCCCCTCGCGCCGTTTTAAGCACTAAACGGATTCTTCTCGAAGTCGCGGCCATTTTACGTGAATGTCGACATTCCCGGAAGGTTCCGGTTGCTATGTATGACCTCTACAATGTTCCATTCACAGCCTTTGGGGCCCGGTCCCAGACTCTACGTGACTTTCGGTGCACGTCGGGCTGTGTCGGAGTCCCCGACTCTTCTTTGATTCAGCTCTCGGCACGGCCGACTGTAGAGTTGTGGCCATATCTTCCGCCCCGGGGGGGGGGGGGGACTCCCTCATCGGCTAGCGGACCACCAAGCGAGTCCTCATCCTGATCGGGCGAGGCATGAGGTTTATTTGGCATTTTCATCTTCGGCTTGCTCTCGAGTGTCGAGACATGCATGCCGTATGATCATCATCGACATTTTTTTGACGTCCACAGGCGTGCCGACGAGGGTGTCGGAGGGTGCGCCGGATAGAGATTGGGCTAGGCCTGGTGCAGGTTGTGCCAAGGCTGAAGGCAGATTGGTGCAGGTCTGGGCCGGTGATGGGAATCGACGCCGAGCATTGCCATTTTTATTTTGCATTTGTGTCCTTTAGTTTGCTTTTATATCCTTGGGAAAGTATATGTGCAATTGTAAGGCTTTGTAAGCCAATGTGTCATTCCCTAGGATTATGTGGGTTTTTATGCAAATTGTCAGTAGGTCCAGCAATGGGGCCCTCACTCCTTCTCCATTGGTCCACATAAGCCATATGGGTCCATGTGGGGCTGGTCAAAGTCCTAGGTGGCATCTAGAAGGTCAATTGGACACATGGGAGACAAGTGGTTGAAAATGTCAAAGGGGGGCCACCTACCTTACCTACCTAGTCAAAGGAGTGTCCCCTCCATATGTAATTTATTTATTTTGGGTTTTTAACCACATGGGGGAAGAAAATAGCCTATTTCCCATGAAATTCCCAGCCCCCCACCCCTTTCCATTCTCTATATAAGCCTATGTATAGTGTCATTAGAGATTTAATGAAGAAATTATGTGAAAATTACTTGAAGCAAGAAAGGTGTGCCCTCTCTCCTCTCTCCCTCTGGTTTTCCTTCTCCATCCTCTGCATTTCAGGGTTGTGAACCCTTCTATCTTAGCCCCTCCACATCTAATTTCATTCTGTGCCGCCGCCGCCGCCGTTCGTGCCGCCATCGAGCCGCCATGAGCCACCGTCAGAAGTTCTGTCCAGGTTCTGTCTTGCTGGATAGAAGGAAACTCCGAGAATTTTAGCTCCCACTTCTCTCATCTTCTGGAGCTAAAATTTTCAGAGTACGTTCTAGGGTTCATCATAACCCTCCAAAAAAAGTGAAAAAAATTATAGTCACATTTTATAATTTTTCATTTTCGTGCATCTCCACCCACCAGTTCTACCTTTTGTTCAGATCCAGTCACAGCCACCCTGAGTTTCGCCTTCTTGGTCCCCTTTTTGATTTTTTATGGAACCCCCAAAATTACTGGAGGTTCTACCCACCATCCCCTCCACCCAAGAATTTGCATGGAATTTCCACAAGCCACAACCTATTTTTTAAAATTCACTTTCAGATCTCTCTACAGTTCTGCCTACCTCTGTCCAGATCTGACCACCTGTCAGTCTAAAATATATTTCCCCACCTGAATCTCCAGAAAACCTTTAAAAAAAATTATTTCCGTTTTCCTCTCTTTCCCCTCCACAACTTTCATGAAGAGATCGAGGTCTGAATCTGAGGTCTACTCTCCTGTCAAAGGCAGTTATCAGGAAACTGCTCTACTGTTCTGAGATTTCGAGAACTATCCAATAGCAACTTCAAAAATAGACTAAGGCCAGATCCGTGCAGATCCAGTTTATTTCTCTGGTCCTAGATCAAAGTACTTCGAAAGATCTTTCTAAAGATACCTTCTGTGCTTCGATCCGACGTTAGGATTGATCGCAGCAGCCGATCTCGTCGGATCGTGCGCCTGTAAACAGAAGCAGCAGATCCGTGGGCACTCTTTCTGATCGGTGCCGATCGGAGCCGCCCGGCCTCCGGCCGGCGAACCAGCGCGCCGCCATCCCAGGAAGCACCCCTCCAAGCGTCTCTACCCCAGTGGTGCCGCCGCGGTCCCATACGGCCCCACCGACCAGCACGTGGGCCCCACAACCAGCAGCACACGCCGTCCGAACCGTGCCGACGGGGTGATCAAGTGCAGCCCGTCAACCCGAGATCGGTCCTCCCGGGCCCACTTATGTAGCCCTTTACCTCCCTACGTGGAGTGGGCGATATTTTATTGCTGTAATTTAATTCATTACTATTACCGGGAGTTACCGAATTCGGCCGGGATCGTCTTTCCCACGCCGGGAGCGTGGAGGTATCGTATTCGCTCCTTGCTTGGCACCTTGCTATTTTCATATATATTTATTTATGCCGCTGCTTGAGAGCATGTTAGGATAATCTAGCTGGCTATATTTTTATATCACCGCTGCTGCGAGAGAGAGCGAGACCGTCCCGTGACCCGATCCGGGCACGAAATTGTGAGTTGACCACCTTAGCTCTAGCCGGTTTCTCAACCGTACACGTCCGACGCTTCCCTCGATAAGGGATGATCGTGAGTTTGCATAGAGTCCAAGGGTCGCATATCCATTTGGAGTCAAGTCGCGTGTCCGTCCCGCATCAGTTTGGTATCAGAGCCAGGTTGAGTCTAGGGTGTCTAAAATCAAAAAAAAGAAACGAGTGTCATTTACTTCTAGTCTAAGTGTTAGTCGGTCTAAGGTTACATCTGCATACTATTGTTCGGTATATAAAAAGGTGTTGTCCGAACATTAGGATACGCCTATTGGGAAGGCCGCACACTTGCGCGAGTGATCTTCGGATCAATTAACTCCGCCACGTACCGAATATTGGTCGTGTCTAGGTTGCTAGTCGAGTCGGCATTCCAACTTTGCATTACTTAGGGTCGTGTCTAGTGTTTTGTCCAAGTGTCAGCATGGCCATCCACTAGCTTCCCTGTGTCCCATGGATTACCGAACACCCGGATCTTATCCATGGTGGCGATACTATCTAAAATGGAAGGACCACCCGAACCACCCCAAAAGGCCCGAAGCCCGGGACTTCTATGGCTCCGAAAACCCTAGTGACTACTTAGAGTGGGAAGCCGTTATGGACGACTACTTTGAGTGTTATCTTATGTCCGATCCTGCGCAAGTCGACTTAGCCAAAATGTGACTTTTCTATGAGGCCGCCGAAACATGGAGGGACACCAAGTACTTCCAGGAAGATAGGAGGCTAAGGCCCATCGAGTCATGGTGGGATATGAAGAGAGTGCTTAGGAGGGTCTACCTTCCCTGTCCACCTACCTCCAACTACGGGGGTCATACCACTAGCCATCCCCACCAACTCACCCACAATCAAGTGGGCCACACCTCCAACCAACCCCGCCCCTTCACCCCCATCCAAGCCCTCCAAAGCAACCCCACTCAAGTGGTCCGCCCCGTCGCCTCCAACCAACCTCCCCTTGGCTTCTCCATTCAATCCCACCCAAGCACCTCCAACCAAGTGGAAGCCCCGCTTCTAGTCGAGTCTAGGTCCACACCCGAGCTGAGAGTCGAGGAGCAAGTCCACTCCGAGGTCTCCACTCCAACCCGCTCCTTTGAGGAAATCGAGAAAAAGTTTTAGGATTGGTTGGAAAGGACACGTGCTTCTTCACCATCCATGAGTGCTCCATTGCCATCTACTTCCGAACTTTATTCGGAACCATCTTATTTGGAGCCACCAAAACCCGAGCCACCCGTGTTTCTTACGGGAACGCTATACATAGCCGAGCCACTTCTTAGTCGGTACAAGGATGGTTTGGTCCCACGTCCTTACCCTTCAATGAACCCCACCTTACCTATAGTGCCCGTCAACTCCTTCCACACTACCTTTCGGTCTAGTCACCGTGTTGATACATTAGATGACCATATTATGGGATTAGACGCGCAATGGAAGTTGACACATTTATTGGCCCGAAGCTTCGACCAACCCACTAGCCGTAACTTCACCCATCTAGCCTTAGTGTCCATTACCTCCGTGTGCACCGTGGGTTGTATCACCACGGAGGTTCTCTTATTCCTCCCCATGTCGGCCGAACCTGACTTCATACCCTTTCGTCCGAGGGAAGAACCATACATCCTACACATGATCACCATCCCACCAACAATGCATGAAGGTGACTATCCACACCTTCAAGACTTCTACACTGGGGACCGTGACTTGTGGGAACCTACCACAAGGGGTCATACCTTCTTTGATCCCTTTAACCCATTCCCTAGTGGGCCCCTTGACCCACCTTATATACTTCACTTCTTCAAGGGAATCCACTACCACACTCCTTCCCCATGGGCCGGGTCGTCTACACCCACGAAGCCCGTTCACTTGCGAGATACACCATCCTCTAGGGGAAAGGAAGAAGATGCATTTGGAACCCCTGGCCCTCCCACCTCTAAGTCCAATATGCATGCATGGCCCACTTTAGGAGGTCTAGGAATTCCACATTCCGCCAGCCACCGGTTACGTCTAATGCATGCATGGCACACATTCGGGTGTCCTGGTCCGCCGTCACCCATGCACGGGTCGGACTAACATTAGGTGTGTCTAGGGTCTTGTGTGTCTGTGCATACATCGAGTCGAGTCGGTTTGTATGCTCGCGTTGTTGGCCCTTTCGAGTTCGAGGCTTGTCGGACTATTGGGATCGGTTCTACCCCATATCGGATCTAGTCACATAAGGAATAAGCGGTGATTCCTAGTGAGTCTTCGAGCCGGCTTCCCTCATTTGAGAGTGACCCCACCCCGGAGAGTCCACCTTTAGCCTCATTCCCATGGTAGCGTGTGCATATCGAATCTATATGGGGTGAGCAGGTGTCGATTACTATGAGTGGAGCGTACTCCGCGCTTCCAAGTACGATGACGGATCCGCCGACGTCACGAGCAACTACACCCCTTACTCGACGAGGTCGAGTTCCTCCCACCCGGGGAGAGTTGATGGGAATCGACGCCGAGCATTGACATTTTTATTTTACATTTGTGTCCTTTAGTTTGCTTTTATATCCTTGGGAAAGTATATGTGTAATTGTAAGGCTTTGTAAGCCAATGTGTCATTCCCTAGGATTGTGTGGGTTTTTATGCAAATTGTCAGTAGGTCCAGCAAGGGGGCCCTCACTCCTTCTCCATTGGTCCACATAAGCCAAATGGGTCCATGTGGGGCTGGTCAAAATCCTAGGTGGCATCTAGAAGGTCAATTGGACACATGGGAGACAAGTGGTTGAAAATGTCAAAGGGAGGCCACCTACCTTACCTACCTAGTCAAAGGAGTGTCCCCTCCATATGTAATTTATTTATTTTGGATTTTTGACCACATGGGGGAAGAAAATAGCCTATTTTTCATAAAATTCCCAGCCCCCCACCCCTTGCCATTCTCTATATAAGCCTATGTATAGTGTCATTAGAGATTTAATAAAGAAATTATGTGAAAATTGCTTGAAGCAAGAAGGGTGTGCCCTCTCTCCCTCTGGTTTTCCTTCTCTATCCTCTGCATTTCAGGGTTGTGAACCCTTCTATCTTAGCCCCTCCATATCTAATTTCATTATGTGCCGCCGCCGCCGCCGTTCGTGCCGCCATCGAGCCGCCACGAGCCACCGTCGGAAGTTCTGTCCAGGTTCTATCTTGCTGGATAGAAGGCCACTCCAAGAATTTTATCTCCCCATTCTCTCATCTTATGGAGCTAATATTTTCAGGGTACGTTCTAGGCTTCATCATAACCCACCAAAAAAATTTAAAAAAAATTATAGTCCCGTTTTATAATTTTCCATTTTCGTGCATCTCGACCCACCAGTTCTGCCTTTTGTTCAGATCCAGTCACAGCCACCATGAGTTTCACCTTCTTGATCTCCTTTTTGATTTTTTCTGGAACCCCCAAACTTACTGGAGGTTTTACCCACCATCCACTCCACCCAAGAATTTTTGTGGAATTTTCACAAGCCACCACCTATTTTTTAAAATTCCCTTTCAGATCCCTCTACAGTTCTTCCTACCTCTATCCAGATCCGACCACCTATCAGTCTAAAATATCTTTCCCCACCCAAATCTCAACGAAACCTTTCACAAAAATTATTTTTGTTTTCCACTCTTTTCCCTCCACAGCTTTAATGAAGAGATCGAGGTCTGAATATGAGGTCTACTCTACGGTCAAAGGCAGTTCTCAGGAAACTGCTCTGCTGTTCTGAGATTTTGGGAACTATCCAATAGCAACTTCAAAAATAGACTAAGACCATATCCGTGCAGATCCAGTTTGTTTCTCTAGCCCTAGATCGAAGTACTTCGAAATAGCTTTCCAAAGATACCTTCTGTGCTTCGATCCGACGTTAGGATTGATCGCAACAGCCGATCTCGCCGGATCGCGCGCCTGAAAATAGAAGCAGCAGATCCGTGGGCACTCATTTCGATCGGTGTCGATCGGAGCCGCCCGGCCTCCGGCCGGCGAACCAACGTGCCGCCATCCCAGGAAGCTCCCCTCCAGGCGTCTCCATCCCAGTGGTGCCACCCCGGTCTCACACGACCCCAACGACAACCACGTGGGCCCCATAACTAGCAGCACACGCCGTCCGAACCGTGCCGACGGGGTGATCAAGTGCAGCCCGTCAACCCGAGATCGGTCCTCCCGGGCCCACTTGTGTAGCCATTTACCTCTCTGGGTGGAGTGGGTGATATTTTATTGTTGTAATTTAATTCATTACTGTTATCGGGAGTTACCGAATTCGGCCGGGATCATCTTCCCCACGCCGGGAGCGTGGAGGTATCGTATTCGCTCCTTGCTTGGCACGTTGCTATTTTCGTATATATTTCTTTATGCCGCTGCTTGAGAGCATGTTAGGATAATCTAGCTGGCTATATTTTTATATCACCGCTGCTGCGAGAGAGAGTGAGATCTTCCCGTGACCCGATCCGGGCACGAAATTGTGAGTTGACCACCCTAGCCCTAGCCGGTTTCTCAACCGTACACGTCCAACGCTTCCCTCGATAAGGGACGATCGCGAGTTTGCATAGAGTTGAAGGGTCGCATATCCATTTGGAGTCAAGCCGCGTGTCCATCCCGCATCAGCCGGCAGCAGGTCGGTGCAGCCTGCGGGCTGAAGTCGGTGCAGCCTTGAGCTGTAGAGGGGCAAGGTCGGTGCAGCCTGCGGGCTGAAGTCGATGCAGCTTTGGGCTGTAGAGGGGCAAGGTTTGTGCAGCCTGCGGGCTGAAGTCGGTGCAGCTTTGGGCTGTAGAGGGGCAAGGTCTGTACGGCCTGCGGGCTGAAGTCGGTGCGGCTTTGGGCTGTAGAGGGGCAAGGTCTGTGCGACCTACGGGCTGAAGTAGGAGCAGCCTTGGGCTGTAGAGGGGCAAGGTCTGTGCGACCTGCGGGCTGAAGTCGGTGCAGCTTTGGGATGTAGAGGGGCAAGGTCTGTACGGCCTACAGGCTGAAGTCGGTGCGGCTTTGGGCTGTAGAGGGGTAAGGTCTGTATGGCCTGCGGGCTGAAGTCGGTGCGACTTTGGGCTGTAGAGAGGCAAGGTCTGTACGGCCTGCGCGCTGAAGTCGGTGCGGCTTTGGGCTGTAGAGGGGCAAGGTCTTTACGGCCTGCGGGCTAGAGTCGGTGCTGCCTTCGGCTGTAGAGGGGCAAGGTCTGTGCGGCCTACGGGCTGGAGTTGGTGCGGCTTTCGGCTGTAGAGGGGCAAGGTCTGTACGGCCTGCGGGCTGAAGTCGGTGCGGCATTGGGCTGTAGAGGGGCAAGGCCTGTACGACCTGCGGGCTGAAGTCGGTGCACATGGGCAGCCGAGGTCGGTGCACGTTGGGGCTAGAAGTGGATGCCGTTGCAGCTGAGGTCGGTGCAGCTGGGGTCCGGAGTCAGTGCAGGTCACGAGGACTATGCACGTGGAGAATAAGGTCGGTGCACATATGCACCGGGCTAGGCCAAGGTCAGTGCACAAAGGCACCGGGTTAGGTCAAGTTCTGTGCACAAAGGCGCCGGGTTAAGGGGTGTCGGGTTAATAGAAGGTCGGTGTACAAAGGCACCAAGGGTGAAGGGAGAGAGGGAGACGATGGGAACGCACGAGAGAGAGAGAGGGTGAGCGGCTGAGAAAGGGTGTGCCGGGTAAGGGGAGGCGAGGGTGTGTACTGAGGAAAGGCATGCCGAGCGTGCCGCTGGGGGTTCAAGGAAGTAAGGGAGTGTGTCGTGGAGGGTTGACAAGGTGTACCGGTGAAAGCTAGAATATGCGTGCCGGCGAAGGCCCACTCCTCCTTTACTTATTTTAAGGCTTTTCTTTTCTTCTTTTCCTTGATCTTTATATAGTTTTATACAAATCTTTTTTCCCTCTTCCCCCAACCTTTTCCTTACAGATCGAGCATTTAATCCATCACGTCGTCGTTTAATCCGATTCCTCTCATGTTGCCCGCAGTACCTCATTTCGGTTAGAATGTTTTATCGCCGAGCGTTCCATTCGTTCGTTGTTTATTTTTGCCTTTTAAACACATTATTATCATTTCTACCAAAAATTCGGCAGCATCTCCCCTTGACCCGAGCGCAAGGGAGATAAAGGGAACGTGCCCATAGGGAGTGGCGGGACCCGTCAACTGGAGGTGGGCGCCCAAAGGCGGCAGCACCTTTAATGAATCCTCAGAAAACCCGAAAGCAACGATGGATAAAGGGGAAAAAACCTCTAGAACTAATCGTGTGCCGGGCTAGGGAGGCCAAAGGGTGCGCCGGTGAGGAGTCAATAGGAGCGTGCCGGCGAAGGGCGTCAAAAGCGTACCGGCGAAGGATGGTATAGGGTGTGCCGGCGAGAGCCCAACGGAGTGTGCCGGCGAAGGGTTGCTGAAGGTGTATCGGTGAAGGGCTTAGCCAAGGCGTACCGCTGGGGGCTGGGGAGGTTGAGCAAGGGAGTGAAGATTGAGGGCTAGCCAGGTGGGCTGGGGCTGAGGAGGGGAGGAAGGCCAAGGAGGGCGTTGGTGGCTGGGTGTTGAAGAGAAGAAGAGGGGGCCTCTCCCCTCAGGCAAACGGGCGAGGTTGGAAGCCAGGGAGGAGGGTATTGAGCTCGTGAGGCCCCGAGAAAATGGAAGAGTGAACCCCCTTGGGCCAAAGACTAAGTGTAAGGACAGGGATCATACGGGGAAACAACATCGACGTGGAGACTCCCAAAATACCGAAGACAACACACCATGCACATTGGCATAAATCAACGGAAGCAACAAGAAACCCAAGAAGGGTGATTTTTATTCACGCAGGGGATTGACCACGGCCAGCCACGTACACCGCAAAGCACATTTGTGCTGAAACTAGGGACAGGGGAGGGGAGAAGATCATAAAAATGAAAGAAAGAGAAGGAAATGGGGGGAGTGTTGGGGCCAAAAAGGGGTGACTACTCCCTGCCCTTCCCCCACTCCCTCTTCTACATCACAGCTCACTTTCCCTCTCTCACTCTCTTCCTTACTCTCTTTGTCCTAGTGGTCATCGGGGAACCTCACGCAGGAGTCCACCCTCTTCTTTCTCTTCTCTCTTCTTCTTCCTCTGGGCGGCGTCGTTGTTGCTCTCAGTATCTCCCTCGGACCGTCTTCTTCTCTTCTCCTCCTCTTGCTCCTCGGAAGAGGAGGGCTTTTATACCCACAATGGCGGGAGCATTCGGACATGGCAACCGGAAGCGGGAAGCGACCGGTCATGATGGGGTTTTACTTCCCCCATCCTTAATGTCAGGGGAGTAGCCTACGTGGCCCAACCTCTGGCCGACACCTCGGACAGCCCACTGCGCGCCAAAGATCTGTAGGGCATGGGCAAGAGATTTGGTCTGCCGGAGGTGTCGTTGAAATGCCTGAACATTGTGCCGCTGGGCTAAACAAGCGTGTCGCTGAGAGGGCCAAAAGGGCGTGCCACGGGAAGACACGGCAAGCGTGCCGCTGAAGAGCCCAAAGGGCTGTTGTGCCCCGGTGGTCTTGATGATTGGTTTTGATGATAGCAAACACTATAAGTCACCATATGCATGTGTGCATGAAAGACCTTGTTGATTCATTTAAGTGCATTCATATGTGTTCATGTATTTGTGAAGCATTCATATGTGTTCATGTATTTATGAATGTGTGCTTGTGAATGGCATTCAGTTGTTCTGTCTGACATCTGGACAGAAGTGGGTCGACCCCCCTCTTAGATGGGTCGACCCCCCCAAGATTCGCATGTCTATACATTGGCTGCTGCATGCTCACACGATCATTTAAGTCCATACATTGCTTCTAGCATGCACACACACACCCATGTATATACACTGCTGCATGCTCACTGCATTTGATGTCCTGTCTGTACATTGCTTGGCGCTCACCAAGTCTGTACATCGCTTCAAGTGTTCCAAAGTCTATACATCGTGTGCATCATTAAGTCTAGACATTGCACTGTAGCTTGCTTAGTTGAATTCTATACATTGCTGATCGAACGTAAGTCTATACATTCCAACCTTTTCCTACGTTCGCTGCTTTAGCTACACATCAAGTCTACACACTACATATAGGCAAAGTCTGCACATTGTGCCTTGAAGATGTTCAAGTCTATACATTGGTTTTCACTTCTAAGTCTGTACATTGGCATATGCATTCACTGTAAAGTCTATACATAGCTGCGTCTTATTCAGTGTCTCATATGCATATTTGAGTCAAAGTCTGTACAGCCCAAGTCTGTACATCCACTGTCTCACTTGGACTTGAAGTCTATATAGTGGACCATCTCTGTCAGCGTCTCAAACTGCAAGTCTGTACAGAGTCTGGCAGCCTACAGTGCATCGTCTCTTCAAGTATGTACAGCCTTGGCGTATGCATCATAAAGTCTAAACATCATGTGCTTCGAAGCTTTCAAGTCTGTACATGGTCTTGGCATTTGCATTGAAGTCTATACATTGGTCTTCGTTTCAAGTCTATACATTCGCTCAGGGTTTCCAAGTATGTACACTGGTCCTCAAGCGTTCCAAGTCTGTACATTGGTTCAGGCTTACCAAGTCTGTACATTGGCCTCAAGCTTCACAAGTCTACACGTTGTCTTCATGGCATCGCAAGTCTATACAGCCTGCATGCCTCATAACGCCAAGTCTATACATCGTGGGCTTCAGTTCTTCAAGTCTGTACATCCTTCAAGGGCCAAGTGTATACATCGTTCACAGCACACACGTTCAAAGTCTGAAGTCTGTATAGCCTTGGCATGTGCATTCATAAAGTCTATACATCGCTCAAGTCAGTACATCATGCTTTGTCGTTCAAAGTACAAAGTCTATACATAGCAGTGTTCAAACTTTCAAAAGTCTGTACATTCCCTTCTATAATGTTCATGCAATGATTGTCAAGTCTGTACAGCGTTAGCTTAAAGTCCATACAGCAGTGTCTATACATTGGCTTGCTTCTTCATGCATTTGCTAGTCTCTACAGCAACTAAGTCTATACGTTGTGTTGCATCGCATGCATTACCTAATGTCTATATATTGCGTCCCACAGCATGCATCGAAGTCTATACATTGTTGACAGCCTGCACTGCATGCCACTTTAAGTCTGTACATCCATATGTGCATTGTGCATTGTTCAAGCCAAAGTCTGTACATCGATATGTTGCTTTGATGCCGTAGCCAAGTCTATATACTCGCTGGTGTGTATATGCAAAGTCTGAACATTGCCACATGCATTACCTTTGGCAAAGTCCATACATGGTCAGGTAGCCTGTCGTAGCAAGCCTATACATCGACTGGCAGTCTTCAGCAAAGTCTGAACATTGCATCATTGTGCATGCATTGTTTTCATCAAGCCTATACACTGCATCATATGCATTCTACAGCATGTGTTATCAAGTCTATACACTCATCCTCCTTCACACGACTAACTCTATACATCCATTATCTTGCCTACTGAATAAAGTCTATACACTGTCTTCAGCTGATATTGTTCATCGACTGAACTTTTAATTAATCTTGCAGGTGTCTGGGCATGTGATCCGAGGTTGGCACCTGGCACGTGATCCAAGGAGCTGAGATGCTGACACGTGGTAGAGTCAATTGGGCGGGAGATGTGGAAGACACATGCCCTAGTTGCTGCTGCTATATATATGAAGTTTCTTCATCTGTAGAAGACGATCAAGAAGGAAGAGGGCTGATCGAGACTGTGAGTGAAGAAAGAAGAGTGCAGCAGAAGAAAAAGAGAAAGAGAGAGAGCTCGTGAGGATTGAGAGACGAAGAGAAGACAGTGAGAGAAAGAAGCAAAGAAGTAAAAGAAGAGTAAGAAGAAGAGAGATCGAGAGATAAGAAGCTTCATCAGCAGATCAGTTCATACTGGACCGTGGATCATATCCAGGCCAGTCAGCTCCTGCGAGAGCCAAATTTTGATTTCGCTTTACAGCTTTCTGTTTGCTGTGATTATTTTCATTTCTTGTTTTTTCCTTTTGTTACTATGGTTATCTTTGTTCTTACGATTCTCTGGATAGAGGTCGGGTCTCTCCTGGTCTGGAGGAAGAGAGGTCTGTGACCTCTGGTTTGCTGGTGACGGGAAGTCACTGGTGGGTTCCCTCCTGGTGTGGAGGAAGAGAGACCTCGGTCTCTGGTTTGCTAGTGGCTGGGAGCCACTAGTGGTTCCCTCCGGTTGGGAGGAAGAGGGGAGGTTGTTCCCCTGGTCAAGCTATTTGGCAGCAAGTGTTCGCAGACTGAGTCTGCTGGTTCTAGGATTAGCTAGTGAAGCCTCACTCCAGTTTGGAGTGAGCGGCGGATGTAGGTCTTGGTGACCGAACCACCTAAAAATCTTTTGTGCAGTGTGGTTGTGTTTTTGCTCCTTGTCTTCTACCTCCCTCACAGGTTGCCTTATCATTCTCGTTTCTATCTGTGCTGCTTCCGCTAGCTGATAGTTTAGGCGCGCCTTATATATTCGCTCTATTGTCTAAGCCATCTGTGTTTTAATTCTGCAATATTGTTTGAGCGAAAAGTTTTTAAGGGTGGGATTCATTCACCCCCTCCTCTGAATCCTTCACACCGATCCTATCAATTGGTATCAGAGCGGTGTCTGCATAGAAGGTCCAGCGACCTGCTGATCCGATCCTACAGTCTTCGGTGCTAATTTACTTTTGATGCATCAATATTCCTGTTGCATTAAATCTGATTGTTTCCATGGGTGGTCCACCGGATTTCAACGGCTCCAATTTTAATGTATGGTTTGTTAGTCTGAAAAATTATGCTATATCAGTTAATCATGATCTGTTGAAGTTAATTTCACACGGTCCTCATAAATTACCAAAGAAAAAGTCCAAATGGACTGATAGCCACAGATCAATGTATGAAGAGAATCAGATAGCTATGAATCTAATGAAGGCAGCTACTGATAAGTCTTTACATTCTTGCTTTCATGATTGCAGCTCTGCTAAAGACATTCTAGATATGCTGAAGCGAGCTCAGAAGAGAAGTGAAGACAGCTGCATGATGGCTAACAGAAGCAATCAAAGTGGCAGCCAAAATGAAGAAGATGATGATGAAGAGGTAAATCCCTTCAAGAATTTTTCTTTAGATGATTGGGAAAATGCATATGCTGAATTGCTTGAATCTCATGAACATTTAAGAAAACAGTATAAAAAATTAAAAAATGGTATTGGGTTAGATAGTTCAAGCTCTCCATGTGAAAATTGTTCTAATATCAAGCAATCCCATGATGCCTGCTTGTCTGATATCTATATGCATGAAAATCAGAATGGAAAATTGAAGAAGGAACTTGAATGTGCTTGCTCTGAACTAAGAATGCTAGAATATGAAAATGACTCTCTGAAACAATCTGTTAAAGAAAATGAATAAAAATTTGGGAAACTTGAGCAAGAGAAGAACTTGTTTGCTAAAAAAATTAATGCCATAAAATCTGTAAATATAGAATTACAGAAAGATTTTGAAAAATAATAAAAAGAATTGAAGGAGTTTGAAGCTGGGAGAGAAAACAAGGTTAACTCAGAAGATCAAACTCTAATAAATGAGTTAATTCAAAATGATAAGCTTAAGGAAGAAAATGAGAAGTTAAAACTGCTGAACTCCACTATGTCTGAGAGACTTCTAGCCTTAGGAAGAGGAAAAACTGTTTGCGTTGAAGATTCTGAAAAACTGAGCAATCTGGAACAAGAGATTGGAAAATACAAAATAGCTAACAAAGTTTTGAATGAAGCTATGAATTGCAGTGAGCAAGAGATTACCGGTTATGAGTTACATATTTCCTCTCTAGAAAATAAAATCCAAGACTTAAAAGATTCTTTGTCTAAGTTTGTGAGTGGGCAAGAAAACCTAGACAAGTTACTAGGTGTAAAAGTCAATGTCAGGAAGGAAGGGTTGGGCTACAATAATCTGAATAAAAAGGCTTTTAAGAACAAAGTAATGACATCATTTGTAAAAGCTTTAAATGTAGCCTATACATCAAAAGATAAACAGCCCATTGTTCAGAAAATGCTGGGAACAAAGGTTAATTGTAAGAAAGAGGGACTGGGCTACAATCCAGTCATGAGGAATGTAATGTCCCGAATCTTTCGGATCCTTCCTTATGGGTCTCGGATCTGGTTTATCGGAGTGTCCGACCCTGACGTGTCTGAAATTTTGTTTCGGACATCTTTTGTGTTCGGATCGGCGCGATCCGGAGTCGTTTCGGAGGCCCGGAGTGTGTCCGCGGCTTTTCCGTGCGTGTTTTCCGATTTCCGCGTACGGGTCTCGGAGAATCCTTCGGAACCCTGTAGTGGGTAAACCGGGTCGTTCACCAGCCCGCGAGTGGTACCGTTGCGATCAGCGCGTCGAGACGGTCGAGGAGGTGTATTTTTCTATTTTTTGGGATTTTTCTGATTTTCTGGATTTTCTATATATATCAATTCTTTTTCTTTTACCTTTTTCTTTTCTTCTTCTTCCTCCTTCCTTCAACTGTGAGAGCTCCCCCTCCCCCGCGGCCGATCCTCTTCTCCCGGGCGACCGAGACGCGGCCCCTCTCACTCCGGCAACGGCGTGGCGGCGGCGGCGGCGGCAAGGCGGCCCCGGTGGCGTGCTTTTCGCGGCGAGAGGCGGGGCGTTCGTGGGAGTAAAAGCTTCATCCTTAATTTCGGCGGTGATTCGGTGGATTTCGAGCTTCCTTGAGGTAGGGGGACGGATCCTTGCCCTCTTTATAGCATTCCCTGTGATTTCTAGGCCGTGGAGAGGCCGAGTGGGGTTAAATCCATGCCGGGAGGGTCATTTTCATGCCTGGGGTTTGAGCGCCGGATCCGTCGATTCGTGGAGTTTTTGATCGATTTGGGGGCTCTAGATGCATGCTAGGACGTTGTGGGGTGATCCCCCGTTGTTTTCCCTTCACCAGGGGTGGTGAATGGGCGTGGATCTGCGTTTCCTGGGCGTGTTTCGCGAACCAGGCTCGGCCCGTTGTCGCGCTATAGTCCAGTGGCACGTTCTTGACGAACGCGCCATGTCGTCCGAGCGTGTCCGTCCGAGAAGACGAACAGTAAGGCGGTGGGGAACGCGCCTGGTTCTGGTAGCGCGATGTCCAGATCGCGCTACCCAAAACTAGCGCGTTCAAGTATGAACGCGTTGGCTTTGGGCAGCGCGACATGGAAGATCGCGCTAGCCTTAGCTAGCGCGTTCTTCGGTGTCGCGCTAGGGATACCTAGCGCGACCATCCCCCTCCCCCGAACCGTGTTCTTGCGGGTAGCGTGACCTCTGGTTGGGTGAGTTACAGACCCGGTTGTGGCGTATGGCCCTAGGGATGCTGTGGGCACCCAGTGAGAGCCACAGGGGCGCCCGGGGTTCCCCGGAGAATCAGTTACCTCGGTAGGGGTGCCACGTGACTTGAGGGACGGTTGGACCTCATGCGTGTCCCCGGCATCCGTGCCTATCGTGTGGTCATCGTGAGTCTGTGCTAGTGTTTGGTCGGTGGTTTCCGTGGATTAGTCCTTACTTCCAGTGACCCTACCACTAGTCGTAGCTTTCCCACGGCACGCGTGCGCTGGCTCGCCTGGGAGTGGCTGAGCGGCGTACCCGAGAGGCGGTGAGTAGGCTGGTTACCGCAGGGCCCCCGCGTACTTCCGAGTCCGGGTTTAGGGGGAAATACCAGCTAGAGGATAGGCCTAGGTCGTACGGTCTGTGCACACGAGGCTGAGGGTTCGGACCCGCGCTGACGAGCGTGACCTCAGCTAGTCCTTATTTTGCGGTTACTTCTGGTTACTGAGTGTGTCTGAGTCTCACGCCTGGGGCGTAGTAGCTAGACACTTGTGACGCGGTATAAGACGTCAGGGGACGCATCCGATCGTTCTTCTAGTGGGTGGTGCTCATGTTCACTGGCAGGTGTGGACTCGCGTTTCGTGGGACCGAGGTTCCGTAGTTCGGTACTGTTAGAGTAGACGGCTTTTTCCATTTATTTACTTTAGCTTGTCGGTTCTACCGTACTCTTGATTGGTAGGGTTGTCTTCTTCTTTCTCGTTTTCCCTGCGAGGTGGGGATTCGCGGGATCCCTACTGGGCCAATGAGATGAGGCTCACCCCTGCTCTTCAGGTGAGGCGGGGTCGACGGGAGGCGCGGCCGAGTTTCAGCGTGGTTCTTCTAGCCAGGGTTAGTCGCCAGTCTGCCAGAGCCGGGGAATGCCCCGTGTAGTTGTACACCGGGGGATGCCCCGTGTTGTTGTACTTTCCTTCGGACATGAGACACTGTGGACCTTGTAGCAGTTTATTTATTTATATTATTATGTGCGTTTTATTTTAGATTATTGTGCTATCTCTGTGGTCGTTGCAACTTCTCTTGTACCCCCACACCACTCCTTTCTACCCTTCCGAGTCTTCAGGCTCGTGGGTTGGCAGACCGAGATTCGAGACGCGCCGGTTCCTTTCCGATACTCGGATCCCCGAGTCATCACAGCTGGTATCAGAGCGAGGTTGTGGAGGTGCATCGGAACTTGGAACGAATTACAGTGGTCCAGAAGGTCCATGAATGTCCTGTACAGTCGACGACTGGCTTAGGGTCGTGTGTTTTATTGATTTTCGGTTGCTTTTCTTTGATGCCAGGTGTGTTATGGCGCCACGGAGGAGGACTCGTGCCCAGCAGGGAGAGTCTAGTGGTGGTCCAGAGGAGCAGAGCAGGGCTTCAGTTTCCGTGGGTGTATCTGGAGATGCGAGAGCTCCAGGGATGGACGACTTCTTCCGAGGCATGTTTGAGTATGTGTTTCAGCGGCAGCAGGGAGGTCAGCAGCAGGGAGATCATCAGCAGCAGGGTGGCGATGGTGGTGAGGATCGGGCTCGTGGTGGTCATGGTCGCGTGCTGAAGGAGTTTTTGTTGTTTCAACCTCCTTCTTTCAGTGGGCAGCCAGATCCTGAGGTGGCCAGAGAGTGGCTGGATGATGTTCAGCGGATTTTCAGTGCGATGGAGTGTTCCTAGGAGGAACAGGTGGCGTTGGCTACTCATCGTCTTCAGGGATCGGCCCGTACTTGGTGGACGTCAGAGTGGGGTTCAGTGTTCCAGTCTCGTCCTCTTCGGCAGATTGCGTGGCAGGAGTTCATCACGGCTTTCGAGCGTGCCTTCTGTCCGTCTTTTGTCAGGTCGCAGAGGTTGCGTGAGTTCATGGAGCTGACTCAGGGTGACATGTCGGTGATGCAGTACCGTGCCAGGTTTATCGAGTTGGGCCATTATGCTCCTCATATCATGGCAGATGAGGAGGTGAAGACCGATCAGTTTGTTGGTGGTCTGAGGCTAGAGCTGAGGCATCATCTTCTTGCGTCAGGATTGACCACTTTGGATGCGGCGTGCAAGGCAGCATCGGCACTGGAGAGAGATTTGCAGAAGGTTCGAGGGCAGGGCAGTGCTAGTCAGGTGCAGGCAGGTTTTGGCCAGTCGTCAGCAGTGCAGCAGCAGAGTACCGTCCAGCTCTCGACAGGTGGTTCAGTGGCGACGCAGTCTGTGGCTCCTGTGCCAGAGTCTTCGTCCTTTGGCTCTAGGCTCAAGAAGTTACTCAAGGAGGCCGGCCTCGGCGGGAGACACCGGGGTAAGAAGGGGCAGTCACAGCAGGAGTCGTCGGCCAGTGATCAGTAGTCTGTAGCTTTGCAGCGTCAGGGTTCGGTGTCAGGTGCTCGGGGCGGTTGTCCCAAGTGCGGTGGTTCTCATCCAGGCAGACCGTGTTCGGCGCCCGTGATTTGCTTCAGGTGCGACCAGCCAGGGCACATGGCACGTGACTGTCCGTAGAGACCACGCCAGCCGCATGAGTTTCAGCAGCAGCAGCAGCAGTTTCGGCCCCAGCAGTCATCAGCACAGCCGCAGCAGTACCATCAGCAGGGACAGTTTCCTCAGTTGTCACGGTCAGCTACTGTGGGGAGGCAGAGATCCCGAGGCAAAGTGACTCACATGACCAGGGCGGAGGCTGAGGCGTCGCATTTGGTGGAAGGTACTCTTTCGATTTTGGCTAGTGCGGCTCGTGTTTTGTTTGATTCAGGTGCTTCTCATTCGTTCATCTCGGAAGTTTTTGCTCAGAGCGTGGAGGACCCAGTGATCGAGGTGTCCTATGACTTGGCGGTAGAGTTGCCTACCGGTGACTTCATGGTCACCCCATACTGCTTTGAGAAGGTACCTGTGTGGGTGGAAGGGCGGAGTTTGCCGGCTAGACTCTATGCGTTACCGCTTCAGGACTTCGATGTGATTTTGGGCATGGATTGGCTCGAGGCTCATCATGCCTCGGTGGATTGCGGCTCGAAGAAGGTCTACTTCCGACAGCTTCGTGGACCCACCTTCTATTTCCAAGGTATTCGGTCTTCCTCTTCCCGCTTGCTTATTTCGGCTATCCGTGCGCGTCGTTTGCTCGATGCAGGTTGTCCGGGCTTTCTCGCATCCGTGGTTTTGGTCGAGCGGCAGGGTCCTGAGGTAGAGGATGTTCCTGTCGTGTGCGAGTTCCCTGATGTTTTTCCCGAGGAGCTACCAGGGTTGCCACCGCAGCGAGAGATTGATTTCGTGATTGAGGTGGTGCCAGGTACGACGCCTATGTCGAAGGCCCCTTATCGGATGGCGCTTGCCGAGTTGCGAGAGCTGAAGGCGCAATTACAGGAGTTACTGGCCAAGGGGTATATTCATCCTAGTTATTTCTCGTGGGGTGCGCCGGTGTTGTTTGTGAAGAAGAAGGATGGTAGTTTGAGACTGTGCATCGACTACCGTCAGTTGAACCAGGTGACTGTTAAGAACAAGTATCCGTTGTCGCGGATTGATGACTTGTTCGATCAGCTTCAGTCGGCCCAGGTGTTTTCGAGGATTGATTTGAGATCGAGTTATTACCAGCTGCAGATCCGAGAATCGGACGTGGAGAAGATCGCATTTCGGTCGAGGTATGGGCATTGTGAGTTCTTGGTGATGCCGTTCGGGCTCACCAATGCCCCCGCGGCATTTATGGATTTGATGCATAGGGTGTTTCGTCCGTACTTGGACCAATTTGTGGTCGTGTTTGTGGACGATATCCTTGTGTATTCGCGGTCTGCTGAGGAGCATGTGCAGTATTTGAGAGCGGTGTTGCAGACCCTGTGCGATCACCAGTTGTATGCCAAGTACAGCAAGTGCGAGTTCTGGCTCCGAGAGGTGCACTTTCTGGGGCATGTTATTTTTGGTGATGATGTTTCCGTGGACCCGGCCAAGGTCGAGGCGGTGGTGCGGTGGCCGAGGCCGAGTTCTGTCACGGAGATTCGGAGTTTCTTGGGGCTTGCAGGTTATTATCGGAGGTTTATTCAGGATTTCTCTCGTATTGCGGCCCCGATGACCAGGCTTACGCGGAAAGAGGTGCAGTTCATCTGGACGGAGGAGTGTGAGCGGAGCTTCATGGAGCTGAAGAGATTGCTTACCACTACTCCGGTTTTGGTGTTGCCATCCGGCTCGGGTGGTTTCGTGGTGTGTACAGATGCTTCCAGGGTAGGCCTCGGTGCTGTGTTGATGCAGCATGGGAGAGTTGTGGCGTATGCGTCGCGGCAGTTGAAGCCACATGAGGCGAACTACCCTACTCATGATCTTGAGTTGGCAGCGGTGATCTTCGCTCTAAAGATCTGGAGGCATTACTTGTACGGCGAGAGGTTTGAGCTTTTCACTGACCATCAGAGTTTGAGGTATGTGTTCACGCAGAAGGACCTTAACCTCAGGCAGAGGAGATGGATGGAGTACATGAAGGATTATGACGTTACTCTGTCTTATCAGCCTGGCAGGATGAACGTCATGGCTGATGCCCTGAGCAGGAGGGTATCGGTCTGTCGGTTGTTGTTGAGGAAGTGGAAGCTTTGGGAGCAGGTTCCGGCCATGACTTTTAGACTCAATGTCCCGCAGGACCAGGGTTCGGCTGTCCTTGCGAGTCTGACTATCACGCCCGCGGTGCGTCGATAGGTGACTGAGGCTCAGCGAGCGGACCCCGAGCTACCCCGTATTCTGTCGATGGCCGAGGTGGAGTTTGGCGAGGATGGAGCTGTGAGGTTCAGAGGTAGATTGTATGTCCCAGCCGAGGGGCAGGTGCGGCGTAATGTATTGCGTGAGGCTCATGGGAGTCGGTATGTCGTGCACCCCGGATCGGCCAAGATGTACCAGAACCTAAAGAGGCAGTTTTGGTGGCCTGGCATGAAGAGAGATGTTGCGGAATTTTTGGCCAGGTGTTTCAGCAGGTGAAGGCTGAGCACCAGCGACCAGGAGGCACTCTTCAGCCCTTGGACATTCCTGCGTGGAAGTGGGACCACGTGACCACTGATTTCATGGTTGGATTGCCGAGGACGTCCAGTGGGGAGGATAGTATCTGGTTGCTAGTGGACAGACTGACGAAGACGGCGCGGTTGCTGCCGGTCAAGGTCAGTTGGAGCGTGCAGTGTTTGGCACGTCTGTACGTGGAGCGGATAGTCCCGTTGCATGGAGTCCCTATCTCCATTGTATCGGATCGTGATCCCCGTTTCACTTCTGGATTCTGGAGGAGTTTCCAGAGGGCTCTAGGCACTGAGTTGGTATTCAGCTCGGCCTATCATCCTCAGTCGGACGGTCAGTCTGAGCGGACCATTCAGACTTTGGAGGACATGTTGCGAGCGTGTTGCTTGGAATGGCGGGGGAGTTGGACCCACCATTTGCCATTAGTGGAGTTTGCCTATAACAACAGCTATCATTCGAGCATCGGTATGGCTCCCTATGAGGCGTTGTATGGGTGACCTTGTCGGACGCCGCTTGATTGGTTCGAGGTGGGCGAGCGTGCCTTGACCGGACCAGATTTGGTGCAGCAGTGTGTTGAGGTGGTGCATCTCGTTCGACAAAAGATGTTAGCAGCTCAGTGCCGACAGAAGAGCTATGCCGATCGTAGGAGGCGACCTCTCAGCTTTGCTGTCGGAGATCGAGTTTTCTTGAGAGTGTCTCCCATGAAGGGCGTGATGCGCTTCGGTAGGCGTGGGAAGCTGAGTCCCCACTACGTTGGTCCCTTCCCCATCGTTGAGCGTGTTGGGGAAGTTGCTTATCGGTTACAGCTACCTCCGGAGCTTTCCGCCATGCATGATGTGTTCCACGTGTCGATGCTTCGGAAGTACATGCCCGATGATTCTCATGTTCTCGAGGATGCCGTTTGGCCTGAGGTGACCCCAGATTTGTCCCTTTCGGAGTTTCCTGTTCGCATTGAGGATCGGTGGGAGCAGCGCCTGCGGAACAAGGTTATTCCTTTGGTTAAGGTGGTCTGGCAGCGTCATTCTGGCGGCGAGGCGTCTTGGGAGCGCGAGGATGAGATGCGGAAGCTGTATCCTTATTTGTTTCCGTGAGTCTTTCCCCCGTTCTTGTGCCTTGTCCTTGAATTTCGAGGACGAAATTCGTTTAAGGGGGGAGGGCTGTAATGTCCCGGATCTTTCGGATCCTTCCTTATGGGTCTCGGATCTGGTTTATCGGAGTGTCCAACCCTGACGTGTCCGAAATTTCGTTTTGGACATCTTTCGTGTTCGGATCGGCGCGATCCGGAGTCGTTTCGAAGGTCCGGAGTGTGTCCGCGGCTTTTCCGTGCGTGTTTTCCGATTTCCGCGTACGGGTCTCGGCGAATCCTTCGAAACCCTGTAGCGGGTGAACCGGGTCGTTCACCAGCCCATGAGTGGTACCGTTGCGATCAGCGCGTCGAGACGGTCGAGGAGGTGTATTTTTCTATTTTTTGGGATTTTTCCAATTTTCTGGATTTTCTATATATATCAATTCTTTTTCTTTTTCTTTTACCTTTTTCTTTTCTTCTTCTTCCTCCTTCCTTCAACCGTGAGAGCTCCCCCTCCCCCGCGGCCGATCCTCTTCTCCCCGGGCGACCGAGACGCGGCCCCTCTCACTCCGACAACAGCGTGGCGGCGGCAAGGCGGTCCCGGTGGCGTGCTTTTCGCGGCGAGAGGCGGGGCGTTCGTGGGAGTAAAAGCTTCATCCTTGATTTCGGCGGTGATTCGGTGGATTTTGAGCTTCCTTGAGGTAGGGGGATAGATCCTTGCCCTCTTTACAGCATTCCCCGTGATTTCTATGCCGTGGAGAGGCCGAGTGGGGTTAAATCCATGCCGGGAGGGTCATTTTCATGCTTGGGGTTTGAGCGCCGGATCCGTCGATTCGTGGAGTTTTTGATCGATTTGGGGGCTCTAGATGCATGCTAGGACGTTGTGGGGTGATCCCCCGTTGTTTTCCCTTCACCAGGGGTGGTGAATGGACGTGGATCTGCGTTTCTTGGGCGTGTTTCGCGAACTGGGCTCGGCCCGTTGTCGCGCTATAGTCCAGTGGCACGTTCTTGACGAACGCGCCATGTCGTCCGAGCGTGTCCGTCCGAGAAGATGAACAGTAAGGCGGTGGGGAATGCGCCTGGTTCTGGTAGCACGATGTCCAGATCGCGCTACCCAAAACTAGCGCGTTCAGGTATGAACGCGCTGGCTTTGGGCAGCGCGACATGGAAGATCGCGCTAGCCTTAGCTAGCGCGTTCTTCGGTGTCGCGCTAGGGATACCTAGCGCGACCATCCCCCTCCCCCGAACCGTGATCTTGCGGGTAGCGTGACCTCCGGTTGGGTGAGTTACGGACCCGGTTGTGGTGTGTGGCCCTAGGGATGCCGTGGGCACCCAGTGAGAGCCACAGGGGCGCCCGGGGTTCCCCGGAGAATCAGTTACCTCGGTAGGGGTGCCGCGTGACTTGAGGGACGGTTGGACCTCATGCGTGTCCCCGGCATCCATGTCTATCGTGTGGTCATCGTGAGTCTGTGCTAGTGTTTGGTCGGTGGTTTCCGTGGATTAGTCCTTACTTCCAGTGACCCTACCACTAGTCGTAGCTTTCCCACGGCACCCGTGTGCTGGCTCGCCTGGGAGTGGCTGAGCGGCGTACCCGAGAGGCGGTGAGTAGGCTGGTTATCGCAGGGCCCCCGCGTACTTCCGAGTCCGGGTTTAGGGGGAAATACCAGCTAGAGGATAGGCCTAGGGCGTACGGTCTGAGTGTGCACACGAGGCTGAGGGTTCGGACCCGCGCTGACGAGCGCGACCTCAGCTAGTCCTTGTTTTGCGGTTACTTCTGGTTACTGAGTGTGTCTGAGTCTCACGCCTGGGGCGTAGTAGCTAGACACTTGTGACGCGGTATAAGACGTCAGGGGACGCATCTGGTCGTTCTTCTAGTGGGTGGTGCTCCTATTCACTGGCAGGCGTGGACTCGCGTTTCGTGGGACCGAGGTTCCGTAGTGCGGTACTGTTAGAGTAGACGGCTTTTTCCGTTTATTTACTTTAGCTTGTCGGTTCTACCGTACTCTTGATTGGTAGGGTTGTCTTCTTCTTTCTCATTTTCCCTGCGAGGTGGGGATTCGCGGGATCCCTACTGGGCCAATGAGATGAGGCTCACCCCTGCTCTTCAGGTGAGGCGGGGTCGACGGGAGGCGCGGCCGAGTTTCAGTGTGGTTCTTCTAGCCAGGGTTAGTCGCCAGTCTGCCAGAGCCGGGGAATGCCCCGTGTAGTTGTACACCGGGGGATGCCCCGTGTAGTTGTACTCCGGGGGATGCCCCGTGTTGTTGTACTTTCCTTCGGACATGAGACACTATGGACCTTGTAGCAGTTTATTTATTTATATTATTATGTGCGTTTTATTTTAGATTATTGTGCTATCTCTGTGGTCGTTGCAACTTCTCTTGTACCCCCACACCACTCCTTTCTACCCTTCCGAGTCTTCAGGCTCGTGGGTTGGCAGACCGAGATTCGAGACGCGCCGGTTCCTTTCCGATACTCGGATCCCCGGGTCATCACAGCTGGTATCAGAGCGAGGTTGTGGAGGTGCATCGGAACTTGGAACGAATTACAGTGGTCCAGAAGGTCCATGAATGTCCTGTAGAGTCGGCGACTGGCTTAGGGTCGTGTGTTTTATTGATTTCCGGTTGCTTTTCTTTGATGCCAGGTGTGTTATGGCGCCACGGAGGAGGACTCGTGCCCAGTAGGGAGAGTCTAGTGGTGGTCCAGAGGAGCAGAGCAGGGCTTCAGCTTCCGTGGGTGTATCTGGAGATGCGAGAGCTCCAGGGATGGACGACTTCTTCCGAGGCATGTTTGAGTATGTGTTTCAGCGGCAGTAGGGAGGTCAGCAACAGGGAGATCATCAGCAGCAGGGTGGCGATGGTGGTGAGGACCGGGCTTGTAGTGGTCATGGTCGCGTGCTGAAGGAGTTTTTGTTGTTTCAACCTCCTTCTTTCAGTGGGCAGCCAGATCCTGAGGTGGCCAGAGAGTGGCTGGATGATGTTCAGCGATTTTCAGTGCGATGGAGTGTTCCGAGGAGGAACAGGTGGCGTTGGCTACTCATCATCTTCAGGGATCGGCCCGTACTTGGTGGACGTCAGAGTGGGGTTCAGTGTTCCAGTCTCGTCCTCTTCGGCAGATTGCGTGGCAGGAGTTCGTCACGGATTTCGAGCGTGCCTTCTGTCCGTCCTTTGTCAGGTCGCAGAGGTTGCGTGAGTTCATGGAGCTGACTCAGGGTGACATGTCGGTGATGCAGTACCGTGCCAGGTTTATCAAGTTGGGCCGTTATGCTCCTCATATCATGGCAGATGAGGAGGTGAAGACCGATCAGTTTGTTGGTGGTCTGAGGCTAGAGCTGAGGCATCATCTTCTTGCGTCAGGATTGACCACTTTGGATGCGGCGTGCAAGGCAGCATCGGCACTGGAGAGAGATTTGCAGAAGGTTCGAGGGCAGGGCAGTGCTAGTCAGGTGCATGTAGGTTTTGGCCAGCCGTCAGCAGTGCAGCAGCAGAGTACCGTCCAGCTCTCGGCAGGTGGTTCAGTGGCGACGCAGTCTGTGGCTCCTGTTCCAGAGTCTTCGTCCTTTTGCTCTAGGCTCAAGAAGTTACTCAAGGAGGCGGGCCTCGGCGGGAGACGCCGGTGTAAGAAGGGGCAGTCACAGCAGGAGTCATCGGCCAGTGATCAGCAGTCTATAGCTTTGCAGCGTCAGGGTTCGGTGTCAGGTGCTCGGGGCGGTTGTCCCAAGTGCGGTGGTTCTCATCCAGGCAGACCGTGTTCGGCGCCCGTGATTTGCTTCTGGTGCGACCAGCCAGGGCACATGGCACGTGACTGTCCGCAGAGACCACGCCAGCCGCACAAGTTTCAGCAGCAGCAGCAGCAGTTTCGGCCCCAGCAGTCATCAGCACAGCCGCAGCCAATGTTCATGCATCGATTGTCAAGTCTGTACAGCGTTCGCTTAAAGTCCATACAGCAGTGTCTATACATTGGCTTGCTTCTTCATGCATTTGCTAGTCTCTACAGCAACTAAGTCTATATGTTGTGTTGCATCGCATGCATTACCTAATGTCTATACATTACGTCCCACAGCATGCATCGAAGTCTATACATTGTTGACAGCCTGCACTGCATGCCACTTTAAGTCTGTACATCCATATGTTCATTGTGCATTGTTCAAGCCAAAGTCTGTACATCGATATGTTGCTTTGATGCCGTAGCCAAGTCTATACACTCGCTGGTGTGCATATGCAAAGTCTGAACATTGCCACATGCATTACCTTTGGCAAAGTCCATACATGGTCAGGCAGCATGTCACAGCAAGTCTATACATCGACTGGCAGTCTTCATCAAAGTCTGAACATTGCATCATTGTGCATGCATTGTTTTCATCAGGCCTATACACTGCATCATATGCATTCTACAGCATGTGTTATCAAGTCTATACACTCGTCCTCCTTCACACGACTAACTCTATACATCCATTGTCTTGCCTGCTGAATAAAGTCTGTACACTATCTTCAGCTGATATTGTTCATCGACTGAACTTTTAATTAATCTTACAAGTGTCTGGGCACGTGATCCGAGGTTGGCACCTGGCACGTGATCTAAGGAGCTGAGATGCTGACACGTGGTAGAGTCAATTGGGCGGGAGATGTGGAAGACACACACCCTAGTTGCTGCTGCTATATATATGAAGTTTCTTCATCTGTAGAAGACGATCAAGAAGGAAGAGGGCTGATCGAGACTGTGAGTAAAGAAAGAAGAGTGCAGCAGAAGAAAAAGAGAAAGAGAGAGAGCTCGTGAGGATTGAGAGAAGAAGAGAAGACAGTGAGAGAAAGAAGCAGAGAAGTAAAAGAAGAGTAAGAAGAAGAGAGATCGAGAGATAAGAAGCTTCATCAGCAGATCAGTTCATACTGGACCGTGGATCATATCCAGGCCAGTCAGCTCCTGCGAGAGCCAAATTGTGATTTCGCTTTACAGCTTTTTGTTTGCTGTGATTATTTTCATTTCTTGTTTTTTCCTTTTGTTACTCTGGTTAGCTTTGTTCTTCCGATTCTCTGGATAGAGGTCGGGTCCCTCCTGGTCTGGAGGAAGAGAGGTCTGTGACCTCTGGTTTGCTGGTGACGGGGAGTCACTGGTGGGTTCCCTCCTGGTGTGGAGGAAGAGAGACCTCGGTCTCTGGTTTGCTAGTGGCTAGGAGTCACTAGTGGTTTCCTCCGGTTGGGAGGAAGGGGGGAGGTTGTTCCCCTGGTCAAGCTGTTTGGCAGCAAGTGTTCCCAGACTGAGTCTCCTGGTTCTAGCATTAGCTAGTGAAGCCTCACTCCGGTTTGGAGTGAGGGGTGGATGTAGGTCTTGGTGACCGAACCACCTAAAAATCTTCTGTGCAGTGTGGTTGTGTTTTTGCTCCTTGTCTTCTACCTCCCTCACAGGTTGCCTTAGCATTCTCGTTTCTATCTGTGCTGCTTCCGCTAGCTGATAGTTTAGGCGCGCCTTATATATTCGCTCTATTGTCTAAGCCATCTGTATTTTAATTCTGCAATATTGTTTGAGCGAAAAGTTTTTAAGGGTGGGATTCATTCACCCCCCCTCTGAATCCTTCGCACCGATCCTATCAAGGGCGTGCCGCTGAAGGGCGTTGGGGGCGTGCCGCTGAAGGGCCAACGGGGTGTGCCGCTGAAGGGCGTGCCGCTGAAGGGCGTGCCGTTGAAGGCCTCAGGGCATGCCGCTGAGGGCCCGAAAGGGCGTGCCGCTGGAAGACAGGGCAAGCGTGCCGCTGAAGAGCCCAAAGGGCGTGCCGCTGAAGGGCATTGGGGGTGTGCCGCTGAAGGGCCAATGGGATGTGCCGCTGAAGGCCACTGAGGGCGTGCCGCTGAAGGGGCCAGAGGGCGTGCCTCTAAAGGGCCACCCTGGGTGTGCCGCTGAAGGGCGTGCCGCTGAAGGCCTCAGGGCGTGCCGCTGAGGGCCCAAAAGGGCAGTTCTGAGCCTGTTGGGGGCGCGAATTGTGGCTCATTTGATTTTCTTCGAGGCCCATAGACTATAAGGCCTCTTGGTGGCTGATCCCTCTTCATTGTCATTACTCCGGAGACGGCTTCACGGTAGTGTGTATGCGTTCGGGGAGTCCGGATGGCCCCTTTTCTACGCAGTTTTCTTCAGTTGAAGTTGTTGTTGATGCTGGACTAGTTGGGACATGCAGGCGTTCAATTTTGCATGTCCACAAATGCCCCTCACCCACGGGTAGCGCCGGCGAAGGATGAGCCGGGCGGTGCCCGCGGGTGTACTGGTTTCTACTTTTCTTTGTCGGCGCCGTCGTGGTGTCGGGAGCTGACGTGATATGCTTGTCTCCTCTTCTCTTCATCTGTGCCGACAGGGCGTCGGGAGCTGACGTGGTTTGTTGATCTCTTCTTCATCAGTGCCGGTGAGGTGCCGGGACCTGATGTGATATATTGGTCTCTTTGTCTCTTCATCAGTGCCGACGGGGTGCCGGGGACTGACGCGGTATGTTGGTCTCTTCTTCTCTTCGTCACTGCCGACGGGGTGCCGGGGACTGACGTAACATGTTGGTCTCTTCTTCTCTTTGTCAGTGCCGACGGGGTGTCGGTGACTGACGTGGTATGTTGGTCTCTTTGTCTCTTCATCAGTGCCGATGGGGTGTCAGGAGCTGACGTAACATGTTGGTCTCTTTGTGTCTTCGTCAGTGCCGACGGGGTGTTGGGAGCTAACGTAGTTTGTTGGTCTCTTTGTCTCTTCGTCAGTGCCGACGGGGTGCCGGGAACTGACGTAGTTTGTTTGTTGGTCTCTTTGTCTCTTCGTCAGTGCTGACGGGGTGCCGGGGACCGACGTAGTATGTTGGTCTCTTTGTCTCTTCATCAGTGCCGACGGGGTGCCAGGAACGGACGTGGTTTGTTGGTCTCTTCTTCTCTTTATCAGTGCCGACGGGGTGTCGAGAACGGACGTAGTATGTTGGTCTCTTTGTCTCTTCATCAGTGCCGACGGGGTGCTGGGAACTGACGCAGTATGTTGGTCTCTTTGTCTCTTCATCAGTGCCGACGGGATGTCGGGGACTGACGTGGTTTGTCTGTTGGTCCCTTTGTCTCTTCGTCAGTGCCGACGGGGTGTCGGGAGCTGACGTAGTTTGTTGGTCTCTTCTTCTCTTCATCAGTGGCGACGGGGTGTCGGGAACTGACGTAGTATGTTGGTCTCTTTGTCTCTTCATCAGTGCCAATGGGGTGTCGGGAACTGACGCGGTTTGTTGGTCTCTTCTTCTCTTCGTAAGTGCCGACGGGGTGCCGGGGACTGACATAGTATGTTGGTCTCTTTGTCTCTTTTCTTTCTCTTCCTTTTTTTAAACCACATTACCGGTACAAGCGCCCTTCCGTGTTTTTGCCAGCACTAGCCCCCTCTTGCTTTTGCCCACGTGCCCTTTCGGGTTTTCACGTGGCGGGGTACCCGATTTTACCTGTAGCGCCCTTTTAGGTTTTCGTCACAACTGGGTTGCTGCCATTTTTACCCTTGTCCCCGTGTAGGGGCAAGTCCGGCGGGGCACCTCTATTTTAAGTCCCTTTCTCTTTTTTCTCTTCTTCCCTTTTTTTGACGAGCGGGTGATATGTAATTATTGGCTAGGGCCCAAAGCCTTGCGAAGACAGACAAGGTTCATTCGTTGGCAAGAAGACAATGCCAACGCAACGGGGGATTTTCCGCCGATTCAGACGTAAGGTTCGTAATGGCAACATTGTATGGAGTGGGTGACTAGGGCACGAAGCCTTGCGCCGGAAAGGGATTTATTCGTTGGCAAGGGACTAATGCCAGCGTAAGGATAGAGATTTTACCGATTCGGGCGTAAGGCCCGCAATGGCGATTTTGCATGAGAGAAGGTGGCTAGGGCATGAAGCCTTGCGCCAGAAAAGGACTTATTCGTTGGCAAGGAACTAATGCCAGTGCAAGGATAGAGCTTTCTTTGCCTGTGCGGATGCCCGTCGACACCTAGGGGCGTGCGGACGGGACATACCCACGGAGGCATCCATCATCGTGCATTATTTACGTACACCTCCGCATGTATGTGCGCATATGTACATATATACGTATATATATATATATATACATTTATATTTATTTAGTATTATTATTATTATTACCTTTGTCGAAATTCCTTCCTCCCTTTTTTTTCTCTTCTCCTTTTTTCTTTCTTTTCCTTCTCCCCTTTTTGTTTTCTCCCTTTTTCATTCATTCTTCTTCTTCTTTTCCCTTTTCTATTTTCCCCCCTCTTTTCTCTCCTATTTCTTTTCTTTCCTTCCCTTTTTTTTTGCTTGCCCCGTATATAAAGAGGTGGGGTGGCTCGAGCGGGCCACCCCCCTTTCAAACCCTTCCTCTTCCCTCTCTCTTTCCCTCTCTTCGGTGACCGAGCGGGCGAAGCCCCCTCCCCCTTTCTTCTCCTTCCTCTTCGTCTCCTCCATCGCCGGATGCCAACGCCGCCGTCGTCGTCGTCCTCTCCGTCGCCGGGGTGAGGTGGCCGTCAAGGAGGGGCTCTGTCCTCCCCTCCCCTTTTCTCCTCTTTTCTGTCTTCTATTCTCCCCCTCTTCTCCTTTTCTTCCTCTTCGCCTCCCTCTCCGTTAGAGAAACGGTGGAGCCCTAGGCTCCTCTTCCCCCCCTTTCCTTCACTTCTTCTTCTCCTTCTCCGTCCTCTCTTCTGCTCTCTTCCTCTTCCTTCTCCTCCTTCACCTCCGACGTCGTGGGCGGCCGCCGGTTGTGCCAGTGAGTAGGCGTGAAGGCGTGCCTGGGAGAGGGCATCGGAGCGTGCCGTGGAGGCGCGAGGACGTGCCGGAGAAGGGCACCACAGGCGTGTCGGGGAGCAACGCTCGAGCGTGCCGGGGAAGGCACCGGAGAGCGTGCCGGGGAAGTGCGCTCAGTAGTGTGCCGGCGAAGCAGGTGGAGAGCGTGCCGGGGAAGTGCCACAGAGGGTGTGCCGGCGAAGACGGCCCCAGGGTGTGCCGGGGAGGCGCCACAGAGGGCGTGCCGGTGATGCAGCTCCAGGGTGTGCCGGGGAAGCGCCACAGAGGGCGTGTCGACGAAGCAGCTCCAGGGTGTGCCGGGGAAGCGCCACAGAGGGCGTGCCGGGGAAGCAGTTCCAGGGTGTGCCGGGGAAGGGGCACCTAGCTGTGCCAGTGAAGGCTCGCGGGGGGCTGTGCCGGTGAAGGCCACCACAGGGCGTGCCGGCGAAGGCCACAGGCGGCTGTGCCGGTGAAGGCTACTTAGGGCGTACTGGGGAAGGGGCCTTAGGCAGTGAGCCAGTGAAGGGGAGAAGGGAGGACTTCTTTGAATGGAGGACTTTCGGTGTTGTCCCTCGGGGCCAACCGTGACTTTGTTGGGGCCGTCACTCCTTGTGGACGCGCACCTGTGTTTTCCCTTACGCCTCTGGCCTAGGGGAAACTCTGCCGAAATTTCGTCAGAAATTGACAGCGTCTTATTCATTTTACTTATAGTAGAGCCCCTTTACAGTTTTCATTTCTCTTCGCCCGTGGCTTGTTCTGATCTTTTATTCGTCGTATCTTTGCAGATAAATGGCTGCCCCAAGTGGTTCTTCTGTTCCTGCTGCCACTGCCGGTGCCGACCTCGTTCCCTTGCCTCCGATGCCAGCTGTCACATGGCTTAATGTAGAGGAACTAGACAGGGAGCATGCTGAAATAGCAGCACTGGCCGAGTCCTCGGACTCTGAGACCGAGATGATGGACTATCATCGGCTTTCCCGGGTCGAGAATCGCTTCACCTTCGACCGGACCGGCGAATATCGGAGGGACTTCCCGAAGGATAAGCATCTCATCCGATTTTTGAAGTATTTTCGCTCCCGGGAGAGGTGGGAGTTACGAGCTGTGCGGGAGGTTGAGCAAGTGATCCTCTAGGCTCGTTACAGTTTATTGTACAGTGTCCCGAGGAGCATCCCGATGTACTTGGTGGGTGAGGCCCGGGAATGGAAGCCTGTCCTGGGGATCGAAGGAGTGCTGCCGGCCGAAGATAGATTGGTGCGAGCACCTGGTGCGGACACCAGAGCAAGCGAATAGCACGAGTCGGCGAACCGACGGTACCATACGCGGAGCGCCAATCGGACTACTTCGACTTTCCTTTGAAATGGAGGCAATTTGGCTTAAGATTGGATACTGTTTGCATTAAAATTGGGCTTGTAATGTGTCATTGTACTTGTGTTTTCATATTGGGTTGGTTGTAAGGCTCCTAAAGGGCCATCTTGGTTAAGCCCCTTTAGAATTCATTAAGAAGGAGTGGCCTTGGACCATTATGATGGATCCATAAGCTATGTAAGGCCCAATTGGGCTTCCTTCTTTCATGGGCCATCTAGATTGGGAAGGCCTTAAGCCATACATGGTTGATTGGGCTTGGGTTGGCCATGGACCAAGCTTGGCCCAATGTTGGCCCATGAAGGGGGCGCCCCCTTCTTTGTTTGTATTAGGCTGAATTTTCTTTTGTTTTCTTTTCTTCCCCTCCCCATTTACCACATGGGACATAGAAAATGGCTGCTGGTCTAAAAGGAGCGCTGCCACCTACCCCCCTTCCCTTTGAAATTCAAAGGTAGGTGAAGTATGTTCCCTTGTCTCCCCCTCCCTTCCTATCTTAGTCAAAGGGGCGCAGCCCCCTCCCCTCCCCTTGGTTCCTTCGAACCTCCCCAGCCCCTCCCCTTGCCAAACCACTATTTAAAGACTTGTATGATGACAGGTTAAAGGCTAATGAAGTTTTGTTGAGTGAAATTTGCATTAAGAGTGTGATTCTATTTCCCCTCCCTTGGGTGTGATACCCTGCTCAGTCCTGTGACGGAACAGACTTTGGACGTGTGACTCGCCCCCATATCCCCTCCATTCTCTTATCATCTACTTCCACCAAAATTTCTAGTGATACCTCTATGAGTCATAAAGATTTCAGAGGTAGTTTCGCATTGATCGGAGTTCTGGATCGCCGGTAGCAGTTTTTCTCGTGACGGCGCGCAGATCTGCCCCAGCCTGCTGTCCAAATCTTAAGTTTCCTTATTACGAATTTTCCCAGATCTCCTCTCAAGCCATCAGGAGCTGATTTTCAGAGTGATTGTAGTATTTTGAGTCCTCTTCGCGTTGCCGCTGATCTCGCCTCGATCCGAGACCTGTGCTGATCGTGCCGACGATTCTCGTGGGATCGCGCGAGCTGATCTGAGCAGGCCCGGCTCAGAACCAGAGTCAACTTACAGAGTCTACCCCGCCTCTTCCGTTCGAGATCTGAGCGAGATCTTTGAACTATGTTATCCTCTGGACGTCGCCAACGATCTCCCACAAATGGCGCCTCGATCCGACATCGGAAACTAATTTTCCCTTAATTAATCATGTTTATGTGCAATTCTGGGTGCACAAAACCAGAAGCCGAGTGTAATTGCTGCTGCACCCAGATCTGAAAAGAACTGCTCACGCCCTTTGAAGTGGACGAACTACGTCCAGTCGAGGACGTTCTCCAACAAATGGCGCTCCGATCCGCCTTCGGATATTGGCGTACCGGCCTCCGCAAGCTTGCTGCGCAGGGTGACCAGCGTGGACAGAACCGGGTCGGCTTCCCATCGGCGTACCCGAGCGGCTCCGACTCGCATCCCTCGCCTCCTGTGAGTGTGGCCCGTCAACCCGGGTTCCAGCAACCCCAAATTTAGCCATTGTATCCCTATAGCTCCCTACGTAGAGTGGGCATTAAGTTCTGCAATTGTAATTTTAACCGTTGTGTGTATTGGGGTTGTTTGGATTCGACCGGGAATTCTTCCCCACGCCTAGTCGTGGAGGTACGCGCTTCGTTCTTCTCTCACGTTTCTGATTTATAATACTTTCTATCATGCTGCGTTTGTGAAATTAGGGTCGTTAGCTAGTTCCAAATCACCGTGATTGTGAGTTGTGAGCGCCCGTTCCTTAGCACCGGTCGAGCACCGAGTCCGAACTGGATACCCCTAGGTGACAGTGGTTCCTTAACCGCTGCTATCCCCACGTTTCTCTCGCAAGGGACGATCGTCGAGCTAGTTAGATTGCTGTTGAGAGACATCTCCACCCGGAGAATGCCACGGTGGTCAGCCGCCCGGCTTGCCTTTAGCGTGTTAGTGCTGGCCGCACATCAAGTCTATCGTACTTCTTAGCCCGGTCGTCATCCGTCCCGCATTAGCACCTCAATTCACCCCAGCAAAATGGGACATGTCCGCTGGGCGGGTGCAAGGTGAGTCGCCTCGTTTTGGTTTGTTCTTGGCTCCCCTGAAATGGGGCTACAGGGAGGAGCCCTTCACGTTGGATTACCTGGCCGTCCGATTCAAGTACAAGTTGGCACTGGGCTGGTTCGGGGAGCTGAAGCTCCAAGATGCTCACAGCTTCAGGGAAGGGGCAATAGAATTCACCGAGTACGTGCTGTTCAACTACACCCCATTATTGGTCCAGGCTGGTATTTACCACAGCGTCTACGCCTCCCGCTACGGCTACCCCATTTCCAAGGGCCTGTGATGCGGCATGATAGAGGTGTTCAGCGCTGAAACCAACACCTTCTATACAGCGGAAGGCGAGGCTTCACTCGACTTGTGGAGTCTTAGTCAGCTCAGTGGCTTGCCCAATGACGGGGACCCTTATGAAGAAGTATGCCTCCCGGATCCGATCAAAGATGAAACTAATGGGGATAGCTATTATTCCCTTGGTTATTCATACCGGTATCTCATGAAGGCTTACTGGGAACTGTACCAACTGGCACACGGAGGGAGGCAGCCTCCCTGTGGGGACCGGAAGAGGGTCCGCATGACTCTGTGGCTGCAGTATTTTTATGATGGGCTGAAGCAATATGCAGAGTTTCCATGTGTCGACACCATCGTTGCTCGCAAGAAATGCGCCAAGCCCAAGACTGATGTGAGGATCCCTTCCAGAGGACGCTGGAGTGGCCCTAACCCGATGGGGGTCGACCCTCTAACACATTGTGCCGCATTCCTGACATACTGGCTGTGCTCGTTTGCGATGCCGTATGGGGACGAGACCGTCATTCGGTCGGACGCCATCTACCCAGCATGTCAACTGGCATGGGGGATCAAGCTGTCCTTGTGCCCGGCCACTCTTTGCCTGATATACAAGGCGCTAGGGGACATTAGCACCCATCAGTTCCCGAGGCAAGCCTGATATGTGTGCCCGCTGCATTTCTTCAACGCGTGGGTCTGTTCGCTATTCCCGGAGTTCGCCCCGCGTGCTCTTCAAGACTGGGGACTGGTGCCGAGAATGTTGGAGTTTGCCAGTGTGGAGCCAGGCTCTACCTCCCAGCGGCTATATGATATTCGGGGCCGGCTGACGACGGTTCCGCGGGACGCGGTCGTCACCATCCACTTCTAGGCGTTGGCCGCACATTCAAGCCCTTTGGTGAACAACAAGAGGGAATGCAGAGATGATCAGGTGGGGAAGTACGTGCACCCCATCAGCCAGGAGAATGTAGTCCACCCGTTACTGGAACCCGAGCTCAAAGACTGGGCGTTATCCATTCGCCCGAGCGTGCTGGCGTTCAGGAAGGGGGATAATTTGCTGCTAGAACCATACTACCCCTTCCGAATCGGCCGAAATTTCAGATATGATCAGCATATCCCTATCTATCATGCACAGTTTAGCCTTCCTTCACGAAGTCTTCGGGGGAGTTCGACCGCCGAGCATGCCTGAAGCTAGTGGGACTTCTTTCATCGGGCGGACTCCGCGTGATGCGGGACGAACACGGGGACTGACTCTACGTGGTATGAACCTCGGACTCTAGATGCGGACACGACCAGCAACACATGATGGGAGAGACACTAGGCCCGACACGGAGAGCTCCTATGGGCTATACATCGCTAACAGAAACGCAAGCTCACTCGTCGTCCCAAGCGAGGGAAACGCGGATCGTGCGCGGTTGAAGAACCGGCAGAGTTCACGGGTAGTCGACTCACTTCCGGACTCGGATCGAGTCACGGGACGGGTCACTCTCACACTCATAGCGGTGACATGGACTCACGGGCTAGTACCTATCGCTCTCGGCAGCGGCAAAAGACCATATACTAAACTAGCAAGCGAATGCCGAGAAGTTGAGACCTTTACCTCTACGCACCCGGCGTGGCGAAGACAACCCCGGCCAATTCACGGACTCCCGGTTAACAATATTACAACAGTACAATAATTTGACCCACTCCACGCAGGGAGGTAAAAGGTCACATGTGGGGCCCGGGAATCACGCAAATCGGGTTGACGGGCAGTATCTTGATGTCGCCCGGCGGTGCCGAACTCCGCGTTTTCGTGCTTTCCGAACGGCGGATTCTACGGGTCCGTGGGGCCCACAGACGGCGTTGTCCTCCGGATCTGCGGGGGTGGGACCCGCTGTGATGGGGACCCCTGGTGGCGCGCCTCCATGGATGGCGGTCGGCCGGAAACACCGATCGGGGGTCGATCGGCCCCGATTCCCAATTCGTGAACTAGCTACCCACGGATTTCTGGTTCTGTCCTCCGACGCTCGCTCCGGCGAGAATGGCCGCTGCGATCAATCCCGATGTCGGATCGGGGCGCATGAGCTATCGCTGGAAAGCTCTCTTGAAATCCTTCGATCTAGGACTAGAGAGATCTGCTGGATCTAGTCGGATCTGGACTTTACTGAATTTACAATCTCCTGTTGTACAGTACCCTAAACCTCAGTTCTGCAGGTGAGTTGTCTGAGAACTGTCGTTGACCGCAAGATAGGTGGTCGATTCAGATCCTAAGCTCTTCACAAAAGTTGTAGGATTTCGAACAAGGAAAATGGGGATATTTTTTGTGGACTGATTGGAGGTGTCTGTGATTTGTTATGATTTGTTTAATGGAAGGTGATCGGATCTGGGAATAGGTGGACAGCACTATAGATAGCTCTGAGAACGAATTTTGAAAAATAGGTGGAGGGCTGATAAAACATCAAGAAAAATTGTGGGTGGAGGGGTTAATGGATGGAACTCCCAGTAAAATTTGGAGCTCCAGAACAAATCAAAAGATGGGTCGGAGATGTGAAACTCAGGAAAGGTGAAAATCAGAACAGGAAGCAGACAGATCTGGTAATTAAAGTTGGGCGAAAATGAAAAAGTACCAATGGGATCTTTATGACCAACCAAATTTTGTGGGATGTGCTTGACACCTCTGGAACATCCCCTCAAAATCCTAGATAGAAAGAAGCTCATGGCGGACTGCAGAATTTCGTGGAAGGGGAAGTGGTCGGCTGAAGACAGAACTCCGGCGATCCCGATGGCGGTGCGGTGGTGGCTCGTGGCGGCGGCGATGATGACCGGAACCGATAGGGAGGAGTCACTCCTACAGAAGGTAGCCTTCTCAACTACAAGGGGGAGAGGGAGAGAGGGAGAGGGGGGTTGCCCAAGGGCTTCTCCAAGGATTTTCCAAGTTCAAATGGCATTAATTCATCAAAAATAAAAATTACAAGCATATATAGGTTACATGTCTAATCAATCCTCAACCGTTGGATCTAGGGATGGGAGATGGAGGGCTGGGATTACATGTGACCATCCATAAAAATTAAAATTAAAAATACAAGGGGGGGCAGCCCATTGATTAGGGAGGCAAGGGGGGGACATGGTAGGTGGGGGTGGGTTGGAATTGTTGGCATTTTCATTCCAATGTCCCCCACTTGGCCCACCCTTCTAGAAGCCACCATTTGAATGGTTGACCGACCCCACATGGGGCCCTAGGGATGAGGTGGATCAATGGGAGGGGGCCTGGGGTCCCGTGGGGCCCAGGGGTCCCATTTTTACAAATAAGCCCCTCTTACAATCAAAATTACATACCGAATAAAATGAAGTAAACACACATTAAACACAAATAAAGTCTAACTAAATATGATAAATGCCGGGACTCATGGGGGAGTCTCCAGGCTGTCTCCGAGCCAGATGGATGCTGAGGTGGCTCGAGTCGTGCTCCGTGTGCGGTACCGGTGGCTCGGCGTGTCGCGCCGCTCAACTGCTCGGGTGTCCGCACCAATTCTCCCCGGGTGGGAGAAACTCGACCCTGTCGAGTAAGGGTCTACATCGCTCCTGTATCGCTCCAGAAGGTCCGGATCAATCCGCTGCAACTCTCCATGTGTGATCCACGTGTCCTCGGTAGCGGGCCGTCCTCTCCATCGCACTAGGTAGCGCGGGTAGGATCCACTCCTGGTAACTGTCACCTGCTCATCCAGTATATGATCTATATGCTCACGCTGCCGTAACAAGGGGGCTGGATGTGGACACTCAGGTGTGGGATCACTCTCAAGGGGAGGAGATGGCTCGAAAGGCTCACTAGGGATCACCGCTGGGTCCCTGTATGCAACTAGATCCGATACATTGAAAGTAGAGCTTATACCGTATTCCTCGGGCAAGTTCACAACGTACGCATTGGATCCAACGCGTTTCAACACTCTGAATGGACCGGCTCCGCGAGCTTGCAACTTCTTAACGGTTCCGGAGGGAAACCGCTCAGGTCTTACCCTGATCATGACATATTCTCCCTCTTGGAACTCTCGGTGGTGTCGGTGGGTATCGGCTAACTCTTTGTACCGTGCATTGCTGGCCTCAATGTACACTCTATCATGGATAGGCATGGGGACAAGGTCAACGGGTTTCCTAGGCCTACGACCTGTGACAATCTCAAATGGACTCATGCCGGTAGACCTATTCACCGAATCATTATATGCAAACTCAGCCATGAGTAGAATGAGATCCCAATCTCCAATGCGATCCCTAACAAGACACCTCAAAAGATCTCCCAGACTGTTATTGACTACCTCGGTCTGACCATCTGTCTGGGAATGATATGTAGTGGAAAACTTGAGGTGCCTACCCATCATATGCCATAGTGTCTTCCAAAAATAGGAAGTGAATCTAACATCACGGTCAGACACTATAGTGCGAGGCAACCCGAACTTGCACACCACATGAGTAAGGAATAGGCGGGCTACCCTAGAAGCATCCGAAGTCTTCGAGCAAGGGATAAAGAGGGCCATCTTCGAGAAACGGTCAACCACCACATAGACCGAATCATGCTTCTTAGAGGTACGTGGCAATCCCAAAACAAAGTCTATGCTAGCATCCTGCCACGGGGCATCAGGCACGGGAAGAGGGGTATAAAGGCCCAAGCTTTGCTTCTTCATCTTGGCCGTAGCACATGTACGGCACTGAGCCACGATGTTAGTGACATCGCGCTTCAAGCTCGGCCAATAAAATCTATGCTCAACTGCCTCAATAGTCTTGTTCCGACCAAAGTGGCCGGCTAGACCTCCCGCATGTAGCTCCAACACTAAAAAATCTCGAACCGAAGTTCGGGGAACACATAGCCTGCTACCTCGAAAGAGGTAACCCTCCTGAAGCACATAATCATCAAGGTCTCTCGAGGGTCCGGCCTGGAGAGTGGTAAAAATTTGACAGAAGTCAGGACAATCAACATAGGCCTCATTCATCTTCTCTAACCCTATGACCTCGGCACTCATGGTGGTAAGCAAACATGCTCGCCGACTCAAGGCATCAGCCACCTTGTTCTCCACTCCAGCCTTATGTTTAAGCACAAAGGTGAATTGCTGGAGATACTCGACCCAACGACTATGACGCGAGTTAAGCTTCTTTTGGGAATAGAGGTACCTCAATGCCTCATGATCGGAGTATAGGACAAACTCCTTATGTAAAAGATAGTGCCTCCAATGCCTAAGAGCCTGAACAACTGTGTAAAATTCCTTATCATATGTGGAGTATCGCAGTTTCGCGTCATTCAGCTTCTCGCTGAAATATGCGATCGGGTGGGACTCCTGACTCAAAACTCCTCCAATTCTCACGCCCGACGCATCACAAGAGACCTCAAACACCTTCGAGAAATCAGGCAATCGAAGGATAGGTGTCTGGGTCATGCGCTCCTTGATGTCCTTGAAGGCGGCAGATGCGGCCTTCGTCCATACAAATGTGCCCGTTCGGATACAATCCGTGATCGGGGCGGTGACGGAGCTAAATCCGCGGATGAAGCGACGATAGAACGTCGCAAGGCCATGAAAGCTGCAGACATCATGAACCGTACGGGGTTCCGGCCACTCAACAATGGCCCGGACCTTCTCCGGATCGGTGGAGACCCAAGTACTAGACATAATGAAACCCAAGAAGGTAAGCTGAGATGTCATGAAGGAGCACTTCTGTGGGTTTGCAAACAACTGCTCTCGCCAAAGAAGTAGACAGACCTACCAAAGGTGGTCTAAGTGGTCCCCCGTGGTGCGACTATAGATAAGGATATCGTCAAAATATACCACTACAAAGACTCCAATGAAAGGTCGAAGGACCTGAGTCATGAGCCGCATGAAAGTGCTAGGGGCATTAGTCAACCCAAAAGGCATGACCAACCACTCATATAGACCATCCTTGGTCTTAAAGGCGGTCTTCCACTCATCACCTGGCCTAATCCTCACCTGATGGTAGCCACTTTTAAGATCAATCTTTGAAAAGATAGTGGCACCTGCCATCATGTCTAGCATGTCATCTAGGCGGGGAATAGGGAACCTGTACTTCACGGTGATTTTGTTGATGGCACGACTATCAATGCACATTCTCCACGTGCCATCCTTCTTCGGGGCGAGTAATGCGGGTACAACACATGGACTCATGCTGTCCCGAACATACCCTCTCTGCACTAACTCATCGACCTGCCGTTTAAGCTCGGCATGCTCCGTGGGACTCATGCGATAATGAGGAAGGTTGGGCAAGGAAGAGCCCGGAACAAGGTCGATGGCATGCTGAATATCCCGCATAGGTGGGAGTCCCTCGGGAAGCTCATCGGGAAAGACATCAGCATACTCCTGCAGAATGGGAATAACCTCGGGTGGAAGCTTACCCTCGGAGTCCCGCTCCACCTCTCGGATCGTAATGGCGAACACCGGACAGCCCTGACTAAGCTCCTGCTCCATTTTCCGAGAGCTAATCATCATCAATCTCCTCGTCGAGGGCTCTCCTAGGCCAGAGGTAACGGTCATAGCCCGAGCTGGGGATGGGGTACTAGGCCCGGGGATGGAAAGCTCCGGGGTACTTGGGCTAGTAGGACCCCTGACTGATGGGCTCCTGGGCCGAACGGGGTGGAGGGTGACCCGCTGGCCGGCGTGGTCGAAGGTACAAGTGTTCGACTGGCCTGGGAGGGTGGCATCCCGGTCGAATAACCACGGCCTACCAAGAATGATACTGCCCACTTCCATGGGGAGAACATCACACCAGATCTCGTCACGGTAGGAGTGGAGCTGCAGCGGGACCAAGCACCGCAGCCTGACCGAAATGGAAGTGGTATCCACCCATGATACCTGATAGGGGCAAGGATGGTCTATGGGTGTGAGACCAAGACGAGTGACAGCGCTCATGGAGATTGCATTGATACAACTCCCGCTATCGATGACCACCTTGCAAATTTACTTTCCCAGCCTACAGAATACATGAAGGATAGTAGTCCGACGCCAGTCATCGCTGACCTACGGCTGGGTGAGGATACATCTGACGACCCCCACGTGGGTATCGTCTGAATGCTGGGCATCCTGGGCCTCACCTCCCATCTCATAGTACTCGTTAGCTAACTCCTGATCTGCCTCATAGCTGACTAACTCGAGGCCCGTAGGGGTGGTATCCTCGGCCTGTGTGTCCCCGATGATAAGAGATGGGCGGGTGGGACACTGGTTGGCGAAATGGCCAAACCCATTGCAGCGATAACACTGCTGCCGTGATCCACTAGGCTCCCCAATCATGGGTCCTTTCCCCTTATCCTCCCGACGTATAGGAGGTGTAGGTAGCAAAGGACGTGCAGGAGGTGCGGGTGCTGGTGGACGGGTTGTGGATGGAGCCGTGAGATGCTGGGGACGAGGAAGGTCCCTCGTAGGTGGAGGACGAGGCCTAGGAGCAAAGGGCTCGGGGCGAGCGGGCTCCTGAGGTCGAGCCATGGGGGCCCTCGGATACGTGCCAGATGATCCACGGGGCTCGACACTACGAAGGGGAAAAGAGCCCAACCGATGGGGAGACTCGAACTCGGCCTCGAATTGCTCCAGTTCGAGAGCAATCTGATACGCCTGCTCCAAAGTGGTCGCGTTGCGGCGAAAGAGTTCATATTGATAATTGGGCCGCAGACCTCTCCGAAAGCGGGATATCGTCATGGTGCTCTCTTCCGTGACCCCGCACCGCAAGTAATACTCATCGAACTCGGCGGTGTACTCGGTCACGGATCGGTTCCCTTGGGAGATGCTTTGCCATTTGTCTATGAGACGCTGGCGATATGAGGCAGGAAGGTATTTCTCCCTCAATTTGGATTTCATATCATCCCAAGTACCGATTTGGGGTTGACGTCGCTAGTTGAGCAGGCTCTCCACATTGGTCCAATAAGTTTGGGCCAGCCCTTGCAGCTTCATCTTTGCGTATCGGACTCTTCGGTGATCCGTCATCTCAAACAACTCGAAATACCAGTCCATGCCGGCCTCCCAATCTAAATACACCCTAGGGTCTAAGGACCCGCTAAAAGTGGGAGGGTCCGCACACACGCCCCTAAGAATGTGGTCGTCATCCTCGTCATCGCGATTCCATCGACGATTCCGACGACCGTAACCCCCTTGATCATTGTCAGATGCATAATCATCCACCACGTGCACTTGTTGTCCCCCAACATTCTCCGCCTGAGCTCTTGGTACAGCAGGGTGCTGAACCGACTCTTGCTGACCATTGGTCGGCGCGGGTTGCGCCGCCGCTGGGGCCCTCTGAAGGATGGATATTCTCCCAACAAGACCCTGGATGGACTTGTTAGGGTGCAAGCCCTGGATACAGAGGGGGGGTGAATATATCCTGCTAGGAATATCACCCAATTTAAACCTCGGAAGCTAAACACAAAACCAGAATAGAAAGTACTTCAATTGAACAAATGAAGAGACACTTGGAGCGCTCCTAATCAATCATCTAGCGGAAGCAAACACACAAATAAAGCACTGCTCAAGAGACTTTTAGGTGGTTCGGTCCAAGGACCTACGTCCACCCCTCACTCCCAACCGGAGTGAGGCTTCCACTAGTAACACTAGCACAGCAGACTCAGTCTGCAACAAATACTGCCAAACAGCTTGACCAGGGGAACAACCTCCCCTCTTCCTCCCAACCGGAGGGATACCCCAAGTGACTCCCTGCCACTTGGAAACCAGAGACCCACGGTCTCTCTTCCACCAGACCGGAGGGAACACCTAGTCTTGCAACCCACAAGACTAGGACCGGAGGACCAATCCTCCCTTCCTCCAAACCGGAGGGGAACCTAGAGACCCAAGTCTCTCTTCCTCTGAACTCCAGAGGGAAACACAAGTGACACTAAGTCACCTGCAAACCAGAGGTCTAGGACCTCTCTTCCTCCCAACCGGAGGGACCCCTGGACTTGAAACCTACAAGCCCAGAACCGGAGGACGAGCCTCCCTTCCACTAACCAGAGGGAACCCACAAGTAGCACCCAGCTACTTGCAACCGGAGATATCAATCTCCCTTCTCCTGAACCAACAGGAGGGACCCCGACCTCTCTACAGAGAATCGGAAGAAGCAACAAGTGAATGTTTAAAAATAAAAATAAAAATGCAGCAACAGAAAGCTGGAGGAATATAAAAACAGATAATGGCTCTCGCAGGAGCTGGCTGGCCTGGATTTGATCCAAGGTCCAGCAGGAACAGATCTTCAATTGAAGCTTCGATCACTCTAGCTCTCTCTTCTTCTCATTCTTCTTTTTCTTCTCTTTCGCAGGCTCTCTCTGGCTTTTCTTTTCTTCTTCTTCTTCTTCTTTCTTCTGCTCACTACCTTTCTGCAACTCTATCTCGATCACCCTCTTTCTTTTTGATCTCAATCTCTCTCTCTTTTCTTCACTCCCTCGCTACCACCTCCAGATGGGCGGCCTGGTATTTATAGTTGCAGCATTTAGGGCGTTATCATCGGATCACGTGCCAGGTGCCAACCTCGGACCACGTGCCACTTATCTGCTTCTCGAACAGTACCTGTCACACGGACATAAGAAAGTATCAGATGATGTATAGACTTGAAAGTTAATCTGAATGTACAGACTTCGTGTGAAGTAAGAGTGTATAGACTTGAGGCTTATCAAACGGACGTATAGACTTCATGATAGCGAACGAGTGTATAGACTTCGTTTAGATGAACATTTGCTGAAGTGTGTACAGTCTACAGGATGGATGTTCAGACTTAACCTCTGAAGAGTATATACTTGAGAGAGACGCTGAATGAGACACAGATGCTGTATAGACTTTGCATGTGAATGCATATGCCAATGTATATACTTGAAAGCATGAGACACTGACTGAGACGATCAAATGTACAGACTTCGAATCAAGGCTTGAATAGTAAATCAATGTCTAGACTTGGATGCCCAAACGCCAATGTATAGACTTGCAGCTTGTACCAGTGTATAGACTTGGCAGGTTGACCCACTGTACAGACTTTGAAGCTGAAGACAATGTGTATACCTGTGAAGCTTGAGGCCAATGTACAGACTTGGAGTGCCAAGGCCGTTGTATAGACTTGGCGTGCCGAAGCCATTATATAGACTTGGCGAATGGCTTGAAACACAAGGACGCTGCTCGCTGTACAGACTTGAGGTTTCAACAGTATGATGTACACACTTGAAAGGCTTTGAAGGCAATGTTTCGACTTTAAAAACCAAAGGCAGTGTATAGACTTGAATCGCTTGAAGCGATGTACAGACTTGCCAAGGTGAGACACTGTACAGACTTTGTCAAGTGACAGGCTGTACAGACTTCAGAAGATGAAGACTCTGTATCGATTTGAAGACCAATGAGCCAATGTATAGACTTGCCTTAACAATGACTGTGTAGACTTTGAAACAGAAGTCAGGCAAACGATGTGTAGACTTGGCCAGAAAACGTAGGGAAAGATATGAGTGTATGGACTTGGCCAAACGTAGGGAAAGGTGAGGAGTGTATAGACTTGGCTTTTGAGATGTGGCTGTACAGACTTTGTGTGAAAGCTTGAACAGGCTTTGGCTGTACAGACTTGGTGATAAGACACCAATGTACAGACATGCAAAAGCGAAGCCAATGTATAAACTTGATCATCCAAACACAGAACAACCGATGAAGACTTGAACGCTGTACAGACTTCTCGAAGTGATGCTTGATCAAAGAGACAGTGTATATACTTAGCCACCAATGTATAGACTGCAACACAAGATTAACACGAAGTCATAAACACGACTCGAATACAAGGACGACACGAGCAGAAAACAACTCGAAGATGAAAAATAGAAAACGACACGAAGTGTAATCACAAAACAAGAAAGACACGGGGTCTTGGAAGAAACAACATGAATACAGAAGACTTGAAGACATAAATAGAAAACGACACGAGGTGGCACAGAAATCAGCACGAGGTGCTGCAGTGTTCAGCATGCGATGGAACAAACAACGACACCGATGTACAGACTTTATGAGAAGGCAACTGAACACTGTACACACTTCCAATGTACAGACTTTAAGACTTAATGAGCAACAAAAAGGACAAAGCAGCATGGCGTCAACCCAGCTGTTCCACTGCGTCAACGCAGCAAGTAAATCAGCAACTACTGCGTCAACGCAGTGTCCTTGTAGCATCAATGCACTGCATGAACCATTAGCCACTACGTTAACCCAATCTAGCCATATTCATTGAATTAGCTATTGAAGCAACCAATCAGATACTTAAGCCTTCAAACAGTCATCTAAATTAATTAGCACACCTTAGTGTGACTCATGGTGTGTCAGCCATCATCAAAATCACACAGGGGCACAACAATCTCCCCCTTTTTGATGATGGCAACACTATGAGTTACACTGACTCAGATTAGATTCTTCTCCCCCTTTGCCTTCATCAAAAAATGAAATAGGGAAACAATTCAGTAGAGCACATGAATGTTATACTTCCCTTTGGAGTGTGACATCTATCTTCCAAATGTATCCTTTCAAGAGCTTCTCCCCCTGTAGATATGTCATATTTTCAATCACACAGGAGCACTGAAGTATGAAGAACTCAATTTAGAAAAGAGTTAGGAGCTCAACAAAATACATGAATCAAGTCTTCCCCATCGTCAACTAGAAAGATGTTATGAATGTATTGTAATTAATTATATGAGTGCACAGTCAATGAGAATTCATGTAGGATATGAGACCTATGCATGAGTCAAAACCTGAAAGGCATGTTATGCAATTAGTTTGACTAGCTCCCCCTTAGTCATACAACTCTTATGCATCCACCATGCTTATGCAAGCCCAAGACATGAGTGGAAGTCAACAGTTGGAACCAATTGATAGAACTGAGTGCAAATGAAGCAGTCAGTTTGGTCTGAACGACTGGAGTCCAATATGAGAGAGTAAAAAGGAATTCAGAAAGAATGAGAAAGATTTTCAATGAAATATCAATTTCATAAATCTGATTTAAACAGATGATTACAGACTTTTCCATCATAGAAACCTATGAATGAATCTATGTTGACAAACCAGTTCAGAATTTTATGTATGCAAGGTTTGAACATGAGCTATTTTTACTCATATCTGAAATCAGTTTTCTTAATAACAAGTGAACCAAGTTTTCATATTGAGAAACCTTTTCAACCTTCTTCATTCTTACTCTCTTAATTTCAAGGATTTCCTCAAGAAATGCAATTGATAGTATTGAGGATAAACAAACAAGAAACCATTTATTTCTGTCAAAGTTTCTATTGAAAGAATATTCTTTTCCAAACAATCTCAGATGATATGCTAGATAGGCAACGAATTTTTAACAACAATATTCAAGAGCAATTAAGGTAAGTACATCCTTACAATTGGAGGATACACGTTGTTTAGACGCCAGTATCCCTAAGCGCTTGGAAGGACTAACTGTCATGCTTCTTAAGAACAGAGATAGCATTTACACCTCATGACACATTGAAACTCATTTCTTTGATGAGAGACATGTATTTCTCAGTGTGCCTGCCATTGCTCTGCCAGATTTTTAATCAACATATTTAAACAGAGTTAACTATGGCACTTCATGACATATCTCAATTCATTTCTTTGATGAATGAGATGTGTTTCTCAGTGACCAAAGATATTGCTCTGACAAGATTTGGTATTTGCAATCCATATTCCCTGATGTTTAAAAACAATACATATTTTCATACAAATCAGTCAAGGAAAATCATGATTTCAGAATTTCAGATTTCAGAAGAGTTTAAAAGACAACATGAAAGGGTTGGTTAAAATTTATTAAGACTAACTCAGATATTTCCAAGAAGAATTCATAAGCAAACACAAGAAATACATGAAACTTCAACCAGCTGAAATCTTCAGACATTCATAGTCCTATATGATAGAAATTTCCTTAAAAATAATGTTTTCGGATTTTTGATCAAGATATGCGCAGAGAAATCTTTCTGGGACTTCAAGGAAGGCAAGAGCATTTTTCAGGTACAGCCACGTCAACAAATGCCAATGGATACCAATTGATAGTATGAGTGACAATGGCTGACAAGAATTGAAGCAAGAGGCCGAAATACAATGCATTTCACAATCACCAAGGAGTTTATCAAGATTGCAATTCAAACAGGAAGGTGAGTATTAGTCATCAGACATGAGCTTTGATGAGAGGTCTGATGGTAGCATGCACTTACATGAATGAATAATGAGAGATGCTCCCCCTCACTGAGTGCATAAACTGAAACCCTCCCTTTTCTTTTGAAAAATTTCATGATTAAATGATGCCACTCTAAGATGCAATTAGATGCATTAACTACCCATGAAAGGCATGAAGACCCTGAAGGGTATTAGACTAGTCAAATGTGCATGATATGTTGTGCAGCTCCCCCTGACGGTATGCATTCAAAACATTTGAAAATCATTCATGAGTAATGAATTCTAGATGTATGCAGTCACAGAATGAGCATATCCAGACACAACAACTATTGCATGGAAATGCAAACATGCATGTTTAAACCACTAGTTAACAAATCTATCTATATTCCTAATGCCATCTAAGCAGACTCATTGAAGAGTCAAGAGACTTACCTGAGAAGTGCTTGAGTGGGGTTTACCTTTTTAGGGTGTCTTGGTTTATTTGCCCCTTTTATTTCTCGTTCCCAAGACACACCTGTAAAAAGTTTCTCACTTGGCACATTTTGGTACCCAAGTTTCCTTGGGTCCTGAAGGGTTAGTGGTATTTTGATGGGATGTTTTCCAAAGCTTCTGAGCCATCATATCATCATGCTTTTTCATATAGCAACTAGACATGGAATGTCCAGACAGACCACAATAATCAAATGAACCACTCGGTCTGAATTTCTTACAATGCATGTAAGCAGGTGTGCTAAATTCATGAGCATGAATGTTTCTATTTTTACCTCCACTTTGTTTCAGATGGTCAGAAAACCAGCAATCAGTCACCTTGTGACCTTGCTTTCCACACTCAAGGCATGTGAGGGATTTTCTTGTTTGAACAGATTTGTTCCTACCGAACACACGTTGTTTAAAAAATTTAGAGTTGACCTTCTTTCTCTGAGAATGCCAGCAGTCTTTGACTGTATGGCCAGGTTTCTCACAGTGATAGCAGAAGATGAAATTTCTTCTACCAACATTAAGCCAGCAGTCAACCGCCCTATGACCTGACTTGCTGCAGGTGGAACACACCATGTGTTGGCCCCTGGACCCATTTATGTTCCTTTTAAAGACATGCTGATTTTCATACAAATTGACATGATTAGAATTTGAAAAGTATTTGCCTTTACCTCTGGCAAACCAACATTGTTCACTAACATGACCTGTTTTTCCACAATGATAACAATAACTTTTTCTCTTCTATTCAACAGGACTGTTTTTGTTATTGTACTTCCTAGCATGCATTCTATCATCCTGTTCCATCAATTTACATTCATGCATTAGGTGACCAAACCTATGACAGTAATGGCATGAAATTTTCTTTTTATTTGCATGAATGTGTTTGTTCAATTTAGGCACAGCATTCTCAGTTTTATCATGAGAGTTCCTTGAATCTTTGTTCTGAACATGAACAGTCTTTTTCTGTTTTTGAACTTGTTTCTCAGACTTAGGGCTGTCAGTGGAATTTTGATTCTTCTTAGCATTAAATTCAAAAATAGGCACATTCGATGTGCTGCCTAACTTAGAGCTACTCACGAATGAAGTTTGAAGCTTACTTTCAAAGCTCTTTTTATATATTGGTTTGTAGCCCAAGCCCTCTCTTCGGAGATTCACTTTAGATCCAAGAATTTTATCAAGATTTTCTTTTCCACTGACAAATTTCTCAAGAGATTTCCTCAACTCTGTAACTTCTGATTCAAGCTTTGATACATGGATTACATATTCATCAGCTTTCCTTTTATAGCACACAGCATCTTCTTTCAGCATTTGATTAACAGTCCTAAGACTTTCAATTTCCTGTTCAGCTTTCATTAGCTCATCAGAGCTATCCAGGCTAACACTCTTCCCTTTTTCAAGAGTGATAAGTCTCTCAGACATAGCTGTATTTAACTGTTTTAGCTTGCAGATCTCCTGTCTCATTTTACCATTTTGTTCCAGGATTTCATCATCAAATTTCAAAACACTTAAGGAGGTCTGACATTCACTAAACACTTCTTATTCATCTTCAGATTGAAGATTTTCAAGCCTTTTCTGAAGTTCTGAATTTTCTATTCTGACAGTCTCCAAGGTTTCAGAAATCAATCTATTTTCATTTTCAAGGCTCACTGATTTGGATCCAGATTCCTCAGTTTGGTTTTTGAGTCTAGCATTTTCAGATTTCAGATATTCCAGATCTGAAGTAATAGAATCAAGATCAGTCAGCTGTCTTCTAAATATCTGATTTTCAGTTTTCAGAGTATCACTGTCCTCACCAGTAAGTTTAGAATTCTCAAACCTATCTAGCTGTTTTTTCATAGATCTATTTTTCTTGCTCAATTTATTGCTAGATCTTAACAGCTTGGAATAAGCATCTACCCAATCATCTAAGGTATAGTCCGCAAAGGGATTTACCTGAACTTCGTTCTCTTCTTTATCACTGTGGCTGCTGCTATGGTCGCTCCCATCAGCCATCATGCAGTTTTCCTTCCCTGTTCTGCAAGTTAGTTTCATCTTGTCCAGAATATCCCTAGCAGACCTGCAATCATGAAGGCAAAAGTGTAAGGCCTTGTTGATGGATGCTTTTATCAGATTTATAGCTTTCTGATTTTCTCTATGCATTGATCTATGACGATCAGTCCATTTGGACTCTTTTCGTGGTAATCTATGAGGACCATGAGTAATTAACTTCCACAAATCGGGATTATCTAGATTGACGTAGTTACGCAAACTACTGAACCATGAATCAAAGTTAGACCCATTGAAAAACAGTGGAAGAGCCATTTGTAGGCAATGATCAATTAGACAAAGATCAAGGAGCAGCAAACCGGAATAAACATCGAGAAGCACGGGGATCACTGCAGATCGTTGGATCTTGAAGCAGTAATCGCTCTGATACCAATTGTTAGGGTGCAAGCCCTGGATACAGAGGGGGGGTGAATGTATCCTGCTAGGAATATCACCCAATTTAAACCTCGGAAGCTAAACACAAAACCAGAATAGAAACTACTTCAATTGAACAAATGAAGAGACACTTGGAGCGCTCCTAATCAATCATCTAGTGGAAGCAAACACACAAATAAAGCACTGCTCAAGAGACTTTTAGGTGGTTCGGTCCAAGGACCTACGTCCACCCCTCACTCCCAACCGGAGTGAGGCTTCCACTAGTAACACTAGCACAGCAGACTCAGTCTGCAACAAATGCTGCCGAACAGCTTGACCAGGGGAACAACCTCCCCTCTTCCTCCCAACCGGAGGGATACCCCAAGTGACTCCCTGCCACTTGGAAACCAGAGACCCACGGTCTCTCTTCCTCCAGACCGGAGGGAACACCTAGTCTTGCAACCCACAAGACTATAACCGGAGAACCAATCCTCCCTTCCTCCAAACCGGAGGGGAACCTAGAGACCCAAGTCTCTCTTCCTCTGAACTCCAGAGGGAAACACAAGTGACACTAAGTCACCTGCAAACCAGAGGTCTAGGACCTCTCTTCCTCCCAACCGGAGGGACCCCTGGACTTGAAACCTACAAGCCCAGAACCGGAGGACGAGCCTCCCTTCCACTAACCAGAGGGAACCCACAAGTAGCACCCAGCTACTTGCAACCGGAGATATCAATCTCCCTTCTCCTGAACCAACAGGAGGGACCCCGACCTCTCTACAGAGAATCGGAAGAAGCAACAAGTGAATGTTTAAAAATAAAAATAAAAATGCAGCAACAGAAAGCTGAAGGAATATAAAAACAGACAATGGCTCTCGCAGGAGTTGGCTGGCCTGGATTTGATCCAAGGTCCAGCAGGAACAGATCTTCAATTGAAGCTTCGATCACTCTAGCTCTCTCTTCTTCTCATTCTTCTTTTTCTTCTCTTTCGCAGGCTCTCTCTGGCTTTTCTTTTCTTCTTCTTCTTCTTCTTTCTTCTGCTCACTGCCTTTCTGCAACTCTATCTCGATCACCCTCTTTCTTTTTGATCTCAATCTCTTTCTCTTTTCTTCACTCCCTCGCTACCACCTCCAGATGGGCGGCCTGGTATTTATAGCTACAGCATTTAGGGCGTTATCATCGGATCACGTGCCAGGTGCCAACCTCGGACCACGTGCCACTTATCTGCTTCTCGAACAGTACCTGTCACACGGACATAAGAAAGTATCAGATGATGTATAGACTTGAAAGTTAATCTGAATGTACAGACTTCGTGTGAAGTAAGAGTGTATAGACTTGAGGCTTATCAAACGGACGTATAGACTTCATGATAGCGAACGAGTGTATAGACTTCGTTTAGATGAACATTTGCTGAAGTGTGTACAGTCTACAGGATGGATGTTCAGACTTAACCTCTGAAGAGTATATACTTGAGAGAGACGCTGAATGAGACACAGATGCTGTATAGACTTTGCATGTGAATGCATATGCCAATGTATATACTTGAAAGCATGAGACACTGACTGAGACGATCAAATGTACAGACTTCAAATCAAGGCTTGAATAGTAAATCAATGTCTAGACTTGGATGCCCAAACGCCAATGTATAGACTTGCAGCTTGTACCAGTGTATAGACTTGGCAGGTTGACCCACTGTACAGACTTTGAAGCTGAAGATAATGTGTATACCTGTGAAGCTTGAGGCCAATGTACAGACTTGGAGTGCCAAGGCCATTGTATAGACTTGGCGTGCCGAAGCCATTGTATAGACTTGGCGAATGGCTTGAAACACAAGGACGCTGCTTGCTGTACAGACTTGAGGTTTCAACAGTATGATGTACACACTTGAAAAGCTTTGAAGGCAATGTTTCGACTTTAAAAACCAAAGGTAGTGTAATGACTTGAATCGCTTGAAGCGATGTACAGACTTGCCAAGGTGAGACACTGTACAGACTTTGTCAAGTGACAGGCTGTACAGACTTTAGAAGATGAAGACTCTGTATCGATTTGAAGACCAATGAGCCAATGTATAGACTTGCCTTAACAATGACTGTGTAGACTTTGAAACAGAAGTCAGGCAAACGATGTGTAGACTTGGCCAGAAAACGTAGGGAAAGATATGAGTGTATGGACTTGGCCAAACGTAGGGAAAGGTGAGGAGTGTATAGACTTGGCTTTTGAGATGTGGCTGTACAGACTTTGTGTGAAAGCTTGAACAGGCTTTGGCTGTACAGACTTGGTGATAAGACACCAATGTACAGACTTGCAAAAGCGAAGCCAATGTACAGACTTGATCATCCAAACACAGAACAACCGATGAAGACTTGAACGCTGTACAGACTTCTCGAAGTGATGCTTGATCAAAGAGACAGTGTATATACTTAGCCACCAATGTATAGACTTCAACACAAGATTAACACGAAGACATAAACACGACTCGAATACAAGGATGACACGAGCAGAAAACAACTCGAAGATGAAAAACAGAAAACGACACGAAGTGTAATCACAAAACAAGAAAGACACGGGGTCTTGGAAGAAAAAACATGAATACAAAAGACTTGAAGACATAAACAGAAAACGACACGAGGTGGCACAGAAATCAGCACGAGGTGCTGCAGTGTTCAGCATGCGATGGAACAAACAACGACACCGATGTACAGACTTTATGAGAAGGCAACTGAACACTGTACACACTTCCAATGTACAGACTTTAAGACTTAATGAGCAACAAAAAGGACAAAGCATCATGGCGTCAACCCAGCTGTTCCACTGCGTCAACGCAGCAAGTAAATCAGCAACTACTGCGTCAACGCAGTGTCCTTGTAGCGTCAACGCACTGCATGAACCATTAGCCACTACGTTAACCCAATCTAGCCATATTCATTGAATTAGCTATTGAAGCAACCAATCAGATACTTAAGCCTTCAAACTGTCATCTAAATTAATTAGCACACCTCAGTGTGACTCATGGTGTGTCAGCCATCATCAAAATCACACAGGGGCACAACAGGACTGGTCCGAAGCTTCGACCCGATCCTCGAGGGCTTTCATCCGCCCTTCTAGACGCGTCCCTACTCCATCTAGACGCGTACTGAGGCCATCCATACGTGTGTCGAGATGATCCATGAGGGCTCGGAACATCTCAGCCGTCGAAGGCTCATCGAAGCTACGGGCTCGGGAATCCGCCATAGGTGGTGGTGGCGAGTATTGGGTACCTCGACGGGTGGGCATGCAACTGACACACGACCCTGAAGACACCGACTAATGCAACACTCAGTAGATGATGCACTTAGACCTAACCAATATCCGGTACGAGGCGGAGCTAATCGATCCGAAGATCACTCGTGCAAATCCGCCACCTTCCCGATAGGCATAACCTAACGTTCGGGCAACATCTTTTGATATACCGGGTTATTGGGATGAAAAATGTAAGTTTTAAAACACTTTTTTTTGTTTTGAAAATAATGATCCTAGACTTGACTTAAACCATGATGCATGCAAGACTTATGCAAAGACTACCCTAGACTCGACTCGCTCTGATACCAAACTGATGCGGGACGGACACGGGGACCGACTCTACGTGGTATGAACCTCGGACTCTAGATGCGGACACGACCAGCAACACATGATGGGAGAGACACTAGGCCCGACACGGAGAGCTCCTATGGGCTATACGTCACTAACAGAAACGCAAGCTCACTCGTCGTCCCAAGCGAGGGAAACGCGAATCGTGCGCGGTTGAAGAACCGACAGAGTTCACGGGTAGTCGACTCACTTTCGGACTCGGATCGAGTCACGGGACGGGTCACTCTCACACTCATAGCGGTGACATGGACTCACGGGCTAGTACCTATCGCTCTCGACAGTGGTAAAAGACTATATACTAAACTAGCAAGCAAATGCCGAGAAGTTGAGACCTTTACCTCCATGCACCCGGCGTGGCGAAGACAACCCCGACCAATTCACGGACTCCTGGTTAACAATACTACAACAGTACAATAATTTGACCCACTCCACGCAGGGAGGTAAAAGGTCACATGTGGGGCCCGGGAATCACGCAAATCAGGTTGACGGGCAGTATCTTGATGTCGCCTGGCGGTGCCGAACTCCGTGTTTTCGTGCTTTCCGAACGGCGGATTCTACGGGTCCGTGGGGCCCACGGACGGCGTTGTCCTCCGGATCTGCGGGGGTGGGACCCGCTGTGATGGGGACCCCTGGTGGCGCGCCTCCATGGACGGCGGTCGGCCGGAAACACCGATCGGGGGTCGATCGGCCCCGATTCCCAATTCGTGAACTAGCTGCCCACGGATTTCTGGTTCTGTCCTCCGACGCACGCTCCGGCGAGAATGGCCGCTGCGATCAATCCCGACGTCGGATCGGGGCGCATGAGCTATCGCTGGAAAGCTCTCTTGAAATCCTTCGATCTAGGCTTAGAGAGCTCTGTTGGATCTAGTCGGATATGGACTTTACTGAATTTACAATCTCCTGCTGTACAGTACCCTAAACCTCAGTTCTGCAGGTGAGTTGTCTGAGAACTATCGTTGACCGCAAGATAGGTGGTCGATTCAGATCCTAAGCTCTTCACGAAAGTTGTAGGATTTCGAACAAGGAAAACGGGGATATTTTTGGTGGACTGATTGTAGGTGTCTGTGATTTGTTATGATTTGTTTAATGGAAGGTGATCGGATCTGGGAATAGGTGAACAGCACTATAGATAGCTCTGAGAACGAATTTTGAAAAATAGGTGGAGGGCTGATAAAACATCAAGAAAAATTGTGGGTGGAGGGGTTAATGGATGGAACTCCCAGTAAAATTGGGAGCTCCAGAACAAATCAAAAGATGGGTCGGAGATGTGAAACTCAGGAAAGGTGAAAATCAGAACAAGAAGCAGACAGATCTGGTAATTAAAGTTGGGCGAAAATGAAAAATTATCAAATGGGATCTTTATGACCAACCAAATTTTGTGGGATGTGCTTGACACCTCTGGAACATCCCCTCAAAATCCCAGATCGAAAGAAGCTCGTGGCTGACTGTAGAATTTTGTGGAATGGGAAGTGGTCGGCTGAAGACAGAACTCCGGTGATCCCGATGGCGGTGCGGTGGCGGCTCGTGGCGGCGGCGATGATGACCGGAACCGATAGGGAGGAGTCACACCTACAGAAGGTAGCCTTCTCAGCTGCAAGGGGGAGAGGGAGAGAGGGAGAGGGGGGGTGCCCAAGGGCTTCTCCAAGGATTTTCCAAGTTCAAATGGCATTAATTCATCAAAAATAAAAATTACAAGCATATATAGGTTACATGTCTAATCAATCCTCAATCGTTGGATCTAGGGATGGGAGATGGAGGGCTGGGATTGCATGTGACCATCCACAAAAATTAAAATTAAAAATACAAGGGGGGGCAGCCCATTGATTAGGGAGGCAAGGGGGGGACATGGTAGGTGGGGGTGGGTTGGAATTGTTGGCATTTTCATTCCAATGTCCCCCACTTGGCCCACCCTTTTAGAAGCCACCATTTGAATGGTTGACCGACCCCACATGGGGCCCTAGGGATGAGGTGGATCAATGGGAGGGGGCCTGGGGTCCCGTGGGGCGCAGGGGTCCCATTTTTACAAATAAGCCCCTCTTACAATCAAAATTACATACCGAATAAAATGAAGTAAACACACATTAAACACAAATAAAGTCTAACTAAATATGATAAATGCCGGGACTCATGGGGGAGTCTCCAGGCTGTCTCCGAGCCAGATGGATGCTGAGGTGGCTCGAGTTGTGCTCCGTGTGCGGTACCGGTGGCTCGGCGTGTCGCGCCGCTCAACTGCTCGGGTGTCCGCACCACCGCGAATTTCAGGGTGCCAACCCCAGGCCGTATTCCTCCGGTGACCCCAGAGTACATAAAATGGTGGAATGCCCGGATGGCCTTTTATCGATTGCACAAGACCGATTGCTGGGACGGGGCGGAGAGGAAATTTTTGAGCAAGCAGTCGGTGCCAGTGCTCGATATCGACCCGGAGCACCTCCTTCGGCTCAAGAACAGGCAGGATAAGGAGGTGGCGGCGTATCTGGCCGCTCGTCGGGAGGCTCGGGAAGCGAGGCCGACACCACAGGCGAAGCTACCCCCGGTGGCCAAGGATGACTTCAAGAAGACTTTGAGGGACCTCTGTCGGATCGGGAGCGACCGCCTGGAGCTCATTAATTATCCGCTGCCCATGGAGGAGGAGGGGACTCCCGCAAAGAGCTGGCGTCCGGAGAGGGACCCGATCTGCCCATACCGCACATTCATGAGGCGGGAGGAGAGGAAGCCTGAAAATTACAAGGACACCATATGGCTGTATGTCCTTCTCCGAGTGAATGGGCTGAAGATCGAGGATCAGACGGCCGCCATCCTGGGCAAGCGCCTGCAGGTCTCGTACTATTATGCCGACAGGTGGGGCATGGATCACTTCAATCTTTTCTACCACCTTTCGTCGAAGAAGCATGCGGACCTGGCTGCCCTCACTGATCGTTGCCAGAAAATCGAGGACGTGTGCTGGCTAGTCCGGGAGGCGGCGCGTCGGGACAAGGAGCCGTCTCTGAGCTACTGGCCGATAACACTTTGGCTGTATACTGGCCCCCATGGTATTTGATCTTCCCTCTTCCTTTTATTCTTCTCCATCATCGTTGTTACCTTTGTAGGGTATCGGATGCTAATCACATATATATTTCTTTTGACAGACCATCCCGACAGCATACAAATGGCGACGTACCGAAACCTTCTTCGGCTCATCCAGAAGCCCGCCTATTTTGACGCCGCGTTACCGGCCCCCACCACGACCCCCTTGCCCAAGGCAGCGAAGAGGCCCCGGGCTAAATCGCCTATGAAGAAGGCGGTGGATGCTGCCAAGGTGGCCAAGCAGCTCGACGCGAAGCGGCAAAAAACAAAGGCCGCTAAGGCTTCGGCGGCTGCTCCTCTGGCGCCACAAATTCCATCTTTCGAGGAGTTTGAAGTCACCCACGCTGAGCTGAGTCAACCTGTCGGTTGGAATCTCCAACCATTAGTGTGCTTTTAAGGTATGTTTTCATTCCGAGGCAAGGCCTTGACACATGAATGTCTCTTCTTCTTTTTTCTGTCTCAGCTGCAGTGGAAGAGCCTGTACCCACGCCCATTCCTGACGTGGAGGAGCCCGCTCCTGCGCCCGTCCCTGATGTGGCTGAGCAAGCATCCATGTGCATTCCTGACGTAGGAGAGGCCGCGGTTGCAGCAGGGGAGAGTTCAGTGCCGGCTCCGACTCCCCCATTGCGAGTCAAGGAGAGATCTCGGGCGAAGTCGCCTGTTAAGAAAGCGTTGGCCACCGCCAAAGCGGCTGGGCGACAAGAGGCAAAGCGAAGGAGGGCAGAGGTCTCTTCGGCTTCGGCGGCTGTCTCTCCGGCGGCTTCCATCTTGTCGTTCGAGGAGTTCGAAGTCACTCAAGCCGAACCGAGCCGCCCCGCCGGTGAGACTTGTTGACCGCTGATATTCTTTGGGATTTATTTGCTTCCCGGGGGTGGGGCTTTCATGCGTACATGACATGTGTACTTCTTCCTTTCAGCGGGTACAGAGAAGCCGGCACCTGCACCGACCTCGGGCGAGAGAGAGACTGCGGCTCCTAGGGCACCATCGCCTGCCAAGGAGGCCCTTGAGCCGCCTCATGTTGTAGAATCCGGAGGAAGTATTTATCTACATCCAGTTAATTGACTTCTTTCATTCTTAAGGCCTCATCGGCTCTGGTGTGATCCACCCTCTTCTTTTATGTGGCAGCCGTTGACACAGTAGTCGTCGGGCTATTGTGGCCCCGCCTGCATCTCCCGGCGACGCGCACGTACACGCAGAAGAAGTTGAAGTCCGGCGTCCTACCCTCGCCCGGCCCACGTGAGGATGTGCCGATCATCGATCTCGAAGCGGAGGCCCCCTTGCCAGCAAGGGAAGAACCCGTGGCAGTCGAGTCTTCATCGAGCGAAGAGGTAGATTATGATTACTCTTCCGAGGAGATGGCTTCTGGCGAGGGCGTACCTAAGGCATCTGGGCCGCCCAAGTTGATCTTTAAGGTCCCTTCACTCGGTAGCTCTCTGAGCTTGACGGAGGAGGCTACTGTAAGTGTGAGCTTGTTCGTGCAGGCCTTCCTTTGTGACCATCTGTGACTTTATTCCAGTTATCCCTTGATCTTCAGGAACCAATTGAGCCGGAGGCCGTGGAGGGGGCTATCCCGGCTAAACCGGTCGATCGCTCAACAGGAGCTGATGCGGTGTGGAACACGGATTTATTTTATTTATTAATCTTATATTATTTATTTATATTTTATATTTTTGGGTTTTTGATTTATTAGGCGTGCCAGTCACCAGGGTGACAATTTCATTGTGCGCTCGATCTGACTTGGTCAGTCGATTGTGAAGTCCGAGTCGGGACCAGAAGTCCGTCATACCATAAAGGCTATGACGTTAATTACGTCCTTCGAAGGAAAGACAACCCTTGATTAAACGCCAAAATGGGAGGCCTGGAGAGGCAATAGAGATATATTTATGTGCGCAGTTTGAATTTCATACCAGAGCCTGGAAGACGGGCAAGATAATAATATTAACCACAGGAACAAATTGTCTCGTTGAATCGGCGGTTCAAAAAATGATCAGACTCAGGGGAAAGGTAAAACAAAGGATATCAATTGCGGACAGGATGAGCCACGATCCTGACGGAAGTTTAAAGCATCGGTTAACATTTCGGCAGCACTTCCCCATAGTCTGGATCGCGCCCAAAGGGAAATAGGCTATCACCCACGGAGTGCCGGGGTGAAAGCCGGAAGAAAGAGAGAGGTCGGGCCTCCCCCCGTTACCCATGTATGCCCTAGGGCAATGTTTGATTCTTCCCTCACAGGAGCTGGTGACACTCATGCATTGGCATGGCTCACCGGAGCTAAGAGGGAGGCGTGTCGTTGTGACTTCGACACGAATCGATGGGACATAAGGGAGTCTACCTCCCTTTAACTTTATCCTCGGGACACATCTGGTGATCCACGCATCTCTCTGTGTGGGTTAGCTCTGGGCATCTGGGCTCACAGGGTGGCAACTTAGGCTCTTGGCATAACCACAGATAGGAGGGCAAGGCTCCCGGCGTGAGCAGCAAGAAGATGGAGGCTCCCGGCGCAGCCAAAAGGGAAGAATTCAAGAAGCTCTCGGCACCCACTTCCCGGCGCGACGGAGACTCTCCAAAAAGGGGGGTTCTCGGCGTGGGCTAAAAAGGGGGAAAGAGCTCTCGGCGTGAGGGTTCCCGGTGTAGCCAAAAGGGAAGAATTCAAGAAGCTCTCGGCGCCCACTTCCCGACGCGACGGAGGCTCTCCAGAGGGGGGGGTTTCTCGGCATAGGCTAAGAAGGGGGAAAGAGCTCTCGGCGTGAGGGTTCCCGGCGCGCTGAAGGCCGCGCCGGGAGCTGGTGGTGCCGAGAAGGTCTGTGTTTGGGCACCGGGAGGAGCTTAGACTTTTACGGTACCCTATTTTTTGGGATTTTTGAGAGTTTTCAGGGAATTATGTCCAAGTGGATCGGCTCTGGGAACTCAGAGACGGGGTTCGATTGGCCTTCGTTGTATGTGCTTCAAAAGAGACCGAGAGCTGAGAGGGATTGGAGGGGAAGAGCCCCACACAGAGGTCCTTTTCACCATCACCATACGGAGTCCAGAGGACAGCTTCAATATCAGTTTTCATCGGCCTGGGAGGATTTTAGCAGCACCTCCCCCGTACCTAGCGTATGCCAAAGAGTGATAGACGATCACCCACGGAATGCCGGGATGAAAGCCAGAATAAGGGGAATATGGGACCCCTAGCCCGTATATGTGGTTACAGCACCAACTCAATATCCCTTTGAGGCCATTGAAACTTATGCAGTGGCAGAGTTCCCTTGGCTCGTAAGGTTATGTAGGGGAGTTATCCCCAATAATCTTTATCCCTTAGGTATATATGGTGATCTGGGGTATCCCTCGACAAGATGCAAGGGCAGATTGATCGGGCTATAGGGGCTATCAGTGTGGTTTTTATTGGCCAAGGGGTTCTCGGCGTGGTTTTTATTGGCCAAGGGGTTCTCGGCGTGGTTTTTATTGGCAAAGGGGGAATGCTCTCGGCGCAAGGGTTCTCGGCGCGGTAATGACCGCACCGGGAGGCCCCCAGGTCGGGAAGCTTGTATTGGGCTAGGCTTTGTCTGGCTTGCTGAAGGGGCTAAAGAAAGGGATCTCTCGGCAGAGTAGTTCTCGGCGGGGAAATGGCCACGCCGGGAAGGGGCTGAAAGGGGTTTATGGCTGAATTACGGTACTCTGTTCAGGCGATTTCTGGGATTTCTGGCTCGGATTGAGGTAGTATCTGGACTGCAGAAGGGGATTATGTGGGGGTTAGCATCGGTCGAAGGGCAGATCATCCATCATCGAATCCTAATGGGACATATGGGATTTCATCTACTCACCTGCTACCCAGACGGTCAAGAGATTGATGTCTCTGACCCTGAACGAGATGGGAGCTCGACAGACCTCTATAATATTCGGGAAAACCATGATCCGAGGGAGAGGAAGAGGAGGGACGGAGCCTAATAACCCACTGGATGAGGGTTGAGACTCCGTCTTCATCTTCCACCCGAGGACATGCTGGGGAGGGGAAATCAAAGCACAAATCGCAAACTAATATTCAGAAGAACAGCCGATGCAAGAACGGGAGAAAGACGGCAGGTATTTCAATCGATTTGATGCCCAAACGAGCCATGTTAACCATTCATTTCATTGCATCATCCCAAACCTATACAGATCGTAGAAGGTAAATGAAAGACAGAGATGGAAGTCGAAATCGGAATCCTCCGCTACATTGATACATCGAGGAAGCCTCACCAGATTACATCAGAAAAATAAAAAAGAAAGAGAAAGCATGGGGGAGGGCGGAGCATTGACTCCTCTCCCTCCCCGGGCTACCCACCTGAGTCTCCTCTCTTCTTCTTCTTCTAGCTTCTTCTTTTTTCCTCTCGGTCTTCCTATCTCTCCCTTTTGGCTATGATTTCCCTGACTATCGCTCCCTCTTCTTTTTTTTTTCTTTCGACGTCCACCCCCTCAGCCTTTCGAAGGGAAGGGGCTTTATAGCCGTCCCTCCTTGCCTTCTCGGCAGACATCTCACGGCGCGCCTCGGCTGAAGGCTTCCCGGCGCGCAGGACTCCAACCTCTCGGTGCAGCATTTGGGCTTTGACAAAGTGGCTCCAGGCACCACTATTAAAGGCCCATTTAGGTAGCTTTGACCAGGCCTTTCATAGGCCCTTCACGTATATCAGTACCCAATAGGGTCCTCCGTTGATGATATAATTTGTATTGAGATCATTAGTAGGGTTTTCATCAGTCCGCAGACTGGGGTTTCATCAGTATTGCCATCTGAATGAAGATAAAACCGGGGCATCATTTTATCGATATCGGCACCTGAATGGTGACGAGATCGGACATCAGCTTTAGTCTGGGAAGACTTTAGCCGGGCGTATAATCTGTGGAGACAATTCTTCTTGTGTTCTGACTTTGCAAAAGCCCTTACAATCTTCATCTGCCGGTACCGGCTTCATCTTTATCTTACATCACATCTGTCAATAAGCCGACATCTGACTTACCCTGACATGTCATCTGTGGATTCTTTGATGAAGCAGTAACACAGTTCCTATTAAAGTGTGCTAGGAAGTCTCATTAGTCAAGCGACTACTGCTTCGTTAGTGCTGACATCTGAATGACATCGGCACCGGACATCGGCTCGACCGACAAAGGCTTCAGCCGGGTAAATGGTTGACGAGCTTCATCATTGGTCTTTCACTGTGGGTATGATCTGCTTCCACCCTTGTTCATTTTCAAGGTGTCAACAAATGCCCCCACCTGCGGGCGGCGTAAGCGCAGAATAAGCGGCACGGGGCCTGCAGGTGACTTACATTATTCGAGGGTATCTTCCTCAATTTCTTTTCAATCCGGTCCTTAGACCTGATCATCTCGTTGCAACAACATTCTGCACATGTATCTTTCTTTTCTATCTTCATATTGTTTGACTTTATTTTCAACTTTTTGGAGCTTCTCGGCACGAGGCAATAGGCTTCTCGGCGTATGAAGACCTCTCGGCGTGGAGACGGGGCTCTCGGCGCGCCTAGCTTCCCGGCGCGGAGGGCTTCTCGGCGCAGAGGGCTTCTCGACGCGGAGGGCTTCTCGGCGCGCATTTTGGCCGAGGGGGGGCTCTCGGCCTGGGGGTTCTCGGCGCGCATTCTACCGCGCCGAGAGCCCTTCGCTTCGGGCTTCTATTTGAGGCGCCGAAAGCCTCTTGGCTTCTCATTCTTCACAGCTCCTTCTCTCTCTTCACTTTCTTTTCTCTTTCGACGGTGGCGGCGAGCTCCTCTCCTCCGACCGTCCAGCTTCCTCCCGTGTTATTTGATTTCGTCCGGGTACGACGGCCTTTGGGGATTCAATCCCTTTGTTTCTGGGATCACCCCCTCTTGGTTGGTGACTCCCTATTCATCTTGGGCAGATCCCAAATAAGGGGAGATGCTGCCGAAATTTTCATAGGGTCTCATGTTACAATCTTTTAAAAGACTGCCCATTGTTCTAGGACTTTTAATTCACTTTTCTTCTTTGAATGCAGACACTGCAATGGCTTCAGGCTCTGCTGCGGCATCCCCTGGAGGTGTCGGGGCCAGTTCATCGGCCCTGCCAGATATATCACGGGCCACAGTAAACTGGCTGAGTGTGCACAGCCTCGACTTCGGATACGACAAAATCACCTCCGTTGATGAATCGTCCGATTCTGATGCTGATACGGTGTCAACATCCCGGGTATACTCCACTGCCATGGAAACCTGCTTCAGACGGGGCACTGATTATCACCCGAATTTCCCGAAGGACAAACACTTGCTGCCGTTTATCCGGACCTTCACCGTGGGTGGAATGCGGAACTACCGAATAGCTCGTACAGTTGAAGCCGCAATTCTGGTTGAGAGAGACAGCCTGAAAGATTCAGTGTATCGTGGAAAGGCTATATATCTTCCCGGGGAGAAGCGTGACTGGGGTGCAGTTCTTGGCATATCGGAGCTGGAGCCGAAAAAGAAAATGATGACCCGGGCCCCGGAGTTCACACCTGCTCGGTGGGATAATGCCAGTGGCCGAGTCAATAGGGAGAAGCCCGGCTATGGTCTCTTCCTGGCGCCAGTAAAGTGGGGGTACCGCGAAGAGCCATTTGTGCTGAATTGTTCGGCCATTCAGTTCAAGTATCATTTGGCCGCTGGTTGGTTTGGGGATACCAAGATCACTAACGCCCACCTATTTCGGGTAGGAGCCGTGGAATTTACTGAGTTTGTTCTGAAGGAATATGCCCCTCTGCTGATCAGAGCCGTGGTATATCATAGTGTTTTTGCTTCCCGATTTCGGTATCCTATATCCCGAGGGTTATGATGTGGGATGTTCGAGGTCTTCTGCCCCTTATTCAACATATTCTATACAGCAGAGGGTGAGACATCTCTTGACCTCTGGAGTCTGTCACAGCTTTCCGGACTGCCTATTGACGGCGAGCCGTATGAAGAAGTCTGCTTGGCAGATTCTGAGAAGGATAGCTCCGATGGTGAAGGCAGATATTCCATTGGCTTCTCATACCGGTACCTGATGAAGGCATATCGCTCCATCTGTCTGGCGTACAGTAGAGGGTCCTCCAAAGGTTATTATCCCCGGGAGAAGGGCAGCAAGCTACGGATCCGGGTAGGGCAGTGGATTCAGTACTTCTTTGACGGCCCCCTGAAATATGCAGACTTCCCTTCCGTGGGTCCGACTGCTAGCAAGCAGGTAAGGGATCCCCATTATAAGTCGGCGCTGCCATCTTCATTGCGCCGTGCAGGCAGCGGTGGTCCCAACCCAGCAGGCGTAGACCCCATCACACACTGTGCGGCTTATTTCACATTCTGGCTGTGCACTTTCGCTCTTCCTCAAGGGGACGAGACAATCATCCGGACAGAAGCTATATATCCGGCCTGTCAGATGGCCTGGGGAATGAGGCTGTCGCTCTGCCCATTTGCCCTGTGTCTGATATACAAGTCTTTGGGGGATCTATACAAGCATCGGACTCCCCGTTATTTGAGGACCGTGGGTCCTTTTCATTTCTTCAACGCCTGGGTCTGCAGTTTATTTCCTGAGTTGGCTCCCAGAACTTTGCAGGCAGATACAGTGATGCCCAGAATGATTGAGTTTGCCAGTGCTGAACCTGGTCCTTTCTATGATCAGCTGTTCAAAATAAGGGGCCGACTGATAAAGGTGCCGGTGGATGCCCCTGGTAGCATTCATTTCTGGAGCTTGGCGGCAGGTTCAGCTCCTTTGATTGATCCTCAGAGAGAGTGCAAGCTGGAAGAGGTAGAGACATATATCCATCCTGTCTCAGGGGTTAACACTGCCCGACCAATCCTGGAGCCGGAGCTGGTCAGATGGGCCATGGCCATTCGGCCTAGTGTCTTAGTTTTCAGAAAGGGTGGTCTGCTCCTTCTGGAACCATACTATCCATTCCGCTTTGGGCGGAACTTTGGTTACGATCAGCATATCCCCACAATAGTCGCTCAATTTCCCCTGGAGAGCCGGGCTAAGCATGGGTCCACCATTGTTGGCGATGGCCGGTTGTGGTGGGATTTCTACCATCGCCAGGACGGTGCAGTTTTCAGAGTTCCCACCGTTTCTAATCGTGTTCCCCGGGTAACATCAGAATATATCAAATGGTGGAACATTCGAACCAGATTTTACAAGGATAGTACAGGTGCATTCTGGGACGTGGCCGAGCGTTCCTTTCTAAAACAACAGCCCGGGCCCGTGTTTGACATCCCCGAGGCCCACCTAAAAAGGCTTTATTCACAGCACCAGAGGGAGGCGGAGAATTATCTGGCCCAGCGGCGGGCTTTGAAGGAAAATAATTCCGACCCGCCTGCTCCTGTCTTTGCTGCTATCAACGAGGACACTTTTATGCAGAGCCTGAAACATCTGAGCCGTGTAGGGGACGCTCGCTTGGAGGTGCAACAATACCCATTTCCTGTCGAAGAGCCGCTCTCGGCAGTAGTTTCTTGGAGGGGTCCGACAGATAGATTTCACCCCTATAGGACGTTTGTGCGCCGGGAAGATAGAACCCAGACGTACTACAAGCAGACGTCTTGGTTGTTTATTTTGCTGAATTTACATGGGTTATCTGCAGAAAACCCGATAGCCGGCATATTGAACAAGTCGTTGTTTATCTCTTTTCATTATGTTGACGGCTGGGGTATGGACCATCTCGACTTGTTTCGGTGTCTTGACCTTCATGGTCATAGTGACCTGGCAGCTTTAGTGGAGAAGTGCCAGGTACTTGGCGATGTATGCTGGCTTATCAAGGAGGCTGCTTCACGCTCCAAGGAGGTGGCTTATCTGTACTGGCCGCTTTCTGTCTTTTACGACGGTCCAGCAAGTATGCTCTCTTCTCTTCTGACTGCAGTGCTTTCTGCTCAGTATTCATACTCTGCATCCACTGATCACATTGCCTCTTTGACATCTTCAACAGACAGGCCTGATATAAAGCGATAGGGGCTTTATAGAAAAATCATTGCGCAGGCTGAGAAGCCTACTTATTTTGAAATCCCTGCAGCAGCACCGACTACCACTCCCCTGCCTCCTGGCAAGAAGAGAAAGGCTTCCGTAGTTAAGGCTGCAGTTGGGAAGGCCAGAAAGGCCAAGAAGGCTTACGCTCAGCAGTCGGCTTCAGTAGCTATGGACACCGGGACCCCTCTCCCTGATATTCCCTCATTTGATGAGTTTGGGTCTCAAAGGGCGGCTGTTGAGACATCGTTTCAGGGTAACATCAAAAGCTTGCATTTGCGTTCTTCATTATCTTTTGCAGGATCTCAAAGAAGTCCTTGAATCTGACCCCTTCCTTTTGCACAGCCCAAGAGACAGTCATAGCACCTTCTGTGGTGGAGCCCAGGTTGCCTTCTCCCACGCCGGCTAGTGAGGCGGGGGGGGAAGTGTATTTTCTCATCTGTTTCATACTTGCATTGTTTTCTTTGCTACATTTCTCAGAGGTCTCTTTTTGCAGCAGTGGCAGGCGAGGAGCAGACTGAGGCTATGGTGACAGAATAATTGCTTCAACCACAGGAGCGTCACAAGACTCAGTCGAAGCAGCGTACTGTTCCAGCCAGGCGCATAATTACCCGGTCTGCATCTCGACATGTTTTAGAGGTGGCCCCACAGCGTATAGCCAGTGTGGAAATATCCTCAGGCAGTTCTAAGACTATCTCTGATGAGGAGGAAGCGACCTTCAGCGGCAGTGAGGGGGATGCTCCTGAATCAGAGGCCCCGCTTGTATTTGCAAAAGGTGTTCTACCTTTTCAGCCTGCTAAGCTACTGGTGCTATCTCCTGAGGAGGAGTTGCAAGAGGAGTTTGCCGGGCTCGACACTGAGATCGACATAACTCCACCATTTGTTACTCCGACTACGGAGCTTCCTCCTCTTTCACCCCACTTCGAGGGTGTGGACCCTGCTTCAAAGGTGGGTTCCTTTTCATATTTGTTGCTTCATCTGTTTCTTTCATCTAGTGCTGAAAGTTGCTTTGTTTTGGTCTTAGGGCATTGCCACTGCTAGCTCAGACACAACTGCGGCTATCACGGACATTTCTTCTACAAACTGGGCTATTGTCCCTTTTCTGCCTTTAACTTGCATGGGAGTTCCTGAGATCATTCGCCCTGTGCCAGCGCGGATACAGCCTTCGACAGATTTAGCATTGTTAGACTTAGGGGGCCCAAGAGAGAGTTGCATTCCTATCAGGGCTTCAGATTTCAGAGCCGAAGCCGATCCATCTAGAAGCTCCGCTTTTATACCGGCCGCAGTAATGTCAATTGCGCCCGAGTCAGCAGTCCCTGCCATAGTGGCTATAGAGACTAGACTTCTGCCTTCTCCGACTATAGCAGCTCCTTCCCTGTCACCAGAAAGAGCGGCTGAAGATGAAGCTCCTATTCAAGAGACTCATGAAGAGGTAGCTCCATCCTTCATCGATTCTCCCCCTGTGGATGTTCAAGCTATAGCTTCCGATACAGCGATAGGGGAGGAATCTTCAGCTCAGCGGGAGAGCACAGAGAGGGACTGGCCGGCCCCTGCAGCAGATCTGCCATCTTCGTCCTCTCATCCGGACGTTGCATTGTGGGAAGACATCGATGGCGAGGTGACCTTTGAAATCATCCCCTCTGCCTCCTTCGGCTTCGCTTCCTCTAACAACTTTGTCTGGCAGCATCTGGACATGCTACGTCAACTGGTAGAATCCCAGCCTGGCTTGACGTAATTGCAACTGAAGGAAATCGCCAATCGCTTCACCGCTGGCTTGCAGGCCATGGGCTGCCCTTTAGACATATGGGTTCAGCGGGTGCTGCTTCTACTGAAATTCATGCACCGGAGAGACTTCCTAGCACGGACTATGGTTGATAAGCTAACGGCGTTGAAGTTGCAGAGGTCAGAATATAAATCTGAGCTGGGGAAGCTGACGCTTATGCTTGATGGATGTCGAGCCGAGCTACAAGGTGCTATTCAGCGGGAAGAAGCTGTGCGGGACCGGATGGCCATCCTGGAGACAGAGCTCTCTGGACTTCGAGCCGAGCTGCAGTAATTATCCTTTACCTGGCCGCAGTCTGAAGAGGAGGTAGCCTTGCTGGAAGGGCGAGTGATTTCTCTCCAGGACATGTCCATTGGACTTCAGGAGGAGGAGGCGCGCCTTCATGAGCTGGGGGCCGCTCCTTATGTGGGTCTTCTGGCCTTCGAAGATATATTCCGGTGGCCATAAATTGTCTATCCCTTCTTTTTCATTTTGTTCTCTTTTGTGATATAGTGTCCCCTCGGGGCCCTTTATGTACTCCCTTTTTAATGAAAAGGAATCTCTTGGCTTCATGCGTCTCCATCTTATTCTGCATGTGGTTTTATCACTTTGGGAGGTGGGGTAGCGGTTTTGACAATCCCTCATGCGAATGGCTCGTACCTTGGCAGGAGAGCGTCCACCCCTTCAGAGAAAGGATGGGGAACTCGCTCCACCACGTGACGGCATCCGAGGAGGTACTTGAACCGAATTTTGTTGGTGGCAGCAAACGTCCTATTGGCCACGTGTGCCGTAATGGAGACGATTTGCCGGAATGCAAATGAGGAGGTCTCATCCGAGTAGACGTATGGTCTAGACTGGGTGGAGACTATTGCAGGTGGGACATTGAAAAGGATATGTGGTTCTCATCAGAACGGACATAAAGTACGAAATGGACATATTTTATCATTGGCCGGGTGATGTACCGATCGACCAACGGTTGGCTTCATCATCGATATTGAGTTTATATCGATGCAAGGGAGATTTTAGAATAGACGTAAGGTCTAAACTGGATAGGGTTTCATCATTGATCGGGCGAGATGCCAATCGATCAACAGCAGGTTTCATCATCGGTATTGGGTTTATACCTGACGCAAGGATTTCATAGGTTTCATCAGGATAGACGTAAGGTCTAAACTGGATAGGTTTTCATCATTGATCCGGCAGGGTGCCAGTCGATCAGCAGTTGGTTTCATCATCGATATTGGGTTTATACCGATGCAAAGGGATTTCATGAGTTTCGTCAGAATAGACGTAAGGTCTAAACTGGATAGGATTTCATCATTGATCGGGCAGGGTGCCAATCGATCAACAGTTGGTTTCATCATCGATATTAGGTTTATATCGATGCAAAGGGATTGTTATAAGTTTCATCAGAATAGACGAAAGGTCTAAACTGGATAGAGTTTCATCATTGATCGGGCAAAGTGCCGGTCGATCAACAGTTGGTTTCATCATCGATATGGGGTTTATATCGATGCAAAGAAAGTGTTATAAGTTTCATCAGAATAGATGCAAGGTCTAAACTGGATAGAGTTTCATCATTGATCGGGCAAAGTGCCGGTCGATCAACAGTTGGTTTCATCATCGATATTGGGTTTATATCGATGCAAAGAAAGTGTTATAAGTTTCATCAGAATAGACGCAAGGTCTAGACTGACGAGAGGGACTTTGCCAAGAAATGCGTAGGTTTTATCAGGACAGACGTGAGGTCTGAGCTGGATAGGCTTTAGCAGAATGGTGATGAGTTTCATTGTCGGTGGGACGTTTGAATGAGGGTATGTAGATTTCATCAGGGTCGACGTAAGGTCCACCCCAGAAAGGTTTTATCGTCGGCGGGGTGCGGAGCCAATTGACCGACGGAAGGTTTCATCAATGGAGGATAGGTAAAGGTAGCGTGCCGGTTGGCATGGAACTTTTGAATTACCACATTACTGACCCAAGTGCCCTTTCGGGTTTTCACCGGAGCCAGCCCCCTCTTGCTTTTGCCCACGCGCCCTATCGGGTTTTCACGTGGCGGGGTACCCGATTTTGCCTGCAGTGCCCTTTCGGGTTTTCACCACATCTGGGTTTTAGCCATTTTTTGCCCTTGTCCAGAATGTCCGAACAAGTCTGGCGGGGTATCTCTATTTTTAACCCCCATTTTTTTGTATATACATATATATATATATATATATATATATATATATATATATCTTGAATTGGGACTTCAGCACGGATCAGGCGATGTGCTGCTTCATTGGTGGCTGTTCTTATCATCGGTATTGGGTATATACCGATGCAAGGATTTCACAGGTTTCATCAGGATAGATGTAGGGTCTAAACTGGATAGGTTTCATCATTGATCGGGCAGGATGCCGATCGATCAACAGCAGGTTTCATCATCGGTATTGGGTTTATACCAATGCAAGGATTTCATATGTTTCATCGGGATAGACGTGAGGTCTAAACCGGACAGGTTTCATCATTGATCGGGCAGGATGCCGATCGATCAACAGCAGGTTTCATCATCGGTATTGGGTTTATACCAATGCAAGGATTTCATAGGTTTCATCAGGATAGACGTAGGGTCTAAACTGGATAGGTTACATCATTGATCGGGCAGGATGCCGATCGATCAACAGCAGGTTTCATCATCGGTATTGGGTTTATACCAATGCAAGGATTTCATAGGTTTCATCAGGATAGACGTAGGGTCTAAACTGGATAGGTTTCATCATTGATCGGGCAGGATGCCGATCGATCAACAGCAGGTTTCATCATCGGTATTGGGTTTATACCAATGCAAGGATTTCATAGGTTTCATCAGGATAGACGTAGGGTCTAAACTGGATAGGTTTCATCATTGATCGGGCAGGATGCCGATCGATCAATAGCAGGTTTCATCATCGGTATTGGGTTTATACCAATGCAAGGATTTCATAGGTTTCATCAGGATAGACGTAGGGTCTAAACTGGATAGGTTTCATTATTGATCGGGCAGGATGCCGATCGATCAATAGTAGATTTCATCATCGGTATTGGGTTTATACCAATGCAAGGATTTCATTGGTTTCATCAGGATAGACGTAGGGTCTAAACTGGATAGGTTTCATCGCCGATCGGGCAGTGCGCCAATTGATCAACAGCAGGTTTCATCATCGGTATTGGGTTTATACCAATGCAAGGGTTTCATAGGTTTTATCAGGATAGACGTAAGGTCTAAACTGGACATGTCTTGTCATTGATCGGGCGGGATGCCGGTCGATCAACGGTGAGTTTCACCATGGTGGGACATTGGATAGAGTGAATGAGGGTCTTATCAGGATAGACGTAGGGTCTACACTGAGTGGGTTTAATCGTTGATCGGGTAAGGTGCAGGCCGATCGACGAGGAGTTTATGGTGGGAGATGAGGCTTTCCTTGGGGTTACCACATTACTGACCCAAGTGCCCTTTCGGGTTTTCACCGGAGCCAGCCCCCTCTTGCTTTTGCCCACGCACCCTTTTGGGTTTTCACGTGGCGGGGTACCCGATTTTGCCTGCAGTGCCCTCCCGGGTTTTCACCACAGCTGGGTTTTAGCCATTTTTGCCCTTCCTCAGAAAGCCTGAACAAGACCGGTGGGGTATCTCTATTTTTAACCCCATCTTTTTTATTTATTTATTTTCATTTTTTTATTCTCTCTTCCCCTCCTTTTTGGGAGGGGGACAAGTTGGAATGCCATTAGATCATGATGAGGGATGGCTTGGTTAGGGCGGAATGCCGCTATACCAAGGGGAAGGTAGCTTGGTTAGGGCGGAATGCCGCTAGACCAAGGAAAGGGTGTATCTCGGCTAGGGCTGGATGCCACTAAGCCAAGGAAAGGTAGCTTGGTTAGGGTGGAATGCCACTAATCCAAGGAAGGGTAGCTCGATCAGGGCGGAGTGCCACCAGACCAAGGGAAAGGTAGCTCGGTCAGGGCGGAGTGCCACTAAGCCAAGGAAAGGGTGTATCTCGGCTAGGGCGGGATGCCACTAAGCCAAGGAAAGGGTGTATCTCGGTTAGGGCGGGATGCCACTAAGCCAAGGAAAGGGTGTATCTCGGCTAGGGCGGGATGCCACTAAGCCAAGGAAAGGGTGTATCTCGGCTAGGGCTGGATGCCACTAAGCCAAGGAAAGGGTGTATCTCGGTTAGGGCGGGATGCCACTAAGCCAAGGAAAGGGTGTATCTCGGCTAGGGCGGAATGCCACTAAGCCAAGGAAAGGGTGTATCTCGGCTAGGGCTGGATGCCACTAAGCCAAGGAAAGGGTGTATCTCGGTTAGGGCGGGATGCCACTAAGCCAAGGAAAGGTAGTTTTGCCCGATTACTCGGGGAATATTAGTTGTGAAGCATGATACAGCTTGAGGTGTTTACCGTTGAGTGGCGAGAACTAAATTTCCCCTCGATGGTTAACAACTACGTAGGTCCCTTTTTCGTAGACCCTTTGTATCGCATAAGGACCTTCCCAATTAGCATTCAACTTTCCTTTTGGGTTAGACGCCATGACTTCTTTTTTCTTGACCATGACGAGGTCACCCTTCTTGAATTCTCGTCCTCTTACGAGTTTATTGAATGCAGCGGCCATGCGGGCCTGATACATTTGGATATTCTTCTGAGCTTTGAGGTGCTTTCCTTCCAGTTCAGCCAGTTCTTCTAACCTTCTTTCAGCATTTGTTTGTTCGCCATGGGCCAGGCCATATTGGATTGCCACTCTGAGTGACGGGACTTCCAGCTCTAGTGGAACCACTGCCTCCGAGCCGTATACCAATGAGTATGGTGAGCACCCTGTAGGTGTCTTGAAGACGGTGCGGTATGCCCACAGAGCTTCATACATCTTTTCTTCCCAGTCCTTCTTATTAGAACTGACAACCTTGGCTAGCAAGGTGCACAAAGTCTTGTTAAAAGCTTCTGCCAGTCCGTTTGCCTGGGGATTGTAGGGAGTCGAGGTTCTCCATTCAATCTTATACTTCTCGGCAAGCCGATAGACTTTCTGATTTCTGAAATGACTTCCATTATCAGATATTATTTGGCTGGGGATCCCGAACTGGAAGATAATGTTCTGCTTGATGAATCTGGCGACCAGTTCACCCGTCACTTCTCTTAATGCTATAGCTTCCGCCCATCGGGAGAAGTAATCTATCATGGCCAATATGTACTTATGTCCGGCCGAGGAGGTCGGCAGTGGCCCGACTACATCAGTTCCCCATTGTGCGAACGGCCAGCTAGGGACTGTAGGGTGCAGAGTTGTAGGTGGCCTTCTAGGCACAGTAGCATGCTCCTGACATTTCTGGCATGACTTTGCAAATTTACAGCAGTCTTCAAACATGGTGGGCCAATAGTAGCCCAGCTTCTTGATTTCTATCTTCATCTTGGGGCCAGCCTGGTGGGCGCCTGCTGTCCCAGCGTGTATTTCTTTCATCGCTTGCCAAGCTTCCTCAGTGGACAGGCAGCGGAGTAGAATCTTTTTGCGTGCATCCGCCATTATTCGGAATAAAGTTCCATTCTTGAATTCATAGGAGTCTTTGATTCTTAGGAGTTTCATCTTTTCCTCTCTTTTCTGTGGCAGTTGTTGGTGCAGAAACCACTGTAGCAAGTGCTGTCTCCAATCAGATGCCTGTACTGCGCTGATAGTGGCAACTTCTTCTTCTTCGGGGCACCCTTCTAGCATACTGGGGACTTGCCGTCGGTTTATAACAACAATGTTCAGTGTTTCATTTGGCGGGACTGCTAGCGAGCTGGCCAGCTTCGCCAGTGCGTCAGCCTGGGCATTATGTCCACGTCCCACATGTTTGAGTTCAATATGATAGAATTTCGCCATGAGGCTCACAGCCTTTTGGTGGTAGGGATTCAGTTCTGGCTTTCGCACTTCGAATTCCCCTTGGATTTGCTTTATCACCAACATTGAATCCCCGAATACCTGAAGCATTTGGATACCCATGCTGAGGCTGATATGGAGTCCGACTATCAGAGCTTCATATTCGGCTTCATTATTGGTGCATGGCTCGTTTATAGAACAGGAAGTGTGCACAACCTCCCCCTCTGGTGATTTCAGCACAATATCGGCTCCAGCCCGTATCCTGGTCTTTCCATCGGAATCTGTCTCCGTTCTGGATGCTCCATCAAAGAACAGTTGCCACATAACTGGCTGAGCTTGACAGGCGTCGAGTATCTCATCATCGGGTAGTTCAGTCCCCAACATATCATTCTCCAGCACAGGATGCTCCGGGAAGAAATCAGCCACGGCCTGTCCTTTTATTGCCCTCTGGGGTATATATGTAATATCGAATTCCATCAGAATTACTGCCCATTTGCCCAACCGGCCCTTCAGTACTGGCTGAGTCAATATGTATTTGAGTGGATCTGCTGCAGATATCAATTTGATTTCATGTGACAGCATATACTGCCGGAGCTTTTTGACAGCAAAGACTAGTGCCAAGCATGTCTTTTCTATATAACTGTAGCTTTCTTCGGTTCTAATCAGCCCCCGACTCAGGTAGTATAGGGCTTGCTCTTTGCCTTCTTCATTTATTTGTGCCAGCATTGCCCCCAGGGAACAGTATGTGGCTGCGATATACAGTATCAAGGACCTGCCTTTAATTGGTGCCCCCAGCATTGGAGGGGTCTTGAGATATTCCTTCAGCTTCTCAAAAGCTTCCTGACAGCCATCGTCCCAGAGGAACGGTACATCTTTCATCATGAGCTTGTGAAAGGGGTGGCATCTTCTCGACAGATTTGATATGAATCGTCGGATATAGGCCAGGCGCCCTTGCAGAGATCTCAGCTCGTGCAGATTCCTTGGTGGAGGGAGCTCCTGGATAGCTTTAATCTTGGACGGATCAATTTCAATACCCCTATGCCGGACAATAAATCCGAGGAATTTTCCACTGGACACTCCAAAGGCGCATTTCATAGGATTCATCTTGAGTTCATATTTGCGCAACCTCTGGAATACTATCCTCAGGTCTTGCAAATGGTCTTCTCTTTTGCTGGTTTTAACCACCAGATCATCAATGTAGCACTCTACTTTTCTGAAGAGCAGGTCATCAAAGATCTTTGTCATAGCTCTTTGATAAGTAGCGCCGACGTTCTTAAGGCCAAACGGCATTCTTTTGTAGTGGAATATTCCCTTCGGAGTGCGGAATGCAGTGTGCACTCTGTCTTCTTCAGCGATCCAGATCTGGTTGTATCTAGACGACCCATCCATGAATGACAGGGCCTCATGACCAGTAGTCGCATCGATCATCACTTCAGTGATGGGCACTGGGAAATCATCTTTCGGGCAAGCCTTATTAAGGTCCCGAAAATCAACACATTCTGATCTGCCCATTCTTCTTCTTTACGGGCACTATATTGGCCAGCCATGTAGTATACTGGTTTTCTTCGACAAAGCCTACATCAATCAGCTTGTCAACTTCTTTGTTAATCTGGTTTATCAATTCAGGACGCATTCTCCTGGAAGGCTGCTTTACAGGGTTAGCCTCTGGGTTTATTGCCAATCGGTGATGTGCCACATCAGAGCTCAGTCCCGGCATTTCATCATATGTCCATGCAAAACAGTCTCGGAATTCTTTCTAGAACTGTATATATTGTTCCCTGACATCTGGCTCCAGCAGTGCGCTGAGGAATGTCGGCCTTGGTTCATCTGCGGATCCCAAATTTATTTCTATCAGCTCATCGACGGTGGCTTGGCCTCCGTCTTCAACTTCGGGCGGGGCTTCTTGCAAATCAATGAAGCCTCCCGGGATATAATCTTCTTCAGTCTCATGCTTCTCTGTTTCATCATACTGGTCATCAGCGGATACTGGTGCATCATATAGGGCCAATATTGCCGGATTCTGTTCAGTCTGTCCCGAGGACGAGGCTGGTTCAGCAGGAAATTCATAAGTGGACTCTTCCGTTCTTAGAGGCTCTTCTGATGTGGGCTCCCTTGACAGGTCATCGTTCTGCAGAGCCCGAAATTCTTCTAGAATGCGTCCGAACTCCAAACACTCCTGCAGCTCTCTGGCTATTTGATCTTCATCCGGGGTTCCCGTATCAAATTTTGCTTCAGCCTGGAACAGATCCTCATTGGAAGATAAGTCCTCCCAGTACCAAGCTTTCTTTGTCTCATCAGATGTTTCTATTTCTGGCAGGTTGTCTGGGGCTTCATTGCTCATTATGGATTGATAAATGATTTCTTCATCTTCCGAGGGGTATTTGTCATATCCCACCTCGGGAGGATCTTCATGCTGGTAGGAGACAGATATGACGTCTACCTCAGCCTCATAGTATCCTTGGAGGGTATAACCCAATCCTGGGTGCTGAGTGATCTTCCTCAGTTCTTTGTTGTCCCGAGGCGGATCCCATAACTCCTTGAATGCCTTCTTCTGGGCAGCAGGCTACATTGATGGCATTTGCATCTTGGAGAACATTTGTGAAACCCGTTGGGTAGTATAATCCAAGCCTGTAATCGGTACCATCCGGTTTGCAGCTTCTTCAGGGGCCATACAGTCTTGATCATCTTCTTCGACTGGCTCCCCGGTGTAGAATATAATAGGAGGCTCGCAGAAGCGAGGGATTTCCATAGTCTTCAGTGGTAGCACCGTTTGGTACTCAAGGCTGACAATGGGTTTAAATAAACCCTGCGGCACCTCCACCTGAGTGTACTTTTGTTTCATTTCTTCATCGGCATTATCCGGGTGGACGCTAGGAGGGGTAACCCGAGTAAAGTCACCGGCATAAGAGATGTGAGATACATTATGCTTTTTAACATAGCCCTTTGGTGGTGGTGGAGACCAATTCCTTGCCTCTGTCGCGGGCTTTTTCTGGCTGATCATAGCCTCTTTCTTTTCGCACTTTTGCGACACCTCGGTATAGTAGGATGCATCAAGCATATGACACTCGAACACTTCGAAAGGATGCAGATCCGCAAACACCCTCTCTTCTTTCCCTTCATGGCAGTATTTGATGCACTGATGTAGCGTGGATGGCACTATTTGATATTCATGCAGCCACGGTCTCCCTAGTAGGGCTTTATACGTGGTATTGGAGTCGATCACATAGAATCGTACCACTGTAGTGAGGTCTCCCAATGTGAGGTTGAAATCAGCTACCCCAAGAGGTGTCTCACACTTTTGGTTGAATCCTGCAATCTTCATGTCTCTGACCTTGGTAAGCTGCAGATCAAAGTAATATTTCTGATAGATGCGGTATGGGAGAATGTTCACATCAGCCCCGGGATCTATCAATATCCTGCTTATCGGCTGACAGTTCAGGGAACCCCTCATATACAGCGGTCTATTATGGCTGGAATTTGGGATTAGCATATCATCCTCTATGAATGTGACTGATGGACCAGAATTCACTTCTGTCAAGAGTGCTTCATACTGTGCCGGCGACTGCAAGGCATCAATAATGGCTTGGCGAGCCTCTTCACTTAGAGAAAGGATTTCCCAGATGGAGAACCTGGTAGGGAGTTTCTTCAGCATTTTCATGATCCTGCTGCCCACCCGGACATTAGACAGTCTCATCTCCTCCACCCAACGGGGTCTTGGAGGTTCATGTGGTGCCTGTGGCCTTTGCTGCCCAGTGCCGGTTTCATCCTCTTGATCGGTTTCCCGGGAGGCTTCTTCTGTGGTAGCGACCCCTATTTCTGCTAGAGGGTTACTTCCTTTATTTTCTTCATGCTGCTTCTGCTTCCTAACTGCAGTCTGCTGGCATTTATTGCTTTTAGCTGGAGCAGTGTGAGCCAGTTGTTCATTTTCCAAACTGGACAAGAATTCCAGGAATGAAGGAGCCTCTTCTTTTTCTTGGTACAAGCTGGCAGGGGGAGGAACCTGGACACCTCGTACCTCTGGCTCGGGGATCTGATAGGGTTGCTCCCCTCTGAATATAATATTATGATTAGCTGGTGGCGGGCGCCCCCATCTTTTCCCAGAACGTGTTGCATGGGCTGAGGTAGAGGCCTCAGCATGGTTTGATACTTCATCCTCATCATTCTCCCCGGGCAAGGAAAAGAGTACCGACAGAGTGTTGCATTGGACTGTCGTGACTTTCTTTCCCCTTTTGGACTTGGGCCGTCTCTTCCTCTTCTGGGAATTTGGCTTTGCTGGCTCCTGCCCCCAGAAGGGCTCATTTTTAGCTTTTTCTTGTTCTGCCTCTGGTTGCTCTTTAATTTTCAATTCTTTGAGCTGCTCCCAGAGTATACAGTCTTTTATCAGTAGGTGTTTGGGCTTTTTCTGCTCATATTCATCGAGCTCATCGATATACTGCTGTAGACGCCCGGCTGCAGGACTTACTTCTTTATGTGCAGGTAGGGGAGTTTGTCTCCTCCGGTTGTGAGTAGGGATCCGGATGACTGGTCCGGTCTCAGCTGTATGCCATACTGGCTTTATTGGAGGCGGCTCAGACCTTGGGGTGACACCCCGGATAGTTGCCCCACTGGTTCTGGCTGCAAGAGTCTTTTTTCTGTTCTTTATGGGCTTCGTCTGCCATCCTTCCTGATCTTTCAGTGGGGTGAGGAGGCAAGCTTCATAAGTATGCCTGGTACATTCTTCAACGGCCTCCTCAGGCAGCTGCTGATAGACTGAAATCATATTGGCGGCCATCCTCCAGGGCGGAGGCTCATGCGGATGAGGTGGTTTCACCTGGTAATCACCCAACTGTAGCTCACCCTTTTTGACCATTCCTTCCATGATATCCTTGAAGACATAACAATCTTTAATTGCGTGCCCCAGCGCACGGTGAAATGGACAAAACAGCGGATCATCTTTCTTTGTTGCATCCGCAGGTCTCTTCGGTTCAGGCAATGTTACCTTGTTGAACTTATATGCCCAGTTAAATAATGCTGATGTCTTATCTTTGGGAAAAGAGTAAGCCTTTCTCATTCTGTCTCTCAGAGAGACCTTATCTTTTCTTTCTGATGCACCCTCAGGCGGGGGAGCTTCATCTGCCTCCTTTTTCCCTTTCGGTTGCTCGAAGGTTCTAAAATCGACGGCGTTAGCCTCAGTATGTGATGGCCGTCGATCATTGGTTTTACCCTTCGGCATAGTGGGAGCATTGGTGGTCGGACGCTTGGACAAGAACGTCTCGACTTCCGTCACTATATTGTTCAGCCGGTCAAATGTTCTGACATCTGCACCGATCATCTTTTCTAGCACCTCTCTCTTGAGGCTCTGTTTACATATCTGCACTGCATCTTCCTGATGAGGAGGTCTTCGGCATCTCATGGCTCAGTTTCTCCACCTTTTGATGTAGTCCAGTGCTGTTTCATCCTGCCTTTGCTTGGTTGCATATAGCTCCGCTATTGTAATTTCTCTTTCAGTGACATGAAATCTATCGCGGAACTTTCTTTGCATATCAGGCCAATCAACCACTGATCCAGCGGGCAGGCTTGAATACCACTCAAAGGCTATCCCAGTGAGGGACGAGCCAAAGAACTTAAGCAGATAGGCTTCATCAGCTGCCAGGTCGCCCATAATCGTGGTATAGTAAGCAATGTGCTCCCTGGGAGAGCCCTGGCCGTTGAATTTCTCAAATTTCGGCGGCTTACTGACGCCTGGGGGTAGTCTTTTAGCGGCATACTGGGGAGGATACGGTACTTTGTACATGTCATAGGTACTTACACCATCACCGGTCTTCTCAGATAGCTTCATCTCCACAATTCTTTCAATCATCAGCTTGTGGGCTAGGGCTGGATCTATCTCTTCCGGGAAGAAGTGAGCTTGTTGTTGGCTGTAGGGAGTCGTCATCACAGTCGCACGCAAGGTGGGCGCGGCGGGCTGCGTCTGAGATGCAGAAGGCTGAGCTGCTGCTTGCTGCAGAACAGGCTGGCTTGGAGCTTTACCCTTATCAGCTGGAGGAGGATTAGTCGGGACAGCCATCTCTGCTGAGCTGGAAGTCTGCCCCACAGGTTTGGCTTGCTTGGAGATCGGTGTGGCTTCATGCCTCTCATTTAGCTGTCTTCTGAGAGCACTGATCTCCTGTTGATATCTTCTAAACATCATCTGGATCATGGGATCCAGAGTCGATGGGATCTGTATATCTTCTGAAGTCCCTTCAGCATCATCAACGAAGGGATTGTCTTCTTCTTCTGCTGTCACCACATTGAATGTCATGGTGGTGATCTTGCGGGTTTCATCATCGTTCTTCATCTTATCTTTTGTAGCCTGACCTCTTCTTGTGACGGGGCCTGGTCTGGTAGCCAGCCTGAGCAGTTCATTTGGCTGAGTTGGTAGCATATCCTGCCCCCTGGCGATTCCAGCCATGTTACAGGTGAAGATTCACATTCTCCTCTTCTGCTTGCAAACTTTTCTTTTTGCCTGGTCAGGGTATTTGAGTCGGTCGAAGACCGATACTCTTTCTTCAGCTTCCTCTCTATACAGGTCTTCTTTATCATATCCGGCCTTGCGGCCTTCTTCATAATCATTTGAATCGGAGGAGGAGACTCCGAGCATCACTTCTTGAAGGGCTTCTCCTTCTTCTTCACCCACGGTGCCCAGAGCATGGGATAATCTTTGCTGACCCAGGGCAGAGTTCCCCAGGTAGTGGAAGTAGTCTTGGACCACTTGTTTCATCTCCTCTGGATTGTGCTTTCGCGGCTCTGGTCGGAGTATCGATCTTTCCTTACTTTCCTGCTGATGAGCTAGTCTTGTCATCTGAGCATTCAAATGCTCGGCTTTAGAATATCTGAATATGTCAGCCTATCTGGCACAGGCTCTTGGTCTTCTTGGAATGGCAACCGTGACTGGTTCGCTCATTCCCATATCGCCGTCTTGGCAGCAGTTGGCAGTGTCAACATAATTCCTCCTTTTCCATCTTTTACCTTTGGCCCTGGGATGGATGACAGTGAGGTCTTCCTTCTTCTCATATCTCCTGCCCCTCATCACGGGGTGAGTAGTAATCAGATTTATTCCTCCATCATTCTTTTCATCTCTCGTTCCCCGAGCCTTGGGGTAAGTAGCAATAGCATCTCTTCTGTAGTTTCTTTCTTCCCTTCTGCTTCCTGCCCTGAGGCGGGCAACAACATCCTTGGTAGTTTTCTCCTCAGATCGAGCTGGGGCCCAGCTTTGAATCTTCTTTGGCCGCCAGACCTGTTTGTATCTTACCGGCTTGGGCGCCAGCGGCTTCCTTTCATCGGCTTCCCAGTTGGCCCTCCTAGCGGCCAGAACGCGGAACCTGTTGTTGGTCTGGACAGTCGGGACAATCCTGTCCGACCGGACTTCTCTGGGGCGACCGTCGAGGTTCACCCTAATATCTCCCATCATCATTGCCTTCCCAGAATTGGAAAGCCAACGTTCAGCAGCAGCATACTGGCTTCTCCGATTATTTCTCTTTCCCCTCTGGGCAGTAGCGGGAATCGTGTCCTCCCTTTGAACTTGGTGGACATAGCAGGCGACGGCCATCGAGGTCGTCTTCTCCGGTAAGCCAGCCTTCTCACCAGCAGTCATCATCAGGGCACTTTCAACAGTGCCTCGCTGATTGTTGTCGACCTGCAGGAGGTCGGTGAAGATGAGGCCCAGACAGTTGGGCAGCCCGACAGCAGGGGGTATTGATCCGAATGACAGGGGTACCGCCAGGTAACCCTCTCGCACATGCATATCGATCGGTTGTTGGCCGAAGCGTACAGACATCAGCCCAGTAGTCATTTTCCTAAAAATAAGGAAAGCGCACAGGATCAGAAATTTGAGGGGGGCCCGCTGGGCCTCCTATTTTGGCGTAGAGATGAAGGGAGACCATGTCCCACCGGGCACGCCAGACTTGTGGAACGTGGATTTATTTTATTTATTAATCTTATATTATTTATTTATATTTTATATTTTTGGGTTTTTGATTTATTAGGCGTGCCAGTCACCGGGGTGACAATTTCATTGTGCGCTCGATCTGACTTGGTCAGTCGATTGTGAAGTCCGAGTCGGGACCAGAAGTCCGTCATACCATAAAGGCTATGAGGTTAATTACGTCCTTCGAAGGAAGGACAACCCTTGATTAAACGCCAAAATGGGAGGCCTGGAGAGGCAATAGAGATATATTTATGTGCGCAGTTTGAATTTCGTACCAGAGCCTGGAAGACGGGCAAGATAATAATATTAACCACAGGAACAAATTGTCTCGTTGAATCGGCGGTTCAAAAAATGATCAGACTCAGGGGAAAGGTAAAACAAAGGATATCAATCGCGGACAGGATGAGCCACGATCATGACGGAAGTTTAAAGCATTGGTTAACATTTCGGCAGCACTTCCCCATAGTCTGGATCGCGCCCAAAGGGAAATAGGCTATCACCCACGGAGTGCCGGGGTGAAAGCCGGAAGAAAGAGAGAGGTCGGGCCTCCCCCCGTTACCCATGTATGCCCTAGGGCAATGTTTGATTCTTCCCTCACAGGAGCTGGTAACACTCATGCATTGGCATGGCTCACCGGAGCTAAGAGGGAGGCGTGTCGTTGTGACTTCGACACGAATCGATGGGACATAAGGGAGTCTACCTCCCTTTAACTTTATCCTCGGGACACATCTAGTGATCCACGCATCTCTCTGTGTGGGTTAGCTCTGGGCATCTGGGCTCACAGGGTGGCAACTTAGGCTCTTGGCATAACCACAGATAGGAGGGCAAGGCTCCCGGCGTGAGCAGCAAGAAGATGGAGGCTCCCGGCGCAGCCAAAAGGGAAGAATTCAAGAAGCTCTCGGCACCCACTTCCCGGCGCGACGGAGACTCTCCAAAAAGGGGGGGTTCTCGGCGTGGGCTAAAAAGGGGGAAAGAGCTCTCGGCGTGAGGGTTCCCGGCGTAGCCAAAAGGGAAGAATTCAAGAAGCTCTCGGCGCCCACTTCCCGGCGCGACGGAGGCTCTCCAGAGGGGGGGGGTTTCTCGGCATAGGCTAAGAAGGGGGAAAGAGCTCTCGGCGTGAGGGTTCCCGGCGCGCTGAAGGCCGCGCCGGGAGCTGGTGGTGCCGAGAAGGTCTGTGTTTGGGCGCCGGGAGGAGCTTAGACTTTTACAGTACCCTATTTTTTGGGATTTTTGAGAGTTTTCAGGGAATTATGTCCAAGTGGATCGGCTCTGGGAACTCGGAGACGGGGTTCGACTGGCCTTCGTTGTATGTGCTTCAAAAGAGACCGAGAGCTGAGAGGGATTGGAGGGGAAGAGCCCCACACAGAGGTCCTTTTCACCATCACCATACGGAGTCCAGAGGATAGCTTCAATATCAGTTTTCATCGACCTGGGAGGATTTCAACAGCACCTCCCCCGTACCTAGCGTATGCCAGGGAGTGATAGACGATCACCCATGGAATGCCGGGATGAAAGCCAGAATAAGGGGAATATGGGACCCCTAGCCCGTATACGTGGTTACAGCACCAACTCAATATCCCTTTGAGGCCATTGAAACTTATGCAGTGGCAGAGTTCCCTTGGCTCGTAAGGTTATGTAGGGGAGTTATCCCCAATAATCTGTATCCCTTAGGTATATATGGTGATCTGGGGTATCCCTCGACAAGATGCAAGGGCAGATTGATCGCTATCAGTGTGGTTTTTATTGGCCAAGGGGTTCTCGGCATGGTTTTTATTGGCAAAGGGGGAATGCTCTCGGCGCAAGGGTTCTCGGCGCGGTAATGACCGCGCCGGGAGGCCCCCAGGCCGGGAAGGTTGTATTGGGCTAGGCTTTGTCTGGCTTGCTGAAGGGGCTAAAGAAAGGGATCTCTCGGCAGAGTAGTTCTCGGCGGGGAAATGGCCACGCCGGGAAGGGGCTGAAAGGGGTTTATGGCTGAATTACGGTACTCTGTTCAGGCGATTTCTGGGATTTCTGGCTCGGATTGAGGTAGTATCTGGACTGCAGAAGGGGATTATGTGGGGGTTAGCATCGGTCGAAGGGCAGATCATCCATCATCGAATCCTCATGAGACATATGGGATTTCATCTACTCACTTGCTGCCCAGACGGTCAAGAGATTGATGTCTCTGACCCTGAACGAGATGGGAGCTCGACAGACCTCTATAATATTCGGGAAAACCATGATCCGAGGGAGAGGAAGAGGAGGGACGGAGCCTAATAACCCACTGGATGAGGGTTGAGACTCCGTCTTCATCTTCCACCCGAGGACATGCTGGGGAGGGGAAATCAAAGCACAAATCGCAAACTGATATTCATAAGAACAGTCGATGCAAGAACGGGAGAAAGACGGCAGGTATTTCAATCGATTTGATGCCCAAACGAGCCATGTTAACCATTCATTTCATTGCATCATCCCAAACCTATACAGATCGTAGAAGGTAAATGAAAGACAGAGATGGAAGTCGAAATCGGAATCCTCCGCTACATTGATACATCGAGGAAGCCTCGCCAGATTACATCAGAAAAATAAAAAAGAAAGAGAAAGCATGGGGGAGGGTGGAGCATTGACTCCTCTCCCTCCCCGGGCTACCCACCTGAGTCTCCTCAATTCTTCTTCTTCTAGCTTCTTCTTTTTTCCTCTCGATCTTCCTATCTCTCCCTTTTGGCTATGATTTCCCTGACTATCGCTCCCTCTTCTTTTTTTTTTCTTTCGACGTCCACCCCCTCAGCCTTTCGAAGGGAAGGGGCTTTATAGCCGTCCGTCCTTGCCTTCTCGGCAGACATCTCACGGCGCGCCTCGGCTGAAGGCTTCCCGGCGCGCAGGACTCCAACCTCTCGGTGCAGCATTTGGGCTTTGACAAAGTGGCTCCCGGCGCCACTATTAAAGGCCCATTTAGGTAGCTTTGACCAGGCCTTTCATAGGCCCTTCACGTATATCAGTACCCAATAGGGTCCTCCGTTGATGATATAATTTGTATTGAGATCATTAGTAGGGTTTTCATCAGTCCGCAGACTGGGGTTTCATCAGTATTGCCATCTGAATGAAGACAAAACCGGGGCATCATTTTATCGATATCGGCACCTTAATGGTGACGAGATCGGACATCAGCTTTAGTCTGAGAAGACTTTAGCCGGGTGTATAATCTGTGGAGATAATTCTTCTTGTGTTCTGACTTTGCAAAAGCCCTTACAATCTTCATCTGCCGGTACCGGCTTCATCTTTATCTTACATCACATCTGTCAATATGCCGACATCTGACTTACCCTGACATGTCATCTGTGGATTCTTGGATGAAGCAGTAACACAGTTCCTATTAAAGTGTGCTAGGAAGTCTCATTAGTCAAGCGACTACTGCTTCGTTAGTGCTGACATCTGAATGACATCGGCACCGGACATCGGCTCGACCGACAAGGGCTTCAGTCGGGTAAATGGTTGACGAGCTTCATCATTGGTCTTTCACTGTGGGTATGATCTGCTTCCACCCTTGTTCATTTTCAAGGTGTCAACATGCGGGCCTGGGTAAGTTGGCCCTCTTGTTCGAGGCTTTACAGCATGAGTCAGCCGCGGAGACTTCGAGTGCTCTCGGAACGGCGGACGTGCCTTTGGAGGAGGGGGCGATAGCGCCCGAAGGCAGCATCGTCCCGGTGGCTGAAGTAAGCACGTGGGCCTTATGATTCTTTCCCTGACTTTTGATCCCGCATGTTCCGTTTTGGGTAGCGGATGGCTAACTCTGCTCTATGTGGTTAGGTAATGCCGGCGTCATGGAAGATGTCTGCCCGTGTCAGTATGGCCATCGCCAAGCGGAGGCCGACTATTGGTCTGCCAGCTGTGGAGGGGCCGGCTTCGGCCCTCGCCCCGGGGGTGGAGACCCTTGCGGCTCCCGTGCAAGCGGGAGGCCGACCCCTGCTGGTGGTTCCTCTTCCACCTCTGCCGAAGATCCCAGCTCAGATGGAGGACCCGCTTCTGAAGGAGATATTTGCAGGACTTCGCGCGCATCTGGAGGGGTCCCAAACGCAAGAGAGAGGTCGATCGGCGATGGCTTCGGGCCCGGCCGTGCTCGAGGCCCCTCCTTCGGTCGAAGCAGCGGCACCTATGCCTCCGTCCAGTGAAATGGTGGCGGAGGCGGACCTGGCGGAGGAAGAGGAGGTAGGAGAACACTGAATGATGGCGACGCCAAGTGATTCGGCGGTGATCTTATCCATCCCCCTAGTGGTGGCTGACCAGGGGTCTTCTGTCGAGTTATGCCGGCCAGACGACTTGACTCTTGCCCTTCCATCTTCTTCGGTCGCGGTGGACGCTGATTTGTGGGCCGAGGTGGACAGGGGCGTAGATTTCATCCCTCCGACTGTGTCCTCGGTCAGCCATACCTCGTCAGGTGCGCCGGCCCGACAAATGTTAGTGACACTACGGACAATGCTCTTCGCCAATCTTTCCTTGTCATATCGGGAGGTGCAGAGTATAGTGACGCAGCTGATCGAGGCATTGCAAGTGTTGGGCTGCCCACTCGAGGAATGGTCGCGGCGGGTTTTGTTGCTGCTGAAATATGTTAAATGTCGCGAGTTCCTTGAGACCTAGGCTCCCGACGAGCGCGCCGCTCTCGATGCCCAGGCAGATGAATATTTGCAAATCCTGGAGGCACGGCGCAACAATGAAGAGTGGCACGGGAAGGCCCTGGAGGAAGGCCAGGGTGATGTTTGCTCCCTCAGGAGTCGGATCACGAAGCTGGAGGGCTACCTCGCCGCAGCCATGTCCGACCTTGCCCGAGCTGAAGGAGTAGTCGAGAAGGAGTGCGAAGCACTTGCCGTCGCCCAGGTCGAGACGACGTCCGTAGAGACAGAGCTTACCCGCCTCGAAGAACGGAGGGGCCGACTGCGCGACATGACAAACTTCCCTTGCATCGGAATTCTCCCTCTCGAAGACATCTTTAGGGGCGTCGATTGAGCGTTGCATCCCTTAGCTTCCCCCCCCTTTTTTTCTTTTTGAAATGTAACACAGGGGTATGCCCCGAAGCACATGTCATTTAATCCCCTTTCTTTTGAATGGAACAAAACACTTACAATTTCACGCGTCCTTTCAGTGTGCGTGGCATTCACCCCAGGGGGGATCTCCTTTCTGCTTTCTTTTCTTCTTTCTCTCTCCTTTTTGTATATATTATTTTCTTCTTCCTCTACCCTCTTTTCTCCCCCCCCCCTTTCTTTTTTGTCGGCAGACACCGGTAGAGTGTAAGCCCTCGCGGTAGTCCGCTCCGGGGGAGCCAGGCAGGAACCCATGTCGGGGCATAGGAGAGTGCTCGCCCTCCCAGGGGAAGGACGAGGGGACCACTCCACCATGCCAAATGGACGGATTACCGGTCTCGCCCAACATCGGGACTGCGCACTGGCTTCAGGCGGGGGGCCTTGAAGAGAGATCGGGCCTCTTGTCGCTCGGAGGGGGGGGGGGCGAACGGTAACTTGCTTAACCAATGATCCGGACGGGAGGTCCAAATCAAAGGGAATATTCACCGCCCGAAGAGGACGAAGAGGAGAGTTTGTTTAGTCAATGGCCTGGACGGGAGGTCCAAGTCAAAGGGAATATTCACCGCCTGAAGGAGACGGAAGGAAGAGTTTGTTTATTCAATGACCTGGACGGGAGGTCCAAGTCAAAGGGAATATTCACCGCCCGAAAGAGACGGAGAGAAGAGTTTGTCTAGTCAATAGCCTGGACAGGAGGTCCAAGCCAAAGGGATACTCACTGCCCGGAGAGGACGGAGAGGAGAGTTTGTTTAGCCAATGGCCTGGATGGGAGGTCCAAGTCAAAGGAATGTTCACCGCCCGGAGAGGACGGAGAAAGAGTTTGTTTATTCAATGACCTGGATGGGAGGTCCAAGTCAATGGGAATATTCACCGCCCGGAGAGGACGGAGAGAAGAGTTTGTTTATTCCATGACCTGGACGGGAGGTCCAAGTCAAAGGGAATATTCACCGCCTGGAGAGGACGGAGAGAAGAGTTTGTTTAGTCAATGACCTGGGCGGGAGGTCCAGGCCAAAGGGAATATTTATCAGAGTTAACAAAGTGGCGGGGCCAAGGCGGCCGATCTGCTTTTAAATATCAATGACGACGCGGGGCGATGATTCAGGATGGGGGACCACCCCTCCTTTCCCCTTTTCTTTTTTTCTTCTTTTCTCCTTTTTTTTACCATCTGTTTATTATCAGCATTGCTTCTCTTTCTTCATTCTTTTCTTTATCTCTCCCCTTTTTTTCTCTTTTTTTTCTTTTTTTGTTCTTTGTTCTTTCTCTCCTCTCCTTCTCTTTTCCCTTCTCTTTTTTCTTTTCTTCCTTTTTTTTCTTCCCTTTTTTTCTTTTTCCTTTTCTCTTGTTCCTTTTTTGAGAACGTGAATGGCGATCAAGTCATTTGGACATCAATCATGCAAATTCACCCAAGATAGGGCGAATACTTTTAGTATTGATTGAATGGGGGCGCTGGAGCATGGTACAACCTCAAGTGTCTCCCATTAAGAGGCGGGAATTGAACTTCCCCGCGATGGTTGACAATTACATAGGCTCCACCCTCGTAGACCTTTTGGACTACATAGGGTCCGAGCCAATTTTCTTTCAGCTTACCCTTGGGGTTGGCAGCCATGACATCTCTTCTCTTGACCATGACAAGGTCACCTTTCTTGAATTCGCACTCCTTGACAAGCTTGTCAAAGGCACGCGCTATCTTGGCCTGGTAGACCTGAATGTTTTGTTGGGCCTGAAGCCGCTTCCCTTCCAAACTGGAGAGCTCTTCGAGCCTTCGCTCGTCGTTGGTCTACCCTTCATGGACAAGGCCGTGCTGAATGGCAACTCTGAGGGAAGGTATCCCCAATTCAATGGGGACAATTGCCTCCGAGCCGTATACTAGAGAGAAAGGCGAGCAGCCGGTTGGGGTCTTGTATACGGTCCGGTACGCCCACAGTGCTTCGTACATTTTCTCTTCCCAATCCCTTTTGTTAGAGCTAACAATCTTGGCCAGAAGAGTGCAGAGTGTTTTATTAAAAGCTTCAGCCAGCCCATTAGCCTGTGGATTGTAAGGAGACGATGTCCTCCAATCAATTTTGTATTTTTTCGCCAGCCGATAGACCTTCTGGTTGCGGAAGTGGCTGCCGTTGTCTGAGACAATCCGGTCGGGGGTGCCAAATCAGAATATGATGTTACGGCGGAAAAATCTAACTACGATCTCCGGTAACCTCTCTTAAGGTGACGGCCTCTGCCCACCGGGAGAAATAATCAGTTGCCGCCAAAATGTACTTACAGTCGGCGGATGACGCGGGTAAGGGACCCGCGACGTCTGTTCCACATTGGGCAAACAACCAACTGGGCACCATTGGATGCAGCTGCACGGGCGGCCTTCTGGGTATGGTGGCATGTTCCCGACACTTCTGACATGACTTGGCATATTTGCAGCAGTCGTCGAACATTACCGGCCAATAGTAGCCGAGCTTCTTTATTTCAATCTTCATTTTCGGTCCTGCCTGGTGTGCACCAACTGTCCCGGCATGGACTTCCTTCATGGCCCTCCAAGCTTCTTCAATGGACAAGCATCGGAGGAGTAATTTCTGTTTGGCGTCGGCCACAATTCGGAATAATATTTCGTTTCGGAGCTCATAAGAGTCCTTGGTTCTAATTAGCTTGATCTTCTCTTCTTTCTGCTTGGGCAGTTGCTGGTATTTGAACCACTGCATCAGAGGGTCTCTCCAGTCAGGTAGGCCAACAGCTTCTACTGCAGTGACCTCTGGTTCCTCTTCTTCTAGTTCTTCTTCTATCATGCTGGGTACCTGGCGCTGATTTATCACTTGGATGTTGAGTAATCCATCTGGCGGCACTGCCATTGAGCTCGCCAATTTTGCCACGGCGTCGACTTGTTCATTGTCTCCTCTGGCGACATGGCCTATCTCGAGGAGGTAGAACCGCTCCATGAGCCCCTTCGCCTTAGCGTGATAAGGGAGCAACTCGGGTTTCTGGACGTCAAACTGCCCCTGTACCTGCCTGACGACCAGCAGCGAGTCGTCGAATACTTGGAGCATTTTGATCCCCTTCTGGAGGGCCACCTGGAGGCCAATGATGAGAGCTTCATATTCTGCTTCATTATTCATGCAAGGCTTGTTGATACAGCAGGAAGTGTGCAACACTTCCCCCTCTGGCGATTTGAGGACGATGCCGGCTCCGGCCCGTACCTTGGCGCGTCCGGACGGGGTCTCTTCTATTCTCGAGGCCCCGTCAAAGTACAGTTGCCAAATGGCTTGTTGGACCTGGTCCACCTCCAGTGTTTCATCTTCGGATAGCTCCATGGCCAACGGGGAGTCTTCGGGCACATGGTGTGCTGCGAAGAAGTCCGCGACGGCTTGCCCCTTAACGGCCTTCTGCGGCACGTAGGTGATATCGAACTCCATGAGTAGTATGGCCCATTTGCCAAGGCGCCCCTTCGGGACTGGCTTGGAGAGAATGTGCTTGATAGGATCGGCCCTGGATATTAAACTCACTTCATGGGACAGTATATAGTGCCTCAGCTTCTTGACTGCAAAGACCAATGCAAGGCAAATCTTCTCAATCGGGGTGTATTTGGCCTCTGCTCCCACCAATCTTCGGCTGAGGTAGTAGAGAGCCCGCTCCTTCCCCTCGTCATTATTCTGGGCAAGCATTGCCCCCAGGGAATATTCGGTAGTCGCTATATAGATAATAAGCGGTTTGCCTTTGACGGGTGCCCCCAGGACTGGCGGGGTCTTCAGGTACTCTTTTAGCTGGTCGAATGCATGCCGGCATTCGTGACCCCAGCTAAAGGGGGCATTCTTCATCATCAGCCTGTGAAAGGGTGGGCAACGCCCCGACAGGTTGGAGATAAACCTGCGGATGTAAGCTAGCCAACCCTGTAGAGACCTCAGCTCCCCCAGGATCCTTGGAGGAGGTAGCACCTGGATGGCTTTTATCTTAAAGGGGTCAATCTCGATCCCTCTGTGCCGGACAATGAAGCCGAGGAACTTCCCGCTGGAAACACCGAAGGCGCACTTCATGGGGTTCATCTTCAGCCCGTACTGCCGGAGCCTCTGGAAGACGACCCTGACATCATTCAGATGATCGCCCCTTTCCTTGGTCTTGACGACCAAATCATCAATGTAGCATTCGACTTTGCTGTACAGTAGCTCATCGAATATCTTGGTCATCGCCCGCTGATACGTGGCGCCAACGTTCTTGAGGGCGAAGGGCATCCTCTTTTAGTGGAATATCCCCTTGGGTGACTTGAAGGCTGTGTGAATCCGATTCGTGGTCGGCTATCCAGATTTGATTGTAACCGGATGATCCGTCCATAAAAGACAAGGCCTCGTGGTCAGTGGTCGCATCAATCATTACTTTGGTGATGGGCATCGGGAAGTCATCTTTCAGGCAGGCTTTTTTCAAGTCACAGAAATTCACATAAATCCTGATCTGCCTGTTCTTCTTCTTCACCGGCACGATGTTAGCCAGCCAAGTAGTGTATTGGTTTTCTGCCACGAAGTCGATGTCTTTGAGCTTGTCAACCTCCTTGTAGATCTGGTTGATCAACTCTGGCCTCATACGCCGGGGAGACTGCTTCACTGGCTCCATCTTGGGATCAATGGCCAAAATGTGCTGAGTCACTTTAGGGCTGAGTCCGGGCATTTCTTTGTAGTTCCAGGCAAACCAATCCCGAAATTCTTGCAGTAGCTTCATGTATTGTTCTCTCTCCTGTGGGGGTATAAGAGCACTCAGAAAGGTCGGCCTGGGGTCGCTTTCTGTGCCGAGGTTGATCTCAATCAATTCGTCGACGATGGCCCGGCCGCCATCTTCAGTCTCCGACGGGGCCGGTGACAAATCGACAAAGTCTTGGTCTTCATTATCCTCAGGCTCGAGGACGCCATCCCCTTCTTCTCATTCCTCGTGGTTGGGTGTGGAGGCTGCGTTCACTGTGCATTCCTCCTGGGCCATAGCCGGTGGGTCCACGGGGTTCCCTGGTGTAGAAAGGCACGCGGCCACCTCGGGACCTTCTGTGTACTCATCATAGACAACCTCGGCGGGGGCCGGGGCAGCTGCATCTTCGGGGGCCTGGTACTGAATAGATATTGTATAGGCTCCTCTTCCGGGGCCACCCGTCACATGGGGGCGCGGCGGGGCTACCACATAGTCTCCCATTCTGAGCTCATCCCTCTCAATGAGGTCTTGAGCAATGTCCTTGAAGACATAGCAGTATTCAATGGCGTAAACCAGTATCTGGTGATAGGGACAAAAAAGTGGGTCCCCACTTCTTAGGGCATCCCGCGGCCTCTTGGACCTCGGGAGGGAGACCTTGCCGTAATGGCAGGCCCAATCAAAGATACCACGAGTCTTCTCTCTTGGGAAGGAGTAGGGCTTCTGCAGCTTCTCTTGAAGTGTCAGGCCTCGCCCGACTGGCTGCCCGATCAGAGGGCTCGCCGTATCTCTTGCTTCCCTCCTCGACCAGATGGAGGCGTCAGGACCGGTGTCTCGGGGCCGAGACACGTTGCCACCCCATGGGCGGAGAGAGCCTTGGATCAGGTCGGTCACTAGCGAGGTTAACTCAGCCAGCCGTGCCTATAACATCTCGATCTCTCGTTGCTGCCTATGGTATAGGGCGTACATGACGGGGTCGTATCGAGGAGAATCCGAAGCATGGCCCATGCTAGTGCTCCTTGCTTCACCAACAGGCCGGGGTGAGGGCGCCCCGGTGGTGTGATCCTTCGAGGTCAACCCCTCAGAAAAGGAGGAAGTCTTCCCCATGCAGCGGCGGTGGAGAGGGTTCCAAAGGAACACTTCATCGTCTTGTGCCCCCACAGCCAGGGGCGTGGGATACACATCTTGGCGGGCTTCCCGCGAGTCTGCAGCCTCCGCAGGGTCATCGCCGGACAGGGCCGAAATCGATATAACATCAGTTTCGTAGTAATCTTCAAGTGAAAAGCCCAAATCGGGGTGCTTGGTAATTTGCAGCAGCCGCCGATCCAGGTTTGGTGAGTTCCACATCCTTTCAAACATTTCCTTCCGGCTGGAGGGTTGATAGGGGGGAATCTTTTACTTTTTGACCACTCTGATTGCCCGGTCAGTCATGTGAGGAAGTCCTGCGATGGGGACATGTTGGTCATGCAGTTCGTCAGGGAATCGACAATCGTCACCTTCCCTGACTGGCTTTTCCACGGCAACATAAAAGATAGTGGGTGGCCCCTCAGGGTTAGGCACCTCAAAAGTTCTCAGCTGCTCGGCTACTTGACAGTCAACTTCTATTATGGGCTTGATGATCCCTGGCGGGACTCTGACATCCTCCAGCAGGTCTTCGAGGCAAGGCGTCCCCGGTGTAGAATAGATGGCGAGAGGAGCTGCCTTGAATACCCTTCCTTCTTGTGCAATGAATGGTACATGTGGGGGAGCCACATAGCCTGGGGGCGGTGGAGGAAACCAACCACCCGACTCCACTTTCTTCTTTCCCCTATCTTGGGCGGCCTAGGGAGCTTGCTTTGCCTTCTCTAAGTACATATTGGCATCTGACAAATGACACTCAAACACCTCGAACGGGCGGAGATCGACGAAGATTCTGACTTCCTTCCCCTCGCAAGGGTACTTGATGCATAGGTGCAGGGTGGAAGGCACCACTCTTGTCACACCCCGACGCGGAATATCGGGACGTACAGTCGGGAACGAGCTGGCAAGAGAGAGATCTATCTAAAATAATACACAATGCTACAAGATGGAAATACTAAATGATCATTAACCAGCCACAACTGATACAATAACCTCAAATTCAACTTAATACAACTGGAATTACAACCACTAAAACTCAATAACATAACTGAAACTAAATGCTCTCCAAAACACAACTAAAAGTAAGATAGCACACTGCTAACACACTAGAACTGACACACTCATGACATCACTCTTGCCCTTCCCCATTGGTAAGCGCGTCACCTGAAAAGCCTGGAAAGGGGGAAAACACAACTATGAGCTGACGCTCAGTAGGAAATAACAGGCAATTTACGTAATTAACAAGTTAATTACATTTTCATATGCAATACTAAGAAAGAAATAAATGATGATAACGATAACGATATAATGAAACAACGTAATAACAAGATCTTTCAAGGTCAAGAAATATGTGATGTCAAGAATTAACAAGATAACAAGTACAAGAATTTACAACAGGAGATATAACAAGAGATAGTAGTAAAGAATTGGCCACAAGTAAGTAATATCAATTCATTCGCGATCAAGTAACAAGTAACAAGTAACAAAAGATGTTTGTCATAGACGCAACAAGCAAGCAAGTATTTCGGTGTAATGCCCCACCATGTCATTAGCATCCCATGGGCTCAGTAATTTTTCGGGCGCTCTCCCCAGGACCAGACCGGGCCCTTATGATGCGATGGCATTTATTTTTATGGGCCCAAAGTCCCACACGTCCAGACTTTCAGTCAATTTTAATGGCCAATTAATCAGAGGAATTTCTGTCAAGAGTATGAGATTTAAGGACTAACATGTCCTTGGATTCCAAACAAAAACTCGGTTGATACGGTCACTTCGGTGCCGCTTTACAAGAACTGGACCAAAACTCGGTCCATGGGGTCAAGAAAGAACGGCTGACAGTATACCGTTCAAGTGTGTAAGTAATCCATTCTACTGGAGTAATAGGGACTAAAACAGCAACTTAACAATCAATTTAATCATAATTACCAAGTTAATATATCAAGGATTATCATTATCATTTGCATTAAACCAATTTGCCAAAGGATGATTCAAGATGATAAGGTAAAGGAACAAGCTCGTACAGGAATGAATTAACATGCATTAATAGAGATTTAGTTTCACCATTAACCACTAATTATGTGGGTTTCTATTTAACCATTGTATGAAGATGACAAATGGCATGTTTTTCCACTACGTTTGCATGTAGGGACCAATGTTAATTGAAATTAAAGGGGTACATGAATAGGTTACTGGTTCTTCAAGAATATACTTTTCAATTGGTCTAAGTTAAATGGGTCGATCCCCTAATGATCCGGATCGATCCTCGGGTCGAAGAACGACAAAAATTGGGTTTCTGGTACATGGGTCGACCCCTGGGGTCGACCCCTGTAAAAACAGGGTCTGCCAGTGAGATGGGTCGACCCCTGGGGTCGACCCCCACAAATCCTGGAGAATGGGTCGACCCCTGGGGTCGACCCCCACACTCTGGCCGTATGGGTCGACCCCAGGGGTCGACCCTTGCTGGGTGCTGGATGGGTCGACCCCTGGGGTCGACCCTCGGGCCTGCCAGGGCTCCCAGAAAATGGGTCGACCCCAGGGGTCGACCCCTGCAAGAACAGAAACGGTTTCAGCCCCGGAAAACGCATGAACTCACCCAATTGAGGTCCAATTGAGTTGGGATCTTAACCACTTGATATAGGGTTATTAATATACATAATAGAGTCATAAAACAAGCGATTTGAAACACTAATTTCAACAGAAATCAATTAAATCTTAACCAATATATGATGAAGACAAGAAACCCTAGTTCTTGACATGCCTCTACTAAATCGTAGATTTCTCTCACTATATGCAATGGAATTTGAGGCTTCTTATATCAAAAGAAAGCTAACTTAATGCTGAATCCAACCATATATGATAAGCTGTATGTGGATCAAGTTTTATAACTCAAAATCAGCCCGCAATCAAGCTCTAACTCAAAGGGTCACAATATAAATCAAGTTCTAGACATGCTCTCACTAAAAATCGAAATTCTCCAAGCATGCTCAATGAAAATTGGGTCTTTCTACGTTAAATGAAAGCTAACAACATGTTGATTACATCATATAAGTTAATTGGAGTTTGGCTTGTTAAACCTACCTCAAATCGAAGAGAGAACTCGAAACCCTAGAATGAAGAACAAGCTTGACAGCACCACACACAAACCTCAATAGCTCTCTAGATACCTGATAAAAATTGGGGCTTTCAGTCCCATTGGATAGATCTCGTCGAGAGGAACAATTTGCTATATTCATGTTCGAAATTTGGTTGAGAATTCCTACCTCAATTGAAGGAACAAGGAAGGAAGAAGGAAGCCGACAGCCTGCCGACCCACCTCCACAAATCGAGCAAGATCTTCCTAGATCTGAAACTTCAACGAACCCCATAGCCACCAAATGAAAGTAGACTTGAAGAGCTACGTTTCTATAGGTCATGGAGCTTCTGGAGCCTTCGGAGTTGGGAGTATTCGGTGCTGCAAGTTACGTGTTAGAAACGGTGCCGGAATCCTTGACTCGACCAAAGCTATGTCGGCAACACGTTTTAGGGCTAGGTTTATCTCAAATTGATTGAGGGTAAATATTCCTTACATTGTGGCCTTCCATTTGCCACTGATTTGAGATCATTTGGTTGAGTATTAAGGTCGAATTTCACGTTTTAAACTTAGGTTAGGTAAGGGTTAAAAAGTGTGCACTTTTGGGCTTAATCTCCAATTAGATCTAACCACGGATTTATAATGGCTTAATGCCAGAAGACAAAGTTGTTGTCTACATCGACCTTAACTTGTTTACTATTTTTATGGATTTTTATAAGGTAGTCAGATTTTCACTTATACTATTTCTAACGAATTAAATATTTATAAATCTGAAATTCAATTATTAATTCAATAAGAATTAAATTCTTAATTAATAAAAGCTTAATAAATATATTGGGCTCAATTAAATAATTCGGGGTCTTACACCCTCCCCTACTTAAAGGAATTTGGTCCTCCAAATTCACTGCACTAAAACTGAGAGTAGGGAATGAGATTGCTCACCTAGAATAGGTCGGGGTACCGCTTCCGCATAGTCTCTTCAGACTCCCATGTAGCTTCTTCGGTCCCACGCCGACTCCGCTGAATCTTGACCATCGGTATCGAACGATTCCGAAGTTACTGTTGCTTCCGGTCCAGAATCTGGACAGGTCTTTCCTCATAGGTCAAATCTTCCTTCAGTTCAAAATCCACTTGCTGAATGGTATGAGTGGGGTCGTACACATATTTCCGTAACATAGACACATGGAAAACATTATGTACGCCAGACAAATGCGGTGGTAAAGCCAGTCTGTATGCCACCTCTCCCACTCTATCTAGAATCTCGAATGGACCAATGTATCTCGGACTCAGCTTGCCATGAATGCCAAATCTTCGGATCCCTCTCGTCGGAGAGACCTTTAAGAACACATGCTCGCCAACCTGAAATTCCAATGCTCTCCTTCTGTTGTCGGCATAACTCTTCTATCTGGATTGGGCTACTTGTAACCGGTCTCGGATAATACGGATGTTCTGTGAAGATTCTGAGACAAGATCTGGTCCAAGCCACTGTTTCTCACCTACCTCGTCCCAACACAATGGGGAACGACAACTCCTACCATACAATGCTTCGAAAGGAGCCATCTGTATGCTGGATTGGTAACTGTTGTTGTAGGCGAATTCAATCAATGCCAAGTGATCACTCCAACTGCCTCCAAAATCAATCATGCATGCTCTAAGCATATCTTCCACTATCTGGTTGGTTCTTTCAGTCTGTCCATCTATCTGCGGATGAAAAGCAGTACTGAAATTCAAACGAGTACCCAAAGACTCTTGCAGTCCCTTCCAGAAATGTGAAGTAAATCTGGGGTCTCGATCAGACACAATACTGACTGGTATGCCATGGAGTCTTACCACTTCCTTCAAATACAAAGCAGCCAATACATCAACTGTCCACTTGGATTTAATTGGTAAGAAATGAGCTGATTTTGTCAATCGGTCAACAATCACCCATATCACATCAAATCCACCACGAGTCCTAGGTAGACCCATAATGAAATCCATGCCAATGCTCTCCCACTTCCATTGGGGTATGTCGAGTGGTTTCAGTTTCCCTGCTGGTCTGAAATGTTCGACCTTAACTTGTTGACATACTAAGCATCTACTCACAAAATCTGTAACTTCTCTTTTCATATTCGGCCACCAAAAGGATCTTTTCAAATCTCTGTACATCTTAGTGCCGCCAGGATGAATAGTATATCTGGATCTATGAGCTTCCTCAAGAATCTTGTTCTTTATTGCGGCTTCGTCAGGTACACAAGTTCTGCCCTTGAATAATAATCTTCCATCATCGGCCAACATGAAGTCAGGTCTGGTGCTCAAGCTTCCCTTGATCTCTACCAACTCGGGATCATTATCTTGCAAGGACTTGATTTCCATCAACAATTCGGGCTTAAGTTGGATCTGAGCAATCATAACCCGATCATTGTCAATTTTAAGATCCAAGCTGGACAATTGTTCCAGTAATCTCCATTCTTGTAACATGAGACTTGACAGTCTAGCTACCGGCTTCCGGCTTAATGCATCTGCCACAACATTACCCTTGCCAGGATGATACTCAATCGAGAAGTCAAAATCTTTCAAATACTCCAACCATCTGCGCTGCCGCATATTGAGTTCCTTCTGAGAAAATAAATATTTCATACTCTTATGATCTGAAAACACCGTGAAGGTTTCTCCATACAGGTAATGCCTCCAAATCTTCAAAGCAAAGACGAATGCTGCAAGTTCCAAATCATGAACAGGATAATTCTCCTCGTGCTTCCTCAACTGTCTAGAAGAATAGGCAATCACATTCCCATGCTGCATGAGTACATAGCCTAAGCCGATACCTGAAGTATCAGTATAAACAACAAAACCTCCTTCACCAGAAGGTAAAGCCAATACAGGTGCAGTAGTCAAACACTCCTTCAAAGTCTGAAAGCTTCGCTGGCAATCGTCTGACCAATCAAACGTGTTCTCCTTGCAGGTTAACCTTGTCATAGGTACCGCAATCTTAGAGAAATCCTGGATAAATCTTCGATAATAGCCTGCCAGGCCTAAGAAACTTCTAACTTCCGTCACACTGGTAGGCTGCAAGAGGTGTCCTTTCTCGGATATATCATCACCTTGCGGGTTAACCTTCTAACTTCTTCACTGTCTCACCGTCTCCTTGCGGGTTAACCTTGTCATAGGTACCGCAATCTTAGAGAAATCCTGGATAAATCTTCGATAATAGCCTGCCAAGCCTAAGAAACTTCTAACTTCCGTCACACTGGTAGGCTGCTCCCAATTCTTCACTGTCTCAACCTTCGAAGGATCAACAGAAATACCATCCTTGGTGATGATATATCCGAGAAAGGACACCTCTTGCAGCCAGAATTCACACTTACTGAACTTGGCATAAAGTTGATGATCTCTCAATAACTACAATGCCATCCTCAGATGTTCAGCATGCTCCACTTCACTATTGGAATAGATCAAGATGTCATCAATAAAGACCACGACCCATTGATCAAGATAGGGCCGAAATGCATTGTTCATCAACTGCATGAAAGCTGCTGGAGCATTCGTTAGACCAAAAGGCATAACGACAAATTCAAAATGACCATACCTGCTGCGAAAAGCTGATTTATAGATATCCTCTTCCTTAATCCGCAACTGGTGATATCCAGATTGAAGATCAATCTTAGAGAAATATTGAGCTCCCGCTATCTGGTCAAATAACTCGTCAATCCTCGGCAATGGATATTTGTTCTTGACAGTCTGCTGGTTTATTTGCCGATAATCAATGCACAACTTCATCGAACCATCTTTCTTCCTGACGAATAATACAGGGGCTCCCCACGGAGAAGTACTAGGACGAATGAAGCCCTTCTCGAGTAGTTCCAACAACTGTTGCTTTAACTCTCTCAGTTCCGCAGGAGACATACGATAAGGAGCCTTAGAAATAGGAGATGTGCCAGGAATAAGATCAATAGAAAAGATAACTTCCCGCTCAGGCGGAAGTCCTGGTAGTTCCTCTGGAAAGACATCAAGAAAATCTCGGACAACAGGAATGTCCTTGATCTCAATCTGCTGCTCAGGGGTTGCACAGACAAAGGCTAAAAAAGCCTCACATCCACGTCTCATCAGCTTATCAGCTCGGAGAGCCGAAATAAGTGACACAGAGTTGTGATGCTTAACACCCACAAAAGAAAGTCTCGGGTGCCTAGTAAAAGACACGGAGCTAGAACTACAGTGAACGTTAACCTCATATCGAGCCAACCAATCTGCTCCTAGGATTACATCATAATCCTTCATGTCCATGCAGACTAAATCTGCTGGTAAGTTCTGTTCACCCATCATAACCTTACTAGAAGGATAGAAATACTGGATTGCTGATCTAGTACCAATAGGGGTTGATATTTCTAACGGAGAATTCATCAAAACCGGTTTCACAGCTAAAGACTTAGCAAATCTCCGAGAAATAAAGGAATGTGTTGCACCAGTATCGAAAAGAACAAATGCTGGCTTGTCGAGTATAATAAGTGTACCTTCGATGAGTCCACCATCCTCGGTTATTCTCGCTTCCTCAGCATGCAGAGCTTGGAGCTTGCCTTGTGGTTTCTTGAAGACTTGTAGTTTTGCCGGGGTAGCTTGCTCAGACATACGAGGGCAATCAGAGATACGGTGCTCCTTGCTTCCACATCGTAGGCATGCGCCTAGCTTGCGCCAGCAATCCTCCACCCTGTGGCCAGGATTATTACAAAACTTGCAAACGCCCATGTATGGAATAATAGGGCCAGGCTTCTTGTCTTCACGCTTCGGCATCTTGCCTTTCCACGATCCGGACCCGCTCCACGAACCAGGTCCACTAACAGGCCTCTTCTTGGTATACCCGGGTTTGACACTCCCGGAACCCGTAGGTTGTTCCTTCTTCATGCCTGTGCCACAGATCCTCTCCGTCATCTCAAGAGTATCTCCAGAACTTGTGCTTTCCTTACCATCTCAGAATAAGTGGAAATCTCCAACGGTGCCAGTTGATTAATATAATGTAGCTTCAGACCATTGAGAAAATGCTTCGTCTTCATTTTCTCGGTGGAAATAAGATGTGTAGCATAACGAGAAAGCCGTGCAAATTCAGCCTCATACTCTGCCACGGACAACCCTCGTTGTTTCAAGGCCGTGAACTCCGTCGCTTTCTTCTCTTGCACTCTATCAGAAAAATACTTGCTGTTAAAGAATTCCTCGAACTCTTCCCACGTAACCTGCCGGTCACCGAGAGTCACCTTGATCGAATCCCACCAAGTACGTGCATCACGTTCCAGTTGAAATGTAGAAAAAAGGACACGCTCCTGGTTGGTGCATTGCATAACTTCAAAGATCCTCCCCATCTCATCTAGCCAGTGCTCGGCTTGGTCGGGGTCGGTCGAACCAGCGAATCTAGGCGGATTCATCCTGCGGAAATTCCAGTATAAATCACCGGTGCCATGCTGTGCTGCTCCTGCCTAAGCTACATGTTGAAGGGCCTGAGTAAGGCCTTGAACAGTGCGCTGCAGGTTCCTCCATTCAGCGCGATCAGCTGCCATCTACACGAGAAATAGATTACTTAGGTTTAATCAAGATAGAGAGTAACACGATTAAGGAACGAACTTAACCCAAGTTTCTACCCAATCTCACCAGGTCGGGTTCTAGACTTTAACAAGGTTAGGGATCTAATGCACCTAGACACGACCAAAACTCGGTACCTGGCGGAGATAATCGATCCGAAGACCACTCACGCAGGTATGCGACATTCCCGATAGGCGTAGCCTAACGTTCGGACAACACCTTTTGATATACCGGTTATTGGGATGCAATGTGAGAAAACCTAAACTTAGGAAACCTACGAATGTGAAACCTAGGGCTCTGATACCAACTAAACTGTCACGCCCCGACGCGGAATATCGGGACGTACAGTCGGGAACGAGCTGGCAAGAGAGAGATCTATCTAAAATAATACACAATGCTACAAGATGGAAATACTAAATGATCATTAACCAGCCACAACTGATACAATAACCTCAAATTCAACTTAATACAACTGGAATTACAACCACTAAAACTCAATAACATAACTGAAACTAAATGCTCTCCAAAACACAACTAAAAGTAAGATAACACACTACTAACACACTAGAACTGACACACTCATGACATCGCTCCTGCCCTTCCCCATCGGTAAGCGCGTCACCTGAAAAGCCTGGAAAGGGGGAAAACACAACTATGAGCTGACGCTCAGTAGGAAATAACAGGCAATTTACGTGATTAACAAGTTAATTACATTTTCATATGCAATACTAAGAAAGAAATAAATGACGATAACGATAATGATATAATGAAACAACGTAATAACAAGATCTTTCAAGGTCAAGAAATATGTGATGTCAAGAATTAACAAGATAACAAGTACAAGAATTTACAACATGAGATATAACAAGAGATAGTAGTAAAGAATTGGCCACAAGTAAGTAATATCAATTCATTCGCGATCAAGTAACAAGTAACAAGTAACAAGAGATGTTTGTCATAGACGCAACAAGCAAGCAAGTATTTCGGTGTAATGCCTCACCATGTCATTAGCATCCCATGGGCTCAGTAATTTTTCGGGCGCTCTCCCCAGGACCACACCGGGCCCTTATGATGCGATGGCATTTATTTTTATGAGCCCAAAGTCCCACACGTCCAGACATTCAGTCAATTTTAATGGCCAATTAATCAGAGGAATTTCTGTCAAGAGTATGAGATTTAAGGACTAACATGTCCTTGGATTCCAAACAAAAACTCGGTTGATACGGTCACTTCGGTGCCGCTTTACAAGAACTGGACCAAAACTCGGTCCACGGGGTCAAGAAAGAACGGCTGACAGTATACCGTTCAAGTGTGTAAGTAATCCATTCTACTGGAGTAATAGGGACTAAAACAGTAACTTAACAATCAATTTAATCCTAATTACCAAGTTAATATATCAAGGATTATCATTATTATTTGCATTAAACCAATTTGCCAAAGGATGATTCAAGATGATAAGGTAAAGGAACAAGCTCGTACAGGAATGAAATAACATGCATTAACAGAGATTTAGTTTCACCATTAACCACTAATTATGTGGGTTTCTATTTAACCATTGTATGAAGATGACAAATGGCATGTTTTTACACTACGTTTGCATGTAGGGACCAATGTTAATTGAAATCAAAGGGGTACATGAATAGGTTACTGGTTCTTCAAGAATATACTTTTCAATTGGTCTAAGTTAAATGGGTCGATCTCCTAATGATCCGGATCGATCCTTGGGTCGAAGAATGACAAAAATCGGGTTTCTGGTACATGGGTCGACCCCTGGGGTCGACCCCTGTAAAAACGGGGTCTGCCAGTGAGATGGGTCGACCCCTGGGGTCGACCCCCACAAATCCTGCAGAATGGGTCGACCCCTGGGGTCGACCCCCACACTCTGGCCGTATGGGTCGACCCCAGGGGTCGACCCTTGCTGGGTGCTGGATGGGTCGACCCCTGGGGTCGACCCTCGGGCCTGCCAGGGCTCCCAGAAAACGGGTCGACCCCAGGGGTCGACCCCTGCAAGAACAGAAACGATTTCAGCCCCGGAAAACGCATGAACTCACCCAATTGAGGTCCAATTGAGTTAGGATCTTAACCACATGATCTAGGGTTATTAATATACATACTAGGGTCATAAAACAAGCGATTTGAAACACTAATTTCAAAATAAATCAATTAAATCTTAACCAATATATGATGAAGACAAGAAACCCTAGTTCTTGACATGCCTCTACTAAATCGTAGATTTCTCTCACTATATGCAATGAAATTTGGGGCTTCTTATATCAAAAGAAAGCTAACTTAATGCTGAATCCAACCATATATGATAAGATGTATGTGGATCAAGTTTTATAACTCAAAATCAGCCCGCAATCAAGCTCTAACTCAAAGGGTCACAATATAAATCAAGTTCTAGACATGCTCTCACTAAAAATCAAAATTCTCCAAGCATGCTCAATGAAAATTGGGACTTTCTACGTTAAATGAAAGCTAACAACATGCTAATTACATCATATAAGTTAATTAGAGTTTGGCCTGTTAAACCTACCTCAAATCGAAGAGAGAACTTGAAACCCTAGAATGAAGGACAAGCTTGACAGCACCACACAAAAACCTCAATAGCTCTCTAGATACCTGATAAAAATTGGGGCTTTCAGTCCCATTGGATAGATCTCGTCGAGAGGAACAATTTGCTATATTCATGTTAGAAATTTGGTTGAGAATTCCTACCTCAATTGAAGGAATATGGAAGGAAGAAGGAAGCCGACGGCCTGCCGACCCACCTCCACAAATCGAGCAAGATCTTCCTAGATCTGAAACTTCAGCGAACCCCACAGCCACCAAATGAAAGTAGACTTGAAGAGATACGTTTCTATAGGTCATGGAGCTTCTGGAGCCTTCAGAGTTGGGAGTATTGGGTGCTGCAAGTTACGTGTTAGAAACGGCGCCGGAATCCTTGACTCGACCAAAGCTATGTCGGCAGCACGTTTTAGGGCTAGGTTTACCTCAAATTGATTGAGGGTAAATGTTCCTTACATTGTGGCCTTCCATTTGCCACTGATTTGAGATCATTTGGTTGAGTATTAAGGTCGAATTTCACGTTTTAAACTTAGGTTAGGTAAGGGTTAAAAAGTGTGCACTTTTGGGCTTAATTTCCAATTAGATCTAACCACTGATTTATAATGGCTTAATGCCAGAAGACAAAGTTGTTGTCTACATCGACCTTAACCTGTTTACTATTTTTATGGATTTTTATAAGGTAGTCGGATTTTCACTTATACTATTTCTAACGAATTAAATATTAATAAATCTGAAATTCAATTATTAATTCAATAAGAATTAAATTCTTAATTAATAAAAGCTTAATAAATATATTGGGATCAATTAAATAACTCGGGGTCTTACAACTCTGTTCTGGTGTAACCAAGGTCGGCCAAGCAACGCCTTATAGGAGGTGTTGGAGTTGATGACGTGGAACTGGACCTTGGTGGTGAAATCATCAAAGGTCAAGTTGAATTCTACGACCCCCATGGGTACCTCGCATTTCTGGTTAAAACCAGCAATCTTGACGTTCTTGACCTCGACCAGGTGTACGTCAAAGTAGTGCTTTTGGTACACTCGGTAGGGAAGTATATTCACTACCGCCCCCGGGTCAATCAGGACCCTGTTAATAGGCTGGCCATTCAGCTGCCCCTTCATGTAGAGGGGTCTATTATGACTGCAGGTGGGCAGAAGCATGTCATCTTCTATGAAAGCCATGGCCACTTCAGGTGATATTTCTGCCAGACAAGCTTCAAGGTGTGCTGGCGTCTGGAGTGCGGCAATAATGGCTTGCCGTGTTTCTTCAACCAAAGAAAGCATCTCCCATACGGTAAATCGGGTCGGGATCTTTTTGAGGTGTCTGACTATTCGGTCGGCAGCCCGCACCTTGAGTAACTTCATTTCTTTGGCCTTGCTACGCCTACCCCCACCTTGGAATTGGGGTGTCGGATCAGGGGCTACCTCGTCTGCCGGCTCTGCTACAGCATGTTGAGCCCGTGGGGCCTGCTGGGCTTCCTCCTTTTCTTGCATGAATTCGGAAAGGTTTGGGATGCCGTCAAATTCATCCTCTGGCTGAGGAGGAGTCACCGCTGGTGGAGCTTGGGGACTGCTTGCTTCTTTGGTCGAAGGAGACCCTTGGGGGCGTGCCTGGTTCCTTGCTCGGGCTAACAGGAATTCGGCGAATGAAGGGGCGCCTCGGCTCCCGGCTCCTCCGGGATAGAGACCCGACGGGGGAGGGATCTTGGTGCCTCGAACCTTGGGCTCAGGGACCTGCTATGGCTGCTCTCCCCTGAGTATGATGTTGAGGTTATCCTGAGGAGGGCGCCCCCACTTCCTTCCCGACCTGGTGGCGTGTTGGGAAGCGGATGCTTCAGCCTAGTTTGCCTCTGTCGGCTCATGGGGTGGCTCTTCTTCTTTTTCTTCCTGGGAGAGGGCGGTGTCGAACAACGCCGAGAGGGTGTTGCAGGCGATGACAACCTCCTTTTTCTTCTTGCTTCTGGGCCTTCTCTTCTTCTTCTTCCTTCCTGTTGTAGCCGACAGCTGCTCTTTGGGAAATCCACCCCACAGTGAAGGCACTTTCTCTGCTTCAGTTTCTGATCCTGGAGCCACTTCGAGTGACTCGAAATCCTCCCAGGGGACATATTCTTTCAGCTCCACGGGCTAGATTTCGGGCTGTTCATAATCTTCCAGCCCATCAATAACGGCCTGGAGTCTTTCAACTACCGGGCTGGTCATCTTATACATTCGCATCGGGACGCACTTCTTTTTGTTGTGAGTCGGCCGCCTCATGACTAGCCGAGGGGCCGTGTCATGCCAGACCGAGTTCAGCAGGGATGGTGCTGGCAGGGGTGTCACACCGCTCAGATGAACTCCGGGGGTGGGCCGAGGGATCCGTGCTCTTCTATTCTTCCTGGGTACAGTCTGCCAACCCTCTTGGTCTTGAGCCGGGGCCATAATAAAAGTTTCATAAGCGGCGTGGGTGCTGGCCTCCGCCCACTCTTCAGGCAACTCCTGGTATAATGAGACCATGTTGACGGTGGAGGTTATGCTGGGCAACTCATGCCGTTGCGAGGGGTCTACCTTGTGCTCCCCCATGTCCAGCTCCCCACTCTTGATTAAGGACTCAATGACGTCCTTGAGGATGTAGCAGTCCTCAATAGTGTGCCCGAGCATCCTGTGGTACAGGCAGAAGCACGGGTCGTCTTTCTTCTTTAGGTCACTGGGCCTCTTTGGTTCTGGCAACGTGATTTTGTTGTAGCTGGTTGCCCACTCGAAGAGGAGCCGTGATGGAGGCATCATCCACAACTCCCTTTGGCTAGGGTCTTCTTCACACTCCGGCATCGTTTGAGTTCGGGCCTCTCTCTATAAAGGCCCAATTATCCCTTTTGTGCTATCTATTTGAGTCATTTTGATGTAATTTTCATTTTATTTGAGTCATGTCCCTAGGTCTTCCATTTATTTTCCTAAGTTTGAGTGTCAGTAGATGGTGTAATGTGCTATTGGGCCCAATTCTTCGGGCTTGGCCCAAGACCACCCCCCTACCCCTTCGGTTATTTGTCATTGAGTCTTTTGTAAGGGACTTATTGTAAAATGTGGGTTTCCTATATATAGGGCCCCATTTCCTTCATTTGAAGGTAATGAATCAATCAATGAAAAATGCCATTTGAGAGTTCAAAGCTTAGTTTAATGGAGAGAATCCAATTGGGTGAGAAACCCTAGGGTGAGATAATCCTCACCCCCCCCTTCTTCTCTCTCCACTCTCTCCTCCACTAAGGGGTTCGCCCCTTTCTCTCTCTCCTCCTCCTCCCTCCCAACTTCCAACCCCCACCTACCCCATTAAAGTCCCTCCACTTCCCATAGCCACCATTACTCCACCCCCCCTAGTTCCAAGGTAGCATTCCCCCATTCCAACACTATCTACCCCATTCCAACAATATCTTCCCCATTCCAACACACTCACCCCTCTTCCCCACATAATTCCTCAACTTCCTAGGCCATTTCAAATTTGAAAAGCCCTTCCCTCCACTTGTTTTGGCCGCCCCACTCCCTTCCATTAGGCTAAGTTCGCCCCCTTCCTCCCCTTCACCCTCCACCCTCCTCTCACCCTCCCCTTAGGCTGAACCAGAACACCTCCTTGCGCCACCTCCTCCTCCAGCCCCTCCACTGCCCTTAGCCACCTCCCACAACTCCCCTCCATCCCCATCCACCCCTTATTCATCTCCCCTTAACCATATGCCCCCTTCTCCTTCTTCTTCCCTATTCATTAGAAGCTATACCTAGGTTGCTGCTAGCAGTTCAGAAGTTACAGGTGAACCAGCAACTTGCAGCGGCCACCACGACTTCCTCCGGATGATTTTGAAGACCCAAAAGCTATCGTTGGAAGCGTCTACCAGTCTCCTTTGCAACAGAAGTGGTTTCGACTTCATCCGAGTTGTGTGCTGCCCGGGAGCTCCATCCTCCCACAGCTGCGCAGTGGTGCCTCTGCTGAAGACCTGATCCTGAGTAGAAGCTCTGCCACGACAAACCCCAGAAGAATCAGTTCGAGAGCTCTTCTGAAAAGTTCTTCATCGCCTTGTCTGCTTTCAGAATCAAGAAACGGAACTTCAATCGGCGTTCATGAACCAGAGTTATCATTTTTCTCCCTCAGCTGCGCCGTTCTGCTACCCACAGTCTTCACCGACCAGTCATCCTTGTTCAGAGCCTCCAAGTCTTCTCCGGCATCTTTTGGCTTCCCCGTCAGTTTTTCTGAGAATAGGACTCATCCATAGTTCCAACGACTCTAACGGTGCTTGATTCCGAGTTCGGGAACTATCGGGGCGTGCTCTGCAACCTGCTGTTAGAAGTCTAAAGCTGCCAGTCCGAGGATCTGGTGCTCTGTTCGAACCTCCACCCAGGTCAGCAGCGGCTCCAGAAGAAATCAACAAAATGCAGAGGTGTTCCAGTACCAGTCCCGAAGAGTTTCCCACAGGTCCCGCCTTCAGCAAAATTCTTGAGCAAGTTATGCAGTAGCAACATCGACTATCTGTCCCTGTTCAGAAAGAGTAGGCAGAACCGGTGTCTTCACCTCTTCATTACTTTTAGCCCTAGTTTCCCCTCCCCGCTTGGCCGGCTGAAGGCCCCTCCCTGTGCGGAGGTAGTTTTGATTGTAATCCATTAACCCCCACCCCAAGGTCCCCCTCCTGCGAGAGGTGTAGTGTTGTAACTTATTTGGGCAGGTCAAGCTACACCGCCGCGGCGTGTGGGGATCCACTCGCCTCCCTGCTCGCCCTCGTCTCCGAGCGGGACCGGTTTCTTCAAACCGATCGAGTAAGTGCTCACACCTCACTCCATTTAGTGCTTGTCTTTCAATATTAGTTCTAGTTCCGCTGGTTATGCGAGTGAGAGCTCGATCCTCACGCCCCGTTGCCTTGAGTGATCACCGTGGGAATAAGTGCAACCGGTGCCTTCGGCACTTTGTCGGCCCCATTGAATTGGGCTTCCACATCCATCGGGAATCAAATCTTGGCCTTGCTGGCCCTCTACCAGCAAGGGCTCAACCCCACATCCTCCACTTGGCATCGCCAAGTCACCCCAGGCTTGGGTGAGCGACGGGAGAGCGGCGACCCAAAATTGGCCCTTTTGATTGTGAATGTGCTTGCTTGCCTAAGTCTTAGGTTGTGTCACATCAATTGGTATCATAGCAAGTCTTTGACTTGTCTCTATCAAGTCTAAGTCCTAGGACCTTTGCATTGGGTGTCCAACATCATTTGCCCCTTGTCTTGCATGTCCACTCGTAGTGGTGCTAGTTACCGATCCGATCCATCATCTTCAAATCCACCCATGGATCCCAATCCTCAACTCAATCAAGATGCTCCTAGGGAGGAACCTCAAGGCCAAATGAATAGGGTAGATGCTGCCCTCACAAACATTCTTGCTCAACTTGAGTCCCTTACCACTCGAATTGCTCAGCTAGAAGAGCATGAGTTCCACCCAAGGAACAATGAGCCTAGAGTCCACCCTCCACATGTTGAGCCTCATAGGGAAGACCCTCTTCCAAGGAATAATGAACCAAGAGTTCATCCACCACATGGTGAGTTGCATAGGAATGAGTTCCACCCAAGGAACAATGACCCAAGAGTCCACCCTCCACATGTTGAGCCTCATAGGGACGAGTTCCATCCAAGGAACCATGGACCAAGAGCCTATCATCCACATGCTGAAATCTATAGGGAGGACTTGGATCTTGACCCTTACCATGACCATGAGAGACCCCGCCACCATCCTATTCATGAAAGGCGTCCACGGGACGACCCGGATGACCCTCTCTTAAGGATGATTAAAGTAGAGGCCCCAAACTTTGATGGTTCCCATGAACCAAGTGTCTACTTAGAATGGAAGACCGCCATGGACCAATACTTTGAATGGTACCCTATGACCGACCAAAGGAGGGTAAGATTGGCCAAAATGCATCTCACTAAATTAGCCAAAACTTATTGGCTAAACCAAGAGGGTTTAAGAAGGATTAGGCGGGAAGAGCCTATTGATACTTGGGAGGGTATGAAGAATCAACTTAGGAACAAATACCTTCCCCAATCCTACCATCAAATTCTATTAGATGAATGACAAAGCCTCACCCAAGAAGGGAAGACCGTGGTAGAATATATTGAGAAGTTTGACTCCTATCTTTTGAAGTGCGGAGTTCATGAGGACCCGGCCGTTACCTTGTCTCGCTTTAGGAATGGACTTCAAAGTCACATCAGGAGAGAGCTTTTTATGAGAGATGTTGATAACCTTGAGCTAGCCTATCAAATAGCAAGGGATGTAGAAAGATTCTCTAGGATCCCTCGATTTGCTACTCCCCGACCGGCCGATCCCAAAAACATGGGACCACGACCCATCCCGGCCACCCCCATGAAAGCCCCAAATCCAAGTGGGAGTACCCCATTAAGACCTTACAACCCCCCTCCCACCATCACTCCAAACAAGCCCACCCCTAGTCACCCTCTCCCACGGAGGGAAGACAATCCCAAAGGCCCAAGTGTAGGAAACACTCCGGGTAGCGGGCGACAACAATGCTTTAGGTGTCAAGGGTTTGGCCACTTTGTGGGGCAATGTCCATCCAAGACTAGCCTTCCGTTTACTTATTTGGGGGTACCTATCTTTTCAGGACAACAAAAGCCAGTTCACTTCTCTTATATTCTCTCCAAGACAGCGGGCAAGTTGCAGGCATGGAAGGCCGGGTTCCTCTCCTCGGGTGGACGAATCATTCTAATACGCCATGTGTTATCAGCCTTGCCACTTTTCACCTTGCCCTCTACAGCGATCCCAAAGTCCATCTTCAAAGCATTTCACAAACTGTTGGCAAATTTCTTTTGGGGCTCATACGAGGGATCTCCAAAGAAGCATTGGAAGTCTTGGGACTCCATCTCCCGCCCTATAGACTGCGGGGGGCTTGGGGTTCTCAATCTCTACGCCATGCAGACTGCTATGAGAACCAAGCTATTATGGGAAGCGATCTCCTCTTCATCGCTCTGGGCCAGCTTCTTCCGGGCGAAGCACTTGCATTCTCATCACTACTCTATGGCATCCTATAATCTTTCTCTTGCTGTGGATAGGGTGCTTTGGCAGCAGGCCGCCGCCCTCATTCATGCAAATCATAGGGTCCTCATCTCGCCTCTTGACGCTAGCACAAGCTTTTGGCTAGACACGTGGGCTGGGGGCTCTCCATTGAAGGCGTTTCTGCCTACCCATGTGTGGGCCAGAATGCCCGCTAAAAATTGCTCTGTCCGCCAAGTATTTTCAGACCCGTCGGGTGAAGCATTTCAAGCCGCTACTCAGTTCTGCCCGCCAATCCTATTACAGCAGGTTTTTGCATGCTTCGGACAGCGTGACAAATGGGTGTGGGCTGCAAGCTCGGACGGTCACTTCTCCTCCAAATCGGTTCGCCTTATGCTTGTTCCTGCTGCCACCCTACCGTGGGCTGCTTTGTGGAATCACACCATACCGGTCAAGTGGTCTGTGCACTCATGGCGGCTCCTCCTCGGCTGCCTCGCAGTGGATGATGTCATTTCGGGCTGTGGAGTGCCCCTCTGCTCCAAGTGTTGTTGCTGCCCCTCCCCACAATCTGAAGGTTGTCTCCACCTATTTTTTCATAGCCGCGTTGCTAAAGAAGTTTGGGCTGCACTATTTGACTTCCTTCGGTTCAACTATACATGCACCTCTTCGATTTCCTCGGCCATCTTTGGTTTCTTGGGCAGCCTTCACTTATCCTCTGTGGCTGGGAACTTATCTCGTTGCATCTTTTTGGCGGCTTTATGGGAGATCTGGTTCAGCCGGAACCGTGCGAGGTTTGAAGGCCATCCAATGGACTCCCGCCATGTCCTTGCCCGTGCTATGCAATCGGTTCGCTCGCTGGCCGTTCTTCACCAGTCTCGGGGGCGGCCCCTTACCACCTCCCAGCGCCATTGGCTGACCTCCTAGGGGATCTCCCCTAAGTTGGTGCAGCCCGGTCTTCCAAGGATCATTCGCTGGCTGCCTCCTAATCCGGGTAGGCTAAAGCTTAATGTTGATGGTGCGTTCAAACGTGATGTTGGCGCAGCAGGAGGAGGTGCTGCTCTTCGAGATTCTCTTGGTCACCTTGTCTTTGCATTTGCTGCTCCTTACCAGAACGTTTCCTCCAGCCTTGAAGCTGAAGCCCTCGCCCTTCGAGATGGTCTATCTCTTTGTCTAGATCGGGGGGTCCTTGCGGTTGACATCGAGACCGACTCTCTTGTGGTTGCTCAGGTTGCCAACCGGCAGTTTGATTGTCCGTGGCGGCTGCACCTTATTATGCTTGATGTTGGTTATCTTTCTCAACATGTACATGTGGCCATCTCTCACATTTTTAGGGAAGCTAACCAAATGGCGGATATGTTGGCTGGTCATGGATGCTTTTTGTCATCTCCTTCTTCTTGGTATTCGTGGGCCGAGCTCCCCACTTCTGTAAAGGGTCCCTATCGTCTTGATAAGATAGGGTGCCCCTCTTTCAGGCCCTAGTTCTCTTTTGTACTTTTTCTTCATTTTAATAAAATCTCCCTGGGCGGCGGTTGGGGGTGGAGCGTCCCTTCCCTCTTTGCAGGGATGAACGGTCTACCTCTTCCGGGCTAACAGGTATTGGTTTTAAAAAAAAAAAAATGTCCATCCAAGGGATTATCTAGCTTGCTTATTGAGGAAGAAGCTCCCCCACCCCAAAAGGAACTTTAGAGTATTGTTGAGGACCATGAAGCCTCGCTAGATTGGGAGGAAGAGTATGAGACCCAATACCTTGAATCGGGTCTAGATCACACCACTCCATCTACCAACTCCCATCTAGGAGTGATTAGATGCACCCTCACCAAACCCCAAGAAGAGGATTGGCGTCGAACTTCAATCTTTCACACTTTTGTCAAGATAGGGAGCCATGTAAGGAAAGTGATCTTGGATAGTGGGAGTTGTGTCAATGCCGTATCCCCCGATACCGTCAAGCTCCTTGGGCTTACTATCACTCCCCACCTAAATCCATATCGGGTCTCATGGATCAACAACAACTCCATCCCGGTCAACACCTAATGTCTTGTACCCCTCACCTTCTCTTCATACCTTGGTCAAATATGGTGTGATGTCATACCCATGGAAGTAGGTAGCATCCTTCTAGGAAGACCTTGGCTTTATGATGTAGATGCCACCATCTTGGGTAGGAGCAACATATGCACCTTTGAACATGAGGGTAAGACCATCCGTCTTAACTCCTCCCCACCACGTCCCATGGCCAAGAGGGACACTCTCCCTCAAGGACAACATCCCACCACCACACAAGTCTCGGGGAACTCCACCCCTCCAACCCCATCCCTCACCCAAACTCCCAAACAAAGTGGGACCTCGGGGTTGACCAAGGGTCTTCATCTCATCACTAGGAAGGAACTTGAAAAGGAGATAGTTCAAGGAGTACCACTATGTGCGGTGATCATTTGTCTAGGAGAACCCACTTCCACCAATTCACATCCCATAGCAATCCAACAACTCCTAGAAGAATTCCATGATGTGTTCCCAACGGAGCTCCCGGACCAACTCCCTCCCATGCGGGATGTGCAACATGCAATTGATCTAGTCCTGGGAGCCACTCTCCCAAACCTTCCTCATTATCGCCTCAATCCTACGGAACATGCCAAACTTAGGAGGCAAATAGAGGAACTCATTAGGAAGGGCTTCATTCGCATTAGCAAAAGCCCATGTGCCGTCCCGGCCCTCCTAACTGCCAAGAAGGATGGGTCATGGCGAATGTGTGTGGATAGTCAGGCCATTAACAAAATCACCGTCAAGTATAGGTTTCCCATCCCTAGGCTTGATGACATGCTTGATATGTTAGCCGGAGCCACCATTTTCTCCAAAATTGACCTTAAGAGTGGCTATCACCAAGTTAGGATAAGGCCCGGGGATGAGTGGAAAACGGCTTTCAAAACCAAAGATGGCCTCTTTGAATGGTTAGTCATGCCTTTTGGGCTTTCAAATGTCCCAAGTACTTTCATGCGTCTTATGACGGAGGTCCTTAGGCCTTTCATTGGGATCTTTCTAGTGGTCTACTTTGATGATATACTCATCTACAGTCAATCCCAAGAGGCCCACCTTGACCACCTTAGGCAAGTTTGTACCGTCCTCTGACAAGAGAGCCTATTTGCCAACTTAGGAAAGTGACACTTCATGACCACATCCATCACCTTCCTAGGATTTGTGGTGTCCACCAAGGGTGTCTCCATGGACCCCGACAAGGTCCAAGCTATTCTTGATTGGCCGGAACCCCACACCCTTCATGAGGTCCGAAGTTTCCATGGATTGGCAACATTCTATAGGAGGTTCATTCGTGGATTTAGCACTATCACCGGCCCAATCACCGATTGTCTCAAGAAGGGAACTTTTGTGTGGACCAAATCAGCCTCCAAAGCCTTCCAAGAACTTAAGGAGAAGTTGACCCAAGCCCCGGTCCTATGCCTTCCCGATTTCTCTAAAATCTTTGAAGTCACATGTGATGCATCCGGGATAGGGATAGGAGGGATCCTTAGTCAAGAGGGACACCCGGTAGCCTTCTTTAGTGAGAAGCTATGTGATGTTAGGACAAGGTACTCCACTTATGACAAGGAGTTCTATGCCGTGGTGCAGTCCCTCCGACATTGGAGGCACTACTTGTTGCCCAATGAATTTGTCATCTTTTCCGACTATGAGGTCCTCAAATACCTCAACTCCCAACAAAAGCTAAATGCCCGACATGCCCGATGGGTTGAGTTCATCCAATCCTACACTTTTGTCATCAAACACAAAATCGGGAGTGAGAATCGAGCAGCGGATGCCCTTAGTAGAAAAGTTTCCTTGTTATCCACTATCCAAGTGGAAGTGAGCGGATTTGATAGGATCAAGGATGAGTACCCTAACTGCCTCGACTTTGGGCACATCTATACCACCTTGACCACCCATTCTAGCAAGGAACATGAGGGATTTGTCATAGAGGATGGGTTCCTCTTCAAGGGACCAAGTCTTTGCATCCCACGGACCTCACACCGCGACTTCTTGATTTGGGAATTACATGCGGGAGGGCTAGCTGGTCATTTTGGAGTCCACAAAACCATTGCTCTAGTTGAAGGACAGTTTTATTGGCCAAGTCTCAAGAGAGATGTAGGCAAGATTGTGGGTCAATGCCGAACATGTGCTTCGGCCAAACAGGTGAAGCAAAACACTGGCCTATATACCCCACTCCTCATCCCCGACCGTCCATGGCAAGATTTGATCATGGACTTTGTGCTAGGATTACCCAAGACTCAAAAAAGGCATGACTCCATCTATGTGGTGGTTGATAGATTTTCCAAAATGGCCCATTTCATCCCATGCTCCAAAACCTCCGATGCCTCCCATGTGGCCCGATTGTTCTTTGATGAGGTTGTCCGTCTCCACGGGCTACCTAAGACCATAGTCTCCGATAGGGATGTCAAATTCACTAGCTACTTTTAGAAAACTCTTTGACACATGATGGGTACCCTCCTCAAATTCTCCACTGCCTACCACCCCCAAACGGATGGCCAAACAGAAGTTGTCAATCGGAGTCTAGGGAACCTCCTTAGGTGTCTTGTTGAGGATCGCCCCGAAAATTGGGATCTCATCTTACCCCAGGCCGAATTTGCATATAACAACTCCATCAATAAGTCCATAGGGATGAGTCCATTTGAAGCCGTGCATGGATACAAACCAAGAAAGCCTTCCGATCTCATTCCCCTTCCCCAGCATGCTAGAGTGTCCATTTCAGCCGAGTCTTTTGCACAACATATTAGAGAATTGCATGAAGAAATTCGCAAGCACATCAGCAAAAAGAATGAGGCTTATAAAACGCTGGCCCCGGGAGCCAACTCTAAACTGAGGCCACGTGGGGCTGGTCCCTTCCAGGTCTTGAGGCGCATTGGTGCAAATGCCTATGAGTTAGATCTCCCTGAGTATGGAATAAGTTCCACATTCAATGTCGCCGACCTAGTGCCATATAAGGGACCCACGGTGGTACCTAGTGAGGAGATTGAGCCTACTTCTTCCATTGAGAGAGCACCCACCCGTGAGGAGAGACCACCAGCCAAGAGAGCCCAGCGTGAAGAAATTGAACAAATATTGGATGAACAAGTCACTACCACTCGGAGCAAAGCATATGAGCGCTATCTCGTCAGGTGGAAGGATCGGCCTCCTTCGGAGGATTCTTGGGTGAGTCGGGAGGATCTCCAGCGGTTGGATCCGGACCTCCTCGAGCAGTACCACAGTCGGATGGACCCCTACTCGACGGAGTCGAGCTCTTCACAGCCCAGGGGATTTGATGGAGGCATCATCCACAACTCCCTTTGGCTAGGGTCTTCTTCACACTCCGGCATCGTTTGAGTTCGGGCCTCTCTCTATAAAGGCCCAATTATCCCTTTTGTGCTATCTATTTGAGTCATTTTGATGTAATTTTCATTTTATTTGAGTCATGTCCCTAGGTCTTCCATTTATTTTCCTAAGTTTGAGTGTCATTAGATGGTGTAATGTGCTATTGGGCCCAATTCTCCGGGCTTGGCCCAAGACCACCCTCCTACCCCTTCGGTTATTTGTCATTGAGTCTTTTGTAAGGGACTTATTGTAAAATGTGGGTTTCCTATATATAGGGCCCCATTTCCTTCATTTGAAGGTAATGAATCAATCAATGAAAAATGCCATTTGAGAGTTCAAAGCATAGTTTAATGGAGAGAATCCAATTGGGTGAGAAACCCTAGCGTGAGAGAATCCCCACCCCCCCTTCTTCTCTCTCCACTCTCTCCTCCACTAAGGGGTTCGCCCCTTTCTCTCTCTCCTCCTCCTCCCTCCCAACTTCCAACCCCCACCTACCCCATTAAAGTCCCTCCACTTCCCATAGCCACCATTACTCCACCCCCCTAGTTCCAAGGTAGCATTCCCCCATTCCAACATTATCTACCCCATTCCAACAATATCTTCCCCATTCCAACACACTCACCCCTCTTCCCCACATAATTCCTCAACTTCCTAGGCCATTTCAAATTTGAAAAGCCCTTCCCTCCACTTGTTTTGGCCGCCCCACTCCCTTCCATTAGGCTAAGTTCGCCCCCTTCCTCCCCTTCACCCTCCACCCTCCTCTCACCCTCCCCTTAGGCTGAACCAGAACACCTCCTTGCGCCACCTCTTCCTCCAGCCCCTCCACTATCCTTAGCCACCTCCCACAACTCCCCTCCATCCCCATCCACCCCTTATTCATCTCCCCTTAACCATATGCCCCCTTCTCCTTCTTCTTCCCTATTCATTAGAAGCTATACCTAGGTTGCTGCTAGCAGTTCAGAAGTTGCAGGTGAACCAGCAACTTGCAGCGGCCACCACGACTTCCTCCGGACGATTTTGAAGACCCAAAAGCTATCGTTGGAAGCGTCTACCAGTCTCCTTCGCAACAGAAGTGGTTTCGACTTCATCCGAGTTGTGTGCTGCCCGGGAGCTCCATCCTCCCACAGCTGCATAGTGGTGCCTCTGCTGAAGACCTGATCCTGAGTAGAAGCTCTGCCACGACAAACCCCAGAAGAATCAGTTCAAGAGCTCTTCTGAACAGTTCTTCATCGCCTTGTCTGCTTTCAGAATCAAGAAACAGAACTTCAATCGGCGTTCATGAACCAGAGTTATCATTTTTCTCCCTCAGCTGCGCCGTTCTGCTACCCACAGTTTGCACCGACCAGTCATCCTTGTTCAGAGCCTCCAAGTCTTCTCCGGCATCTTTTGGCTTCCCCGTCAGTTTTTCTGAGAATAGGACTCATCCACAGTTCCAACGACTCTAACGGTGCTTGATTCCGAGTTCGGGAACTGTCGGGGCGTCCTCTGCAACCTGCTGTTAGAAGTCTGAAGCTGCCAGTCCGAGGATCTGGTGCTCTGTTCGAACCACCACCCAGGTCAGCAGCGACACCAGAAGAAATCAAAAAAATTCAGAAGTGTTCCAGTACCAGTCCCGAAGAGTTTCCCACAGGTCCCGCCTTCAGCAAAATTCTTGAGCAAGTTATGCAGCAGCAACATCGACTATCTATCCCTGTTCAGAGAGAGTAGGCAGAACCGGTGTCTTCACCTCTTCATTACTTTTAGCCCTAGTTTCCCCTCCCCACTTGGCAGGCTGAAGGCCCCTCCCTGTGCGGAGGTAGTTTTGATTGTAATCTATTAACCCCCACCCCAAGGTCCCCCTCCTGCGAGAGGTGTAGTGTTGCAACTTATTTGGGCAGGTCAAGCTACACCGCCGCGGCGTGTGGGGATCCACTCGCCTCCCCGCTCGCCCTCGTCTCCGAGCGGGACCAGTTTCTTCAAACCGGTCGAGTAAGTGCTCACAGCTCACTCCATTTAGTGCTTGTCTTTCAATATTAGTTCTAGTTCCGCTGGTTATGCGAGTGAGAGCTCGATCCTCAAGCCCCGTTGCCTTGAGTGATCACTGTGGGAATAAGTGCAACCGGTGCCTTCGGCACTTTGTTGGCCCCATTGAATTGGGCTTTCACATCCATCATGAATCAAATCTTGGCCTTGCTGGCCCTCTACCAGCAAGGGCCCAACCCCACATCCTCCACTTGGCATCGCCAAGTCACCCCGGGCTTGGGTGAGCGACGAGAGAGCGGCGGCCCAAAATTGGCCCTTTTGATTGTGAATGTGCTTGCTTGCCTAAGTCTTAGGTTGTGTCACATCAAGCCGGGACTTGTCTCGGGAGAAGGAATATAGCTTGTTTCTTATCTTCTCCCTGAGCGAGGGGCCTTCCCGCCGTTCTGTAGGTCTGGGCAGGGGAGAGTTGGCGGTCCCTTTGGCTCTTTCCTTCTGTTTCTCAAAGGTCTGGAAATCTAGTGCATGCACCTCGAGGGGAGCTGGCTTCTTCTCGGCCTGTCTGGCTCTCTGGCTCGATACGGCCGGGGTGGAAGAATATCGGGCCAGGAATGCCTCAATCTCGGCCACTATATTGTTCAAGCGGTCGAATGTCTTGACCTCAGTGCCGATCATCCTTTTCAGGATTTCCTTTTTCAAGTTCTGTTTGCAGATCTGCACTGCGTCCTCCTGATGCGGGGGATGCCTGCACCTCATGCTGAGGTTCCTCCACCTTTTGATGTAGTCGAGAGCCGACTCGTCGTTCCTCTACCTTGTGGCATAGAGTTCTGCCACAGTAACTTCCCGGTCAGCGACGTAGAACCTTTCTTTGAACTTTTTCTGCATGTCGGGCCAATCAACAACAGACCCGGGTGGCAGGCTGGAGTACCACTCAAAGGCAAGCCCCGTGAGTGTCGAGCCGAAAAACTTCAGGAGGTAGGCTTCATCGACAGCCAAATCTCCCATGACATTAACATAATAGGTAATGTGCTCCCTGGGAGACCCTTACCCATTAAACTTTTCAAACTTCGGTGGCTTGGTGACGCCAACTGGCAGCTTTTTCGCGGCATAATGAGCCAGATATGGCACCCGGTAGACGTCGAACGGCGTCTGATCCTCGTCGCCTCTCTCTGCCAGTTTCATGTCTATCATTTGTTCAAGCATCAACCGGCTGACTGCTGTCGGGTCGACCGGGCTTGGGTAGAAATGTGCGGGCTGCGCACTCGGGGTAGTCAGCACAGTCGCCTGAGGGGCCACGGGGGACCCTTGGGACGGCGGGGCCTACGGCGGGGCCGGTGCTATGTACTGTGCTTGTTGTGGGGGCATGCCCCCAGGGAAGCTGGGAGTTGCCGGGGAGGTCGCAGCTTGCAGAGTTGCTTCTGAGGATTGCCTGTTGCCCGCGGGTGCTTCGAGCAGAACCTCGGTCTGTCCGGACGTCGAGGGTTGTGCGTTCCGCTCATTTGGTTGCTTCTTCAGCAACTCAATCTCTTGATGGAATCATTGCATCATGTGCAACATTGCCGGGTCGGTTGTGAGGAGATTGGGCATGCCCCCTATCTCTTCGGCCGGGGCGTCCTCGGATGATGTGGAGGGTCCGCCGCACGTGTCGCCGGTGGTGACTACATTGGCCGTGAGAGCCGCAGGAGGTTCTTCGTGAAAGGTTTCTTCGGCGCCTATCTGTGCCGCTTCGCCTGCCGCTCTTCCCCTTCTAGTGAGAGGCCCCGGTCTGGCGGTGATTCTGGCCACTTCTTCAGGGTCGGTGGGTAGGGCCCCGTACCAACCAAAAACTCCAGCCATATTGCAGGTGAAGACTCTCCGATTTCTATTTCTCTTTGTCATCCTCCGGGATGACCTCCCCGGGAATACCAACCTGTCGAAGACCATCCATCGGGGTGGCGCTTCCTCTCGAAAAGGGGACTGGCGCGGCTCCTCCGATCGATTCCTCGACTCTGCACTGGGTGCGGGTAGGGCTTCTTCTTCTTGGAAAGTAGAGGACACTGCCCCCAGCAGTCGCTGGCGACCCAAAGGAGTACTACCTGGGCCCCGAAGGTAGTTTCTCACGGCCTGCTTGATCCCCTCCCACTCCTGGTCGGAGAGAGCAACCGGTGGTTATGTGCAGATGGCAGTGACAGGAGGGGAGTAAACCCTGGGTGTCAGGCTGGCAGCATTATGTCGGCGCCCACGGCGATGGCAGCGGGCATTCTCGGGCGGCACCGGCATGACAGGTGCTGGTTGGTAAGTCGGGGTCGTCACCTCGACCCTCTCATCTTTTCGGGCCCTCCTCGGGCGGAAAGTGCTAGGTCCTGCCTGGGCGGGTGGAGTGGGCCGGGCCTCCTTGGGGACTCAGATTTGTTTCAATTTGGCCGACCTGTGAGCCGGTGCAGTCTTCGGCGCTGCGGCCGGAATAGCGAGCGTCACCTTCTATTTTAGCCTCTCCAGCCCTTGGAAGGAGTTGCGGACTGGGATGGTCGGGATGATGCGGTCCAGTACCACCTGGGACCTCTACCCATCCAAGCGAACTCGGAGGGTTCCGACGGTCATGGATTTCCTGGAGTTAGATATGCGGCGCCCCGAGACGACGCCGGTATTGTTCCTCCGGAGCCTCCTCCGGTAAGATGCCGATCCTCGGTGGGACGGACCGGTAGTTTCGTGCAAGTGGTGCACGTTGCAGCCTAGCGTCGTTGCAGGGATGCCATTGTTGTTCTCGGCCACAGCTCGGCCGGCAACGGCTTCAGTGGCCCTCGGGATGGGAGCATTGGTCTGGGGCTCGTCGGGTGCTTTCACGTCCAGTATGTTGACAAAGGCCACCCCAAGGAAGTTAGGGAAGCCCACTGTGGGAGGGAAGCTCCTGAAGCTGAGGGGGACCGCGAGATAGCCACCCCGCACATGGTTCTCGACGACCCGAGGGTCGAAAGTAACTGCCATAGTTGGTGCCATGATGCGATTTTCCTGCATTCGCGAAAGTAGCGCAATTAGTTTCACAAGAAGGGGGCCGCAGGGCCCCTAATTCCGACAAAGAGATGAAGGGTGGATCGGTCCCACCGGGTGTGCCAGACTTGTGGACGCACTTTTTTTAAAAAAAAAATAGCGATATTTTCATTTGTTTAGTATGTGCGTGGGCGTGCCAGTCACCAGAGTGAATATTTATTCGGGCTTCGTGGAAGCCCATGGTGCGCTTGATCTGACTTCGTCAGATGATTATGTGGTTCGTGTCGGGACCAGATCCCGTCGTGCCATAAAGGTCACGACGTCATTTACATCCCCCATACGAGAGAACACCCTTGATTAATTGCCGAAATTAGGGGCCCTGCGGCCGAAAGGGCTAATACTAACTGCGTGAGAAAGAAGCAGGAATAGATTATGTTGGTCCGCATCAGGATACGAGCCGCGGGTTATGTTGGTCACTCGTTGACCTTTTTCATGTTCGGACAGAGGTCCATAATGGAATCGCGGTGAAATGTGAGATTAAACCCGTTCAAATGTCTGCCGGATGCAGGACAATTTTAGTAGTGGCTCGGAAGGGATCCGGCCTGAGGAGTGGGTCCGATTTAATCGAAATGTCGGCCCGAGGTGAGGTCGGATCATGGCCATGTTGGGATGACTCCCAAGGCTCAGGCCCGGCCTACGAGGGCCACATTACTGTTCCTTCAGCACCGGGCCACAGGGAGAGACGGGGCTGCACTGTGGATTATTACTATTTTTATCCGGGTTACCAGATATATATATATATATATATATTCTTTGCTTATCTCCCTTTTATGTATTTGATCTGAATGATTTTTTTGTTTATCATTATTATTATTATTATCATTATTATCTCACATTTTTGCTCATTTCTTATGTATATATTCAGATTTATTTATTTATCATAAGTTTTATTAATTTATTATCATTATTATTATTATCATTATATATATTATATATATATATTCCTAGAGAGAGAGTGGGCCGCTGGAGAGTCAAAAAAAGGGGGGCTGAAGGGGCGTGCCGACAAAGGGCGGCTAAGCTGGGTGTGCCGGCGAAGAGCGCGAGCGGGCGCGCCGCTGAAGGAGGGCAGGAGTGCACCTGGTAAGGGGGTTTGATAGTGTACCGGGTGGAGGTGTTGGGGTATGCCATGCTAGAGTGGCTGGGGAGTGCGTCGGGCAAGGGCTGATGAAGGCGTGCCGACGAGGGTGTCGGAGGGTGCGCCGGATAGAGATTGGGCTAGGCCTGGTGCAGGTTGTGCCAAGGCTGAAGGCAGGTCGGTGCAGGTCTGGGCCGGCTGTAGGTCGGTGCAGCCTGCGGGCTGAAGTCGGTGCAGCCTTGAGCTATAGAGGGGCAAGGTTGGTGCAGCCTGCGGGCTGAAGTTGGTGCAGCTTTGGGCTGTAGAGGGGCAAGGTCTGTGCGACCAGCGGGCTGAAGTCGGTGCAGCTTTGGGCCGTAGAGGGGCAAGGTCTGTACGGCCGGCGGGCTGAAGTCGGTGCGGCTTTGGGCTGTAGAGGGGCAAGGTCTGTGCGGCCTGTGGGCTGAAGTCGGTGCAGCCTTGGGCTGTAGAGGGGCAAGGTCTGTGCGGCCTGCGGGCTGAAGTCGGTGCAGCTTTGGGCTGTAGAGGGGCAAGGTCTGTACGGCCTGCGGGCTGAAGTCGGTGTGGCTTTGGGCTATAGAGGGGCAAGGTCTGTACGGCCTAAGGACTGAAGTCGGTGCGGCTTTGGACTGTAGAGGGGCAAGGTCTGTACGGCCTGCAGGCTGAAGTCGGTGCGACTTTGGGCTGTAGTGGGGCAAGGTCTGTACGGCCTACGGGATGGAGTCGGTGCAACCTTGGGCTGTAGAGGGGCAAGGTCTGTGCGGTCTGCGGGCTGAAGTCGGTGCTGCTTTGGGCTGTAGAGGGGCAAGGTCTGTACGACCTGCGGGCTAAAGTCGGTGCGGCTTTGGGATGTAGAGGGGCAAGGTCTGTATGGCCTACGGGCTGAAGTCGGTGCGGTTTTGGGCTGTAGAGGGGCAAGGTCTATACGGCCTGCGGGCTGAAGTCGGTGCGGCTTTGGGCTGTAGAGGGGCAAGGTCTGTACGGCCTGCGGGCTGAAGTCGGTGCACATGGGCAGTCGAGGTCAGTGCACGTTGGGGCTGGAAGTGGATGCCGTTGCAGCTGAGGTCGGTGCAGCTGGGGCCCGGAGTTAGTGCAGGTCACGAGGACTATGCACGTGGATAATAAGGTCTGTGCACATATGCACCGGGCTAGGCCAAGGTCGGTGCACAAAGGCACCGGGTTAGGTCAAGGTCGGTGCACAACGGCACAGGGTTAAGGGGTGTCGGGTTAATAGAAGGTCGGTGTACAAAGGCACCAAGGGTGAAGGGAGAGAGGGAGACGATGGGAACGCGAGAGAGAGAGAGAGGGTGAGCGGCTTAGAAAGGGTCGGGTAAGGGGAGGCGAGGGTGTCTACCGAGGAAAGGCATGCCGAGCGTGCCGCTGGGGGTTCAAGGAAGTAAGGGAGTGTGCCGTGGAGGGTTGACAAGGTGTACCGGCGAACGCTGGAATAGGCGTGCCGGTGAAGTCCCACTCCTCCTTTACTTATTTTAAGGCTTTTCTTTTCTTCTTTTCCTTGATCTTTATATAGTTTTATACAAATCTTTTTTCCCTCTTCCCCCAACCTTTTCCTTACAGATCGAGCATTTAATCCATTACATCGTCGTTTAATCCGATTCCTCTCATGTTGCCCGCAGTACCTCATTTCGGTTAGAATGTTTTAGCGCCGAGCGTTACATTCGTTCGTTGTTTCTTTTTTCCTTTTAAACACATTATTATCATTTCTACCAAAAATTTGAAAGCATCTCCCCTTGACCCGAGCACGAGGGAGATAAAGGGAACGCGTCCACAGGGAGTGGCGGGACCCATCAACTGGAGGTGGGCGCCCAAAGGCGGCAGCACCTTTAATGAATCCTCGGAAAACCCAAAAGCAACGATGGGTAAAAGGGAAAAAACCTCTAGAACTAATCGGGGGTGTGCCGGGATAGGGAGGTCAAAGGGTGCGCCGGTGAGGAGTCAATAGGAGCTTGTCGGCGAAGGGCGTCAAAAGCGTACCGGCGATGGATGGTATAGGGTGTGCCGGCGAGAGCCCAACGGAGTGTGCCGGTGAAGGGTTGCTGAAGGTGTATCGGCGAAGGGCTTAGCCAAGGCGTACCGCTGGGGGTTGGGGAGGTTGAGCAGGGGAGTGAAGACTGAGGGCTAGCCAGGTGGGCTGGGGCTGAGGAGGGGAGGAAGGCCAAGGAGGGCGTCGGTGGCTGGGTGTTAAAGAGAAGAAGAGGGGGGCTCTCCCCTCAGGCAAACGGGCGAGGTTGGAAGCCAGGGAGGAGGGTATTGAGCTCGTGAGGCCCCGAGAAAATGGAAGAGTGAACCCCCTTGGGCCAAAGACTAAGCGTAAGGCCAGGGATCATACGGGGAAACAACATCGACGTGGAGACTCCCAAAACACCGAAGAAGGAGAGAAAGTAGACAACACACTATGCACATTGGCATAAATCAACGGAAGCAACAAGAAACCCAAGAAGGGTGATTTTTATTCGCGCAGGGGATTGACCACGGCCGGCCACGTACACCGCAAAGCACATTCGTGCTGAAACTAGGGACAGAGGAGGGGAGAAGATCATAAAAATGAAAGAAAGAGAAGGAAACGGGGGGAGTGTTGGGGCCGAACAGGAGTGACTACTCCCTGCCCTTCCCCCACTCCCTCCTCTACATCACAGCTCACTTTCCCTCTCTCACTCTCTTCCTTACTCTCTTTGTCCCAGTGGTCATCGGGGAACCTCACGTCGGAGTCCACCCTCTTCTTTCTCTTCTCTCTTCTTCTTCCTCTGGGCGGCGTCGTTGTTGCTCTCTATATCTCCCTCGGGCCGTCTTCTTCTCTTCTCCTCCTCCTGCTCCTCGGAAGAGGAGGGCTTTTATACCCCCAATGGCTGGAGCATTCGGACACGACAGTCGGAAGCGGGAAGCGACCGGTCATGATGGGGTTTGACTTCCCCCGTCCTTGATGTGAGGGGAGTAGCCTGCGTGGCCCAACCTCCGGCCGACACCTCAGATAGCCCACTACGCGCCAAAGATCTGTAGGGCATGGGCACGAGATTTGGTCTGCCGGAGGTGTCGTTGAAATGCCTGAACGTTGTGTCGCTAGGCTAAACAAGCGTGTCGCTGAGAGGGCCAAAAGGGCATGCCGTTGGAAGACACGGCAAGCGTGCCGCTGAAGAGCCCAAAGGGCATGCCGCTGAAGGGCGTTGGGGGTGTGCCGCTGAAGGGCCAACAGGGTGTGCCGCTGAAGGCCACTGAGGGCGTGCCGCTGAAGGGGCCAGAGGGTGTTCCGCTGAAGGGCCACCCTGGGTGTGCCGCTGAAGGGGCCAGAGGGCGTGCCACTGAAGGGCCACCCTGGGTGTGCCGCTGAAGGGTGTGTCGCTGAAGGCCTCAGGGCGTGCCGCTGAGGGCCCAAAAGGGCGTGCCGTTGGAAGACACGGCAAGCGTGCCGCTGAAGAGCCCAATGGGCGTGCCGCTGAAGGGCGTTGGGGGCGTGCCGCTGAAGGGCCAATGGGGTGTGCCGCTGAAGGACACTGAGGGCATGCCGCTGAAGGGGCCAGAGGGCGTGCCGCTGAAGGGCCACCCTGGGTGTGCCGCTGAAGGGCGTGCCGCTGAAGGCCTCAGGGCATGCCGCTGAGGGCCCAAGAGGGCAGTTCTGAGCCTGTTGGGGGCGCGAATTGTGGCTCATTTGATTTTCTTCGAGGCCCATGGACTATAAGGCCTCTTGCTGGCTGATCCCTCTTCACTGTCATGACTCCGGAGACGGCTTCACTGTAGTGTGTATGCGTTCGGGGAGTCCGGATGGCCCCTTTTCTACGCAATTTTCTTCAGTTGAAGTTGTTGTTGATGCTGGACTAGTTGGGACATGCAGGCGTGCAATTTTGCATGTCCACAGACTATCGTCAACCGGCCCTGAATATCATATAGCAGCTGGGAGGTAGAGCTCGGCTCCACGCTGGTGAACTCCAGCATCCACGGCATCAGCCCCCAGTCTTGAAGAGTGTGAGGGGCGAACTCCGGGAACAACGAGCAAACCCACGCGTTGAAGAAATGCAATGGGCACACGTACCGGGCTTGCCTCGGAAACTGATGGGTGCTGATGTCCCCCAACACCTTGTATATTAGGTAAAGAGCAACCGGGCACAGGGACAGCTTGATCCCCAACACCATTTGACATGCTGGGTAGATGGCGTCCGGCCGAATGACTATCTCGTCTCCGTACGGCATGGCAAATGAGCACAGCCAGTACGTCAGGAATGCGACGCAATGTGTTAGCGGGTCGACCCCTATCGGATTAGGCCCACTCCGGCGTCCTCTGGAGGGGATCTTCACATCAGTCTTGGGCTTGGCGCGCTTCTTACGAGCAACGGCGGTGCCAACGCATGGAAATTCTTCATATTACTTCAGCCCGTCATAGAAATATTACAGCCACAGGGTCATGCGAACCCTCTTTCTATCTCCACGGGGATGCTGCTTCCCGCCATGCGCCAGTTGATATAAATCCCGGTACGCCTTCATGAGATACCGGTATGAATACCCAAGAGAATAATAGCCGTCCCCGTTGGTTTCATCTTAGATCAGGTCGGGGAGGCAGACCTCTTCATAGGGCTCCCCATCAATGGGTAAGCCGCTCAGCAGACTGAGGCTCCACAAATCCAGTGAAGTCTCACCTTCTGCCGTGTAGAAGGTGTTGGTCTCTGCGCTGAAGACTTCTATCATACCGCAACAGAGGCCCTTGGAGATGGGATAGCCGTAGCGGGAGGCGTAGACACTATGGTAAATGCCAGCCCGAACCAGTAGTGGGGCGTAGTTGAACAACACATATTCTGTGAATTCTACTACCCCTTCCCTGAAACTGTGAGCATCCTAAAGCTTCAGCTCCCCAAACTAGCCCAGCGCCAGCTCGTGCTTGAATCGGATGGCCAGACAGTCCAGGATAAATGGCTCCTCCCTGTAGCCCCATTTCAGGGGAGCCAAGAATAGACCAAAGCGGTGTTGCTCGCCCTGGACCCACCCAACAGACATGTCCCACTTCGCCGGGATGAATTGAGGTGCTCGCACCAATATGTCCTCGGTCGGCAGCACGGCCTCGAGCCCCAGCACAGGCTTCCATTCTCGGGCTTCTCCCACCAGGTACATCAGGATGCTTCGGGGAACACTGTACAACAAGCTGTCACGAGCCTATAGAATCGCTTGCTCAACCTCCCGCACAGCCCGCAGCTCTCGCCTCTCTCGAGAGCGGAAGTACTTCACAAATCGGATAAGATGCTTGGCTTTTGGGAAGTCTTTCCAATATTCGCCAGTCCGCTCGAAAGTGAAACGGTTCTTGACCCGGGAAAGCCAGGGATAATCCATTGTCTCGGTCTCGGAGCCCGAGGACTCGGCCAGTGCTGCTACTTCAGCGTGCTTCCTGTCTAGGTCTCCTACATTCAGCCACGTGACGGCTGGCACCGGAGGCGGAGGAACAAGGCCAGCACCGGCAGTAGCAGTAACAGAAGAACCACTTGGGGAAGCCATTTATCTGCAAGATACAACAAACAAAAGATCAGAATAAGCCACGGGCGAAAAGAAATGAAGCTACAAGGAGGCTCTACTACAAGTAAAGTTAATAAGGCGCTGCCAATTTCTGACGAAATTTTGGCAGAGTTTCCCCTAGGCCAAAGGTGTAAGGGAAAACACGGGTGCGCGTCCACAAGAAGTGACGGCCCCAACAAAGTCACAGTGGGCCCCGAAGGACAACACCGGAAGTCCTCCGATCCAAGAAGTCTGCTCCCTCTCCTCGTCGGCACGCCCATGCAAGCTTCACCGGCACGCCCTGGGACGGCCTTCCCCGGCACGCCCAGGCAAGCTTAACCGGCACGCCCCGGCTGTCCTTCCCTAGCACGCCCCGTGCTGTTCTTCACCGGCACGCCCTGGAGCAACCCTTCCCCGACACAGACCCTGCGCGTCTTCCCGGCACACTCCGGCATCTTCCCCGGCACAGCCTGAGGTCTCCCTACCCGACACACTACTGAGTGCCCTTCCTCGGCATGCTCTCCGGCGCCTTCCCCGACACACCCCGTGCCCTTGTCCGGCACACTCCGCGGATGCCTTCCCCGGTACGCCCGAGTGCCTCCCTCTCCGACACACCTAGCATCCCCTCTACCCGGCACACATGTGCCCTTCAATCCCCGACACGCCCGCCTGCCCCGTCTCTGGCACGCCCGGTGCTCCACTCGCCGGCGCCGTTCTCCACAGAAGAAAAGAAGAAAAGGAAGGGGAAGGAAGAGGGAGGAGAAAAGGAAAGAAAATGAGAGAGAAGAGGCAGAAGAGGGAGACGGGGAGCCTAGGGCTCCACCGTCCCTCGAAGACGGAGAAGAGGAAGAAGAAAGAGGGGAAGAAGAGGAGAAGAAGGAGACGACGGAGGAAGAAGGAAGATGAGAAGAGAGGGAGAAGGGGAGACCCCTCCACGGCGATGTCCTGACCCCAATGAGGACGACGGCAACGATGGCAACAACGGCGGCAGTGGCAATGCCCGGCGACGAGGAAGAAGGAGAGAAGGGAGAAGAAAGGAGGGGGGGTCGGTTCGTCCGCCGAAGAGAGAGAGAGGGAGGGAGAATTCGAAAGAGCGGGGGTGGCCCGTTCGTGCCACCCCATCCCCCCTTTTATAGGGTCATAAAAAAAGAGAGAAAAGGGGGAGGAGAAAGAAAAGAAAAAAAGAAGGGGGAAATAGAAAGGAAAAAGGGGGAGAATAGAGAAAACCAAAAAAAAAAGTAAGGAGAAGAGAAAAAGAGAGAAAAAAGAAAGGGGGGAAGAAAAAGAGAGGAGAATAAAAAGGAAGAAGAAGAAGAATGAATAAAAAGAAAAAAAACAAAAAGAGAAAAGAAAAGAGAAGAAAGGAGAAAAGAAGAGAGAAGGGGAAGGAATTTCGACAATAATAATAATAATAATAATAATAAAATACTAAATAAATATAAATATATATACATATATATGCACATATACATATAGAGGTGTGCGTAAATTATGCACGGTGATAGATGTCTCCGTGGGTATGTTCCGTCCGCACGCCCCTATGTGTCGACGGGCATCCACACGGGTAAAGACGGCTCCACCCCTACGTTGGTATTAGTCCCTTGCCAGCAAATAAGTCCTTTGCTAGCGCAAGGCTTCGTGCCTTGGCCACCTTCTCTCATGCAAAATCGCCATTGCGGGCCTTACGCCCGAATCGGCAAAATCTCTATTCTTGCGCTGACATTAGTCCCTTGCCAACGAATAAGTCCCTTTCCGGTGCAAGGCTTCGTACCCTAGCCACCCGCTCTCACACAATATCGCCATTACATACCTTACGTCTGAATCGGCAGAAAATCTCCCGTTGCGTTGGCATTATCTTCTTGCCAACGAATGAACCTTACCCTTCGGTGCAAGGCTTCGGGCCCTAGCCAACAATTACATGCTATCCACCCGTCAAAAAGAAAAAAAAAGAAAAGAAAAAAAAGAGAAAGGGGCTTAAAATAGAGTTGCCACACCAGACTTGCCCCTACACGGGGACAAGGGCAAAAATGGCAATAACCCAGTTGTGGCGAAAACTCGAAAGGGCGCCGCAGGTAAAATCGGGTACCCCGCCACGTGAAAACCCGAGAGGGAGCGTGGGCAAAAGTAAGAGGGGGCTGGTGCCGGTGAAAACCCGAAAGGGCGCCTGTACCGGTAAGGTGGTTTCAAAAAAAAAAGAGAATAAGAAGAGACAAACACACCGCGTCAGCTCCCGACGCCCCGTCGGCACTGATGAAGAGAAGAAGAGACAAACATACCGCGTCAGCTCCCGACACCCCGTCGGCACTGATGGAGAGAAGGAGAGACAAACATACCACGTCAGCTCCCGACACCCCATCGGCTCTGATGAAGAGAAGAAGAGACAAACACACCGCGTCAGCTCCCGACACCCCATCGGCACTGATGAAGAGAAGAAGAGACAAACATACAACGTCAGCTCCCGACACCCCATCGGCTCTGATGAAGAGAAGAAGAGACAAACACACCGCGTCAGCTCCCGACACCCGTCGGCACTGATGAAGAGAAGAAGAGACAAACATACCACGTCAGCTCCCGACACCCCGTCGGCACTGATGAAGAGAAGAAGAGACAAACATATCGCGTCAGCTCCCGACACCCCGTCGGCTCTGATGAAGAGAAGAAGAGACAAACGTACCACGTCAGCTCCCGACACCCTGTCGGCACTGATGAAGAGAAGAAGAGACAAACATATCGCGTTAGCTCCCGACACCCCGTCGGCACTGATGAAGAGAAGAAGAGACAAACATACCACGTCAGCTCCCGACACCCCGTCGGCTCTGATGAAGAGAAGAGGAGACAAACATACCATGTCAACTCCCGACACCCCGTCAGCACTGATGAAGAGAAGAAGAGATAAACATACCACGTCAGCTCCCGACACCCCGTCGGCACTGACAAAGAGAAAAAGAGACAAGCACGCCGCATCAGCACCCGACCCCCCGTCGGCACTGACAAAGAGAAGGAAAGACCAGTACACCCACGGGCATCGCCTAGCTCATCCTTCACCCGCGCTACCCGTGGGTGGGGGGCATTTGTGGACGCACAAAATTGCACGCCCACATGTCCCGAACAGTTCAGCATCAACGACGACTTCAACAGAAGAAACTGCAGAGGAGATGGGCCATCCGAACCCTCCGAACAAACACGCACACTGCCATGAAGCCATCTCTGGAGTCACGACAGCGAAGAGAAATCAACTACCAGGAAGCTCACAACATGTGGGCCCCGAAAAGAACTGAGTGGACCGTTGATTGGGCTCGGAACGGGCTCAGCGGCACACCCTTAAGCCCTTCAGCGGCACACCCCGGTGCCCCGTTCAGCGGCACGCCCTTAATCCCCCTCCTGCGGCACGCCCTTAAGCCCTTTAGCGGCAGCGGCATGCCCTTTTGCCCCTCCAACGGCACGCCCTTAAGCCCTTCAGCGGCACGCCCTTAAGCCCTTCAGCGGCACACCCTATGCCACCTTCAGTGGCACACCCTTTGGCCCTCCAGCGGCATGCCCTTAAGCCCTTCAGCGGCACACCCCTGTGCCCCCTCCAGCGGCACGCCCTTAAGCCCCCCAGCGGCACACGTTGCCAGCTCCTTCAACGGCACGCGTTGGCGGCCCTCCAGCGGCACCCTTGCCGTGTCTTCCAGCGGCACGCCGTTCTGACTCTTCCGCGGCACGCCTTGCAGACAAGATCTTACGCCCATGCCCTAGAGATCCTTGGTGCGCAGTGGGATGTCCGAGGTGTCGGCCGGAGGTTGGGCCACGCAGGCTACTCCTCTGCCACCAAGGACGGAGAAGGTCAAACCCCATCATGGCCAGTCACTTCCCGCCTCCACCGTTCGTGCTCGAACAATTCTGCCACTGGGGTTATACAAGCCCGCCTCTGCCGGCGAAGAACACACAAAAACAGACAGAGAAAAAGAGAGAAGAGACAACAGAGAGAGAACGGAGGCACACACAGAGATAGAAGAAACACTCCAAGGAGAAGAAGAAGAAGGGAGAGCTCCACCGTGGGGTTCCTCTCCGACTACCACCCAGAAGAGAGAGTAAGGGAGAGGGAGAGAGAGACGTGTAGTGTATTAGGAGAAACGGGGAAGGGCAGGGAGCCATTGCCCCTACTCGACCCCAGCTCCTCCCATTCCTTCCTCCCCTTTCTTTTCTTTTTCCTCCCACCGCTGTATCTCTTGCTCCAGTGTTTTGAGGTGTACACGGCCAGTTACGGCCCTTGTCTTCCATGAATTAAAAAAAAAACTCTCATTCTCTTGAGTTTTCTTTCTACTGTCTCCGTTGGTTCGGGTCCATGTGCGTGTTTGAACGCTTCTTCCTCCGCCTTCCGATGGTTTGGTCCCCAGTATGGCCCTTCGTCTCCTCCGTCACGGTTCTTTTCTTCTTCGCATACCAAACTGCCAACAACACCGTACCACTCCCTTAGGCCAATCTCCCCCTTTTCCTAACCGAAGCTTCCCCTTTGGACGAGCCAAACCAAGACCCCTGGTTCTTTCCCCTTTGGCCCCATCCTACTCAGTTAGTCTTCAGTCCAGCCCCTTCAGTCCTCATGTGACACACCTCATCCAGTCTTCTACCGGCACACCCTCAGCGCCATGTAGCTTCCCCAGCTCCCAGTAATACACCCTGGTCGAACCCTTCGCCGGTACATCCCTGGCAACCCTTCGTCGGCACGCCCCTGTGGGCCTTCCCTGGCACGGTCCCAGTACCTTCACTGACACACCCCTAGTAACCCTAGCCCAGTACACTTCCTAGCCAGTCCCAGAGAGGCCTCTTGTCCATCGATTGTTTTTGAGTTTTCTGAGGTGTTATTCAAGGTGTTGCCGCTCCCGGGCACCCACCTCCAGTTGTCAGGTCTGCCACTCCTTGTGGGCGCATTCCCTTTATCTCCCTTACCACCCGGGTCAAGGGGAGATGCTGCCGAATTTTCGTTAGGAATAATAACACGTTAAAAAGCAAAAGGAAGCAGCAAATGTAAGAAACAATGACATGTTAAGAGGCAAAAGGAAGCAACAAACGAATGGAACGACCAACGGCTAAATGTTTCAACCAAGGTGAGGGAACCGCAATCAACACGGAGAAGGTCTGACCGAGCGCCAACTAAGTAACTTGAACATCTGTCCTTAGGGAAGAAAGAATGACAAGATAGTCAAGAGAAAGAAAGAAGAAATTTATGCAAACTGAATAAAAATCAAGAGAGAAAAGAAAAGGAAGAGATATAAGAATGGAAGAAGAGTGGGCCCCATCCTCATCCTCAGCCGATACCCCTGCCTGCTTTGGCCATCCTCGGTACCCTTCTAACCTTACCCTTAGCCGGCACACTTCCTTGGCCGGCACGCCTTGCCTTAGAGTTTCTCCGACGCACCCTATCCATACCCTCGCCGGTACGCCCTCTATGACCCGTCCTCGATGCACCCCTTCTCCTTGGGCCTTCGCCGGTGCACCCTTCAACGCCCCTCGTGGGTACGCCCTGGCCAAGCCCTTCGCCAGCACGCTCGACCAGCCCCTCGCCGGTACACTCTCCATCACCTCCCTCCCCGGCACACTCTTCCCAGCTCTCCCCGGCACGCCTGCTCGCGCCCTTCGCCGGCCCTTTCTTCATCTCCAACGGCCCGCTCCTCCATAAACAAATGCATGTAAACAAAAAGAGGAAAAATGTGACAACCATAATGACCAAAGCAACAAAAGGACCAAATATATATACACATATCTATATATACACGATGATAATAGTAATAATAATAATGATAATAAAAAAAGGGAAATTATAATGAAAACATAGTAAACAAGTGGTAAAACAAGTAATAAAACCACCCAAGAAAGGGCATACAAAGAGAACAAGCAAAAATATATATATAATCGGAGACCCAGATTAAAAAAAGGGGAAGAATAATAAATAATACAGTAATAATCCACAGTGCAATCCCCTTTTCTCCCCGTGACCCGACGTAGAAGGAACAGTAATGCCGCCCTCTCAGGCCGGGCCCAAGGCTTGGGAATTATCCCGACATGGCCAGGCCCTGACCCTACCTTGGGCCGACATTCCAACTAGACCGGACCCGCTTCTCAGGCCGGATCCTTTCCGAGCCATCATTAAAATTGCCGTACGTCCGGCACACATTTGAACGGGTTTATCTCGGCTTCCACCGCGTTTCTATTACGGACCTCCATCCGAACATGAAAAAGGTCTGTGAGTGACCGATATGGCCGATGGCTCGTATCCCGCTACGGACCTTAATGTGATTTATTCTTGCCCCTCTTTCTCGTGCAATTAGTATTAATTCTTTCGGTCGCAGGGCCCCTAGTTTCAGCAGTTAATCAAGGGTCTTCCCTCGTATGGGGGATGTAAATGACGTCGTGACCTTCATGGCACGACGGGATCTGGTCCCGACGCGAACTACACAATCGTCTGACGAAGTCAGATCGAGCGCACCAGGGGCTTCCACGAAGCCTGAACAAATCGTCACTTTGTGACTGGCACGCCCACGCACTGAATAAATCGGACAAACCAATAAACGAATAGACCCCCAAGATATGTATGATAAGAAGTGCGTCCACAGTATGCTACGGGCGTCATCTATCACTGGGGGAGCCTAGGCAGGTGGGGCACTCTCCCCGGCATGTGCTACAAGCAAAATAGAAATGAAAATAGGTACTACAATAATTATAATTGGCATAATTAATCAACTATTTATAAAAAAACTATTGAATTAAAATGAGACTGAATCAAAAGATACCTGTATAGGTGGACGGTGGTACTTGTGTGCCCTGAACGAGGGCAGTATCCAACATTGGGTCTGTAAGAATAACATGGCATAAGTAGATTATATTATCAATACATAAATGCCTAGAAATTTGAATAGACATACCTGCCATCAGAGAGGGTGGAAAATAGAAGCCTCTAGAGTCCCTCTCCTGACTCCCTCCCCTCCCCACTTGAGACTATAAGAATTAAATGATATAAGTAGACATATTATCAATATAAATATAGGTGGAAATTTAAATATGGGTACCTACCTTCGGAGTAGGTGGCAAAGAGGAGCCTTCGGGGCCCTTCCCATGACCACCTCCCCTCCCACTCGAAGTTATAAGAATTAAATCACATAAGTAGATATATTATCATTAAACATATAGTTGGAAACTGTGAACGCAATTTCGGAACACTTCTTTTGTTTTATTTGTTTATTCATTTATTGATTTATTTATTCAGTTTATTGAGTGCAGGGGCGTGCCAGTCACCTAGGTGACGATTTGTTCAGACTTCGAGGAAGCCCATGGTGCGCTCGATCTGACTAGTCAGACGATTGTGTGTGTTGTGTCAGGACAAAGAACCCGCCGTATCATAAAGATTACGACGTTAATTACATCCCCTCGGAGAGGAAAAAACCCTTGATTAGTCGCCAAAAAAAGGGGCCCTACGGCCATGAAATTAACATTAATGAAATAGAGTATTAAAATTCGCGAGTCGCTTGGAAAACGCCCCTCGACGGGATGAAAATGCTTAAATCATGTTGGTCGCTTGCGACCATTTCATGTTCGGACGTAAGTCCGTGTTGGAAGTATGACGAAGATAGATACAAAACCCGTATAAATGTATGCCAAGTTTATGGCAATTTCAATAAAAGAACGGAAACGGATCCCAATGGGAACGAGTCTGGTTTGACAGACTATCGACCCAGAGCAATGCCGGATCACGGCCATATCGGGATGGTTCCCAAGGTCCGAACCCGATTTGGGGGGCGACGTTAATATTCCCTTTACACCGGGTCTCGAGGAGAAACAAGGCAGCAGAGTAGGCTTCATCATTTTTTATTATTATTTAAAAAATTATTATTATTATTATTTTAATTTTTTATTATTATAAATATTTAATTTTTAAATTACTATTTTTATTTTATTATTATTGTTTTTGTGAGTTTGTTATTATTATTATTTTTTATTTATGTATTATATATTTTTTTGCATTTGGTACGTGTGTGGAAGGATGGGCCAAAGGGGCTGAAGGGTCTGTGCAGGTTTTGGCCAAGGTCTGTGCAAGCTTGGGGCGAGGTCTGTGCGGGTTTTGGCCAAGGTCTGTGCACATGGGCATGGTTTGTGCACGTTTGGGGCAACGTCTGTGTAGGTTTTGGGCAGGGTCTGTGCAGGTTTGGGGCAAGGTCTGTGCAGGTTTTGGGCCAAAGACACAAGGTCGGTGTAGGTTTTTGGTTTCAAAGGCCCAAGGTCGGTGTAGGTTTTTTTGGTTTCAAAGGCACAAGGTCGGTGCAGGTTTTGATGTCTGTGCACATATGGTCACAAGGTCGGTGCAGGTTTTTGGTTTCAAAGGCACAAGGTCGATGCAGGTTTTGGTTTCAAAGGCACAAGGTCGGTGTAGGTTTTTGATTTCAAAGGCACAAGGTCAGTGCAGGTTTTTGGTTTCAAAGACACAAGGTCGGTGCATGTTTTTTTGGTTTCAAAGGCACAAGGTTGGTGCAGGTTTTGATGTCTGTGCACATATGGTCACAAGGTCGGTGCAAGTTTTTGATTTCAAAGGCACAAGGTCAGTGCAGGTTTTTGGTTTCAAAGGCACAAGGTCAGAGCACATGTGGGAGGTGAGGTCAATGCACCTCGGGCCTGGGGCTATATGTTTTTTTATATTTATTTATTTATTTATATTTATTTATTCATTTATTCATTTATTTACTTATTATTATTGCCTTCTTTATTTGTTATTATTATTATTTTATTTATTATTATTATTATTATTATTTATTTTTTTGTTTGTGAGTTCTTCATATATTTTTATCCATTTTTATTTTATCCCCCCTTGCAATTTTCAGAGCCACACTTGACTGCATACACTTTCTGAATTTCACTTATGCAACAGCTCCAGAGTTTGTTAATGCACACCTCTTGACATGTGTTGGTTTGGACTGAACTCCGCTTCTTGAATTTAGAGATTGTAATCAACATTGCCATCTCTTTTTTTTGGTTTTCAGCAGATTTTTAAAAGGGGCTATCCCTCTCATCCAGTTTAGTCATTCTGCCGGCCTAGCCTCCTTCTTGTCATTAGTTACCGTCTCTTGATTTCATTCATTTGATCTCTGAACTTTCTGGCAAAAATTTCATAGCATCTCCCCTTAACCCAAAGCGTTTGGGGGATAAATGGGGAACACCATCCACGGAGGGAACTCCGAGGTGACCCCGAAACACAGAGGGTGTGCCCGAAAGCAACGACCCCGTAAACCCGAGCCGATTATAATGGAGTCCCGAGGGCTAGCCTACTAGGGATCCTCTCGATCGAAGGTGCCACGATTCCATTTTCGGAACATGGTCTTGAAAGCCTTTGCCGAAGCATGATGCCATCAATTTTTACTCGCTCAAGGGAGTCACCCGGGATTCACGTCATAAGAGAGACGAGCCCCCGGGGATCCAGGAGTAATCTGAAATTCAAGGGGGGTAGCAAGCAGAAGTTTATGAAGAAAACCCGACTTGGGACGGGTCCCATGTGCCTCATCCCTTCGGTAACATGGTGGTGGGAGCCAGCCAGACACCGAGATGGGATTTTGAGGATGTAAATAAAGAAAGAGGTCAAAAGGATTCACAGATCGGCAGAGGAGATGAGATCAGGCAAAATAAAAAATATACGGACTAGTTGTATCGTATCCATATATACTCACACTAAAAAAATAGAGGGCTACAGCCAGCATACATAGGGATTATACCTCTGTTTAGATACATATATCCCTTTCCTACAAGCAGGTATCATGCTAAAAAAAAAGAGGAGAGGGGATGCGGCTGAGAGGCATATTCATATCATATATATATATGTATATGTATGCGCACATGAAAAGAATGAACACCATGTGCATGAACATAGATCAGGGAGCAGACCCCCTTCATCTCATTTCTTCTTGAAAGAAAAATTACATCAGGGGAGATAGCAGATATCATACATCGTAGAGCAAAAGGGGAAAAAGAAAGAAATACAAGGGATGGGGAAAAGACCCACCCTCTTACAACACTTCTCACTATCTTCTTCCTTCCTTGGGCTTCCACCACTCAAGATCAGAGGAGATGGGAAAACAACAGAAACAAAATAAAAAGGGCCTTTTTCTTCTATCCCTCCACCAACAGGAGAGCCTGTTCTTCACCGCAAGGGACTTTTTATAGGGGATTCGAATCCCAGTTCAGAGAGGGGCTTCCCGTGTCCATTTTTCTTGTTCCTCCCGCCGCTACTGCCGTTGCTTGTTATTGGCTTGTTGCTGCTGCAGCCGAACTCGCAGGGCACGAAGGGAGAGGATTTCCATTTGTGGAGGGGTTGTGCGTCCTCCTCGGTCGTCGACGAGCAAGGTTCTTGCCGGAAAGAGCTATGCGCCGAAGTCCTTGGGGAGGGTGACCCTCGAGACCGGTGCGTCCGCTGGATGCCGTTGCTACCTGCTGGTCTCTACCATGGGCCTCCACCATTTTTTCCATCGGACAATGGGATAGGGCGAGAGGGGTTTCCGTGTGTGGCTTTTCTTCCGTAGGGAGGAAGGAAGCTTGGGGAAGAAGTTGGCTTCATGGGGAAGTTTTGGGTGTATTGTACTGACACCATCTCTTTTTTTTTGGAAAATCCCCCCCTTTTTTTAGGCCCTCTCTTTCTTCTATTTGTGTTTATGTCCTTAAGTGCCCTTCTTCTTTCTTATATTGGGCTTGGCCCATTTGAATTTGGCCCATCCCCCTTCTTCTATTCTAATTTTTATATTGGGTCTGACCCATTTCTTTTGGTGTCAACAAATGCCCCCCAGCTGTGGGTGACGCAAGCGAGGGATGAGTGCGCGGGGTCCGCGGGTGTAGAATTCTTCAGCATATTTCTCTATTCTCCAAGCCGATAGATTGTTGGTCTGGTGTAAATTCACGGGAAAGCGCTCACTCCTTCAGCGAAGGGAGGAGGGGATCGCTTCACCACATAGGCACGCGGACCGAGATGTCTAGCCCGAGTGGGAATGTTTAGTCATCGGCGTGGGGTTAATGCCAAAGCAAGGAGATAGGGTTTATGCGTCGATCTGGACGAAAGGCCTAAGCCAACTGGGTGAGGCCGATCCCGAGAGGGATTGGTGGCTCGTGCTAGTCTAAGGAAGGCTGTTAATTCATCGACTCGGACGGGAGGAGCTTATGTGTTCATTGGTTTGGATGAGAAGTTCAAGTCAAGGGTTTATTCGTTAGTGTCGGCAAAGCACCGTGGATTGACGTGGTTTATTCATTGACACGGGGTTAGTGTCAAAGCAAGGGTCTTTTGGTTCATGGCTTCAGACGGAAGGTCTGGGCCACCGGTTTATTCATCGATGCCTACAGGGGGTCGGGGACCGACGTGGTTTATTCATTAACATGGGGTTAGTGTCAAAGCAAGGGTATTTTTATTCATGGCTTCAGACGGAAGGTCTGGGCCACCGGTTTATTCATCGATGCCGATAGGGAGTCGGGGACCGATGTGGTTTATTCATTGACATGGGGTTAGTGCCAAAGCAAGGGCCTTTTTGTTCATGACTTCAGATGGAAGGTCTGGGCCACCGGTTTATTCATCAATGCCGACAGGGAGTCGGAGGCCGATGTGGTTTATTCATTGACATGGGGTTAGTGCCAAAGCAAGGGTCTTTTGTTCATGGTTTCAGATGGAAGGTCTGGGCCACCGGTTTATTCATCGGTGCCGACAGGGAGTCGGGGACCGACGTGGTTTATTCATTGACGCGGGGTTAGTGTCAAAGCAAGAAATGGGGTATTTTTGTTCATCGAATCCAGATGAAGGATCTGGATCGAAGGAAGGAGGTCTTTTCATTCATTGACCAGGACAGAAGGTCCGAGCCAAAGCAAGGGTATTTTTTTTGTTGGTTCGGACATGAGGTCCAGGTCAGAAGTTTTATGCATCGGTGGGACAAGATGAGGTAGTGTTGAGCTAGATATGAGGGTTTTTGCTACCGCATGGGATGCAGCTGTTTGGTTATTCGGCCGAGACGCGATGGTCTGAGCCAGAGGAGGGAATTTTGAATTATGGTGGGACTTGATGAATCGACGTCCCCCAATGACTTTGGTAAGTTTTTTTCTTCCTTCTTTTTCTTTTCTTTTTCCCCCTTTTTCCCTCTCTTTTTTCTTTTTTTTTCTTTCTTTTCTTTTTTGAATGGATATTGCAGAGTCTCACAAGAGATCTAAGAAACATTCTTGTTCCGCGTGAGACGCGAGCTTTAATTGTTCATCGAACTGGGGAAGTGATGCGTGATATAGTTTCAAGTGCTTTCCATTAAGGGGTGGGAATGGAGTCTCCCCCCTATGGTTGACAACTACATATGCACCTCCTTCGTAAACTCTTTGGACAACATAGGGCCCAAGCCAATTTTCATTTAGCTTGCCTTTATGGTTCGCAGCCATGACTTCTCTTCTTTTGACCATCACGAGGTCGCCTTTCTTGAATTCACGCCCTTTGACGAGCTTGTCGAAGGCACGTGTTATGCAGGCCTGATAGACCTATATGTTTTGCTGAGCTTGGAGTCACTTCCCTTCTAGGTTGAAGAGCTCTTCCAATCTTCGTTCTGCATTTGTTCAGTCATCTTTGACCAATTCATGTTGGATTGCGACCCGAAGTGAGGGTAGCTCTAGTTCAATGGGGATGACTGCTTCTGAACTGTACACCAAAGAGAAGGGCGAACAGCCCGTTGGGGTTTTATAGACGGTATGGTACGCCCACAGCGTCTCATACATCTTGTCTTCCCAGTCCTTTTTGTTAGAACTGACAATTTTTGCGAGGAGGTGCAGAGGGTTTTATTAAAAGCTTCCGCCAACCCGTTTACTTGCGGATTATACGGAGTGGATGTCCTCCAATCAATATTGTACTTTTCAGCCAATCTATAGACCTTCTGATTTCGGAAGTGACTTCCGTTGTCTGAGACAATCCAGTTAGGGATGCCGAATCGAAATATTACATTTCGTCGGATAAATCGGGCCACGATTTCTCCTGTTACTTCCCTTAGGGCTACAGCCTCCGCCCAGCGAGAGAAATAGTTCGTTATTGCCAAGATATATTTGCATCTCGAAGAGGATAGGGGCAATGGGCCCACAACATCTGTTCCCCATTGAGTAAATGGCCAACTGGGTGCTATCAGATGTAGCTGTGTTGGAGGTCGCCTGGTGACCGTTGTATGCTCTTGGCATTTTTGACACGACTTAGCATACCTGCAACAGTTGTCGAACATTGTTGGCCAATAATAGCCCAACATTTTAATTTCAATCTTCACCTTCGGCCCTGCCTAGTGTGTCCCGACTGACCCAGCATGAATTTCCTTCATGACTATCCAGGCTTCCTCCATAGAGGCACCGAAGCAGTATTTTCCTCTTGGCGTCCGCCACAATTCAGAATAGAATTCCGTTTCTGATTTCATAGGAATCCTTTATTCAGATCAGCCTGATCTTTTCTTCCCTTTGCTTGGGCAACTGCTGGTGTTTAAACCATTATATGAGGGGCTCACGCCAGTCCGGTGAGCCGACCACTTCTGCGGTTGCTACTTCAGGCTCCTCTCCTCCTGGTTCTTCTTCTATCATGCTGGGGACCAGTCGTCGGTTGATCACCCGTATATTGAGTGATTCATCCAGTGGGATTGCCAGTGAGTTTGCTAGCTTTGCTAATGCATCGGCCTGTGCATTCTGACCTCGACCGACATGGTTTATTTCAATAAAGTAGAATTTCTCCATGAGTTGCTTCGCCTTAGCGTGGTAGGGGAGTAATTCGGCTTTCGAACCTCAAACTGCCCTTGGATTTGTTTAACGATCAGCATCGAATCCTTGAACACTTGAAGCATGCAGATCTCCATGTAGAGGGCAACCTGGAGACCGATAATTAGAGCTTCATATTTTACTTCATTATTTGTGCAGGCTTTGTTGATTGAGCAAGAGGTATGCTACACCTCTTTTGCAGGGGATTTGAGGACAACTCCTGGCCCTGCTCTTATTCTTGTTTGTCCCGATGGGGATGTTTCTGTTCTTGAAGCACCATCAAAGTGTAGTTGCCAGGTGGTTTGCTGGACTTGTCCCACTTCTAGGGTCTCATCTTCGGGGAGCTCCATGATCAATGGAGAATCTTCAGGCACTAGGTGTGCTACAAAGAAGTCTGCAATGACCTGGCCTTTGATGGCCTTTTGCGGCCCATAGGTGATGTCGAATTCCATGAGAATGATAGCCCATTTGCCCAGTCGCCCTTTAAGGACCGGCTGGGAGAGTACATATTTGACCGGTTCGGCCCGAGATATTAGTTTGACTTCATGTGATAGCATGTAATGTCTCATCTTCTTGGCTGCAAAGACCAATGCGAGGCAGACCATTTCAACAGGTGTATACTTTGCTTCAACCCCGACCAGTCTTCGGCTAAGGTAGTAGAGGGCTTGTTCCTTCCCTTCTTCATTGTTTTGGGTCAGCATTGCCCCCAAGGAGTATTCGGTGGTGGCTATATACAGGATCAGCGGCCGCCCTTTGACAGGTGCCCCCAGGACTAGCGGGGTGTTCAGGTATTCTTTCAATTGATTGAAAGCCTTTTGACATTCTTCGCCCCAGTGGAATGGGGTATTCTTCATCATTAATTTATGGAATGGCTGACACCACCCGGATAAGTTGGAGATGAACCTACGGATGTAGGCTAGCCGGCCTTGCAATGACCGTAACTCTGTCAGGCTTCTAGGAGGAGGTAGCTCTTGAATAGCTTTGATGTTTGCGGGGTCTATCTCAATATCCCGATATCTGATGACGAAGCCCAAGAATTTTCCGCTGGAGATGCCAAAAGCGCACTTCATCGGGTTCATCTTCAGCTCATGCTGCCGCAACCTTTCAAATATAATTCTGAGGTCAGCCAGGTAATCCTCTCTCTTCTTTGTCTTGACAACTAAGTCGTCAATGTAACATTCGACTTTGCTATAGAGCAATTCGTCGAATATTTTTGTCATTGCCCTTTGGTAGGTGGCGCCAGCATTCTTGAGGTCGAAGGGCATCCGTTTGTAATGGAATATCCCTATAGGCGACCGGAAAGCCGTGTGGATTCGGTCGTAGTCCGCTATCCAGATTTGATTGTAGCCAAATGATCCGTCCATAAACGACAAGGCCTCGTGGCCAGTAGTAGCATCTATCATGACTTTGGTGACTGGCATCGGGAAATCATCCTTCGGACAGGCTTTATTCAGATCCCAAAAATCCACACAAACTCGGATCTGACCGTTCTTCTTCTTGACAGGCATGATGTTGGCCAGGCAAGTAGTATATTGGTTTTCCGCCACGAAGTCAACATCTATGAGCTTGTCGACCTCCATGTAGACTTGTCTTATTAATTCTGGCCTCATTCGCTGAGGTGATTGCTTCACTGGCTCGACTTAAGGGTCAATGGCCAGGGTATGCTGGGTGACTGCAGGGCTGGGGCCTGGCATTTCTTTGTAACTCCAAGCAAAGTAGTCTCAAAATTCCTGGAGTAGCTTCACATACTCCCCCCTCTCTTCAAGTGATAAGAGGGCACTAAGGAAGGTCGGCCTGGGGTCATCCTTTGTGCCGAGGTTTATTTCGACCAATTCGTCGACAGTGGCTTGATCGCCATCTTCTATTTCTGGAGGAGCCGGCTGTAGGTCCATGAAACCTTCATCATATTCTTCAATTTCGAGAGCCTCATAGACATGTTCTTGTCTCATTTCGCCTAACGGCAGGGCTCCGGCTTGGCCTTCTTCCGAGGCGGTTGGTTGTTCACTGGGCTGAGGGGGCAGCCCCGCCGTTGACGGTGTGGATTCCGTGCACCTTGGATGCTGGCTCACCTCTTGGGCGGGATGACTTCCTTCAGCCTTTGACTCTTGTGAGTCGTTGTTGGGAATTGTAGTCGCTTCCATAGAGATGGACTCCCAGCATCTACAGGGAGTAGAAGCTCCATGATCATTATGCGCCCGTGGCCGAGATGGGCTCGAACCCTTCAATTCAGCCGATGGCTCGGCTATTTCATCATCCCCCATGTATTCATCATAAATTGCCCCCTGGGGGCCTTCACTAGTTACAGTGTAGGTAGAAATCATATCAATTTCTTGATATTCTTCAATAGAGAAACCCAGTCCTGGATGCTGAGAAATTTGTAGCAATCTTCTGTCTATATTCGGTGGATCCCATAATTCTTTGAACATCTTGTTTTGACTGGAGGGCTGACAGAAGGAGATCTGCTGCTTCCTGGCCAACTTGATTGTATGGCCAGTTATGTAAGGGAGACCTGTAATTGGAACAGGTGGATCATGCATCTCTTCGGGGAATCTGCAATCATCATCCCCTTTTGCCGGCTGCTCCTTGGCCACATAAAATATGGTGGGTTGGCCATTAGGATTGGGGACCTCCAAGATCTTCAATACTTCGACTGTTTGATAGTCTGCATCAGCTAGGGGCTTGATGATCCCTGGCAGGACCTTGACATCCCCAAGTAACTCTTCGAGTTTTAATTCCTCTGGTTTAGGGTAAATACTGAGTTGAATTGCTCTGAGGTCTCCTTCTTCCTCAGATATGAGTGACACCTCTGAGGGAGCCACGTAGTCAGGCGGCGGCGGAGAAAACCAGTCATTGGATTCTATTTTCTTCTTCCCCTTATCCTGAGCTGAAGGGCCGGGCTTCTTCGGCTTCTCTATATACATAGACGCGTCGGACAAGTGGCACTCGAACACCTCGAAAGGGTGTAAGTCGGCGAAAACTCTTTCTTCTGTCCCATTCTGAGGGTACTTTATGCATTGGTGGAGGGTGGAGCCCACCACCTAATTTTTATGCAGCCATGGCCAGCCCAACAGCGCCTTGTATGACGTATCAGAGTTTATCACATAGAATTGCACTTTGGTAGTGAAGTCGCCGAGTGAGAGTTCAAACTCCGCCAAGCCCATGGGGACTTCAATTTTCTAGTTGAAGCCAGCAATTCTCATATCCCTGACCTCGATTAGGTACACATCAAAGTAGTACTTCTGATATACCCGATAGGGGAGTATATTTACTGCAACCCCTTGGGTCAATCAAGATTCTGCCTATTGGCTTGCCATTTAGCTGCCCCCTCATGTAGAGCGGTCTATTGTGGTTGGCGGAGGGTAGAAGCATGTCGTCCTTCGTGAATGTCACAGCCACCCTCGACTGTGCATCGGCTAAACAGCTCTCAAAATATGACGGGGTTTGTAGGGCCGTAATAACGGATTGTCTTGTTTCTTTGTCGAGGGAGAGTATATCCCAGACAGAAAAGCTTGCAGGGATTCTCTTCAGTTGCTTTACTATTCTGCTGGTGGTTCTGACGTTGGTCAACCTCAACTCTTCGGACCTTTTATACTTGCCCTCAGGGTGTTCTTGAGGAGCTAGTTCGGGAGACATTTCATCTTTTTCTTCAAGTGCCGCCTGAACTTGTTGTGCTGGTCCGACCGGCCCTTTTCCTTGTACAAATTCGGCGAAGCTTGGAACGCATGCTTGGTCCTTGTTTATTGGAGGAGATACTCCTGAGGGTACGGTAGGAGTGACCTTGACCCTCCATTGTGGCTACGGGCATGACTGTTTGCCCTCCCGAGAAGATAGAAATTCAGCAAAGAAGGGGACGCCTTGGTTGCTTGCATGCTCCGGGTAGAGCCCCGGCGGAGGAGGAATTTCTACGCCTTTGACTTCAGGCGGGGGAACCTGGTATGGTTGCTCCCAACGCAGCATATTGTTGTGGTTAGCCTGGGGGAGGTGCCCCCACTTTCTTCCAGAGCTCGTGGCATGCTGGGAGGTGGAAGCTTCAACTTGATTTGCCTCCGCTGGCTCGAGGCATGTCTCTTCATCATCTTCTTCAGAAATTCGGACTGTGTGGAATAGGGCCGCAAGGGTATTGCAAGATACGGCATTGCCTTTCCTTTTGCTCTTGGACTTCTTCTTCTTTTTCTTCACAGTTGGTGGCTGCTCCTTTGGGAGTTCACCCCATATGCCGGGTTCTTCGGCTTTAGATTTAGCTTCTTCTGCTAATTCCAGGGACTCAAAATGTTCCCAAGGGACATATTCCTTCAACTGGACGGGTCGGATTTTGGGCTGTTCATATTCGTCTAGCCCATTAATGATCTCTTGAAGCCGTTCCACCGCCGGACTGGGTTCTTTATGCACCCGCATGGGGATGTGTTTCTTCTTATTGTGGGTGAATCTTCTGATGACCAGCTAAGGAGCCGTCTCATGCCAGACAAGAGTCACAACTGGGGGCTCCGGCTGAGGTGTGACGCCTCGTATATGAATTCTTGGGCCACAACAAAGCGCTGCCCTTCTTCTTGTTTTTGACGGCACGATGTGCCAATTCCCTTGATCTTCTACTGGCGCTAGGATATAGGCCTCATAGGTATGTTGAGTGCAGGCCTCTGTCACTTCTTCCGATAGTAGCTGGTATAGAGATATCATGTTTATTGTTACTCCCAGAGTGGGCATTTCATGCGGGCGCGGAGGATCGACTTTGTGCTCCCCCATTTGCAATTCTCCCTTCTTGATTAAAGACTCAACAGTGTCTTTAAAGATATAGCAGTCCTCGATAGGATGCCCGATCATTTGATGATACGGGCAGAAACGAGGATCATCTTTTCTTCTGAGATCACCTGGCCTCTTCGGCTCTAGGTGAGTGATCTTGTTGAATTTCGTAGCCCATTCGAACAAGAGTCGAGTCTTATCTCGAGGGAACGAATACAACTTCTTCATTTTATCCCGAAGGAAGGGGCCCTCTCGCCGATCGGCTGGTTTGGCCGGGGGAGGCTCAGCTACCCCTTTGTCCTTTTCCTTATGTTACTCAAAGGCCTTGAAATCGACCGTGTGCACTTCTTGAGATGCCAACCGTTTGTCAACTGACCTGGCCTTCTGGCTTGAAGTGACGGGAGCGGCGGAGTACTTCGAGAGGAATGCCTTGACTTCCGCCACAACATTATTCAGTCGGTCAAATGACTTAATTTCAGTGCCTATCATTCTTTCCAGCACTTCTCTTCGCAGGTTCTACTTGCATATTTGGACTGCATCCTCTTGATGTGGCAGGCGCCTGCACCTCATGCTGAGGTTCCTTTACCTCTTGATATATTCCAGGGCGGACTCGTCATTCCTTTGCCTGGTTTCATATAGTTCGGCCACCGTCACCTCCCTCTTGGCAATGTGGAACCTTTCTTTGAACTTTCTATGCATATCGGGCCAATCAATGATAGACCCGGGCTGTAAGCTTGAGTACCACTCAAAGGCGAGCCCCGTTAGTGTGGATCCAAAGAACTTTAGCAGGTACGACTCATCAGTAGCTAAGTCGCCCATCACATTAGTGTAGTAGGCAATGTGCTCCCACGGAGACCCTTTCCAGTTGAGCTTTTCGAACTTCAGAGGCTTAGTAATGCCAGGGGGCAACCTCTTGGCAACATGATGGGATGGGTATGGCACCCTGTATACATCAAATGAGGCGGAGTCGCCATCGTTCCTTTCCGCCAGCTTCATTTCTATCATCTACTCAACCATGAGCTTGTTCATTACTGTCGGATCAACCGGGCTTGGGTAAAAGTGAGCTTGTTGCATATGCGGTGTTGTTAATGCGGCTGCGTGGGGCGTAGTAGGGCCCCATTTAAACTGGAAGATTGAGGGTTGTGGCGTAGCCGCAAGTTGCTGTTGCGGGGGAGGAATGCCCCCAGTATAGCTAGGTGCCGGTTGGGATGGGGTTGCTTGCGGCGAGGATTCAAATGCCAGGCTTCCGCCCCCTGATGTTCCAGGTTGGCCTTCAGCTGCCCCGGGGGCAGGATCATGTGTATCCCTTTCGCTCAGCTGCTTCTTCAATGCCTCAATTTCTTGTTGATATCTATGCAGCATCATCAGCAAAGTTGGGTCATTGATGGAGGGGCTGGATTGGCTACCCCTATCCTCAGCTGGTGTTTCCTCAGATGATGTGGATGGCACCCCACCCTCATCTTCTGTTGTAATAACATTGGCGGTGAGGACCGCTGCTGTCTCTTCTGGATTTGTTGTCTCGGCGAGTGTATGCAACACCTTGGTAGCAGCTCTCCCTCTTCTTGTGAGAGGGCCTGGCCTTTCGACAATTCTGGCGACCTCTTTGGGGTCCTCAGGCAAAGCCCCATAACGGCTGGCCACTCCGACCATGTGACAAGTATATACTTGCATGTTTCTGTTTCTTCTTTTCACACGCCTGGTTGGATGACTAGGGAAGGACAACCTTTTAAACAGCGAGACTCTCGGTGAATCTTCTTCATGGCGGGATGGCCCATAGCACCCTGATTCTGCATCTTCTATTTCATCTGGGTCGGTTGGATATTATTGACCGTCTTCAGCAGTGGTGATGGCTTGTAGTAGCCGTTGCCTCCCTAGGGAGGTGTTCCCAAGGCCACGGAGATATCCGTGCACGGCCTGGGTGATGTCTTCTTCTTCATAGTCAGGGTAAACCGTGGGTGGCGATACCCCTACTTGTGCTGGGGGCCCATGGGCGGGCCGATCCCTCTTGGCAATCCTGCCGTGATTCTCAACATGTAAAGAGGCCTTCACCTGTCGCATATGGGCTTGGACAGGTGGCTTGCGAGACGCCCCTACCGGCATCTCATTTTTCTTCATTCTTTCCTTCTCTCCCATCTTGGGTCTGTCAATCTTGACAAATTCCAGCTGAGTTGTCACTGGGGCCCGAGTCGGCTTGGGCACCCAGACTTGCTTGGTCTTGTATGGCCCTAGGGCCGGTTCACTCTTCGGCCAACGGGCCACTCCAACATTCTTCTACTCTATTCTCCCTAGCGCTTGGAATGAGTTGCGCACAGGGACATTTGGTACGATCCGTTCAGGGATCACCTCGGCTCTTCGGCCATTAAGGTGGACTCGAATGCCTCCGATCAGGACTGATTTACAGGTGTTGGAGATCCAGCCCCTGGGAGCAGCAACATTCCTTTGGCTCTTTCTTCGGCGGGATGCCGACTTCTTGCTAATAGAGCCCGTGTTGAAACGGACATGGTGGACGAAACAGCCCACAGTCTTGACCGCCACGTGGTCAGGAGTAGTTGCCGGTGACCCAGCAGCAGCATGTTTGATGGTAGAAGTCCCCGTGGCGGGTATATGGACTTCGACGGGCTTGGGCCCCTCGGTCTCAAGCAGGTTGACGAAAGCCACCCCCAAGAAGTTGGGGAAGCCCACCACTGGAGGAAAATTGCCAAACTTGATCGGCACTGCGAGGTAGCCATGGTTGGCATGGCTTGCGACGACTAAAGGTCCGAAGCTGACGGCCATTGTAATCGTCAGAGTGTGATTCTACAATTGCAAGTAACACAGTTAGAATTTCACGAGGAGGCCGTAGGGCCCCTAATCCCGGCAAGGATATGAAGGGAAGTTTTGTCCCACCGGGCGTGCCAGACTTGTGGACGTACTTTCGGAACACTTCTTTTGTTTTATTTGTTTATTCATTTATTGACTTATTTATTTGGTTTATTGAGTGCGGGGGCGTGCCAGTCACTTAGGTGACGATTTGTTCAGGCTTCGAGGAAGCCCATGGTGTGCTTGATCTAACTAGTCAGACAATTGTGTGTGTCAAGTCGGGACAAAGAACCCGCCGTACCATAAAGGTTACGACGTTAATTACATCCCCTCGGAGAGGGAAAAACCCTTGATTAGTCGCCAGGAAAAGGGGCCCTACGGCCCTGAAATTAACATTAATGAAACGGAGTATTGAAATTCGCAATTCGCTTGGAAAACACCCCTCGATGGGGTGGAAATGCTTAAATCATGTTGGTCGCTTTCCGACCATTTCATATTCGGACGGAAGTCCGTGTTGGAAGTATGACGAAGACGGATACAAAACCCGTACAAATTTATGCCAAGTTTACGGCAATATCAATAAAAGAACGGAAATAGATCCCAGTGGGAACGAGTCCGGTTTGACGGACTATCGACCCAGAGCAATGTCGGATCACGGCCATATCGGGATGGTTCCCAAGGTCCGAACTCAATTTGGGGGGTGGCGTTAATATTCCCTTTACACCGGGTCTCGAGGAGAAACAGGGCTGTAGAGTAGGCTCATCATTTTTTTATTGTTATTTAAAAAAATTATTATTTATTTATTTATTTATTTATTATTTTAAATTTATTATTATTATTATTATTATTATTTGTGAGTTTGTTATTATTATTATTTATTTGTGTATTATATATATTTTTACATTTTGAGCGTGTGTAGAAGGATGAGCCAAAGGGGCTGAAGGGAGGTCTATGCAGGTCTGCCCAAAGGTCGGTGCAGGTTTGGGGCAAGGTCTGTGCAGGTTTTGGCCAAGGTCTGTGCAAGCTTGGGGCGAGGTCTGTGCGGGTTTTGGCCAAGGTCTGTGCACATGGGCATGGTCTGTGCAGGTTTGGGGCAAGGTCTGTGCAGCTTTTGGCCAAGGTCTGTGCAGGTTTTGGGCAGGGTCTGTGCAGGTTTGGGGCAAGGTCTGTGCAGGTTTTGGGCCAAAGGCACAAGGTCGGTGCAGGTTTTTGGTTTCAAAGGCCCAAGGTCGGTGCAGGTTTCTTTGGTTTCAAAGGCACAAGGACGGTGCAGGTTTTGATGTCTGTGCACATATGGTCACAAGGTCGGTGCTGGTTTTTAATTTCAAAGGCACAAGGTCGATGCATGTTTTTGGTTTCAAAGGCACAAGGTCGGTGCAGGTTTTGATGTCTGTGCACATATGGTCACAAGGTCGGTGCAGGTTTTTGATTTCAAAGGCACGAGGTCGGTGCAGGTTTTTTTGGTTTCAAAGGCACAAGGTCGGTGCAGGTTTTTTTGGTTTCAAAGGCACAAGGTCAGTGCAGGTTTTGATGTCTGTGCACATATGGTCACAAGGTCGGTGCAGATTTTTGATTTCAAAGGCACAAGGTCGGTGTAGATTTTTGGTTTCAAAGGCACAAGGTCGGTGCAGGTTTTTGGTTTCAAAGGCACAAGGTCGGTGCACATGTGGGAGGTGAGGTCAATGCACCCCGAGCCTGGGGCTATATGTTTTTTTTATATTTATTTATTTATTTCTTCATTTATCTACTTATTATTATTGCCTTCTTTATTTATTATGATTATTATTTTTATTTTATTATTATTATTATTATGATTATTTATGATTATTTATTATTTTTATTTATTTATATTTATTATTATTATTATTATTATTTATTGTTTTGTTTGTGAGTTCTTCATATATTTTTATCCGTTTCTGTTTTATCCCTCCTTGCAATTTTCAGAGCCACACTTGACTGCTTACACTTTCTGAATTTCACTTATGTAGCAGCTCCAGAGTTTGTTAATGCACACCTCTTGACATGTGTTGTTTTGGACTGAACTCCACTTCTTGAATTTAGAGATTGTAATCAACATTGCCATCTCTTTTTTGGTTTTCAGCAGATTTTTAAAAGGGGCTAACCCACTCATCCAGTTCAGTCATTCTGCCGGCCTAGCCTCCTTCTTGTCATTAGTTATCGTCTCTTGATTTAATTCATTTGATCTCTGAACTTTCTGGCAAAAATTTGACAACATCTCCCCTTAACCCAAAGCGTTTGGGGGATAAATGGGGAACACCATCCACGGAGGGAACTCCGAGGTGACCACGAAACACAGTCGGTGCGCCTGAAAGTAACGACCCGGTAAACCCGAGCCGATTATAGCGGAGTCCCGAGGGCTAGCCTACTAGGGATCCTCTCGACCGGAGGTGCCATGATTCCATTTTCGGAACATGGTCTTGAAAGTCTTTGCCGAAGTATGATGCCATCAATTTTTACTCGCTCAAGGGAGTCACCTGGGATCCACGTCATAAGAGAGATGAGCCCCCGGGGATCCAGGAGTAATATGAAATTCAAGTGGAGTAGCAAGCAGAAGTTTATGAAGAAAACCCGACTTGGGATGGGTCCCATGTGTCTCATCCCTTCGGTAACATGGTGGTGGGAACCAGCCAGACATCGAGATGGGATTTTGAGGATGTAAATAAAGAAAGAGGTCAAAAGGATTAACAGATCCGCAGAGGAGATGAGATCAGGCAAAATAAAAAATATACGGACTAGTTGTATCGTATCCATATATACTCACACTAAAAAAATAGAGGGCTATAGCCAGCATACGTAGGGATTATACCTCTGTTTAGATACATATATCCCTTTCCTACAAGCAGGTATCATGCTAAAAAAAAGAGGAGAGGGGATGCAGCTAAGAGGCATATTCATATCATATATATATGTATATGTATGTGCACAGGGGAAGAATGAACACCATGTCCATGAAGGGAAATCAGGGAGCAGACCCCCTTCATCTCATTTCTTCTTGAAAGAAAAATTGCATCATGGGAGATAGCAGATATCATACATTGTGGAGCAAAAGGGGAAAAAGAAAGAAATACAAGGGATGGGGAAAAGACCCACCCTCTTACAACACTTCTCACTATCTTCTTCCTTCCTTGGGCTTCCACCACTCAAGATCAGAGGAGATGGTAAAACAACAGAAACAAAATAAAAAGGGCCTTTTTCTTCTATCCCTCCACCAACTGGAGAGCATGTTCTTCACCGTAGGGGACTTTTTATAGGGGATTCGAATCCCAGTTCAGAGAGGGACTTCCCATGTCCCTTTTTCCTGTTCCTCTCGTCGCTGCTGCCATTGCTTGCTATTGGCTTGTTGCTGGTGCAGCCGACCTCGTAGGGCACGAAGGGAGAGGATTTCCATTTGTGGAGGGGTTGTACGTCCTCCTCGGTCGTCGACGAGGAAGATTCTTGCCGGAAAGAGCTGCGCGCCGAAGTCCTTTGGGAGGGCGACCCTCGAGACCGGTGCGTCCGCTGGATGCCGTTGCTACCTGCTGGTCTCTGCCATGGGCCTCCACCATTTTTTCCATCGGACAATGGGATAGGGCGAGAGGGGTTTCCGTGTGTGGCTTTTCTTCCGTAGGGAGGAAGGAAGCTTGGGGAAGAAGTTAGCTTCGTGGGGAAGTTTTGGGTGTATTGTAATGACCCCCTCTCTTTTTTTGTGTGGAAAATCTCCCCCTTTTTCTTGGGCCCTCTCTTTCTTCTATTTTTGTTTATGTCCTTGAGCGCCCTTCTTCTTTCTTGTATTGGGCTTGGCCCATTCGAATTTGGCCCATCCCCCTTTTCTTCTTCTATTCTAATTTTTATATTGGGTCTGACCCATTTTTTTTGGTGTCAATAGAAACTTAAACAAAAGTACGTGTCCCTGGAGTAGATGGAGAGGGGAGGAACTAGAGCCCCTCCCATTGCTCCTTTTCATCTTAGTCAAGGCAGAAGATGATATAGCACCTTGAACCATCTCTTTATTGACAATATTAAAAACCATACATATTAGTCACACATAAATAAAGAAAGGTTAACACTATTCATTATTAACACTATTCATTATAAAGAACATGATGTTTACAGACTGTACAAACACATATAGTAAATGACCACCTAAGTGCGACTAAATTTTCACAGATTGTCCAAACATGACGATTCAAGACTTTGTGGTAGGTATATACGTTCTCATAAAAAAATGAGAATATACAAATCAATCACAAAGTCTTGAATGGGTAGGTTCATTGACACGGACTTAACATGTTCTCTCTGGTGTGCGTGTAATGTTAGGTTGCACCTATGCACCTCGACTCACATAGAACACCCCATCTAATTGAAGAACATCAAATTAAATAACATCTAATTCATATGCGCACACCGAATTAAAGATCATCTAACTTACTGAACATCCAAATAAAGAATTCCAAATTCAATAACATACACAAGGCACAAATATATAAAATTTGTAGAAATAAAATTAAAGAACATCTACCCTACCATAGCAGCCCCTCTTCCCTACCCCTACAACCACCCCTACCTCGGTAGTCTATCTCCCCCGCCCTATCAGCCACCCCCACCCCAGTAGCCTGTGGACGCCAAAAAATGTCGATGAGGATCATACGGCATGCACGTCTCGACATTCGAGAGCAAGCCGAAGATGGAAATACCGAACAAATCTCATGCCTCACTTGATCAGGATGAGAACCCGCTTGGTGGTCCGCTACCCGTTAAGGAAGCCCCCAAGATGGAAGATACGGCAACAACTCTACAGCCAGCCATGCCGAAAGCTGAATCAGAGAAAAGTCGGGAACTCCGGCACAGTCTCAGCTTGCATCGAAAGTCATGCAAAGTCTGGGACCGAGTCCCGGAGGGTGCGAACGGAAAATTTTGGAAGCCATGCATCGCCACCGGAACATTTCAGGAATGCCAACATTCACATAAATGGCTGTAGCTTCGACAAGAATCCATTCGGTGCTTAAAATGGCGCGAAAGGGCCTTAAAGTGGTGCGCCTTAAAACAGCGCGCCCCCTTGCTTAAGCGACGCGCTCACCTTTGATTCATACCTCCCTTCACCTTGTTAAACCGGCGCGCCCTTGAGGATGACAAAACCGGCGCGCCCATTTGCCCATTTCTAAAAGTCTTTTCTTCAAATATTTACCATGGCGTGCTCACGTTGAAAGCAAAAGGAAAGCTATTCCGGCGCGGTTACTATTCCCCCACGCCAGATTAGGTGATGCGAACAAGCTGTTCTCTGAAGCGTTTCCCCGGCGCACAATCAACCCATCCCGTCTGCCAGCCGATACCCTGTTTTTGCATCAGCTTGGTGCCTAGAGGGCATTCAATGCTCTGAAGCCCTGTCTCCCTGGGCATTCAATGCTCTGGAGCCCTATATCCACCTCCGTTCGACAACGCAGCTGCATCGACCGTGAAGGCATGCATCCACGGTGGAGAAGCGGCAGCAGATCTCCCGGCAGGCCTGCGAACATCCCGTCCTAGGATGAGCGCCAGTGTACGGCGCGAATCAGCATCATCCAGCACAACAACAACATTGTTGCGAACAAGGCAGAGGTGGCAGGAGTTTTCTCCCCCACTGTCCGTTCCATATATACTCTACCTGCTCCACCGGAGAAGGAGAGAGGAAAGCTCGAACCCCCGATGGGCGATTGAAAAGAGAAAAAGAAGCTCGAACCCCCGAAGGGCGATGAAAAAAGAGAAGAGAGGGCCACCCGAAGAGAAAAAAGAAGCTTCATCCCCGTGTCGGAGAAGAGAAGAGAAGAGAGGAGAGTGAGAGTGAGAGTGAGAGGTGAGCTCGGAGGGGGAGGAGCTTGTGCTCCGTTCCCCCTCCCCCACCGATGTATTTCTTTCCTCTTTCTCTGATATGTTTTCCTTGCTTCGGAGTAGATCCCCTCATGTATTTCTTGTCCCCCTTTCCCTTGCGGATGAATAAAAGGAATGATTTTTGATGGGCATGAGTAGTGTTCTACTGCCTTGACCTCCTCCCCTTTCTCTCGGTTCTTTTGTCATCCAGGGACCTTGGAGACCTGCCTCCCTATGGCACGGCCTTCAGGGGAACCCATCGAAGGGATGAACATCTATGGCCCTTGTGGCAAACACTTGTCCCGTTTGGAAAGTTCCTCACCCGTGAGCTGTGGTCGTTCTTGTAGGCTGGCCCTCGAACGTTCCATACTAACATCTGGGTTCGGACCGCCGTGAGGCTACTCCGATTTTTGAGAGTCTACCCCGGAGCAATCCGATTGGTGGCTTTCCTTTATCTCTGGCAAGTCCCGGTCTAGGGGAGGTGCTGCCCGATTTTTGCCAAGGCTAAGAACGCCCAACAACTGGTGAACGAGTTGAATTAAGGAGGAATAAACTGAGGCCTCTGTGAGCAAACTATCTGAACAAAACACTTAGATGTTCATGCTGTTTCATCATAATAAAAGATTAAAATGGTTAAAGCTCTTAAAACCTTCTCATTACCAGCTTGATCTATCAACAGAATAAGTAAATCAAACCTTGAATCAACCTACGGGTGAAAGGAAAAGAAAACGCAGTAAACAGAGCTTCAAAACAACCTCCATATAGCTATCCCGGCGCGAGTTAAAATGGCGCGGCCATTGCTCCACCGCGCCGCTTCAACCCTCCTCACAAAATCCCCCCATCTCTTCTCTAAATGCTAAAACGGCGCGCCCTCTCCCTTGCCCTCCATATCCGGCGCGCCCCCAATCTCCCCATTGAACATTGAAACGGCGCGCCCTTGGCCGCGCCGGTTTAGCCCTTTTCTTTGTTTCTCTCGACAATAGCATAACCCCCCCCCATAATTAAAATTTTGTTCCGGGGGCGCTGCCCCCAGAAACCCCCGCAAGGGGCGCTGCCCCCTTGACCCCGCGACCTGACCGGGCAGGTCGAACCCCGCGACCGGACCACGCAGGTCGATCCACTTGCGAGGGCGCACATTGGCGAGTTCGGGCTTCACACTTAACAATTCACACCCCCGGACTGGGTGCAAAGAGAAAATCAATGATGCCTTGTGGTATCGGACGTGAACCTCGGAGCCTCCGACATGGTCATGATCCGAACACATCTCGGGCCAATAGTTCGTTAACTCGACCCGCTTCTCCCGGGATCTAATCCCGCAACCCCACATTAAACTTGTCGTGTCTACGGTAGACATTTGCACGGTTTTATCATCGTCTTTGATGCTTCAAACGTGGACTCGCGTCCGAACAATGAATGGTCCGACCGTGACCAACACGCACGTATACCTTGGAACCTTCGTTTCCCAAGACTATGCGTGAAGAGGAAAGTAATGGCGCCCCGTGGCATCAGACGTGGTCCTCGGAAACCCCGATATGGCCATAGTCCGCAACCACCTCGGGCCAATAGATCATCAGCTTGACCCGTCTTCATCGGGATCTAATCCCGCACTCACATTGAACTTGCCATACCTACGACAGACATCCGTATGTCTTTGTCATCATCTTCGGCGCTTCAAATGCGGACTCTCGTCCGAACGACGAATGGCCCGTTGGCGACCGACATATATATCAGGATCTAATCCCGCGCTTGCATTAAACTTGTCGTACTCACGGCAGACATTTGCACGGATCCGCTCCCGTCACCGTCTTGTTTTCTATACGGACCTTTGTCCGAACATAAAAATGGTCCATGTATGACCAACAAAATCTGGATGGAATGAGACGGCTCTCGCCTTCCCCAAACCCTACGTGTGGGAATATCAATAAGACCTTCGTGAGTCACGCGTGGACATCGGGTTCGCCCCAACCATGGTCATCGCCTGACCCACATCCTAGGCCTATAGACGGCTATCTCTGCACACATCTTTGTTTTGGAATATAGTCTCGGGACACTTTCCCGCTGCCCTTCGGCACCGGAAATATTAATGATGCCCATGCAAGCCTCGTTTGGACCGCGGGAGGCGCCCTCGGAATGGTCCTGACTCGATCTTGCACCGGGCCAATAAACTCGCTGATTTCTGACCGCTCTGACTGGGATTCAACCGAATGTCTTCTATCCCTTTAAACAATAAATTTGCAGTACCCTGGCATACATATGCTCCAGCTTTCCCCGTGATGATCACGATTCTCTGAAGCCGGACGCTCGTCCGAATATCAAAATGGTCCCTTGAGTGACCGACATATTTCGAATGCTTGTTTCCCTAGACATAGGGCTTTCCGACTGATTCGAGACCGCTATCGGCTTGTTTCTCTCGATATATTTTCCTGGCCATGAGGCCCCTTTTCTCGGCGATTAATCAAGGGTGTTCCCCTCTCCGAGGGGATGTAAATGACGCCGTGACCTTTATGGCGCGGCGGGTCTCAGTCCCGACACGAACCACACAATCGTCTGATTAGTCAGATCGAGCGCACAATAAATCGTCACTTTGTGACTGGCACGCCCACGCACTTAATAAACACCAATAAACAAATAACCAACGATTTATTAAATAAAAAGTGCGTCCACATAGCCCCTTTCCCCTGCCTCGTCGGCCACCCCTAGCCCAACAATCCCTCTCCCCTGCCCCGTCAACCACCCCCCACACTGGCAACCCCACTCCCCCACCCTGGCAACCCCTCTCCCCTATTGAACATGTGTGCAACATGATTAAATCATTTTATGGTTTTGATGATGTCTGCCTCTTTAGTTGGTTTTGATGATGTCTGCCTCTTTAGTTGGTTTTGATGATGTCTGCCTCTTTAGTCATTAATGAACTATACCTGCATTTGATAATGTTAATATTCATACATTTCAGGTCATTATACTTCCAGTGTAAAAGCTCAAGAATGGCACACCAATCTAGACAACTGAATTGACAGATATCAAGGCATATGACAATATTGGATGCACGAAAATATAGCATGTTTCAAGCACAGAAATCAAGCTGAATAGCATCACACATAAGGTCATTGCATATTCTTCATATGGTCAGTGCATGTCCTACCTTATGGATGATTCAAGGTCGGTGCAACTTCTCGATAGCATGCTACAAGATAATCCAAGGAATGAAGTGGAATTGGCAAATGTGAAAGCTCAAGGCAAACATGAAAGCTCAATGCAAATGTCAAAGCTCAATGCAAATGTGAAAGCTCAATGCAAATATGAAAGCTCAATGTTGCGCCCTCGCACGCGGAACAAAATTCTGATTATAGGAATGATATAATCAACAGAATTCTTCAAGACAGTCAAGGGTGATGCTACAAACATGCACGGGCTGCTAATGGAGTTTGAACGACGGAGTTCAAGACTTAACGGACCGAACCAGAGACTCAACGAATCGACCCGGGCCAACCCGGGCCTTGCCCAGCTGGCGGTCGATCGCCAGCACAGGGGCGGTCGACCGCCCCAGCCAGCAGCTGCCAGCCTGCACGAGTCTCAGTAGCGGTCGACCGCCATCCAGTGGCGGTCGACCGGAAATCCCAGGGATCGCTCGTTTGCAAGTTTCACAGTAGCGGTCGACCGCCAGGAGCTGCAGGTCGACTGCCAGCCCCGAGCCAACCTTGTTTGACTTCGAAATCCACCTCGTGGCCAGCCCCTTTCCATTGAATTGTTTAATCAAAACTCACCTAACTTACCATGATTTGTGGATCTGGTCTGGGGCTTGTTTATAGACCATTCAAAGTCTATAAAACCATTACAAGAGGGTTAGAAACCCTAGTTGATGGAGTTGATGAAGTGAATCAAGGGAGGCCATTTCGAGAGCACTGTAGCACCTCCGTGAACAGTACTTCGGCTGGAGTTCTTCATCCTTCCAAGACATTCAAGCCTAGATCTGAAGCTATCTCAATCTCCAAGGAAGCAAGAAGCATTCAAGGCTCTCAAAGGTGATCAAAGCTGCATCCATAAACCGCTTCATCAACTCAAGAGGACCAAGAGAAGATCAAAGCTACATCCAATATCCTCTCCATCAACTCAAGGTGATTCAAGTTCATATCTCAATCCAGCAACCTCCAAGGAAGAGTAGAAGCAAGAAAGGCTAACAAGGGAAATCAAAGGAGGCTGCAAGGGTCGGTTCAAAGAAGAGGAATTCGAGTTACTGTAGCTGTGAACAGTACTCCGGGAATAAGTTCTTCATCTAATCCTCAAGAGATTCAAGCTCCAGCAAACTCAGACAAGATCTTTTTTACCTTGAGCATATTCTATATCTTGTTTGAGTGATTTCATATTTGTTCGTTTTCCATTTCATTCAAACATTTGGAATTGAGAATCGTCCCTACTGGTGGTTAGTAGGAAGGCAATCGGAAGCTATCTGATTTGCGGTGTTGACGTCCCTACCGGTGGTTAGTAGGAAGGCAATCGGGAGTTCTCCGATCTGCGGTGTAGCCGTCCCTGCCGGCTTTGTGTGTAGGAAGACAGAAAGAGGGGTTTCTCTGTTCTGTGGTTTGGGGCGTGTCCCCGGGTCAAGCTGTGTGTCAGCAAGGAAGCCTCACCGGGTTTTGGTGAGGGGTGGACGTAGGTTGCGGGGTTGTAACCGAACCACCTTAAAAATCCGTGTGTTGTGGGTTGTTTATCGTGTGTGATTGATCTATATCTTCTAACCCCATTCGCAGGTTCGTGTGCTTCCACACCTGGTTATATTGTTCACACACATATGCACTTTGAGTGATCAACATGGCATACACACACACGCATGGTTGTTGCAAGCTATTGCATGCTTTAGTGTTATGCTTTATGATCCCTACACTACAAGACTTATTTCCTTCAAGATCACAAATATGCTTAAAGAAGTGTGGATGTTTCATAGCTTGTAATTCAAGTCTTTTCATTTGAGCCACTCTACTTAATTCCGCTGTGCATCGTGCCTAAGTGATTCATTCACTTAATAAGAGTGGTTTAAGTTTCTGTTAGCTAAGAGTTTTAAATAGGCCAAAGTTTCTGATAGGATCTATTCAACCCCCCCTTTTAGATCCATTTACACCTCACGGGACCCAACATCCCCCACCCAGTCGACCACCCACTCCTCGGGAGCCACCCCAACGTACCCGGACAATCCCTCTTCCCCTCCCCGTCGGCCACCCCACCCCAATATCCCCTCTCCCCTATCCAGCCAGCCACCCCTACCATGGCAGACCCTCCCCCCACACCATTGGCCACTACCACCCTGTTATCCCCTCCCCCCACCCCGTCGGCCACCCCCACCACAGCAGCCCCTCTACCCCACGGCAGCCCCTCTCTCCCATCACATCAGCCACCCCCCCTCGGCAATCCCTCTCCTCTACCCCGTCGGCCATCCCCACACCGGTAGTCCCTCTCTCCCACCTTGTCGCCCCCCCACCTCAGCATTCCCTCTCCCACACCTCATCGGTCGGACCTGCACCCCGACAACCCTTCTCCCTCACCCTGGTTGTCCCTCTCTCCTGCCCTGTCAGTTGGACCCCCACCTTCGCAACCCCTCCCCCCCACCCCAACAGTCCCTCTCCCTTGCCCCATCGACCCCCCACCTCGGCATCCCCCCTCCCTTACCCCATCGGCCAGACCCCCACCATGGCAAGCCCTCTCTGCCACCCTTGCAGCCCACACCCCTTTTGCCAGTAGGACCCCACCCCCCACTGAACCTGGCCCCCCTCCCCCTCCGGCTAGTAGGCCCCACCCCTCCCTACCGACCAGAAGCCCCAGCTAGCCGTCAGTCAAGCTCCCACCCCGCCAACCCCTCTCCCCCACCTCGGCGGCCCCCCGCCCCTCTTGCCAGCAAGACCCCGCCCCCCACTGATGTTAGGTATTCCAGAGTCTAGCTCTGATACCAATTGTTAGGTCCCTTGCTTGGGTGCAACCAGATCTAGAGGGGGGGTGAATAGATCCCTTAAAAATATGCCCTCTTAAAAACTCATTTGACCAGACAAAAATTCTAGCCTGAACACACATCGGATATAACAATGATACTTGAACAAATATGTGCTCGATATAGATACACAAGGTGTCAAGCTACTCAAGACTGAGAGCTGATGACCTGCAGGAATGAGAACTAAATACTCATCATACAGACAGCTCTGCTGCACCATTAACTACAGATCTGATGTACATGATCCAGGGGTGAATGTGCTCACAATGATGAAGACCTTAAAGCCCACCGACAATCCCTTGGACAGCAATCAAACATATGAGCATGAGTGTTCACTGAGCAACCCAGAGTGTGTGTAAATGAGCCTATGTTCCAACAGCAAGAATGCTGCTAAACGTTGAAGTGCTTACTGAATATGCAGTGTTCGGCCATATCAAAAATGGTGAAGTAAAAATGTAGGACCTTGTGAAATGGAGGTAGAGGAAATGGAATCAATCACACAAGGACACACCATAGCACAAGAGGATTTTTAAGGTGGTTCGCTTGCAAACCTGCAGCCTACGTCCACCCCTCACCAAACCCAGTGAAGCTTCACTACACGTTGCAAACGTAGCAAAGGGGACAAGCCCCACACACACACGAGGACGAAGTCCTCACGCCACTACAAAAGTAGCACATGGGGACAAGCCCCACTAGGACGAACCCCCCCCCCCCCCACACACACAAATAAAGAAAAGAAACGCTGCAAGTGCAGTAAAAAACACGGGGACATCTTCCCAGGACACACACGGCTGAACTCAGCCAGAAACACTTCCGGTCTCTCAAGCAGAGCATTGGATACACTGCTGTAAACACAGCAATACATGGCAGGATTCAGAGATTCAAAACAAAGCAAAAATACAAGACGAAACTAAAGAATCAAATGTAGCTTCAGACGAAGTCATGAATCTCTTTTCTACAGGATTGAATTTATGCTCTTCAGGCTATCTCCTTTTTGCTCATTACGATCTGCTCACTACTCTCTCTATCTTCTTTTTCCACTCAGATCTCTCACAGAGGCTCAGGGCTGCTCACACTCCTTTCTTCCTCTTTTCTCTTTTTCTTGTCTTCTCCTTGGGACGAGCTAAGATGATATCTCTTTGATGCATGCTCGGTCAACTCTTTCAAGGTGGCCATTGATTCATATTTATAGAGAGAAGTTTGGAGCTGCACCTTTGAACATGGAGGAATCAATCTGAGCCATTCAGATTTTTGGATCCAAGTTCTTGATCTATGGATCGTGGGTCTTGAGCTTGGAATAGATCTGCAGATCCTGGTCCATGCAGTGGAGGCTTCCCATTGGCTTGGAGTCTTCTAGATCTATATTTATTTTGGTCAGAATAAATAATGAAGTTCATTGACGGACTTGAAACCCCATTTGAAATCAGCCTCCTCATTTGCTTAGGACAAGGAGAGGACGCTCCTCTGTCCATATGCTATTTCAGGGACTGAACTCCCATTGGCTCAGGACAAAAAGAAGGTATCCATGAAAAAGACCATTCCCACAAATGATACCTATCAGATCTGCCTTCTCAAAAGATGTTCTGTAGTCTCAAGATGGAGAGGGACAGTTCTCTGTCCTAGGAACCTATTTCTAGACCTCAAAAAGTGTGTTTTTGGAAGTTTACGTCGATATTTTTTAGTCTCTGTACGACCTCTGACGCGTTGCAAGTTTGACATAATATTGCTTGAAAAACGTCTGGTGCGTCGACGTAGCAGGGTCATGGCGTCGACGCATCCTCACAGCCCTTTGAGTTGCTGGTGGGATGGACCTCCATGGAGTCGACGCAGCTACATAGGTGTGTCAACGCAGCTACATAGGTGTGTCGACGCAGCTACATAGGTGCGTCGACGTAGCCTTGGAGAACCACGTTTACAACGGCTTCTGGGAGGCCCCCTTGTGTCGACGCCCTGAGAGGGCAGGGTCGACGCAGCCTTGTAAGATTCACCAGTCAAATTGTTGCTGGAGCAGGTGAGGTCGACGCAGCCTGATGGTGACGTCGACGCAGCTGTTGGTTTTAATTGGTTCCTTTGCAAATGAATATGTGATGTCAACAATGGAAATATGAATGAGCAATGTGTAATATGCAATCAACCTATGAACATGTGCAGCATGAACCTAGGCAATCAACATGGAATCTAAGCATGGGCATGCCATCTCTATCAGAACTAAGCAAGGAAAAAGAAAAACACACGCCGGAGCGTGGAGCAAAAGAAATAAAAGAATGCACACACCGTGGGTGTGGAACAAGTAAGCAAAAGCAACTAAAGAAGAGATGTGGGGAGAGAGAGAGGACTACTGCCCAAACTAGAAAGATGTGATCGCCACCAAAGTATTAAACTAGCCAAAGCTAAGATAAATACCTTAGAAATAGGTGGATGCAACACCCGCCCACGGGAGAGAGAAAAATTGCACTTCTGTGAACAATAACGGTCGAAGACTGGTGCGCCAGAGAGAGATAGCGGTCTGAGAATAAACCGCCAGAAAACCTTAGCGCTCCAATATACAACCGCCAGAGAACCGTAGAAGAGGAACTTTGGGACTTTTGATCTCCACTTCTTCCAGCTGGCCAGAAGACTTGGGCCTCGTGCTAGGAACTTGTGAAACCTACAAAAATGTGTAGAGAACATAGAAAAATAACCCAAATTAGCCCGGAGACAAGTGTAGTAACTATAAGACAAAGAAAACTAAAAACATGCAATTGGAATGGTGGAAACCTGGGAGGTTGGTTTTTTTAACCCCTGTGGGGCGTTTTAAAAGATGGGAGGAGGTTTAAAATGGTGCAGAAGAGTGAGGAGTGTGAGAGAGGAAGAGGGAAGATGCTTTGGATGCTTATGAGGGGGAAAGAAGAATTAAGAACACAAGACAACACTAAAAACCCTTGGAACTTGATACTCCCTGGACTTAGGAGGCAGATGGACGTGGGAAGCAGTTTTCCTTAATTGGTTCTAGCTCCAGGATGCGGCAGCACTTCGACGCGAACTCTAGAAATCTCCCCCTTAAGCTATGAAGTCAAGGGTTCTATTTATAGACCCTCAAAATCTAGGTTCGAGTTGGAGAGAATCCAGCTAGAAAGTAGGATGATTCTTAGCAAACTCTTGAAGATAATGTTGCCAAGAGTCCATAGAAACAAACAGAAGGTTCTGAGGATGAGTATTGAGGGAGAAATCATCAGATCAAACTCTTAATTCAGCCACGGAGTAGCAGAGAAAGGGCAGTTCTGCTAGAACTCTCTGTCTGAATTGACGGCCTTACGATAAACCGCCATTTAGAAGTAACGGCTGAAGAATGGACTGCCACCCTGCGTTATCCAACAACAGATAAGGCGAACGGGCGAAGTTTTCGTAATAAGGACTCTGCAAGAAGGTGACGGCCTAAGGTTCACGCGCCAGAAGCATATGACGGTCCCACGATAAACCGCTAAAGCTCAACGGATAAGATAAGATAAGGTTTGGGGAAGGCTGTTGGCTTTTGGACTCTGGCGTCAGCTAGAGGTCGAAGGAAGGAGCGCCACACGTCAGCAAATGCACCAGGGATAGGCTGCCAGAGACAATGGGAGGGAAAATAGCATGAAAGCTTGTTAAGCTTCATCCAGCGGGCAAAGAATGAGGAGCGAGACCCAACCGAGGAGAAGTGACCCAAGAAATAGGCCTCAAAACTGACCAAGAAGGCCTAGTAAGGGTGAACAACTCGGAGCATCATAACGATGAGTAAGGAAATGACCCAACTTATTGGTCATAAAACGAGTGTCAATAGCAGCAGGGCACACAAAGCCTTCATATGAAGGGGTCGACACCATGGGTCGACACTTTCAATTCCCACGCTGGACTTGAGGTCATGAGGTCGATGCAGTGAGGCCATGAGGTCGACACAGCCTATAACCCGTTTGGGCTCTTCTTCCTTTGTAGGCCAAGGCGTCGATGCAGCTTCACTCTGGGGTTGACTCAGCCTTGAAAAACCCTTGGGCTTGCGAGAGAAGGAGTCGACACAATAGACCCATGGGGTAGACGCAGCTATGAACTTGTTTGGGCTTTGCTTCTTCTTGTGAGCAAGGGTCGACATTGCCTCTTGATTCAGAACTCTTTTGCACTTTGCTATTCTGCCCAATCTTGGTATTGCTGATGCTGATCTTGCTACTGCTGGTTGGCCGCTGGCTTGTGGCTTTTGGTTGATGCTGATGCATGCAGTAGTGTGGACGCCATGAGACCATTGCATCATATCAAACCTCAGAGCTTGTCTTCTATCTTCACATGACTCAACTTTAATGCACCATATCATATGACACCATGCGCTGACTTTGACCTGAGCTTCATACATCTTGACATCGTCAAATGCATATAAGACTCATCAATGAGTCATAGTCAGACATCATCAAAACACAATATACACACCAACTGATCCCGGCTCCCCGCCCCCTTTGGCAAGCAAGCCCCCACCCCCCCTCCCTGCTGGTCGGAAGCCCCAGCTAACCACCGATCGAACCCTCCCTTTGTGCAGCCTCAATCAGCACCCCCCGACTCCTTTTGCATACTTGTAACCCAAACCCCACCCCACCCTCCACCCCCTCCCCACCAGCCAGAAGCCCCACCTCCCCGTCAGCAGGACCCCCCCAATCTCACTCTCCAATCCCCTAAAAAAAAAATAGATCTACAGAGGGGGAAGCAACTTACCAATGACAGCAGTGACAATAGATACAATGGGATGACGTGTGAGGGCAACACACGACATGCGACGGAGACAGGCAAAGCAACGGCCAAGGGGTGGCATCGTCGATGAGCAGAGAGAGAGAGAAGAAAGTGGTGATCGAGAAAGCGCAAGACAAATGATATTATAAAATTTACGACGGAATTAATTCGTCTCAAATCCCTCTCTACTTGAGCGTAAATCTATTGAATTGGTGCCAAAATGAAAATGGATTTGCGACGAAGTTTAGACTCCATCGCAATTTCATCTCTAAAGTTGTTTTCCAATTTTTCAATAAATTTTAGTGATCTCCATTTTATAATTACTATAATGATTAATATAATTATAAATTAAATATAGAAATATATTATTAACATATTTATTTTAATAATAATAAATATATAATAAACTTAAAATATATGAAATAAAAATGTACTAAAAGTATAATTAGTTACTATTATTTATTAATATAATAATATATACTTTCATAATTATTATTATAACTATATAAATGCTTTAAAAACTATTAAATAAATAAAATATAAAATATGTGCTTTAAAATTGCTAAGTAAATTAAATAAACATAAATGTACAATAGTCTATATTTAGTTATTACTATTTAATAAGTATTAAAATAATAAAATATAATTGTACTCTCATAATTATTATAATGATTGTCTGTTGTGATAGAAATAAATGTGTATTTAAAATAACATAATAAACAAAAATGGCAGCATTGTAAACGATACCCAACTCAACTTTTTGAAGATTCAACTGTTGGATATCCTCTTGATTAAGATCTGATTGTTGCATTTAACTTACATCAAGGTTTGATTATTCGATCTTTATTCCATATCGAAATCTAACTATTAGATTTAAGTTTACTCAAGATCTAACCTTTAGATTTAAATCTGATCAAGATCACCATTGGATTAATTTGCTCTCGATTAAAACCTGATCATTAGATTTAAATTTGATCAAAATCGTATCATTAGATTTAAGTTTAATCAAGATTCGACCATTGGATTTGATTCCGATCAAGATCCGTTCGTTAGATTTAAGTTTGATCGAACTATGAGTGTTGGATTTGCTCTCAATTAAGATTTGACTATTGGATTTACTCCTAATTAAGATCCAATCTTTTGATAATTTAAGTTACATAAAGATATGATCATTAGATTTTACTCATGATTGAAATCTTACAGTTAAATTCAAGTTTGATTGATTCGACGGTTGGAGGTAAGTTTAATCAAAATTCGACCATTAGAGTTAATTTTGATCAAGGTCCAATCATTAGATTTACTCTCAACCAAAATCTGACTATTGAATTTAAGATTGATCAAGATTTGATCATTAGATTTTCTCTTGATCTCAAACTGATCAAGATCTCATCGTTGGATTTATTTATTTTTTCAATAAGTTCGATCGTGCTCTCGATCTAAAGCTGATCAAGATCCTACCATTGGATCTACTCCCAATCTAAACTCATCAAATTCTTACCATTATTTATTTCGAATCAAAATCTGATAGTTGAATTTAAGTTTGATCAAGATCTGAGTGTTAGATTTACTTCTGATCTAAAACTGATCAAGATGCGATAGTTGAATTTGGCCCCAATTTCAATCTGACAATTAAATCTAAGCTTGATCAAGATTCGATCGTTTAGATTCAATTTCAATCTAAATTTGATCAAGATTCAACCATTGGATTTCTTTTTGATCTAAACCTGATCAAACTAAGGACGGTGGATTGACATTTTTGTTATTTGTGATGCATAATATTCCATAGCTAATCCATCTCTAAATTTTGTCGGATTCCCTTCCTTCTCTAATCTGTCTCTAAAGTATAAGAATTTTTGCTATAGATAATTTTTTGTCACTAATTAGTCGCTACTTTTGCGACAGGTGTATTTCCTCGCTAATTCATCGTAAAATTTCGTTCACTTTTTGCGTCGAAAATAACCTGTCTCTGTTACGTTTTTCGACTCAAATTCACCGCAAAACGTGTCAAAATTTATGCGACATAAACATTCTATCGCTAATAAGTATAAAAAACACGCACTTTACAAGATTACGACGAATTTTACTTTCGTTACTAGTTTGTAGCTATTTTTCAACCGAAAAATCTGTCGCAAAAAAAATTGTCTTCCCTCACAAAAAATCGATTGCTAGTAACATTTTTTTTCTTGTAGTGTTTGGGTATCGACAAACTTAAAGAAAAATTCAAAGAGTACAACTTGTACTTCATTCGGATGTCTGATAGGCAATAACAAATGTTAAATAACGTGCATATATTTGTCAAATGTTTATCAAGCCGAAAGGACAGAGTTCAAATTAAAAACATTGCAAGGTAATCATGAAAGGTTAAGGGTTTTTCTTCAAATGTGAGGCATAAGAATGGTTGTTCGATTTTAGGCCTTTTCCAAACCTTAAGGGGTGAAGCGCGATCAGATTTGGAGAAGTGCAAAGACTTTGACTGTGAAAACTATTTCGTCGATTGCTTCAACTATGTTCAATCGAAAAAAGTATTTTGTCAAACACTCAGTTTGCAATGAGGATTAATGACTACGTCCAATCATAGAATGGTCAGCTGGGTTGAATGAGTATGCCAATTGAACGAACTTCAATTTTTTCGACAATATTTTTTAGCTTAACCTAAGGAGCGCACACATAAACTTATGTTTAGTTCTGAATGGATATTGTTTACATGAATTGTTGTCATCACTCAAAACAATAATCAGAACAAGATATAGAAATCAACATTAAGACACGTAGGTCTAACAGCACTCCCTCTATATTCTTCACATAAATTTACTTTTCACAAAAAAGATTTGGATACATAGATCTCCATGAATTCAGAGGATAAATCTCTTTCCGCTCATAGTAGGAATTAAAACTTGACTCTTAAAGCTCTCTTTCTAGAAGAAGATCCGAGTATGACGTGTAGCATAGGTCCATTGGACATGGCAACACATTAAGACTCTATCACACCCACATTATAAATCGCCGAGTGGTCTTTGGAGTTTTAAGAGCTGATGTTGCTCCAAGCCAGAAGCCCCACATCAAATCTGTCATCAAGAATATTTAAAATGTGTCAAGAAGTAACGCTGTTAAGTCTTCCTCTATCCGAATTCCTCCTCCCTCCAATCACGCTAGCTAATGCAGATCAAGAAGTCATGGTAGTGTGGCCGATAATGGTCACTTAAAAGGGATTTTTTCGAATATATCTCTCTTGCATGGAAAATTACATGTCATTTACTTCTTGGGAGTGAGTTGCCCATATATTACTTAATTATGTTTTTTATAAATTTTGTAAGAAATCTCGAAAATATTTTATTATCATTTTGCCCTTTTCAGGATTTTATAGATGAGAAGGCTGGAATCTTATGTTGTTTTACAACGTTTAAGGATTAACTTGTTTTTGACACTTTTTAAGTTTATGGAAGTTGTCTGATAAGCTATTAATTTTTTTCCGAGGATCAAAAATGAGCCAAATAAAAACCAGATGTGTGCTTACATGAATTCATGTTTGTATGAAAGTTTTATGTAAGAATACAGATTCAATACAGACAAACAATTATCCAACTAGATCCATGTATGCCAAAAAGACAAAAACATTTCAAGAGACAGCCTTTCTCTCAGCCCCGTTTGAGGTCTCAAGCTGGTTTTGTATTATTTAACTAGGTAGTTATAGATTTTCATTGGCATCGACTTCTGAGCAACTCACTGTGTCTTCCAACAAAAAGAAAAAAGAGTGCTTAGTAAACATTTCAGGAAGTCAATTAAAGGATATGGAAGCAGCAATGTAATAGAAAGCACATTCTCTCCAACAAAAATAAAAAATGCTCAACAAAGATTTTAAAAATCCGCTTGATATAACCAATTAACTCATAGTCACTCCTCGTTTAAAGCCGAAACATATGCCAAATATGTTTGCCTTGAGATACTTAATTTGTTCTACGACTCATCATATATATGTTTAGTGAATGGATGGCATATATAAGAAGTTCCCGAAGCTCAAGTGCAAATGGCATTTCCCATATATACAAATTAATGGTTGGTTAGGACTTGTGAGGCTGGTAAGAAATTATAATACGTACTGTGAAAACGAATAAAAGAAATTTATAAGTAATTGGAATATAATGCACACGCAAATTAAGTGTATATTAAGGCAACATAAATGTCAGAAACTCGATCATAAGTATGCCACTTAAATATCATATGACTACATACCATCATTCGAGCTTTATCTTTATTTATGACTTTAAGTATTCTTTAGTACCTTATTGAATTAAAGTCTCTTAATAAATAATTACACCTTTTGATAAATCACTCTTAATCAAAAATTTAAATGAGATAATTACTACTACTACTATTTTAAGAGTGTTTCTTGTAAATTTTTCGTCACATAAGCATATCAAAAATTCATTCAAGAGACTTTATAAAGTAAATATATTTCTAAATGATTAATTAACTCATCGAGGTAAGTAATGTGCTAGCATTTTAAGAGTTTTCTTTGTAATTATCTTATAATTAGTTTCAAAGGTCCCCGTAGATGTAATTTGTCTATAGATATTTGCTTTAAAATCTTTTGAGAGAATACATGCGCCATCTCTACGTCGTTAAATTAAGTTAATAATTATTTGGTTCTCTTTTAATCTTATTAATGGGAACTTATTTGAGCCAACTTATCAAATATACTTATATTTAATCAAGACTCAATTATCTCTTATTTATTCTTTTTGTATCGGTTGCTATTTTATTATCAGTGGTAACCCGTTTCCTGGCTTGGCTTCCATTAAGTTGAATTCTCTTTTAACCTATCATTGCTTAATATATTTGACATTTATCATATTTTTAACACAATCAATAGTTTGTCCTTCTTTTTACTTATCTAATAAGGACTTATCTAAATTTTTAATTATCTGACTACAACTTTCATAATTATCTATCTATTATTATTATTATTTTAATATTAATATTTATTTTTATTTTAGTCTTTACAATTAGCTGGCCATTACAACCTATGAGACAAGTCAAGACAAGGTAAACCATGGGATAGATTGTGCTTACCTATTGATTGATAATGTCGTATCTCAATTTTGCTTCAATCCTTTGAAGCATGTTGATGTACTCCCTTTTGTCCATAGTTAACTTGCGCTTGCGGTTGATTTTGCTTTGCTTACCTTGGATCTGGAATTTCGGTTCGTGAGACCTATTTCCTAGAGAACCAAAGTTTTGATACCACTTGTTAGACAGCAATGTAACTCCCACGGAGGGGTGAATGAGAATACAACAATAATCATGGCCTTCAAAAATTGTTTGCAAAAGAATGATGTGAAGAATGTTGTGAACTAAGGTACTAAAACACCTAAGATATATATATGCTAAAATGAAATGCAGATTAACAAAGCGAATCATGGAGTAGAGCGCAAGAATCTACAACCAGAAAACTATGATCAACCATTAGATATATTCTTTATTTAAACATAAAATATTGAGGATGCAGAGGTATGCTTAGAAAATATGCTTCGATCATGCAGGGTAGATCATTTCTTCTTTCAAGGCAAGGAATAATTTTCTTTGAGAATGTTTTAGCTTAGAAGATGGTAGATGCAGATAATACAAAAGAATATGATTGATTTAAGTTTGATCAAGATCCGAGCCTTGGATTTGTTTCCGATCTAAAACTGATCAAGATCTAATTGTTAAATGAGTAATGCTTTGTGCACCGAATCCGGTGCACAAAGCCACCTCAAATTACAATCTCACCTCTCAATATTGGCCCCTCAAAAGGTTGAAATTACCATTCCCACTGCAAAAAGGACATCCCGCGTCAGATATGTACGGCCCCGTGTCAGATCCGGTCGGCCCGCTTTTTTGCTCGACAGGAAAATACTGGAGTGAAATATTTTGTTACATGAATGAAACGTTTTGTTATAAGAATGAAACATTTTGCTTGACTACAGAAACGAAGCGTATAAGTGAAACATTTTATAAATACGTGAAGATTTTAAATGTAGTCAATCAAAATATTTCATTTGAGAGGTTAAACGTATTACACAGAGGTAAAACATATTGCGTATAAGTGAAATATTTTGTACGTATGTGAAGATTTTAAATGTAGTCAAACAAAATGTTTCATTTCTACAAAATATCTCATTCGTTCATTTCTGTAGTCAAATAAAATGTTTCATTCTTATAACAAAACGTTTCATTCCTATAACAAAATATTTCAGTCTTACAAAATATTTTGCTCCTATATTTTCCCGTCGAGTAAAAAAGCGGGCCGACCGGGACTGACATGGGGTTGACACGGGCTGTCCTTTTTGCAGCGAAAATGGTCATTTCAACCTATTGGGAGGCCAATGAGAGGGGAGGTTACAATTTGAGGTGGCTTTGTGCACTGGATTCGGTGCACAAAGTATTACTCTTGTTAGATTTGCTTCTATTCTAAATCTGACCATTGAATCTAAGTTTGATCAAGTTCTGATCGTTTAAATTTACTTTCAATCAAAATCTAATCAAGATTTGACCATTGGATTTTCACTCGATCCAAATCCGATCAAAATCTGGATGGTGGGTTGATATTTTTGTTATTTGCGATGAATAAAATTCCATATCTAATCCGTCTCTAAATTTTGTGACAGAATTCCCTTCCTTCTCCAATACGTCTTTAAAGTACAATAACTTTTACGATAGATAATTTTTCATCCCTAATTAATCTCTATTTTTGCGATGAACGTATTTTCTCACTAATTCATCGCAAAATTTTGTTCACTTTTTGCGACGGAAGTAATCCATCTCTCTTACGTCGCTAAATTTACGTCGGACATTTTTCAATGCAAATTCGCCGCAAAATACTTTGTAAATTTGTGACAAAAATATTCTGTTACTAATATGCATTAAAAAACATGCGCTCTACAATGTTGTGACACATTTTCCTTTTAGCGCTTTTTTTCGATGGAAAAATTTGTCGTAAAAAATCCATCTTCCCTCACAAAAAAATCGATCGCAAATAACAATTTTTCTTGTAGTGATTGGGTATCGACAAACTTAAAGAAAAAGTCAAAGAGTACGACTTGTACTTCAATCAGATGTCAAATTAATAGGCAAAAACAAATATTGTTCAATAACGTGTATATATATTGTCGAATATTTATTGGGCTAAAAGGAAAGGGCTCAAATTAGAAAAATCGCAAGATAACGAAGAAAGGTTAATGGTTTTTCTTCAAATGTGAGGCATAAGAATGGTTGCTCTATTTTAGGCCTTTTCCAAAGCTTAAGGGTTTAAGCGATGAGATTTAGTGAAGTGTAAAGATTTTGACTGTGAAAACTCAGTCGATTGCTTAAATTATATTAAATCGAAAAAGTATTTAGTCAAACACTAGTTTGCTAAGAAGATTAATGACTATGTCCAATCACATATTGGTCCACTGGGTTGAATGAGTATGCCAAAATTGAATTGAATGATCCAAGTATGGCATGTAGCATATGTCCACTGGACATGGCAACACGATAAGACTATATCATACCCACATTGTAGAGATAACATTGATGGTGACCTAACCTAATCATGGTGGCAAGGAGACCGAGTGGTCTTTAGAGTTTTAATAGCTGATGTTGCTCCAAGCCAGAAAAACCACATCGAATTTGTCATCAAGAATATTTAAAATGTGTCAGGAAGTAACGCTGTTAAGTCCTCCTCTATCCGAATTCCTCCTCCTCCTCGAATCACGCTAGCTAACGAAGATCAAGAAGTCATAGTAAGGTGACCGTTAATGGTCACTTAAAAGGGATTTTTTCGAATACATCTCTCTTGCATGGAAAATTACATGTGCCATTTATTTCTTGAGAATGAGTTGCCCATATTATTAAACTATGTTTTTTTATAAATTTTGTCAGACAAGTCTAAAATATTTCATTATCATTTTGCCCTTTTAAGGATTTGATAGATGAGAAGGCCGGAATCTTATGTTGTTTTACAATGTTTAAGGATTAACTGGTTTTTGACACTTTTTAAGTTTATGGAAGTTGTCTGATAGGCTATTAATTATTTGCCAAGGATCAAAATGAGCCAAATAAAAACCAGATGTGTGCTTACGTGAATTCATGTTTGTATTAAAATTTTATGTAAGAATACAGATTCAATAAAGATAAACAATTATCCAACTAGATCCATGTATGCCAAAAAGATAAACATTTCAAGAAACTACCAACATGCAATGGGGATACAAGTTAAGCCCAGTATTAATTATTTGTTGGATTTCAAAATCATTCTGGTGAGAGTAATGCTCTGTGCACCGAATCCGGTGCACAAAGCCACGTCAACTTGTAACATTTACTCCCATTGACTCAAAAAAAAGTGAAAATACCATTTCTACGTAGGAAGGACACCCCGCTTCAGATGGTACGGCCCGTTTTTTCACGCATTAAAGACGGAGCGCACTCGGCGGGAAAATACCTGACTGAAAATTTTGTAAAAGAATGAAATATTTTACATCTGAGTGAAACCTTTTGTTACAAGAATGAAATATTTTGTTTGAATTCAGAAGTAAACCAATGAAATATTTTGTATAAATAAAATATTTTATTTCATGAACGAGATACTTACAAGAATAAAACACTACATAAATGAAACATTTTGTTATATGAAAGAAATATTTGTTATAAGGATAAAATATTACATAAATGAATTACTTTGTTATAATAACGAAATCTAACAAAATGTTTCAATTCTATAACAAATATTTTATTCTCGTAACAAAATATTTCAATCTTTTCCAAAATATTTTAGTCATACGTTTTCCCGCCGAGTGCACTCCGTCTTTAATGCGTGAAAAAACGGGCCGTACCATCTGACGCGGGGTGTCCTTTCTGCGCAGAAATGGTCTTTTCACTTTTTTTTGAGCCAATGAGAGTAAATGTTGCAAGTTGAGGTGGCTTTGAGCACCGGATTCGGTGCAAAAAGCATTACTCTTCTGCTAATTAATATGAGTCGATCACCATTACATTGGACCGTTAGAGTTAAGTTTGATCAAGATCTGATCAATAGATTTACTCCCAACCAAAATCTGACTATTAGATTTAAGTTTGATCAAGATCTGATCATTAGATTTTTCTCATGATCTCAAACGGATCAAGATCTAATCATTAGAATTATTTATTTTTTTATAAGTTGATCGTGCTCTCGATTTAAAGTTGATCAAGATCCTACCATTGGATCTATTCCCGATCTAAAGCTCATTAAACTCTAACCCTTAGATTAACTCCAAAACAAAATCTGATAATTGAATTTAAATTTGAACAAGATCTGAGTGTTGGATTTGTTTCTGATTTAAAACTGATCAAGATCTAATAGTTGGATTTGGCCCCAATCTCAATCTGACCATTGGATCTAAGCTTGATCAACAAATGATCGTTTAGATTCAATTCCAATCTAAATCTGATCAAGATCCCAACTGTTGGATTTCTTTCCGATCTAAATCTGATCAAAATATAGACGGTGGGTTGATATTTTTGTTATTTACGATGCATTATATTCCATAGCTAATGTGTCTCTAAATTTTATGTCAAATTCCCTTCCTTCCCTAATCAAACTCTAAAGTACAAGAATTTTTGCGATAGATAATTTTTCGTTGTTAATCAATCTCCACTTTTGCGACAGGTGTATTTCTTCGCTAATTCATCACAAAATTTTGTTCACTTTTTGCGACGGAAATAATCCGTCCCTCTTACGTCTTTCGACTCAAATTCGCCACAAAATATGTCATAAATTTATGCGACATAAATATTCTATCACTAATAAGTATCAAAAACACGCACTCTATAATATTGCGATGAATCGTCACTAGTTTGTAGCTATTTTTCGATGGAAAAATCCGTCGCAAAAAATTATCTTCCCTCACAAAAAATCGATCACTAATAACATTTTTTCTTGTAGTGTTTGGGTATCGGCAAACTTAAATAAAAATTCAAAGAGTACAACTTGTACTTCAATCGGATGTCAGATAGGCAATAACAAATAATGTTCAATAACGTGCATATATTTGTCAAATATTTATTAGGCCGAAAGGAAAGGGTTCAAATTAAAAACATCGCAAGATAATCAAGAAAGGTTAATGGTTTTTCTTCGTATGTGAGGCATAAGAATGGTTGTTCCATTTTAGGCCTTTTCCAAAGCTTAAGGGTTGAAGCGATCAGATTTAGAGAAGTGCAAAGACTTTGACTGTGAAAACTCAGTCGATTGCTTCAACTATATTCAATCGAAAAAACTCAGATCTAGAATATGGGTCAAACTTAATAGACTTGGTCCTTAAATCTTTTGGACTTCAATTAAATAGACTAGATTAATTGTTTACCATAATTGGGCCTTATAATCGATTTAAGTTTTATAATTCCTAATAAAATTCCATAAAATTCTTAAAATAAACTAGAAATTATTTATATAAATTTTAGGGCACTACATTGTAGTTATTTTTTGATGGAAAAATCCATCGCAAAAAAAATTCTTCTCTCACAAAAAATCGATCGCTAATAACATTTTTTCTTATAGTGTTTGGGTATTGGAAAACTTAAAGAAAAATTTAAAGAGTACAACTTGTACTTCAATCGGATGTCAGATAGGCAATAACAAATGTTCAATAATGTGCATATATTTGTCAAATATTTATTAGGTCGAAAGGAAAGTGCTCAAATTAAAAACACCGCGAGATAATCAAGAAAGGTTAAGAGTTTTTCTTCAAATGTGAGGCATAAGAATGGTTGTTTGATTTTAGGTATTTTCCAAAGCTTAAGGGTTGAAGCGATCAGATTTAGAGACGGTGAAAACTCAGCCGATTGCTTCAACTATATTCAATCGAAAAAAGTATTCTGTCAAACACTCAGTTTGCAAGGAAGATTAATGACAACGTTCAATCGCAGAATGATCAACTGGGTTGATGAGTACGTCAATTGAATGAACTTCTACCTTTTAGACAATATTTTTTAGCTTAACTTTAAGGAGTGCACACATTACCTTATGTTTAGTTATGAATAGATATTCTTTACATGAATTGTTGTCATCACTCAAAATTATAATCAGACCAAGATATAAAAATCAGCATTAAGGCACGTAGGTCTAACATTATTCACTCTATATTCTTCACTCAAATTGACTTTCCGCGAAAAAGATTTGGATACATACATAGATCTCCATGAATTCAGAGGATGAATCTCTTTCCGCTCATATATAGTAGGAATAAAACTTGGCTCTTAAAGCTCTCTTTCCGGAAGAAGATCCAAGTCTGGAGTGTAGCATAGGTCCATTGGACATGGCAACACAGTAAGACTATATCATACCCGCATTATAGAGATAACAGTGATGGTGACCTAACCTAATCACGGTGGCAAGGAGACCGAGTTGCCTTTTGAGTTTTAATAGCTGATGTTGCTCCAAGCCAGAAACACCACATCGAATTTGTCATCAAGAATATTTAAAAAGTGTCAAGAAGTAACACTGTCAAGTCTTGCTCTATCCGAATTCTTCCTCCCCGTCTCCAATCACGCTAGCTAATGCACGTCAAGTAGTCATAGTAGTGTGTTTCTTTAGACAATGCATGTACACTCCGATAATGGTTACTTAAAAAGGGATTTTTTTGAATATCTCTCTTGCACGGAAAATTACATGTGTCATTTATTTCTTGGAAATGAGTTGCCCATATTACTTAATTATGTTTTTTATAAGTTTTGTTAGAAATGTTGAAAATATTTCATTATCATTTAGCCCTTTTCAGGATTTGATAGATGAGAAGGCTGGAATCTTATGTTGTTTTTCGATGTTTAAGGATTAATTTATTTTTGATACTTTTTAAGTTTATGGAAGTTGTCTGATAAGCTATTAATTATTTGCCAAGGATCAAAATGAGCCAAATAAAAACCAGATGTGTGCTTACGTGAATTCATGCTTGTATTAAAATTTTATGTAAGAATACAGATTCAACACAGATAATCAATTATCTAACTAGCTAGGTCCATGTATGCCAAAAAGACAAAAACATTTCAGGAAACTACCAGCATGCAATGGGGATACAAGTTAAGCCCAATATTAATTATCGGTTGGATTTCAAAATCTTTCCGCTAATTAATATTAGTCGATCACCATTTCATTCAAAATCTCCTACTTAGATATCCATCGAAAAAAGTCGTCCACCACCCTGAAGAACTTAATCCTCCACCTCCTGTTGAGAACCATTGTGGCAATAACACCCCAAAAGCCCAGGGCAAATGACAGAACCAACCATGAGTAGAACAAAATGGAATTATCCCAGAGGCTGGGGCCTTCTTCAATATCAGCTTCTTTTTGGTCGTCGTCGACCGCATCGGAAGAGCAATTTCTTTCAAGTGGTGGTGCTCCACACAATTCCGGGTTACCTTCGAAGTCACTTTTAGAGAAGGTGGAGAACTGTCCCTGGGAAGGGATCTCACCAGACAAGTTGTTGAAGGCAACACAGAAAGTGGAGAGGAAGTGGAGTTGGACCGTTTCATGTGGGATTGAGCCGTTGAGATTGTTGTGAGACAGATCCAAACTTTCCAGGCTTTCCATGTTACCCATTGACCTCGGCAGAGAGCCTTCCAAATGGTTGTTCGACAAGTTCAATGACCGCAGCCCCTTCAATTCTCCAATCTCCCAAGGAATAACACCGTCAAGTCGGTTAGATGACATATCGAGGCCGGCCATCATGTTGAGAGGAACACCTTGATAGGGAATCAACAATCTTTTTGAAGCGAAGCCCATTACGTCACCAGGTCTCGGAACCCAGTCATCGTTGCCGTCTGTCCCGGCCTTACGGTTCCAAAATGAAATGTTGGTTAAGCAAGGTGGAATTTTGCCAGTCAAGTTGTTCCCAAAGAGATCTAAGAGGTGTAGATGTTGCATCCCACACAGGTGGTGGGTTGGAAGATGGCCTTGGAGACGATTCTTTCTTAAGGAGAGTGCGATCATAGAGGGAACACTTGGCAGACAATGGGAGAGAGAGCACTTCAAGTGATTGTGTCCAACATCAAGAGCTACTAAATTAGAAAAGTTGGATACCATGGGGGGAATCGACCCCGTGAAACTGTTGTGATGGAGATACAAGAATTTTAAAGCCGGCATGTAAGTGTCCTTGGGGAGCATCTCCCCGACCAATTGATTGCATGACACATTCAAATATTCTAATGCGGTCTGATTCCTAGTCAAGGTGTGGGGTAGTTTACCAGATAACTGGTTGTCACTTAGATCTAGGAAAAGCAAATAAGGAGCTTGTCCCAAGGATGGGGGAATGGGTCCTTCCAACTGATTCCCGGCCATTAACAAACATCCTAAATTTGGAAAGAAGAAGCCGACGTCGGTGGGAAGTGATCCATGTAGCAGATTATGAGACAAATCAATATAAGAAAGATCACGAGATGCATTACAGGATGGCGCCAGATGGAATGTGCCACCAAGCTTGTTCCCTCGCAGTCTTAGGACGGATAGACTTGAAATATTGCAGAGCACCCAAAGGGGTAATGTCCCCGTCATTTGGTTATCTTCTAATTGTAGGATGGCTAATCTAGTTTGTGTGGAGATGAAACCTGCAGGGAACCTGCCCCCACCACCACCACCATTGCCCTTGTTTACCACACTACAGCCATAGATGATTAAGAGTCTCAGTTGAAAAGATGGAACCCATGAGGGGGACTCGATCTCGATCTCTAGCCCATACTTGGAAGACCCGATGAATATCTCCTCGAGATTCGAGAGGTTCGCGAATGCGGAAAATGAAAAAGTGCCTTCCAGCCGACCTCCTCCAATCAGAACTCGTGTTAATTTGGTTAGATTGGGGAAGATGGAAGGAGGGATGCTCCCCTGGAACTCATTATTCTGAAGATGAAGCCATTCGAGGTTGTGCAAATTTCCCAAACACGAAGGGATGGTCCCGTTACGGCGGTTACCAGAGAGGTCAAGCTCCTTGAGGTGTCTCAAGTTGCATAAACCTGTGGAGTAAGTAAATAGTGAGAGCATGGAGATGAAAGAGTATATATGCTCGTATTCATGAGATGCACTACTTACCCTCAGGAATGGTGCCGCTGATCTCATTATCATACAAATTTAACCTCTCGAGGTTGTGCAAGTTTCCCAAACAAGAAGGGATTGTCCCGTTAATGCGGTTATAAAAGAATTGGAGGCTTGTCAGTGTACGGATGTTGCATAAACCTATAGAGTAAAAAACAGAGCGCGGAGATGAAAGGGAGATGATACATAATCAGGAACATAGGATTATATATGTATTTAGTGACAAAAATGTATACGGGGAGTCTGATAAGCGAAGTAACGTATAGATAGATAAATGAAGTTAAACACATATGAACCTCGGTTAATTTAATTTGGTTGCCGCTATCGGATGCACTTACCGTGAAGAAAGGTGCTGCCACTGATGTTGTTTTCCCTCAATCGTAATCTCTCGAGGTTGTGCAAGTTTCCGAAACAAGACGAAGGGATCATGCTCTCATGAAGGCTGTTTTTAACCAACTCGATGCTTGTCAGAGAGCGCATGTTGCATAAAACTGCAAAAGGAAACAGAGGGCGAAGAAAGAAAGTGAGAACATATAATGACGTCAGATAGGGAGACTAACTATATACACACATTTAGTGAGAAGAACATAATATCTATTTATATATATGCTGGGGCGCCAAGTAAGTAAAGTAATAAACAAATCTCGGTTTTTACTACAAGTATCAGATGATGCACTTACCCTCGGGAAAGGTGCTGTCGATCCCACTCAAACTCAACTCCTCGAGGTTGTTCAAGTTCCCCAAACAAGAAGGGATGCTCCTGCATGTTAAGATCATCACTAGTTAATTAAGAGGAGGCGTGTCAGGGAGTGGACAATATTATTGCACAAGCAGTACTACTGGGGGGATGATGGGGCCTTACCACGACGATGAGTTCACTCTGTGGAGGTGAAGCTGCTTGAGGTGTTTGAAGTTGCATAAAACTGCAGAGCAGATAAAAGGGAGGGAGGGTTAATTAAAAAGGGTGAGACTATACAATTAATTAATGACCATATCATATGTATGCCTAGCTAGCTAGTGAGCGAGTACACTGCTAGCTTGACATATATGCACTGTGAGACACACTACGTACGGATGATCACTTACGGTTGGGTAAGGTGGCGCTGATCGTGTTCCACACCAGGTCTAAACTCTCTAGCTCCTTGAACTGCACCAACGTCGAGGCCAAGTTGGGCGATATGTCCTCCAGTGGCAGATCGATGCGTATAACGCGGCCGGTGTGGTTGTTGCAGGTGATGCCCCTCCAGTGGCAGCAGTCCTCTCCTCCTGCAACACCCGGCCAGTCTCGCAAGACGGAGGAGTACTCCTTCATCTGCAGCAGAGCCCTCCTCTCCTCGTCGTGGCACCGCGGCAGCAGCCCTGCGCACCCGTAGTTACCAGTACAGGAGGCCACAACGACAGTGACGAGGACGATCATCGAGATGTTCACCACCATCAGTAGTACATCCCCGCGTGTTGTTGATGTTGGTAATGCAGCACCACCCCCACGCCCCATGGTTTGCTAATTATTTTCCCTTTAACCTATCAAATCTATTTATATCCCATGCACAAGGCTGGCTGGCTGGCCACACACTATATATATATATAAATATATATGTATGTATCGCCACCTTGTATGTATATATATACATGTTTTATACTACGTACATCCACACTGATGCTTCCCCTGTATATGGCAGACGATCATTCAACCGATGGAATTAAAAGTCTCCCAACCTATATATAGCTCGTCAATAATCTAAAATTAAATAGCACTCAATATTGTTGCGAGAGAAGACTTGGAACTATATATATATATATATATATATATATATATATATATATATATATATCCCGTCTTATCCCTTTTGTCGGGAGCGTGGAAAAATGACAACTGTTACTTCACAGCCCCCCCGTCAAGCACGTTGCTCTGTACAGAGCTGATTGATTGGACCGCCAGAAAAATAATGGCCACAAGTCAGTGATGGCTAAACGCTCATTAAAGTGAGGGGTGTGTGTGTGCGCGCGCGCGCGGAGGGGGGGGGGGGTGACAACAACATTCACTGTGGATAGAAGGGCGCACCGTTGTGATCCACACGATAACACATCATAGCATGATATATGGCATCCCCTGCCCAATTTTAATACTGCATCCGGCCAGTAGCCCTGTTGCCCCCACTGCATGTGAGGGCAACAGGAAGATTGTGTGAGAGAGAGCGTGGATTCTTTGACGATTTCTCTTTCATCGGATGTGATAGTCTCTCGATAATCCCGCTAACAATTTGACCCTTAGCGCCACTTTGTTTCAGGATTAAACATATCCCGGTTATATTTATGGGTTCCTCACTTACACCTTTTTACTTTGGTATGGGATTGGGTTAAATTATCTCACCTGTGGAGGTGAGATAGTTTAACATGGCTTAAGTCTATTTAATCTACTTTTAAGTAGATTATCTAAAAAAGCTCCCGCCAAATCAAAGAGAGATAAATTACATCAAAAAGTAACTTATTCTTATGTTAAACCCCAAACAAAGCGGCGCATAATGAACCTGGTCACTTATTACACGTTTGTTTGCTAATCCCGTCTCACACCTGTGTGTGCAAATTGCGTAGACTGAGAATTTGAAGTCTCCCTACTACTCATGCTTGCAATAAGATTTAGATGAGTATCACTTCCAAGTCAAGTGAGTCAATGATGTGATGGTCAAAGTTGTTTAGGGACGGCGTTACGTGTGGAAGGGAAAAAAATAAAGAAGCGTTCACACGTGCCACATCCATTGCACACTTCAGCTGTTGTTGGTATGTGCAGTTGTGAATTGTTAATTTGAAAAAAGAATGCCTCCCAGGAAAACCAACTCCCATACCCATTAATATTTTTTAAGTAGTTATTTGATATGTTTTATATGCTGCACCGCATTGCCTGCTCCACCTCATGCCGTGTAGCTCAATTCCTGTTTCAAAATACATATTTTTCTTGGTCGGTCTCACTCCAACATGTACGTCGTGCCATCTGATAAATGATATAATGGTTGAACAAATAATAAAAAAACACTCAAAATAAGTTCAAATCGGTCGATCAGTTATTTTGGGTAAAGAGAGTGCCCGATCTTTATTAATCATTTTTTCAGTCATCCGATCAAAAATCAAACGATTTTGATGGGGGCGACTTTAGAAATATTTTTTTAAAAAATAACTTTTTTGAGCTGCACGTGTAGCAACTCTAACTCTTATTAGATTGAATCATCTAATTAAGTTAGAACTAAAGTGTTGAGTGAAAAGAAAGCCCTAGAGAGGGAAAATCTCACCGCCCGTACGGAGAGGTCGAACGAGATCCAACCTTGACCGAACGAGGTCCAACTCCTCAAAGTGGCAGCCCCCGGGCCCACTTACTATAAAGCCCAAAAACTCACTCGGAACAAGCGCTTCCTAGGCGGCCTTCGGGTTGGGAAGTCCGAGCATCAGTCGATCGGGAAAGCTCCCTCGGAGCCCCCTATTCTTTGTCCCGACCCAGCACTTACCGCTCGGGAGGCCACTCCTGAACAAGTGCCGTTCGCTCGGGCTCGCTGATGGAAGCTTATTGATACGGCCGTTGCGAATCCCTTAATGGTAGGAAGCTCAATCGGGACAAAGGGAAACCAAGAGTCCGCGCGCCGTAAGGAGCCCGCTTGAAGGACGTAACCCCCTTGAAACTCCTCCGCTTACAGAGATCAATTCGCACAACATGCCATTATTTAAATAGGGCATGCCCTACTACAAGAAGGTAAGCCTAAGCAAGGCAAGAGCCAATAACCCTGAGCAGGAACCACTTCACCTTTTGGTGGAGAGGGATCTCACGCTCCCATTTTCTTCCCAACTTTTCTCTTCGCACCAGTGCTCTACTAACTGTGCTGACTTAAGCATCAGAGGGTCTTCCTCGGGGATCTATCCCTGGGCACCTCTGACTATTTTCCCTTCTTGCAGTTCATATTTCAAGGGTACGTGGCCGTCCCCTTCCTCGCTCAGGAGCAGCGTGAGATCGCCCCTCTTCATCTGGCGCCATCTGTGGGAAACACATAAAGAGCCATCATGGTGCAAAGAAGTTCTGGTAGGAGGGTTGCCGGCGATGGGAAAAGCCCTGGTGACGGAGGAAGGCACACCTTCCCTCCTCACGGAGCATTCCCCGTCCGGCGACCAAGCCAACGAGCTACCTCCATCAGTGGCGGGAGAATAGCTTCCCAGCGGGAGCACCGACGCCCTCCAAACCCTCAACACAAAATTGGATGTCCTCGTGGATCTCATGAGGGCCCAGGTGGCCAAGGAGGAGAAGTCACAGCTCCCCAGGAAAAGCCCACCACGTGGAGATGTAAGGTTTCGCACAGCACCTACGGGCGACGCAGCGGATAACAAAAATTTCATTTGCCCGATCCCGGTGTTATGGAAAGCTTAATGTGTGCTCTAATAGGTGTTTGTAAGACCCTAATTACGGGTTGCGTGTTTCACCTTGCGCGGAACGACGCTGTCCGCGATGCCCGATACAGAATATCGAGCCGCACAGCTGTACGGCCTCTAAAGTAGATTCACACGGACCCTTGCGCAGCGACGGTACCTCCCCGGCACAACTTTCCTCGACTCTATCACCTTCTGGAGAGAGAGAGAGCAAGGGGGAGAAAGGGGGGAGGCTAAACCTTTCCCTTAAGCCTAATGCTTGATTAGCTTAAGGGTTGGGAAGGAGAGTTCGAATGAACTCACGTAGGATTATATATAGAGAGATTTAGTCATTTCTGAAAGGGCTCCAAAAGACCAAAATTATATATATATCATGTCCACTATTATACATATGTATTAAGCTCCATTTACACTCCTTTTCAAAAGGAATTAATACATACACTTGTATAATAATAATCCGTCACCCAAGAATCCATTGTGTGTGATCCTCTAGGCCCATAGTCACTTTAGTTTAAGGCCCATTAACTTCTCATTCTCAATTAGAAGTAAATTAAACGTATTCTTCGCTTCTACCGGAGCCGAAGAATAGTTTAATTTATTCCGAACCTTTGATCACGTTGGGTCAAGCAAATCCGCGTGATCCTAGACGACGCCGGGTTTAAACCAGCCTGTCTGGTACCTGTAAGTCCACAGTTACCGCATCGATATAATCCCTCGCTCCTTCTATGAGTCTGGTACGATCGAGGGTATGATTTCTGTCAAACTCCATGATCGTGCCATTTGACTATGACCTCCTTAAAGTGTATGACGTCCGTTCTAAACGAACTCACACGACCCTGGCCAGGGATTTAACGGAGCGTTAATGTCATGACCCATTAACTGTCTGATATATACCCGACAGTGAGCGATCCCCTCTTGACCATTGATGATCTTCACACGTATCCTGTAGTGGTTAATGACTCGGCAACTCATGACTTATGGTTAAAGTCACTTAGCTAAGTAATTAAACCATTCCAGTCCTCGTGTAAGATCCGATCAATGTCTCAGGTCAAAGGACCAACGATGCTACTGAGACCGTTGGATCTTCAGTTGACATTAGGTATAATCAACCATCTGAAGATCCAATAGCGGATCAGTTCAGTGCACATCCTCCAAGGACATACACCTACACATATGTGTTGGTGCCCCGCACCAATGACCATGAGACTGGTCACTGACACATCATGTGTACTGGTTTAATAGGTAATCAAAGTCCCCGAGTGATTACCCTCCAACCAGGAACAGTTTAAGGTATGTGTTCATGTAAAGTCAGTCTCATATTCGAGATCTCATCTCGAGCTGACTTTACAACCACATATCCTAGGGACAACGTAAAGTAACACAATCGCATATTTACGCTCAAACACCACTTTATTAATAATGAACAAGATCGTACAACTATTGGGCCTACCCGACCCGAAATTGGCCTGTAGCACACCAACACTAACAATCTCCCACTTGAACTACAGCCAATTGTCCACAACTTTGAGGCCCATCTTATCCCGATGACGCTCAAATACAGTCTGTGTCAAAGGCTTAGTCAGTGGATCTGCTATGTTGTCTTCTGACGGTACACGCTCTACCGTCACATCTCCATGATTAACAATCTCCCGAATAAGGTGAAAGCGCCTGAGAATATGCTTTGACCTTTGGTGAGATCTCGGTTCCTTCGCCTGGGTGATGGCCCCATTATTATCACAAAATAATGGGATGGGAGATGTTATCTCGGGAACTACGCCAAGTTCCAAGATGAATTTCTTCATCCAGACGGCTTCTCCAACTGACTGCCCCTCCATTCAACATGAATACAAATTCAGACATGGATTTACAGTTATCTGTATCTGACTGGAAACTAGAATCTGTGTAAGCTCTAAGCTATAGGTCATCTCCTCCATAAAGCAGAAAAAGATCATTAGCCCTTCGCAGGTATTTAAGGATGTCCTTTACTGCCTTCCAGTGCTCTTCGCCTGGATTTGCCTGATATCTACTGACAATGCTTAAAGCATTGGAAACATCAGGCCGTGTACATAGCATTGGATACATGATTGACCCTATCGCCGAAGCATAGGATACCTTATTCATGTGTGCCACCTCCTCAGAAGTTTTAGGACTCATCCCCTTGGATAGGCAAATTTCATGTCTCATGGGAATGAGACCTCTCTTAGAATTTTTCATCCTAAACCTTTTGAGGATAGTGTCTATGTACATGGATTGGGATAATCCTAGCATCCTTTAGATCTATCTCGATAGATCCTTATGCCCAGCACATAGGATGCTTCTCCCAAATCCTTCATGGAGAAGGTCTTGGACAACCAAGACTTGGTTGATGTCAACATCTCTACATCATTCCCAATGAGTAAGATGTCGTCAACATAAAGGACCAAGAAGGTCACTGAGCTCCCACTGACCTTCTTGTAAACACAGGGTTCATCTTCATTCCGAATGAAGTTGAAAGATTTGACAGCCTCGTCAAATCTTAAGTTCCAGCTTCTAGATGCCTGCTTTAATCCATAAATGGACCTTTGAAGTTTGCATACCTTATTAGGATGTAGCTTGGAGGTGAATCCTTCAGGCTGTACCATGTACACCTCTTCTGACAGATTTTCATTAAGAAAAGCTGTCTTCACATCCATTTGCCAGATCTCATAATCCAGGTATGCAGCAATGGCAAGGAGGATTCTGATTGACTTAACCATGGCTACCGGCGAAAACGTCTCGTCATAGTCAATGCCTTACCTTTGACGATATCCTTTCGCCACTAGTCTAGCCTTGTATGTGTCAATCTGTCCATCTGCACCGATTTTCCTTTTGAAAATCCATTTGCAGCCGATAGGGACCTTCCCTTCGGGTACATCAACTAAGTTCCAAACTTTGTTGGTGTACATGGACTGGATCTCTGAATCCATTGCCTCTTGCCATTTCTCGGAGTCTACACTATGGATCGCCTCCTGGTATGACTGAGGATCATCATACTCATCGATACATACCTTAGAGGACCCCTCTGAGACATGTCTAACATATCTCTCAGGTTCTCTCGGTAGTCTACCAGATCTCCGTAGTGTCAGTGTTTCACTTGAATAGGATCAACCGATACAGTCTCATCTAATGAGTTTGTGTCTATGGGTTGTGGTTCTTTGACCTCGTCCAATTCTATCTGGCTCCCACTATTTTTCTGGAGTAGATATTCTCTTTCCAGAAATACAGCTCTCTTGGCCACTAAGACCCTTTGCTCAGAAGGGTGATAGAAATAATATCCAAACGTCTCCTTTGGATATCCCACAAACCTACACTTATCGGTTCTCGACTCAAGCTTATCACTCTCGTTCTTCTTTACATGAGCAGGACACCCCCAAATTTTAATGTGATTAAAATTTGGTTTCCTGCCCTTCATATCTCATATGGTATAGAAGGAACTGATTTACTTGAGATCCTATTCAATAAATAAGCCGCAGTCTCTAACGCATAGCCCCAGAGAGACAAGGGTAGTCCTGACATAGACATCATGGATCGGACCATGTCTAACAAGGTCATGTTTCTCCTTTCGGATACACCATTGTGCTGTGGTGTATACGGTGGAGTCCACTGAGAAACTATTCCATGGTCTTTAAGATAAGAAGTGAATTCATGGCTTAAGTATTCACCTCCTCGATCCGATCGAAGAGCCTTAATACTTTTGCCAGTCTGTTTCTCTACTTCATTCTTGTATTCCTTAAACTTCTCAAAGGCTTGTGACTTATGTCTCATTAAATACACATAGCCATATCTAGAGAAGTCATCAATAAAAGAAATGAAATAGAGATAACCTCCTTTTGCTTCTATGGACATGGGTCCACACACATCCGAGTGTATGAGCTCGAGAAGGTCAACAGCCCTCTCACCATGTCCACCAAAGGGAGCCTTGGTCATTTTCCCATGAGACACGACTCACAGGTATCAAATGACTTGTATTCGAACGAATTCAAATACCCATTTGAGTGTAAGTGAGAGACTCTTTTCTCACGTACATGACCAAGTCTGCAATGCCATAGATATGCAGAATTCACTTCATCAGCATTGGAAATTTGCATAACATTAGAATGTGTATCTAATACATAAAGACCATTAACTAATGAACCATTGGCTATAATCAAATCATTATTCATTATAGAGCACCCAGTGCTATTGAAAGTCAATGTATATCCAATGTTATACAAGCCAGAGATTGAAATAATGTTCTTAATAATATTAGGAACATAATAACAGTTATTCAACTCCAGAATGACTCCTGAAGGTAAACTGAGGCGTGCAGTCCCGACAGCTTTGACAGCAACTAATGTTCCATTGCCCATCCTCAGTTCAATCTCCCTTCTGCCCAATCGCCTTCTATTTGACAGCACCTGCACAAAATTGTAGATATGAGATGCACATCCAGTATGCAATACCCATGATGTGTATTCCATATATGATAAATTAAGGTCTATGACAAAAATACCTTCATTTAGAATTGCCTTGCAATTCCTTTTCCAATTCCCAGTTTCCCCGCATCGAAAATATTTGTCTTCCTTTTCATTCTTCTTGCCCTTCCCTTTGTCAACTTTGGCGATTTGCTTACCCGTGGCCTTTTTCTTTCCCTTCCCTTTGTTACTTGTGGTGGATATTTGAGAGGCCTTCCTTTTCTTGTTGGCCCGGCCAACAATCATTACAGACGAAGATGGTTTATCTTTCTGCATGGTTCCTTCAGCACTCTTTAACATATTGAGCAGCTCTGGGAGAGTTGCTTCAATCCTGTTCATGTTAAAGTTCATGATGAAGGAAGAAAAGGAATCGGGCAATGACTGGAGTATAAGATCAATGCATAGTTCAAGATCCAACTTGAACCCCAATGCATTGAGTCTTTCAATCCACTCCATCATTTTCAGTACATGGGCCTGTACTGATGAACCCTCAGACATCCGTGTCCTGAAAAGCCTTTTGGAGATGTCATACCTCTCAATCCTACCCTGCTCCCCGAAGAGCTGGCGTAGATTGAGAAGTATACTTCTACAATCAGTCTTTTCAAATTACCTCTGCAGCTCGGGAGCCATAGAGGCCAACATGTAACATTGGGCAAGGGAGGAGTCCTCAGACCACTTGGCATAAGCCAGTAACTCGCCCTCGTCGGCATCAGGAGCTGGCTCAGAATGAACCGTGTCCAACACGTACGCAATCTTTTCGGCGGTAAGGACTATGCGTAGATTACGCAGCCAATCCGAGTAGTTCGGTCCAGTTAATCTATTTGCATCCAAGATGCCGCGGAGGGGGTTGGACGACGACATTGTAATCTGGATAAGAAATAAAAGACAACTTAGCATGTGTTCAAATTCTAACTTAGATGTGATTTTCTATCTTAGTTAGTCCCACTATTTTTCGATCGAACTATATAACCCTCAGTATATAGAACGGGAGATCAGCGAGATCAACCTAGTGGGTCGGAATCCCAACGAGACTGATGTACGACCTTGTGGAAAGCACAACAAGCCATACACCATCTCAAGGGCAGTCAACAGGCACTTGCATCTAATGCAATATCCGATATTCGGCCCCCGAGAAATCATCCCCTTGTGGAAAGCACAACAAAGGATATTCTCGGTTAGATCTAACCATCATTACTACATAGCAATGAGTTCATGACCCGACCCTTGTGGAAAGCACAACAAGGCCGAGTTCAATTCCTCACCCCATTGAGACCGAGCCTTGGAGTTTAATCCCGCCCCCAAACTCATGGACCTTGTGGAAAGCACAACAAATCCATGAAATGAAGACGTTCATTCACTCCATAATGATGGAGGGCCACGACGACTCCTAAAGCCACGCTTACCAGATCTAAAATTTAAGCGCGAGGGAATTTAATTTTATCTTGATCTCACCCTAGGTGGTAATATAAATATATCCAATATATTTACCGTACCTAGTAGTTTGCACAAAATAACTGCTTCCAATGCAAAATTAAAACGCAAGTGATCACGGACTTAAATCCTAATGTAACTAAGGCATCTGGTCCGCTTCCGAAGCAGCTGGATCGTCCTCGTCGGGTGTGCTCCGCGCTTTCAAACTCTTGACACCGCAGTAATTACAACTTTTACACAGCTCGCAGGCCGGAAAAAAGTAAATTATATATCAATAAAATTCTAGAAGCCCTTAGGGCGAGTACAACAACGGAGGAAGATAGAAGTACATTAGAATTTTAACAGAGAGAGAAAGGAGGTTCACAGACTCCAATTAATTACATTAATCCAAGTCCATGATCACTTGCCAACCCATTCAAATAAAATCAATCAAGGGTTATTTTCTGAAAATAATCCTTACTTTTGAATTTAAAAAAGGGATGTGCAAACAAAAACAGGCCAACTTTGTTTAATTTTAAAAATCGAAGCATGATTAACTAAAATTAAACAGACAAGTAGGCCAATACAAGGTAAATAAAGTAAAGCACGTAAAGAACCATTATTTTCTACAGGGACATCTAATTGAGATAATTAATTAAATTTAAATTTAATTATCTAATAATCAAATTTAAATTCAAAATTTAAACATATCAATAATTTAAATTTAAATTCAAACTAATTATCCAGTAATTTTGTTTGAAACTAAATTTAAAATAATGTAATTATCCTCAATTAGTATTTTTTAAAAATTTAAAATTTGAATTTAACAATTATCCAATAATTAAAAATTTAAATAATTGAACTTTTCACATTTAACTTCAATAAAATTTAAAATTTAAAATTTCTAATTATCTAATAATTAAAAATTTAAAAATTAAAATTTACTAAAGTAACTTCAATTATTACCATTTTATCTTAAGATAAATAGTAATTATCTCACCTCGGTAAATTCAACACGGTTAAAAATTTTAACATTTGACATTTACCATCGAGATAATACAATTAACCTACTCCATAAAATTCTATTTAATTTACTGTGTATTTTGATATATATATCTAATATATATATTATTATTCCTGCACAATAAATTAAAAAGTTAAAATTGTAAAAAAAATTAATTAAAAAAAAATTGTCGGCCGCCCTGGGGGGCGCGGCCGCCCACGCGGAATGCGTGGGCGGGCGGGCCCGCACGCGGGCGCCCGCATTGCAGGCGCGGCCCGCCACACGGCGCCCCCCCCTGGGTTCGCTGACCCGCGGTGCCGCGTGAGTCGCCCACGCGGCGGGTGCGCCCAACTCGGGCCAATAATTGTTTTTTTAAAAATTTGCCCTCCTGATGCCCAGCATCCAGGAAAAACAGAAATGCCCAGCACTCTCGTCTCCAAAAAATAATTGAAGGATTTTATTGCCCCTAAAATATGATTCTAAACGGCGATAAAAATACTGACCAGAGCGCGAACCTGGCTCTGATACCATTGTAAGGTTTCGCACAGCACCTACGGACGACGCAGCGGATAACAAAAATTTCATTTGCCCGATCTCGGTGTTATGTAAAGCTTAATGTGTGCTCTAATCGGTGTTTCTAAGACCCTAATTACGGGTTGCGTGTTTCACCTTGCGCGGAACGACGCTGTCCGCGATGCCCGATGCAGAATATCGAGTCGCACAGCTGTACGGCCTCTAGAGCAGATCCACACGGACCCTTGCGCAGCGACGGTACCTCTCCGGCATAACTTTCCCCGACTCTATCACCTTCTGGAGAGAGAGAGAGTAAGGGGGAGAAAGGAGGGAGGCTAAACCTCTCCCTTAAGCCTAATACTTGATTAGCTTAAGGGGTGGGAAGGAGAGTTCGAATGAACTCACGTAGGATTCTATATATAGAAATTTAGTCATTTCTGAAAGGGCTCCAAAAGGCCAAAATTATATATATATCCTATCCACTATTATACATATGTATTAAGCTCCATTTACACTCCTTTTCAAAAGGAATTAATACATACACTTGTATAATAATAATCCGTCACCCAAGAATCCATTGTGTGTGATCCTCTAGGCCCATAGTCACTCTAGTTTAAGGCCCATTAACTTCTAATTCCTAATTAGAAGTAAATTAAATGTATTCTTCGCTTCTACCAGAGTCGAAGAATAGTATAATTTATTCCGAACCTTTGATCACGTTGGGTCAAGCAAATCCGCGTGATCCTAGAGGAGGTCGGGTTTAAACCAGCATGTCTGGTACCTGTAAGTCCACAGTTACCGCATCGATATAATCCCTCGCTCATTCTATGAGTCTGGTACGATCGTGGGTATGGTTTCTGTCAAACCCCATGATCGTGCCATTTGACTATGACCTCCTTAAAGTGTATGACGTCCGTTCTAAACGAACTCACACGACCCTGGCCAGGGATTTAACGGAGCGTCAATGTCATGACCCATTAACTGTCTGATATATACCCGACAATGAGCGATCCCCTCTTGACCATTGATGATCTTCACACGTATCCTGTAGTGGTTAATGACTCGACAACTCATGACTTATGGTTAAAGTCACTTAGCTAAGTAATTAAACCATTCTAATCCTCGTGTAAGATCCGATCAATGTCTCAGGTCAAAGGACCAACGATGCTACTGAGACCGTTGGATCTTCAGTTGACATTAGGTATAATCAACCATCTGAAGATCCAATAGCGGATCAGTTCAGTGCACATCCTCCAAGGACATACACCTACACATATGTATTGGTGTTCCGCACCAATGACCATGAGACTGGTCACTGACACATCATGTGTACTGGTTTAATAGGTAATCAAAGTCCCCGAGTGATTACCCTCCAACCAGGAACAGTTTAAGGTATGTGTTCATGTAAAGTCAGTCTCATAATCGAGATCTCATCTCGAGTTGACTTTACAACCACATATCCTAGGGACAACGTAAAGTAACACAATCGCATATTTACGCTCAAACACCACTTTATTAATAATGAACAAGATCGTACAACTATTGGGCCTACCCGACCCGAAATTGGCCTGTAGTACACCAACACTAACAGGAGATGCCTCCCAACAAACTGCTGGAGGCCGTTTCATCCTCCGGGGGCAGCGGCTCATTCGCAACCCATCAGGAGGACCGTCGCACGCCTCTCCCCCGGAGCAAGAAGCCTCCTCAACCCTGAGGAGGGAGAAGACTAGAGCACGCAGACCGTTCCCGGACGCCGAGGCCCCTGAGGAGTGTCGGGGAAACATGCAAGTGTGCCCCCCCAGCCCCAGATGCGGGACGGACACGGGAGACGACACTATTAGGTGCCACCCTCGGACTCTAGATGAAGACGCGACCAGCAGCACACACCAGGGAGACACTAAGCCCGACACTACGAGCTCCTAGTGGCAAAACGTCGCTAACAGAAGTGGAAGCTCACTCGTCGTCCCAAGCGAGGGAAAGCGCGGACCGTGCGCGGTTAAGGAACCGGCGGGGGTCAAGGGTAGTCCGACTCAACTTTCGGACTCGGATCGAGTCACGGGACGGGTCACACTCACTCTCACAGCGGTGACATGGACACACGGGGTAGTACCTACACTCTCGGTAGCGGCAAAAGACCGTATACTAGCTAAGCAAATGAATGCCAAGAGGTTCGGACCATTACCTCCACGCACCCGGCGTGGCGAAGACAACCCCGGCCGAATCACGGACTCCCGGTTAACAATTATTGCAGCAATACACTAAGTCGACCAACTCCACGCAGGGAGGTAAAAGGTCACATATGGGGTCCGGGAATCACACAACTCGGGTTGACGGGCAGCATCTTGATGTCGCCCGGCGGTGCCGAACTCCGCGTTTTCGTGCTTTCCGAACCGCGGCTTCTACGGGCCCGCGGGGCCCACGGACGGCGCTGTCCTCCGGATCTGCGGGGGTGGGACCCACTGTGATGGGGACCCCTGGTGGCACACCTCCACGGACGGCGGTCGGCCGGGAACACCGATCGGGGGTCGATCGGCCCCGATTCCCAATTGATGAACTAGCTGTCCACGGATTTTGGTTGCTGTCTTTCGGCGCGCGCTCCGGCGAAAACGGCCGCTGCGATCAATCCCGACGTCGGATTGGGACACATGAGCTATCGTTGGAAAGCTCTCTTCAGATGCTTCAACCTAGATCTAGAGAGATCTGCTGGATCTGTTCGGATCAGAACTATAATGAATTTACAAGCCCCTGTTGTACAGTAACCGAAACCTCAGATTTGCTGGGTACTTGTCTGCGAACCACCGTTGACCGTCTCGTAAACCTCCGATTCAGCTCTTGATCTCTTCTTCAAAGTTGTAGGAGATCAAACCACGGAACTGGGACTATTTTTAGAATTTGATTTGGAGGTGGTGGTGATTTACTATGATTTTTGGGGTGACTGGTGGTCGGATCTGGGAACAGAGGGACAGAACTGTAGCTGGGATTGAGAATGATTTTTAGAAAATATGAAATGGACGAACCGAAAATTGAGAAACATTGTGGATGAAGGGGTGGATGGGTGGAACCTCCAGTAAAATTGGACGAACCAAAATAAATCAAAAAGTAGACCTAAGACATGAAACTCAGGGTGGGGATGAATCTGGATAGAACTCTGGCAGAACCGAAATGGAAGAGTGGATGAAAATCAAAAAATATGAAACGAGATCTGAATAGCAAACCAAAATTTGCGGGATTTCCTTGACACCTCTAGAACACCCAATAAAATCCCCAGATCTATCTGAGCTCGGGGCTGAGACAGGAAATTCGTGGACGCTCCTGTGGTACTGCGCGGGTAGAACTCCGTTGATGGCGATGACGGTGCGGTGGCGGCTCGTGGCGGCGGCGGCGGCGACCGGAATGATAAGGGGAGGAGTCACACCTCCAGAGGGAAGCCTTCACAGCTTCAAGGGGGAGAGAGGGGCGGCCTAGGCCTTTGCTCAAGCAATTTTCTAAATTCAAATGGCATTAATTCATGAAAATAGGAAAATACAAGCATATATAGGTCACCCTTCTAATCCATCCTCCACCGCTGGATCCAGGGGTTAGGGATGGATGGCTAGGATGAAGTTTGATCAAAACACTACAAAAATAATAAACAAATGGGGAGGGGGGCGCACCTTGACCAAGGGGGGGACATGGTAGGTGGGTTTGGTTGGAATTGTTGACCATTTTGGTCCCTTGTCCCCCATGTGGACAATTGACTAGTCAAGGCTTCTAGATGTCCACCTTGGATGTTGACCAACCCCACAAGGCTGATATGGACCAATGGGAGGGGGCCTGGGGGTCCCATGGGGCCCAGGGGTCCCATTTTACAAATAAGCCCCTCGTACACTCATAATTGCAAACCGTATAAAATGAAATAAACACACCTTACACACAAATAAAGTCTAATTAAATATGAAAAATGGGGAGGCTCAAGGCGGAGTCTCCAGGCTGTCTCCGAGCCAGATGGACGCTGAGGTGGCTCGAGTCATGCTTTGTGTGCGGTACCGGTGGCTCGACGTGTCGCGCCGCACAACTGCTCGGGTGTCCGCACCAATTCTCCCCGGGTGGGAGAAACTCGACCCTGTCGAGTAAGGGTCGGCATCGCTCCTATATCGCTCCAGAAGGTCCGGATCGATCTGCTGCAACTCGCCATGTGTGATCCATGTGTCCTCAGTAGCGGGCCGTCCTCTCCATCGCACTAGGTAGCGCGGGTAAGATCCACTCCTGGTAACTGTCACTTGCTCGTCCAGTATACGATCTATATGCTCACGCTGCCGTGAAAAAGGGGCTGGAGGTGGAAGTGGACACCTAGGTGTGGGATCACTCTCAAGGGGAGGAGATGGCTCAAAAGGCTCACTAGGGATCACCGCTGGGTCCCTATATGCAACAAGATCCGATACATTGAAGGTAGAGCTTATACCATATTCCTCGGGCAAGTCCACAACGTACGCATTGGATCCAACGCGTTTCAACACTCTGAATGGACCGGCTCCGCGAGCTTGCAACTTCTTAACGGTTCCAGAGGGAAACCATTCAGGTCTTACCCTGATCATGACGTATTCGCCCTCGTGGAACTCTCGGTGGTGTCGGTGGGCATCGGCTAACTCCTTGTACTGTGCATTGCTGGCCTCAATGTGACGACGGATGTCGTCATGCAAACTCCTAACGTGCCTAGCAAACGACTCGGCCGACTCCGACACTCTAGCATGGATAGGCATGGGGACAAGGTCAACGGGTTTCCTAGGCCTACGACCTGTGACAATCTCAAATGGACTCATGCCGGTAGACCTATTCACCGAATCATTGTATGCAAACTCAGCCATAGGCAAAATGAGATCCCAATCCCCAATGCGGTCCTTAACTAGACACCTCAAAAGATCTCCCAGACTCCTATTGACCACCTCAGTCTGATCGTCTGTCTGGGGATGATATGCAGTGGAAAACTTGAGGTGAGTACCCATCATATGCCATAGTGTCTTCCAAAAGTAGGAAGTGAATCTAACATCACGGTCAGACACTATAGTGCGAGGCAACCCGAACTTGCACACCACATGCGTAAGGAAAAGGCGGGCTACCCTCGAAGCATCCGAAGTCTTCGAGCAAGGAATAAAGAGGGCCATCTTCGAGAAACAGTCAACCACCACATAGACCGAATCATGCTTCCTGGAGGTACGTGGCAATCCCAAAACAAAGTCCATACTAACATCCTGCCACGGGGCATCAGACACGGGGAGAGGCGTATAAAGGCCCGAACTTTGCTTCTTCATCTTGGCCGTAGCACATGTACGGCACTGAGCCACGATGTTAGCAACATCGCGCTTCAAGCTCGGCCAATAAAATCGATGCTCCACTGCCTCAATAGTCTTGTTCCGACCAAAGTGGCCGGCTAGACCTCCCGCATGTAATTCCCACACTAAAAAATCATGAACCGAAGTTCGGGGAACACATAGCCTGCTAGCTCGAAAGAGGTAACCCTCCTGAAGCACATACTCATCAAGGTCTCTCGAGGGTCCGGCCTGGAGGGTGGTAAAAATCTGACCGAAGTCAGGACAATCAACATAGGCCTCCTTCATCTTCTCTAACCCTATGACCTCGGCACTCATGGTGGTAAGGAAACATGCTCGCCGACTCAAGGCATCAGCCACCTTGTTCTCTACTCCAGCCTTATGTTTCAGCACAAAGGTGAACTGCTGGAGATACTCGACCCAACTACTATGACACGAGTTAAGCTTCTTTTGCGAATGGAGGTACCTCAATGCTTCGTGGTCGGAGTATAGGACAAACTCCTGATGTAAAAGATAGTGCCTCAAATGCCTAAGAGCCTGAACAACTGCGTAGAATTCTTTATCATATGTGGAATATCGCAGCTTCGCGTCATTCAGCTTCTCGCTGAAATATGCGATCGGGTGGGACTCCTGACTCAAAACTCCTCCAATTCCCACGCCCGATGCATCACAAGAGACCTCAAACACCTTCGAGAAATCAGGCAGTCGAAGGATAGGTGTCTTGGTCATGCGCTCCTTAATGTCCTTGAAGGCGGCAGATGCGGCCTTCGTCCATACAAATGTGCCCTTCCGGATGCAATCCGTGATCGGGGCGGTGACAGAGCTAAATCCGCGGATAAAGCGACGATAGAACATCGCAAGACCATGAAAGCTGCGGACATCATGAACGGTACGGGGTTCCGGCCACTCAACAATGGCCCGGACCTTCTCCGGATCGGCGGAGACCCCCGTACTAGACACAATGAAACCCAAGAAGGTAAGCTGAGGTGTCATGAAGGCACACTTCTGTGGGTTCGCAAACAACTGCTCTCGCCGAAGAAGTAGACAGACCTGCCGAAGGTGATCTAAGTGGTCCCCCGTGGTGCGGCTATAGATAAGGATATCATCAAAATACACCACTACAAAGACTCCAATGAAAGGTCGAAGGACCTGAGTCATGAGCTGCATGAAAGTGCTAGGGGCATTGGTCAACCCAAAAGGCATGACCAACCACTCATATAGACCGTCCTTGGTCTTAAATGCGGTCTTCCACTCATCACCTGGCCTAATCCTCACCTGATGGTAGCCACTCTTAAGATCGATCTTTGAAAAGATAGTGGCACCTGCCATCATGTCTAGCATGTCATCCAGGCGGGGAATAGGGAACATGTACTTCACGGTGATCTTGTTGATGGCATGACTATCAATACACATTCTCCACGTGCCATCCTTCTTCGGGGCGAGTAATGCGGGTACAACACATGGACTCATGCTGTCCCGGACAGATCCTCTCTGCACAAGCTCATCGACCTGCCGTTTAAGCTCGGCATGCTCCGTGGGGCTCATTCGATAATGAGGAAGGTTGGGCAAAGAAGAGCCTGGAACAAGGTCGATGGCATGCTGAATATCCCGCATAGGTGGGAGTCCCTCGGGAAGCTCATCGGGAAAAATATCAGCAAACTCCTGCAAAATAGGAACAACCTCGGGTGGGAGCTCACCCTCGGAGTCCCGCTCCACCTCTCGGACCGTAATGGCAAACACCGGACAGCCCTGACTAAGCTCCTGCTCCATTTCCCGGGAGCTAATCATCATCAATCTCCTGGTCGAGGGCTCTCCTGGGCCAGAGGTAACGGTCATAGTCCGAGCTGGGGATGGAGTACTGGGCCCAGGTATGGAAGGCTTTGGAGTACTAGGGCCAGTAGGACCCCTGACTGATGGGCTCCTGGGCCGAACGGGGTGGAGGGTGACCCGCTGGCCATCGTGGTCGAAGGTACAGGTGTTCGACCGACCATGGAGTGTGGCATCTCGGTCGAATAACCACGGCCTACCAAGAATGATACTTCCCACTTCCATGGGGAGAACATCACACCAGATCTCATCACGGTAGGAGTGGAGCTGCAGCGGGACCAAGCACCGCAGCCTGACCGAAATAGAAGTGGTATCCACCCATGATACCTGATAGGGACAAGGATGGTCTATGGGTGTGAGACCAAGACGAGCGACAGCGTTCGTGGAGATTGCATTGATACAACTCCCGCTATCGATGACCATCTTGCAAATTTACTTTCCCAGCCTACAGAATACCTGAAGGATAGTGGTCCGACGCCAGTCATCACTGACCTATGGCTGGGTGAGGATACATCTGACGACCCCCACGTGGGTATCATCCGAATGCTGGGCATCCTGGGCCTCACCTCCCATCTCATAGTACTCGGCAGCTAGCTCTTCGTCTGCCTCATAGCTGACTAACTCGAGACCCGTAGGGGTGGTATCCTCGGCATGTGTGTCCCCAATGTGAAGAGATGGGCGGGTGGGACACTGGTTGGCGAAATGGCCAAACCCATTGCAGTGATAACACTGCTGCCGTGATCCACTAGGCTCCCCAATCATAGGTCCTTTACCTTTATCCTCCCGACGGATAGGAGGCGTAGGCAACAAAGGACGTGCAGGAGGTGCGGGTGCCGGTGGACGGGCTGTGGGTGGGGCCGTAAGATGCTGGGACGAGGAAGGTCCCTCGGGGGTGGAGGACGGGGCCTAGGAGCAAACGGCTCGGGACGAGCGGACTCCTGAGGTCGAACCATGGGGGCCCTCGGATACGTGCCAGAAGAGCCACGGGGCTCGACACTACAAAGGGGGAAAGAGCCCAACCGGTGGGGTGACTCGAACTCGGCCTCGAACTGCTCCAATTCGAGAGCAATCTGATACGCCTGCTCCAAAGTGGTCGCATTGCGGCGAAAAAGTTCATATTGATAATTGGGCCGCAGACCTCTCCGAAAGCGGGATATCGTCATGGTGCTCTCTTCCGTGACCCCGCACCGCAAGTAATACTCATCGAACTCGGCGGTGTACTCAGTCACGGATCGGTTCCCTTGGGCGATGCTTTGCCACTTGTCTATAAGACGTTGGCGATATGAGGCGGGAAGGTATTTCTCCCTCAATTTGATTTTCATATCATCCCAAGTACCGATTTGGGGTTGACGTCGCTGGTTGCGCAGGCTCTCCACATTGATCCAATAAGTTTGGGCCTGCCCTTGCAGCTTCATCTTTGCGTATCGGACTCTTCGGTGGTCCATCATCTCAAACCACTCGAAGTACCGGTCCATGCCGGCCTCCCAATCTAAATACACCCTAGGGTCCAAGGACCCGCTAAAAGTGGGAGGGTCCACACGCACACCCCTAAAAATGCGGTCGTCATCCTCGTCATCACGATTCCGTCGTTGATGACGATGACCGTTACCCCCTTGATCATTATCAGATGCATAATCATCCACCACATGCACCTGTTGAACCCCAACATTCTCCACTTGAGCCCTTGGCACAGCGGGTTGCTGCACCGGCTCTTGTTGGCCATTCTTCGGCGCGGGTTGCGCCGCTACTGGGCCCCTCTCTAGGACAGTGATCCTCCCAACTAGGCCCTGAATGGACTGATCCGAACTCTCGGCCCGATCCTCGAGGGCTTTCATCCGCCCTTCTAGACGCGTCCCTATGCCATCCATACGCGTACTAAGACCATCCATACGCGTGTCTAAACGATCCATGATGGCTCGGAACATCTCGGCCGTCGAGGACTCATCGGAGCTACGGGCCCGGGAATCCGCCATAGGTGGTGGTGGCGAGTATTGGGTACCTCGACGGGTGGGCATGCAACTGACACACGACCTAGAGGACACCGACTAATGCAAACACTCACTAGATGATGCACTTAGACCTAACCAATATCCGGTACGAGGCGGAGACAAGCGATCCGAAGATCACTCGCGCAAGTACGCTACCCTCCCGATAGGGATAACCTAATGTTCGGGCAACGCCTTTTAATATACCGAGCTATTGGGTGAAATGCAATTTGAAAACACTTTTTTGTTGTTGTTTTGAAATGATGATCCTAGACTCGACTTATACTATGCAAGACATATGCAACGACTACCCTAGACTCGACTCACTCTGATACCAAACTGATGCGGGACGGACATGGGAGATGACACTATTAGGTGCCACCCTCGAACTCTATATAAAGACGCGACCAGCAGCACACACCAGGGAGACACTAAGCCCGACACTACGAGCTCCTAGCGGCAAAACGTCGCTAACAGAAGTGGAAACTCACTCGTCGTCCCAAGCGAGGGAAAGCGTGGACCGTGCGCGGTTAAGGAACCGGCGGAGGTCAAGGGTAGTCCGACTCAACTTCCGGACTCGGATCGAGTCACGGGACGGGTCACACTCACTCTCACAGCGGTGACATGGACACACGGGGTAGTACCTACACTCTCGGTAGCGGCAAAAGACCGTATACTAGCTAAGCAAATGAATGCCAAGAGGTTCGGACCATTACCTCCACGCACCCGGCGTGGCGAAGACAACCCCGGCCGAATCACGGACTCCCGGTTAACAATCATTACAGGAATACACTAAGTCGACCCACTCCACGCAGGGAGGTAAAAGGTCACATGTGGGGTCCGGGAATCACGCAACTCGGGTTGACGGGCAGCATCTTGATGTCGCCCGGCGGTGCCGAACTCCGCGTTTTCGTGCTTTCCGAATGGCGGCTTCTACGGGCCCGCGGGGCCCACGGACGGCGCTGTCCTCCGGATCTGCGGGGGTGGGACCCACTGTGATGGGGACCCCTGGTGGCGCGCCTCCACTGACGACGGTCGGCCGGGAACACCGATCGGGGGTCGATCGGCCCCGATTCCCAATTGATGAACTAGCTGTCCACGGATTTTGGTTGCTGTCTTAAGGCGCGCGCTCCGGCGAAAACGGCCGCTGCGATCAATCCCGACGTCGGATCGGGATGCATGAGCAATCGTTGGAAAGCTCTCTTCATATGCTTCAACCTAGACCCAGAGAGATCTGCTGGATCTGGTCGGATCAGAACTATAATTGGTGCGGACACCCGAGCAGTTGATCGGCATGACACACCGAGCCACCGGTACCGCACGCGGAGCACGACACGAGCCACCACAGCATCCATCTGGCTCGGAGACAGCCTGGAGACTCCACCTTGAGCTTTCCCATTTATTATATTCAGTTAGACTTTATGTGTGTTTAATTTGCATTTATTTCGTTACGTCCGGTTGGCCATTTTGAGTGTAATAGGGGCTTACGAGCATTTCGGACCCCGTGGGCCCCACAAGCCTCCCGGGCCCCACCCCATTGGGCCACCTCATCCCAGGGTCCCACGTGGGGCCAGTCAACATGCCACATGGGAGCATCTAGAAGGTTGACTTGTATTTGAACACATGGGGGACAATGGACTTAAAAAGTCCAAGGAGGCTACCTACCTCCCACCTACCATTTTCAACCTTCCACCACCCCCCCTCTCCTTGGTCCAAGGGCCGCCCCCCCCCCCCTTTAATATTATATTGTATTTTGTGTGTGTGTCACATGCCATCCTAGCCCTTCATCCCCATCCCCTAGATCCAATGGCTATGGATGGATGTGAGATGTAGACTATTTAAGGTTGTAATTTCCCATTTTATGTAATTAATGCCATTTTGAATCAAAGAAATTGTTGGAGCTCCAGCTTGGTGCGACCCTCTCTCCCCCCTTGCAGCTGTGAAGGTTGCCTCTGGAGGTGTGACTCCTCCCCTATCAGTTCCGGTCATCCTCGCCGCCGCCACGAGCCGCCACCGCACCGCCATCGTCTTCATCGGAGTTCTGCCCGCGCAGTACCACAGCAGCTTCCACGAAATTCAGCCATCAACCACGAGCTCTGATCGACCTAGGGATTTTACTGGAGGTTCCATAGGTGTCAAGAACATCTCCTAAATTTTGGTTTGTCATTCAGATCCCGTTTAGTATTTTTAGATTTTCGTCCACTCTTCCACTTCTGTTCTGTCTGCTATCTGTTTCCATTTTCACCCGCCCTAAGTTTTAGGTCTTAGGCCCATTTTTTGATTTTTGTTCATCCCACAAACTTTACTGGCATTTTCTTCCATCCACACCTTCATCCACAATTTTTCTTAATTTTTGGTTCGTCCATCTCATATTTTCTAAAAATCATCTTCAGTCCCATCTACAGTTCTATCCACCTGTTCCCAGATCCGACCACCAGTCACTCCACAAATCATATCAAATCACCTCCACCTCCAACTCCAATTCCAAAAATTGTCCCAATTCCGTGGTTTGATTATCCACAACTTTGAAGAAGAGCTCAAAGTCCGAATCCCACTGTAAGTAGGAGGTCAACGGCCTTTTACAGGGATCTGATATGCTGATCTGAGATTTCTGGAGCAGTGGAGCAGAAGATTGAAAAATATCTAAGACCCTGGTCCGCATAGGTTCAGAGGAATCCACTGGCCCTACGTTTGAGGATTTTGAGTCCTCTTTCCAACGGCACTGGTTTCGTCGCATTCTGGCGACGGGGCTGATCACAGCGGCCATTTTCGTCCGAGCGCGCGCTGCAAAACAGCAGCAACCAGCCCGTGGGCAGCAATTCCGACGGGTACCGAACGGAGCCGCCCGGCCTCCGATCGCCGTTCCAGCGTGCCGCCAGCCCGGGGATCGCTTCTACCAGTGTCCCCACCACAGCGGTGACACCGGGTCCCACACGGCCCCTCCGGACAGCGCGTGGGCCCCACGGTCGTGATTACGCGTGTAGCCGAATCAACACACGAAGCTGCCCGTCATCCCGAATTCGGTCCTCCCGGGCCCATTTGTGTCGCCCTTTACCTCCCTGCGTGGAGTGGGCATATTCCCATTGCTGTAATTATTGTGTGTTAAGTTCCCCGGGAGTACGAGTTTCGGCCGGGTCCGTCATCCCCACGCCGAGCGCGTGGAGGTATCGTTCTCGCTCCCTACACTCGGCATTTGCTTATTTTCATATATACTTGTTTATGCCGCTGCTAGAGAGCATGATAGGGTAACTAGCTCGCTTTCTATTTGTATCACCGCTGCTGCGAGAGTGAGCATTACCGTCCCGTGACCCGATCCGGGCACGAAAGAGAGAGCCGACCACCCTAGCTCTTGCCAGTTTCTCAACCGCGCACGTCCGACGCTTCCCTCGTTAAGGGACGATCGCGAGCTTGTCGTGTCTGTGTCTCGTCCCGCATCAATTTGGTATCAGAGTCAGGTTGAGTCTAGGGTAGTCGTTGCATAAGTCTTGCATAGTCTAAGGTTACCCCACACACACCTTCACTCGGTATATCCAAAGGTGTTGTCCGACCGTTAGGCTTCGCCTACCGGGAAGACCACACACTTGCGCGAGTGACCTTCGGGTCGATTACCTCCACCGCGTACCGAGTCTTGGCCGTGTCTAGGGTGTAGTCGAGTCTCATTCTTTTCAAAACAAAAAAAAAGTGTTTTAAATTGCATTCTTTCAAAATACCAAAAAAGGAGTGTTTTCAAATTGCAACTAGGTCTAAGTGTATCATTTAGTGTGTTTGCATTAGTCGGTCGTTGTCACCTAGTCCGTACGTCTTTGCATGCCCACCCGTCGAGGCACCCAATACTCGCCACCACCACCTATGGCGGACTCCCGAGCCCGTAGTTCCGATGAGTCTTCCACGGTCGAGATGTTCCGGGCCATCATGGATCGTTTAGACACGCGTATGGATGGTCTTAGTACGCGTATGGATGGCATAGGGACGCGTCTAGAAGAGAGGATGAAGGTCCTCGAGGATCGGGCCGGGGTTTCGGAGCAGTCCATTCAAGGCCTTGTTGGGAGGACTGCCGTCCTAGAGAGGGGCCCAGTAGCGGCGCAACCCGCGCCGATGAACGGCCAACAAGAGCCGGTGCAGCAACCCGCTGTGCCAAGGGCTTAGGTAGAGGATGTCGGGAGGCAACAGGCGCCTATAGTGGATGATTATGCCTCCGACAATGATCACGGGGGTAACGGTCGTCGTCATCAACGACGGAATCGTGATGACGAGGATGACGACCGCATTCTTAGGGGTGTGCGTGCGGACCCTCCCACTTTTAGCGGGTCCTTGGACCCTAGGGTGTATCTAGATTGGGAGGCCGGTATGGATCGGTACTTCGAGTGGTTTGAGATGACGGACCACCGAAGAGTCCGATATGCGAAGATGAAGCTGCAAGGGCAGGCCCAAACTTATTGGATCAATGTGGAGAGCCTGCTCAACCAGCGACGTCAACCCCAAATCGGTACCTGGGATGATATGAAACTCAAATTGAGGGAGAAGTACCTTCCTGCCTCATATCGCCAACGTCTTATAGACAAGTGGCAAAGCATCTCCCAAGGGAACCGATCCGTGACCGAGTACACCGCCGAGTTCGATGAGTATTATTTGCGGTGCGGGGTCACGGAAGAGAGCACCATGACGATATCCCGCTTTCGGAGAGGTTTGCGGCCTAATTATCAATATGAACTCTTTCGCCGCAATGCCACCACTTTGGAGCAGGCATATCAGATTGCTCTCGAATTGGAGCAGTTCAAGGCCGAGTTCGAGTCACCCCATCGGTTGGGCTCCTTTCCCCTTCGTAGTGTCGAGTCCCGTGGCTCATCTGGCACATATCTGAGGGCCCCCATGGCTCGACCTCAGGAGCCCGCTCGCCACGAGCCCTTTGCTCCTAGGCCTCGCCCTCCACCCCCGAGGGACCTTCCTCGTCCCCAGCATCTTACGGCCCCACCCATAGCCCGTCCCCCGGCACCCGCACCACCCGCACGTCCTTTGTTGCCTACGCCTCCTATCCGTCGGGAGGATAAAGGTAAAGGACCTATGATTGGGGAGCCTAGTGGATCACGGCAGCAGTGTTATCGCTACAATGGGTTTGGCCATTTCGCCAACCAGTGTCCCACCCGCCCATCTCTTCACATTGGGGACACACAGGCCGAGGATACCACCCCTGCGGGCCTAGAGTTAGTCAGCTATGAGGCAGATGAAGAGTTAGCTGACGAGTACTATGCGATGGGAGGTGAAGCCCAAGATGCCCAGCAGTCGGACGATACCCACGTGGGGGTCGTCAGATGTATCCTCACCCAGCCACAGGTCAGTGATGACTGGCGTCGGACCACTATCCTTCATGTATTTTGTAGGCTGGGAAAGCAGATTTGCAAGGTGGTCATCGATAGCGGGAGTTGCATCAATGCAATCTCCACGAGCGCTGTCACTCGTCTTGGTCTCACACCCGTAGACCATCCTTGTCCCTATCAGGTATCATGGGTGGATACCACTTCCATTTCGGTCAGGCTGCGGTGCTTGGTCCCGCTGCAGCTCCACTCCTACCGTGACGAGATCTGGTGTGATGTTCTCCCCATGGAAGTGAGAAGTATCATTCTTGGTAGGCCGTGGTTATTCGACCGAGATGCTACACTCCATGGTCAGTCGAACACCTGTACCTTCGACCACGATGGTCAGCGGGTCACCCTCCAACCCGTTCGGCCCAGGAGCCCATCGGTCCGGGGTCCTACTGGCCCTAGTACTCCAAAGCCTTCCGTACCCGGGCCCAGTACCCCATCCCCCGCTCGGACTATGACCGTTACCTCTGGCCCAGGAGAGCCCTCGACCAGGAGATTGATGATGATTAGCTCCCGGGAAATGGAGCAGGAGCTTAGTCAGGGCTGTCCGGTGTTTGCCATTACGGTCCGAGAGGTAGAGCGGGACTCCGAGGGTGAGCTCCCACCCGAGGTTGTTCCCATTCTACAGGAGTATGCTGATGTCTTTCCCGATGAGCTTCCCGAGGGACTCCCACCTATGCGGGATATTCAGCATGCCATCGACCTTGTTCCGGGCTCTTCTTTGCCCAATCTTCCTCATTATCGCATGAGTCCCACGGAGCATGCCGAGCTTAAACGGCAGGTCGATGAGTTAGTGCAGAGAGGATCTGTTCGGGACAGCATGAGTCCATGTGCTGTACCCGCGTTACTCGCCCCGAAGAAGGATGGCACGTGGAGAATGTGCATTGATAGTCGTGCCATCAACAAAATCACCGTGAAGTACAGGTTCCCTATTCCCTGCCTGGATGACATGCTGGACATGATGGCAGGTGCCACTATCTTTTCGAAGATTGATCTTAAGAGTGGCTACCATCAGGTGAGGATTAGGCCAGGTGATGAGTGGAAGACCGCTTTCAAAACCAAGGACAGTCTATATGAGTGGTTGGTCATGCCTTTTGGGTTGACCAATGCCCCTAGCACTTTCATGGGGCTCATGACTCAGGTCCTTCGACCTTTCATTGGAGTCTTTGTAGTAGTGTATTTTGATGATATCCTTATCTATAGCCGCACCACAGGGGACCACTTAGACCACCTTCGGCAGGTCTGTCTACTTCTTCGGCGAGAGCAGCTATTTGCGAACCCACAGAAGTGTGCATTCATGACACCTCAGCTTATCTTCTTGGGTTTCATTGTGTCTAGTACTGGGGTGTCCGCCGATCCGGAGAAGGTCCGGGCCATTGTTGAGTGGCCGGAACCCCGTACGGTTCATGATGTCCGCAGCTTTCATGGCCTTGCGACGTTCTACCGTCGCTTCATCCGCGGATTTAGCTCCGTCACTGCCCCGATCACGGATTGCATCCGGAAGGGCACCTTTGTATGGACGAAGGTCGCATCTGCCGCCTTCAAGGACATCAAGGAGCGCATGACCCAGACACCTATCCTTCGACTGCCTGATTTCTCGAAGGTGTTTGAGGTCTGTTGTGATGCGTCGGGTGTTGGGATAGGAGGAGTTTTGAGTCAGGAGTCCCACCCGATCGCATATTTCAGCGAGAAGCTGAATGACGCGAAACTGCGATATTCCACATATGATAAAGAATTCTACGCAGTTGTTCAGGCTCTTAGGCATTGGAGGCACTATCTTTTACATCAGGAGTTTGTCCTATACTCCGACCACGAGGCATTGAGGTACCTCCATTCGCAAAAGAAGCTTAACTCGCGTCACAGTCGTTGGGTCGAGTATCTCCAGCAGTTCACCTTTGTGCTTAAACATAAGGCTGGAGTGGAGAACAAGGTGGCCGATGCCTTGAGTCGGTGAGCATGTCTTCTTACCACCATGAGTGCCGAGGTCATAGGGCTAGAGAAGATGAAGGAGGCCTATGTTGATTGTCCTGACTTCGGTCAGATTTTTACTACTCTCCAGGCCGGGCCCTCGAGAGACCATGATGATTATGTGCTTCAGGAGGGTTACATCTTTCGAGGTAGCAGGCTATGTGTTCCCCGAACTTCGGTTCGAGATTTCTTATTGTGGGAACTACATGCGGGAGGTCTAGCCGGCCACTTTGGTCGGAACAAGACTATTGAGGCAGTGGAGCATCGTTTTTATTGGCCGAACTTGAAGCGCGATGTTGCTAATATCGTGGCTCAGTGCCGTACTTGTGCTACGGCCAAGATGAAGAAGCAAAGCTCGGGTCTTTATACGCCTCTCCCCGTGCCTGATGCCCCGTGGCAGGATGTTAGTATGGATTTTGTTTTGAGATTGCCACGTACCTCTAGGAAGCATGACTCGGTCTATGTGGTGGTTGACCGTTTCTCGAAGATGGCCCTCTTTATCCCCTGCTCGAAGACTTCGGATGCTTCTAGGGTAGCCCGCCTATTCCTTACTCATGTGGTGTGCAAGTTCGGGTTGCCTCGCACTATAGTGTCTGACCGTGATGTTAGATTCACTTCCTATTTTTGGAAGACACTATGGCATATGATGGGTACGCACCTCAAGTTTTCCACTGCATATCATCCCCAGACAGACGGTCAGACCGAGGTGGTCAATAGGAGTCTGGGAGATCTTTTGAGGTGTCTAGTTAAGGACCGCATTGAGGATTGGGATCTCATTTTACCCATGGCTGAGTTTGCATACAATGATTCGGTGAATAGGTCTACCGGCATGAGTCCATTTGAGATTGTCACAGGTCGTAGGCCTAGGAAACCCGTTGACCTTGTCCCCATGCCTATCCATGCTAGAGTGTCGGAGTCGGCCGAGTCGTTTGCTAGGCATGTTAGGAGTTTGCATGACGACATCCGTCGTCACATTGAGGCCAGCAATGCACGGTACAAGGAGTTAGCCGATGCCCACCGACACCACCGAGAGTTCCACGAGGGCGAATACGTCATGATCAGGGTAAGACCTGAACGGTTTCCCTCTGGAACCGTTAAGAAGTTGCAAGCTCGCGGAGCCGGTCCATTCAGAGTGTTGAAACGCGTTGGATCCAATGCGTATGTTGTGGACCTGCCCGAGGAATATGGTATAAGCTCTACCTTCAATGTATCGGATCTTGTTGCATATAGGGACCCAGCGGTGATCCCTAGTGAGCCTTTTGAGCCATCTCCTCCCCTTGAGAGTGATCCCACACCTGAGTGTCCACTTCCACCTCCAGCCCCTTTTTCACGGCAGCGTGAGCATATAGATCGTATACTGGACGAGCAGGTAACAGTTACCAGGAGTGGATCTTACCCGCGCTACCTAGTGCGATGGAGAGGACGGCCCGCTACTGAGGACACATGGATCACACATGGCGAGTTGCAGCAGATTAATCCGGACCCTTTGGAGCGATACAGAAGCGATGCAGACCCTTACTCGACAGGGTCGAGTTTCTCCCACCCGGGGAGAATTGGTGCGGACACCCGAGCAGTTGATCGGCATGACACACCGAGCCACCGGTACCGCACGCGGAGCACGACACGAGCCACCACAGCATCCATCTGGCTCGGAGACAGCCTGGAGACTCCGCCTTGAGCTTTCCCATTTATTATATTCAGTTAGACTTTATGTGTGTTTAATTTGCATTTATTTCGTTACGTCCGGTTGGCCATTTTGAGTGTAATAGGGGCTTACGAGCATTTCGGACCCCGTGGGCCCCACAAGCCTCCCGGGCCCCACCCCATTGGGCCACCTCATCCCAGGGTCCCACGTGGGGCCAGTCAACATGCCACATGGGAGCATCTAGAAGGTTGACTTGTATTTGAACACATGGGGGACAATGGACTTAAAAAGTCCAAGGAGGCTACCTACCTCCCACCTACCATTTTCAACCTTCCACCACCCCCCCTCTCCTTGGTCCAAGGGCCGCCCCCCCCCCCTTTAATATTATATTGTATTTTGTGTGTGTGTCACATGCCATCCTAGCCCTTCATCCCCATCCCCTAGATCCAATGGCTATGGATGGATGTGAGATGTAGACTATTTAAGGTTGTAATTTCCCATTTTATGCAATTAATGCCATTTTGAATCAAAGAAATTGTTGGAGCTCCAGCTTGGTGCGACCCTCTCTCCCCCCTTGCAGCTGTGAAGGTTGCCTCTGGAGGTGTGACTCCTCCCCTATCAGTTCCGGTCATCCTCGCTGCCGCCACGAGCCGCCACCGCACCGCCATCGTCTTCATCGGAGTTCTGCCCGCGTAGTACCACAGCAGCTTCCACGAAATTCAGCCATCAACCACGAGCTCTGATCGACCTGGGGATTTTACTGGAGGTTCCATAGGTGTCAAGAACATCCCCTAAATTTTGGTTTGTCATTCAGATCCCGTTTAGTATTTTTAGATTTTCGTCCACTCTTCCACTTCTGTTCTGTCTGCTGTCTGTTTCCATTTTCACCCGCCCTAAGTTTTAGGTTTTAGGCCCATTTTTTGATTTTTGTTCATCCCACAAATTTTACTGGCGTTTTCTTCCATCCACCCCTTCATCCACAATTTTTCTTAATTTTTAGTTCGTCCATCTCATATTTTCTAAAAATCATCTTCAGTCCCATCTACAGTTCTGTCCACCTGTTCCCAGATCCGACCACCAGTCACTCCACAAATCATATCAAATCACCTCCACCTCCAACTCCAATTCCCAAAATTGTCCCAGTTCCGTGGTTTGATTATCTACAACTTTGAAGAAGAGCTCAAAGTCCGAATCCCACTGTAAGTAGGAGGTCAACGGCCTTTTACAGGGATCTGATATGCTGATCTGAGATTTCTGGAGCAGTGGAGCAGAAGATTGAAAAATATCTAAGGCCCTGGTCCGCATAGGTTCAGAGGAATCCACTGACCCTACGTTTGAGGATTTTGAGTCCTCTTTCCAACGGCACTGGTTTCGTCTGATCACAGCGGCCATTTTCGTCCGAGCGCGCGCTGCAAAACAGCAGCAACCAGCCCGTGGGCAGCAATTCCTACGGGTACCGAACGGAGCCGCCCGGCCTCCGATCGCCGTTCCAGTGTGCCGCCAGCCCGGGGATCGCTTCTACCAGTGTCCCCACCACAGCGGTGACACCGGATCCCACACGGCCCCTCCGGACAGCGCGTGGGCCCCACGGTCGTGATTACGCGTGTAGCCAAATCAACACACGAAGCTGCCCGTCATCCCGAATTCGGTCCTCCCGGGCCCATTTGTGTCGCCCTTTACCTCCCTGCGTGGAGTGGGCATATTCCCATTGCTGTAATTATTGTGTGTTAAGTTCCCCGGGAGTACGAGTTTCGGCTGGGTCCGTCGTCCCCACGCCGAGCGCGTGGAGGTATCGTTCTCGCTCCCTACACTCGGCATTTGCTTATTTTCATATATACTTGTTTATGCCGCTACTAGAGAGCATGATAGGGTAACTAGCTCGCTTTCTATTTGTATCACCGCTGCTGCGAGAGTGAGCATTACCGTCCCGTGACCCGATCCGAGCACGAAAGAGAGAGCCGACCACCCTAGCTCTTGCCGGTTTCTCAACCGCGCACGTCCGACGCTTCCCTCGTTAAGGGACGATCGCGAGCTTGTCGTGTCTGTGTCTCGTCCCGCATCAATAATGAATTTACAAGCCCCTGTTGTACAGTAACCGAAACCTCAGATTTGCAGGGTACTTGTCTGAGAACCACCGTTGACCGCCTCGTAAACCTCCGATTCAGCTCTTGAGCTCTTCTTCAAAGTTGTAGGGGATCAAACCACGGAACTGCGACTATTTTTGAAATTTGATTTGGAGGTGGTGGTGATGTACTATGATTTTTGGGGGTGACTGGTGGTCGGATCTGGGAACAGAGGGACAAAACTGTAGCTGGGACTGAGAATGATTTTTAGAAAATATGAAATAGACGAACCAAAAATTGAGAAAAATTGTGGATGAAGGGGTGGATGGGTGGAACCTCCAGTAAAATTGGGCAAACCAAAATAAATCAAAAAGTGGACCTAAGACATGAAACTCCGGGCGGGGATGAATCTGGACAGAACTCTGGCAGAACCGAAATGGAAGAGTGGACGAAAATCAAAAAATATGAAACGAGATCTGAATGGCAAACCAAAATTTGTGAGATTTCATTGACACCTCTGGAACACCCAATAAAATCTCCAGATCTATCTGAGCTCGGGGCGGAGACAGGAAATTCGTGGAAGCTCCTGTGGTACTGTGCGGGCAGAACTCCGTTGATGGCGATGGCGGTGCGGTGGCGGCTCGTGGCGGCGGCGGCGGCGACCGGAATGATAAGGGGAGGAGTCACACCTCCAGAGGGAAGCCTTCACAGCTTCAAGGGGGAGAGAGGGGCGGCCTAGGCCTTTGCTCAAGCAATTTTCCAAGTTCAAATGGCATTAATTCATGAAAATAGGAAAGTACAAGCATATATAGGTCACCTTCTAATCCATCCTCCACCGTTGGATCCAGGGGTTAGGGATGGATGGCTAGGATGAAGTTTGATCAAAACACAACAAAAATAATAAACAAATGGGGAGGGGGTGCACCTTGACCAAGGGGGGGACATGGTAGGTGGGTTTGGTTAGAATTGTTGATCATTTTGGTCCCTTGTCCCCCATGTGGACAATTGACTAGTCAAGGCTTCTAGATGTCCACCTTGGATGTTGACCAACCCCACAAGGCTGATATGGACCAATGGGAGGGGGCCTGGGGGTCCCATGGGGCCCAGGGGTCCTATTTTACAAATAAGCCCCTCGTACACTCATAATTATAAACCGTATAAAATGAAATAAACACACCATACACACAAATAAAGTCTAATTAAATATGAAAAATGGGGAGGCTCAAGGCGGAGTCTCCAGGCTGTCTCCGAGCCAGATGGACGCAGAGGTGGCTGGAGTCGTGCTCCGTGTGCGGTACCGGTGGCTCGACGTGTCGCGCCGCTCAACTGCTCGGGTGTCCGCACCACCCTTGGGATAGCGACAACCGGAACTCTCTCTCCGGCTGTGAGACTTCGAGAGGCATTTCGCAGAGCAAGGGCGAGCTCTTTGCGCCTTGCAGAAGACCTCTCCTGTGGAGGACGAGGAGCGATCCCCGTTCTCCGACTACATCCTGAAGGCAGAGATATCTCCCAGAATCTCACTTCCGACCTGCAAGTCGTACGACGGCCAGGGAGACTCGGTCGACCATTACGACAGCTTCGACGCCCTGATGGCCTTGCATGGGGCATCCGACGTGATCAAGTGCCGAGCGTTCGTGACCACTCTGGTTCAGGGCGCACATGCTTTGTTTAGAGCCCTCGCCTCTAGCAACATCCACAACTTCAAGTAATTTGTGCGAATATTCAAAGAGAGCTTCCCCGGCAGTGGTCTACCCCTGTCGATAGCGGGACTACTGGCCCTCAAGGAGGAACAGGGGGAGAAGTTGTGGGCTTATATCAACCGATTCAAATCGGAAGACCTGTGCATCCCCCGCTTAGACGCGGTCTCCGCCATCACTGCATTGACCGGGGGTACCCGTAACGAAAACCTGCGGCGCGACCTAGTGCTTCATTCCTCAACCTCCCTTGCCGAGCTAGTGACCTTGGCCCTGCGCCACGCCGAGTGCGAGGAAGTCCTCAACGCCTGTCGAGGCACAACCGGCTCGGGTCGGGAGGGGGACAAGAAGAGACCGTCCGAGCAAGGGACGGGTCAAAGAAAAAGGCGAAACCAGGAAGGAGATCGAAAAGAGCCATCCCAAAAGTACGAGGGGTATACCCCACTTACCGCCTCCGTCTACGAAATCTATGAAGACATTAAAGGCTCGGGTCTCCTCAACCAACCCGAGCCTATGAAGACCAAGCACCGCAGTTGCCGCAAGCATTGCTTGTTCCATAGCGACCACGGGCATCACACCAGCGATTGCCATCAACTCCAAGATGAGATCGAGCGCCTCATCCGCCAGGGACACTTATCTCGATACGTGTCCAAGCCTAAGGAAGACCGAGGCACCCCTAAAGAAATTGACAACGCCCCCCGCGGAGTCCACATCAACGTCATCGTGGGTGGTACAGCATCAGGCGGAGATAGCAGTCGAGGAAGAAAGCGTCACGCCGAGCGGACGAGCCGAGCCTCGGTCGAGGCACTTACGGCCCCGCAGGCTAACGAATCGTAGGCCATGGTATTCTCTGACCAGGACCTGGAAGGGCTAACCACCCCGCATGATGACGCTGTCATTGTATCGGCTACAATAAACTATTGTAATGTACACAGGATCTTAGTTGACAATGGTAGTGCCCCTGATGTATTATCCTATGAATGTTTCCTCAAGATGGGAGAGAGTCCATCAAAACTCCGCCCGATCCGAACCCCCCTCTGTGGGTTCAACTACCAGGCTACTTACCCCGAGAGAGCACTGAGCCTGCCAGTTACTATCGACACCCTGCCCAAAACTGTTACGATTATGGTTGACTTCATCGTGATTAAGGGGATGACGGCATATAACGCCATCTTCGGCTGAGGCATTCTCAGCCGAATGAAAGCGGTGCCCTCCACCTTTCACCAAAAGATGAAGTTCCCAACCAAGTATGGCGTGGGGGAAGTTCGAGGTAACCAGACATTGGCTAGACGGTGCTATATAGTATCGGTTGACGCCACTAGGCCAGAAGAGAAAAATAAAGGAGTAAAGGGAGCCGAAAAGGGACCCGCAACATCTGAGCCTGGTGGCGAGTTGCTAACGGTCTTCCTTAACGGTGACCCGACTCTAGGAGTGAAGATTGGAGCTGAGCTACCACTTGAGGAATAGGAAAAGTATAAAGATTTCCTTGCGCAGTATATCCGAGTCTTCGCATGGTCTGATGTGAACCTTCCTGAAATCCTGGGAGACGTGGTGATGCACAAGCTCAACCTCGACCCAATGGCGAAGCCAGTACAACAACGCAGGAGAAAGCACGCCCTAGAGAAGCAAGCGGCCATCAAGGAGCAAGTCATCAAGGGACAGAAGACTGGCCTCTTTCGTCTGATTCTGTACCCCACATGGCTCGCCAACGTCGTCCTGGTACCAAAAGCTTCCGAGAAAAGGTGAATGTGCGTGGACTTCACCGATCTCAACCAGGCTATCCCGAAGGACTGCTACCCGCTGCCGAGCATCGATCAACTGGTCGATTCAACCTCTGGCAACGAGCTGCTCAACTTCTTGGACGCCTACTCCGGCTACCATCAGATCAAGATGGACCCGGAGGACATCGAGAAGACTGCCTTCATCACCGACTTCAGCGTACACTATTACACCCGGATGCCGCTCGGGTTAAAGAACGCCGGAGCAACATATCAAAGACTGATCAACTGCATTTTCGAAGGACAGCTCGGTCGGAACGTCAAGGCCTATATTGATGACATGCTCGTCAAAACACCGAAGGCCAAAGACTACCTCGCCGATGTAGCCGAGATCTTCGACACTCTCCTAAAGCACAACATGAAGCTCAACCCTGCCAAGTGCACCTTCGGAGTCAGATTCGGGAAGTTCCTAGGCTTCCTGGTAACTCAGTGTGGAATTGAGGCAAACCCCGACAAGGTTTAGGCCATCCTGAACATGAGGCCACCCACCTACGTCAAGAACGTTCAACGCCTTACGGGACACATTGCTGCACTCAACTGTTTCTTGTCTCGGGTGGCCGAACGATGCCTACCCTTCTTCAAACTGTTGAGGGGATCCAAAATGGCATCTGCTACGTTCACTTGGGATGAGGAATGCCAGAAAGCGTTCGCCGAACTCAAGCAATTCTTGGCCTCGCCCCCGGTGCTATCCAAGTCAATCCAAGGCGAAGCTTTACACCTCTACCTCTCGGCGACCCCTTCTACAGTAAGCTCGGTCCTAGTCAGGAACGACACGGGGGTCGAGAGACCGGTGTACTATAGCAGTAAGGTGCTTAACGAAGCCGAAAAAAGGTACCCTGCAACCGAGAAACTCGTGCTAGCATTTGTTACCTCGGCCAAGCGCCTCTGACCCTACTACCAAGGGCACTCCATCGTCGTATTGACCGGCGAACCTCTCAAGAAGATTCTCTTTCACCCCGAAGCCTCGGGATGCCTCGTCAAATGGGCCATCTTGCTAGGTGCCTATGATATCTCGCATCGACCCCGCTCGGCCATTAAAGGATAGGCTCTCACGGACTTCATCGCTGAAAGCACGGTCCCGATTGAAGAAGTACTTCCACCAGCGCCTGGGCCTACCTGGGATCTGTTCGTCGATGGATCCTCCAATTCGACCGGAAGTGGCACCGGTATTCTCCTCAAATCTCCCGAAGGAGCGGAGCTGCGGTACGCCCTGAAGTTCAACTTCCAGGCGTCCAACAACGCCTCCGAATATGAAGCTGTTATCTCAGGAGCCAGGATGGCTCGACGACTAGGGGCCGAACGAGTCAGGATCCACACCGACTCCCAACTGATCGCTAGCCAAATCAACGGTGATTATGAAGCTCGGGAAGGACAAATGGTCAAGTACCTCCAGGCGGTCAAGAGGATGGCCCAACTCTTCGAGAGCTTTGAGGTAGTCCGAATAGCCCGAGAGGAAAACTCCCGAGCGAATGCCCTCTCTCGACTGACCTCCTCGCCCGACCCCACAAGTACACGATCTGTCTTCCTCGAAGAGCTTGGGCAACCGAGCATCGAGTCTGAGCTTATGACTGTTTACCTGGCACCCTCAAGCGACTGGCGGACCCCCTATATATCCTGGCTTTGGGATTCTCACGAGCCCACCGATTCCCGGGAGGCTCGAAAACTCAAGTACCAAGCTCGGCGTTTCGTCATATTGGATGGTGCCCTGTACCGAAGATCCTTCTCTGGTCCTCTCCTCAAGTGCATCAGCGTCGATGAAGCCAGCCGAGTGATTCAAGAAGTACACGAAGGCATCTGCGGAGCGCACCAAGGCGGAAGATCGCTCACCAGGATCTTGCTTCGGTAGGGTTACTGGTGGCCCACTCTCCAGCGCGACTGCTTGACCTACGTGCAGAAGTGCGATCGATGTCAGCACTTCGACCATCTGATTCACCAGCCCGCAGCAGAGCTCGTCGCCCTTGCCAAGCCATACCCCTTCGCTTGGTGGGGAATCGACATCTTGGGGCCATTCCCCACGGCTCAGGCTCAGAAAAAGTTTGTCATCGTCGCCATCGACTATTTCACCAAGTGGATCGAGGTCGAAGCCACCACCAGGATCACTGAGTCAGTCGTATGGAGTTTTGTTTGGAAGTCAATCATCTGTCGCTACAGTGTCCCCCGAGTGATCGTGAGCGACAACGGTCGGTAATTTGACTCTCATTACTTCAGAGAGAGATGCGCCGACCTTAACATTCATAATCACTTCACTTCGGTAGTCCACCCTCAGGCTAACGGACTGGTCGAGAATGCCAATAAGACTATCTTAAAAGGCATCAAGACCAGGCTCGGCAAGGCCAAGTGAAGTTGGCTCGAGGAATTATCGAGCGTACTATGGTCGCACCGAACTACTCCGAGAATGGCCACCAGTGAAACACCTTTTCAGCTGGTGTATGGCACAGAAGCCGTGATTCCGTTAGAGGTCGGCAATTTCTGTCTCTGAGTCGTCCACTTCGAGCACGAGGTAAACGTGCAGAAATTGCGAGAGAACCTCAACTTGGCGGACAAGATCCGAGAGATTGCAAGCATCCGAGCAACGGAATACTAACGGCGCATCACTTGATACTACAACACTAGAGTCCGGGGCAGACACTTTCAACCAGGGGACTTCGTCCTAAGAAAGGCCGAAGCATCTCGACCACTAGAGGCGGCGGGGAAGCTGGCCCCTACCTGGGAAGGCCCCTACCGAGTGATCGAGACGCACGGGAAAGGAGCATACCGATTATCCACCATGGAAGGAACACCCATCCCTCGGACGTGGAACGTGACAAATCTTAGCAAGTTCTACTTTTGAACATTTGGCAAGCTTACACATGTAAGTAAAGTAGAATAATCACCATTCTTCTTTTCTTATTAAACTTAGATGTACATCAAGAAGGCCGTAGCCGGTATAGTATACATGTATAAAAAATTACATCCCCTGGTACTATAGCGCGAGCAGAACACTCGGCCGACCCAGTAGGCACTCCCACGTCCAGCCACTGACTCTGCCTCCTGCAGAAACTGGCTCGGATAAGGGATCGCCGGCTTCGTTGGTTTGAGAAAGCTCGGAGGAAAAAGGAGAAGAGGGAAAACAACGAGAAGAAGAGAGGAAGGAATACAAGTGAAGGCCTCCTCTTTGCCAACTCTTTGGAAGGCAGAGAGTGCAGGCACCCTCCAAAGAGTGAAAGGGGAGGGAGAAAAAGAAAACGGCAGAGATGGACGAGGAGGCAGGGGGAGGCCCGGAAAGGAGGGAGCTTAATTAGCTCCCCCCTCCCCTCAGAATGACATCGGCAGGTCAGGGACAGAAGGGCGGCATGACGATCCCTCTTCCCGAGTGACCCCCGACTGACGCACCCTCTTCCAGACTGAAACAACAGGAGCTTCCCTCCTACCGCCATCTGCATCATCATCTTTTGAAGCGCCCTCCATTCCCCGCTGAGACTAACAGCACAACGCTTCGCGGAAGGGAAAGAAGGAGAAAATCGCCAGGGATGGCCTTAAGCGACGAAAGGAAAAGGAGACGCCCCTCAGACCTTTTATAGGCCAAAGGGGGAACTGATCGCCTTAAATGACTCTCCCCTTTACAAAACATGCTAAAAAGACTTTCCCTGAGATGGTTACCTCAATTCCCGACACCCCCCCCAGCAGGACGCGCGAAGCGGCAAGTCATTAAGGGCGGTATGAAAAAATAGAAAGGTGCCAGCGCCATGTCAGTTATTTGACAGATCGACGCGCGCAAGATCTACAGAAAATCGGTGCCTTCTTCAAACGACTGCGGATACGGTAGTCAAATCACACCAAAAGCGGTAAGAAACAGTCAATTCAGCATTCAATACTGCCGCTATTATAGTTTCTAAAAAAGCCTTACTCGGCTACATATGAAAAAGAAAGAAAAAAGAAAAGAGCTATTACATCAAGCCTCGGGCCCATCTCCAAGCTCGGCAGACAAGGCTTATTCGTCACCAGACGATCTGCCCCCAGTGTTCTCGGTGATCGCCGGCCCAGACACTGACCCCACTTGTGTGGAAACTGTCTCGGCCGTGTGCCCTCCCGAGGATGCGGGAGTTGGCAGTCGCTTGGATGGAACCGAACTCACCTCTTCGCTCGACGTATGGTGGGAAGAGTCAGTGGAGCCCAAATCTGAGTCATAGCGCTGACCGGAAGCAAAAATGAGCATAGACGACTGCGCCTCTGCCTCTAGGACGGCCCGATCGTAGCCTTGGGAGAAGCCTTTCCAGAGTCCCCGTCGGTAGCCTGACTTGTAGTAAGGAAAGGCCGCCTGTTGAAGAGCTGCCTGATAAGCCTCCGAGCGCTTATGCTGCTCGAGCGCTTCTATCCCAGCTAGCTCTGCCTTCCTCTCGAGTTCAGCTATCTGCTGCTCAGACTCAGACAACTTCCCCTCAGCCTCGATCCACCAGTCCTCGGCCGCCAGGACTCGATCCTCGAGCCCATCTCGCTCGGCCCTCCATTGGTCGTCACGCTCGACCTGGTTTCTACGCTCCGACTCCAGGAGCTCACTCTTCCGGTCGACCATGTGACGAGCCTGGACCAGCTGCTCCGCCAAAGACCGAGCCTCCGCTTGGCTCGACTGTGCCAACGCTCGGAGCGGGTTTGTAACGACCCGAGAATCTGATTACCGGGAAAGCCCGATAACCTGAGACTCGCACCGCCGCCCACGAGCCGGGAGGGCTCGGAAGGGCTAAAAGGAGTGTGGAGGCACAAAGAAATAGGAAATAAACAGGACAATTCAATAATTAACAGAAATAAATAAACAACTACAACAGAGTCCAGTCTAATAGAAAGTACAGTCTAAAGCAGTAAAACATACCACATGCCAAGTGAACACTCGGCCCGACAAGCTGGCAACTGAGAACCTCCGCTCCGCACCCTCGAACCTCGAGGAAGAACCGCCACACCTGAAAAGCAGGGAATGAGTCTTCAAAACAGAGACTCAGCAGGGATCCCGCGAAACCCCAACCGGAAACAACGGCGGTAGCGGAAAGGAGAGCTACAACTACAGCAGGAACAGCAAACCGGTGGCCGGTCAAAAACTCGGCACTACAGCTACTCCTACTGCCAGAAGGCAGACCTCGATCACGCAGTCGAAGCTACCAAACCACGCTAGTACCACCTACCGAAGTAAGAACACACGGCAACCACGCCGTAGAGGCCTGTCCCCCGGACACAGCCGACCTGGACACGCTGTCCAAGGTGCAACCCCGACCATCCGATCGTGGGTACCGCACAACAAGACCCAACCTCGGTAAAGCCACTAGCACTAATCTCATGACGTAAAAACCAACACACGCGTCACGGCGAACCAACCGAAACTCAACGGTCAACACGACTGAAACCCAAAGGTCAAAGTCACAGAAACTGACAGTCTGTCACTCCCGACTCGACAGGAGTACCTCCCACTAGAAGCACAGCCGGTAGCGTCCCCTGACGTCTTACACCGCACCGCAGGTGAACTGCCTGACGTGGTAGGTCCTACCCGAGGCGCGAACACCGTACAAGTAACCACAAACAAGTGACTAGCTGGGGTCACGCCCGTCGACGTGCGTCCACTGTCCCCAACCACGTGTGCACACACAGACCGCGCGTCCATGGTCTAGCCCTCTGATCGGTTTTCCCCTCAACCGGACTCTGGATGCAAGACGTGGGGCCCGACGAAAACCAGTCTAAAAACCATCTCTAAGGGTAAGCCCGTACACCACTCCCTGGTGCGGCCGGTACCGCGTACTGGTAGGCTACAACTAGTGGAGGGTCACTGAAGGAGTAGACTCTCAGGTCAGCGGAAAACAACGTCCGAATCCGATGACGTACGGGGACCACCCCACGTACCGGCCCCGTCACACGGTGACCACAGTCGGAGAAGAAACAGGACTCGCAGTCCTCAGCCACGCACGCACCCTGCGCGAGAGTCGAGAAAACTCAAGTGGCGCTAAGCCACTGGACTCTGGACAGTCCTCTAGACGCACTACACCCAACGGTCCTTGAGTCACAAGACTCGGGGTCAAGACCGTTGTACGCAACAGCACGAGGCGGTCAATCTAGTCCAATCTCTAGGTCTAAAACCACGGCAGCCCAAGTACCGAGACAGCTCACGAGCCGTCAAGACCACTCCCTCAGAAAGGGAATGCAAAGGACTAAGGCCACCCACACGGGCCACACGGAAAACACAGAAGCACGATTCCCAGGGCAACACACAAGCCACCACGACGATTTCCCATCTTGTAGCAAGCGGGAAACCTCCAGCCCCAGGCCGGATAATTGGACTCGCAGTCCAAGGCCAAACACGTGGCCCACATGGGAATCGCCTTCCAAAGGAAACCCACGACATGCGGGGGAGACCCCACCGCACGCACACCGGTACACGGTGACTCGATCGAGCGTAACACGAAAGCCAGGAACACGTGGGGTCACCCGGACCCACCACACCTATGGGCACGCTAATCGAGGCAACACGGTCCCTCCCGACACCCCAAAAACACAGACAAAGAACCCATGGGTGTCCGGGATACTCACAAGGCCGGAGGTCGACCACTGGGTCACAACCGAGTCGACTGGAGACCAACACAACACAATCGGAGCGTTAAAAGGTCACTTGGACCCTTAAGCTCTTGGGCATGCAAAACGAGGTAAGTGGAACCTCTGGACACCCAAAGACACGGTCACGGAACTCCACGGGGTGTCCGAGACACTCACGAGACCTAAAGTCAACCACTGGGTCACAACCGGGTCGACCAGAGGTCAAAACAGTGCAAACAAGAACCAGAACATGGTAGTGGTCACCTGGTGACCGCGACCAGATGGTAGCGGTCGACCGGCGACCGCGACCATGCTGTCACGGTCGCCTCACGACCGCGACCAGCCACACTCAACCCCGCTGGTAGCGGTCGCCCGAGGACCGCGACCAGGTGGTAGCGGTCATCCCCTGACCGCGACCAGACAAAAGCGGTCTATCGCACGACCGCGACGCTCGAAGGCCTTCCGACCCAAACACAAGGGTGAAAGCGGTTCTCCCAGGACCGCGACCAGATGGTAGCGGTTTCTGGTGGACCGCGACCAATTCGGAAAATCGGGAACGGCGAGAAAACCCCAAAAATCCACGCCACGCCCCCAAACATCCACGGATGAGGGGGAAAACATAGGGGAAGCTCCCCAACAACCCCTAGCATGCATCTATGGCCTCGGATCAGCCTAAAACGCAACGAATCGCTAGATCGGGCGATCACTCCCCAAAACATGATTTTCCCCAAAACGCCCCAAACGACCCGCTCGGCTCACCACGGCCTACCAAACTCGCGGGAAAGGAAGAGCACAAGCTGGGGGTCCATCACCCTACCTCCACCGAAGATTTCGCGCACCGTGGACGCCGATCCACGAAGAAAACGCCGTTGAAGCCTCGCCGCTCCACGAACTCACGGCCGAGCTTCACCGCGCCCTCGAGCCTCGATCCTCGACCCATCCTCGCCGTCCTCCTCGCCCGCATCGCCCCGCCTCGCCCCCGCCTCGGTCCGTCGATCGTCGGAGAGGAGAGAGCGTGAGAAGAGAGAGAGGGTGAGAGTGAGAAATGAGAGGAAGAGAGGGGGGGAAAGAGAAAATGGTTAGTATATATAGGAAAACCCGAAAATTTGATAAATTCAGAAAATTACAAAAAATTACCTCCGCGATCCTCGGAAGGAACACAACGCAGTGGTAACGTCCCGGACTCGGAGAACGCCACAGTTTGCCCTGCAAAGAGTTCCGAAGGCACATCAGGGAAAAACACGTGTAAAGCACAAAATACACTCCGAGACCCACTAAAATGATCCGAAAAATATCCGAAAAATCCGGGGCATTACAGCCCTCCCCCCTTAAAGGAATTTCATCCTCGAAATTCAGGACCAAGCACAAAGTCACAGGGGAAGAACACTGAACGAACTGACACGCTGTCAGAGCCCCAGCATAGAAAACCTCGATCCTCACGAAAACACCGATCTTGAGGGACACAGCCAGACTTACAATCACAAACAACACCTCGCTCCCGCCGAGCACACTGGCCAACAGAGCATGCATATACCAAAGGACACAGCCCGACATCACGTCAGTCAACGCGAGAATCCACCATGGCACTGCAGCCACAATCTTGCTCACCGAGGAATCATAACCCTCGACACGAGCAACAGCTACCGATTCATCCAATGGTCGGCAGATAAATCGCACATCAGCTTCGCAGCCAGCTGACAGGTCGCACACCCTCCTCAAGGGAGCAACCAAAACAGAGCCTCCACCAGCTCAAGCAGTCCTCTCAGCAGACTGCAACCAGAACATCGGCTCAGCACCAAGAAAACACCTCACACATGGCAAGCCGAAAGCTGGACACAACACTGTGCCAACTCTTGTCAGAAGACAAACTTCGACAAAGCCCAGATCCCGTCCGGAAAGGCACATTACCGAAACGACCACCAAAGGTCTCACTGGCACACGGCTCTCGCCATGCTCGAGCCCCAACAACCAGCATCTTCTGTCTCTGAAAAGACCATCCACTGGTCACCAACTGCTCGTCAACGGGAAACCTTCGCTTGCTCAGCTTCTTCCTTCTTTCCTGGTCCTCGACCGGGTCCAAAGGAAACATTCCAAACCTCGACAAGCCATCCGTCGACTCCCACACAGACTGATGCCACATCTCGAGCTGCACTCCTCTCGGACACCGCATCCGAGCTCGAACATCGCTCCAACTCGACCCTCTCGGGGAGCACGACGAAACCAAATGACGGATCCTGGTGTCTTCAATCATCACCTCACTAGACTCAGACTCACAGGGGAACCATCCCAAGCTGGTCACCAAACCAGGGATAACCATTACGACACCAACGTCCCAACAAGGACCACCAATCCGACGCCAATCTCAGAAAAAGGCCTCCGCCCACAGGCGTCACTCTTCTATCTGGTCTCATCAAATCCTTCGATCAATACAAGTGGACACCTGCCAATCCCGATTCCGCCCTTACCACAGAGCCACGGGACACCACCTGAACAGTACTCATGTGTCCCTAAGCAATAAACATCTCACCGTCACAATCCGACAAGACCGTAGAACCAACAGACACTGCTGTGGTCGGTCACACGGTTAGGCTCACCAGCCACCGACTCTAACCAACACGTCCTCGACCTCCGTCAGGTGACATCCTCAACAACCTCATCCAGGTCCAATACCGACGCCTGACTCGGCTTCCTTCACAGGAACAGGGTACTCATGCGGCGCACTAGCCAGCATATTCCCCAACACTCCATCCTGCCAATGCCAAGAACCACAAAACCTCGAGCAACGGCACGGCAACAACACGTTTCACACCGAGGAACCCATCCTCCTATGCTCAACGCAAAATCAGGAATCCGCCCGTAGCAACCAACGCTACGATCCTGAACCAATGGGTCACAAGCCCACCACGCTTCCGCTGCGCACTCAGATCCGCGCGCACAGCCGAGAAAGCCAACACCGCCCAACCAGCACTCGTCCTTCCGGAATAGCGCCAGCACCCTCACACGACAAGGGAATGGGCACGACTTCTCACAGGCAACCGCCTTGTCAAGACAAGGAGCACGTCTCGCACAGACTTCATGGCATTCAAGGCCAACCAATCCGAACACGCAATGCAAGACGACGAACCTTAACCCAACACAATCTCTCCAACCAAGGGGAGACCAAACGCACTTCCGACCAACGGAAGGACTCCACGCTCGACCTGACCTCAAACCTCGCGCATGCTGGAAACAGCACCATCCAGCACCAAGAAAAACCATCGCTTCCGTCAGGTCAGCGCCTCCGACACACTCAACGAGTGTCACGTCGGACCACGATCACGGCACCTCTCGATGCACTACCGCTGCAATTCCTCGAACTGCAACACGCCACGCAAAGAGCCGCAACACGAGCCATAACCGGCAACCACCAACGCTCATCTTCGAGTCCCAAACTCACCGTGGAGCCTTCACATCTCAAGCCAACTCCAGGGCGAACACAACCCATTCACACGCAAGAGCGCAGAAGCAAGACTTACTGGGACACCACAGCCCAATCCTGCCTCGAAATCCGTAAAACAATCGGAACCGACACGTCATTTCTGACGCCACAGTTCACGATAGGACATCAGGCTCGACGAAACGGCAGCTCACCGAGAAGATCCTCCACTCACCCGAGCACACTTCTCGATCAGAACGCCTCAGGAGCTGGACAAACCTCAAGCTGGAGTGGCCAACACCGACAGCAGCTCCCTCAGAGCACGCTCACGGCCACTTAACCACGAAAAATCCTCTCCAGCCACTTGACCACATCGCAGATTCCTTGAACGCAGCACCGATAGCTCACACCTGCCAACAACCTCTGCCCAACGCAGCACAACCAGGGCCATCACCGATGAGGGAGAAGACTCTCAACCTCAATCCTTAAACCCCATGCTGGCATGAAAGCCGCGGACAACAACCACCTTCACAGCGCCGCACAGCGCACCCAAGCTCTCAAGCGAGAAACAAAGCGGAAAAATAAGCACAAAACCCTATGCCAGCTGTCGATTGTACTGGACCTTATGGACTCTGATCACTGCAATATTTCGAATTCCTATGTACGTCCACAACCACCGCTCTGATACCAGCTGTAACGACCCGAGAATCCGATTACCGGGAAGGCCCGATAATCCGAGACTCGCACCGCCGCCCATGAGCCGGGAGGGCTCGGAAGGGCTAAAAGGAGTGTGGAGGCACAAAGAAATAGGAAATAAAGCAGGACAATTCAATAATTAACAGAAATAAATAAACAACTACAACAGAGTCCAGTCCAACAGAAAGTACAGTCTAAAGCAGTAAAATGTACCACATGCCAAGTGAACACTCGGCCCGGCAAGCTGGCAACTGAGAACCTCCGCTCCGCACCCTCGAACCTCGAGGAAGAACCGCCACACCTGAAAAGCAGGGAATGAGTCTCCAAAACAGAGACTCAGCAGGGATCCCGCGGAACCCCAACCGGAAACAACGGCGGTAGCGGAAAGGAGAGCTACAACTACAGCAGGAACAGCAACCGGTGGCCGGTCAAAAACTCAGCACTACAGCTACTCCTACTGCCAGAAGGCAGACCTCGATCACGCAGTCGAAGCTACCGAACCACGCTAGTACCACCTACCGAAGTAAGAACACACGGCAACCACGCCGTAGAGGCCTGTCCCCCGGACACAGTCGACCTGGACACGCTGTCCAAGGTGCAACCCCGACCATCCGATCGTGGGTACCGCACAACAAGACCCAACCTCGGTAAAGCCACTAGCACTAATCTCATGACGTAAAAACCAACACACGCGTCACGGCGAACCAACCGAAACTCAACGGTCAACACGACTGAAACCCAAAGGTCAAAGTCACAGAAACTGACAGTCTGTCACTCCCGACTCGACAGGAGTACCTCCCACTAGAAGCACAGCCGGTAGCGTCCCCTGACGTCTTACACCGCACCGCAGGTGAACCGCCTGACGTGGTAGGTCCTACCCGAGGCGCGAACACCGTACAAGTAACCACAAACAAGTGACTAGCTGGGGTCATGCCCGTCGACGTGCGTCCACTGTCCCCAACCACGTGTGCACACACAGACCGCGCGTCCCTGGTCTGGCCCTCTGACCGGTTTTTCCCTCAGCTGGACTCTGGCTGCAAGACGTGGGGCCCGACGGAAACCAGTCTAAAAACCGTCTCTAAGGGTAAGCCCGTACACCACTCCCTGGTGCGACCGGTACCCCGTACTGGTAGGCTACGACTAGTGGAGGGTCACTGAAGGAGTAGACTCTCAAGTCAGCGGAAAACAACGTCCGAATCCGACGACGTACGGGGACCACCCCACGTACCGGCCCCGTCACACGGTGACCACAGTCGGAGAAGAAACAGGACTCGCAGTCCTCAGCCACGCACGCACCCTGTGCGAGAGTCGAGAAAACTCAATTGGCGCTAAGCCACTGGACTCTGGATAGTCCTCTAGACGCACTACACCCAACGGTCCTTGAGTCACAAGACTCGGGGTCAAGACCGTTGTACGCAACAACACGAGGCCGTCAATCTAGTCCAATCTCTAGGTCTAAAACCACGGTAGCACAAGTACCGAGACAGCTCAGGAGCCGTCAAGACCACTCCCTCGGAAAGGGAATGCAAAGGACTAAGGTCACCCACACGGGCCACACGGAAAACACAGAAGCACGATTCCCAGGGCAACACACAAGCCACCACGACGATTTCCCATCTTGTAGCAAGCGGGAAACCTCCAGCCCCAGGCCGGATAACTGGACTCGCAGTCCAAGGCCAAACACGTGGCCCACATGGGAATCGCCTTCCAAAGGAAACCCACGACATGCGGGGGAGACCCCACCGCACGCACACCGGTACACGGTGACTCGATCGAGCGTAACACGAAAGCCTGGAACACGTGGGGTCACCCGGACCCACCACACCTACGGGCATGCTAATCGAGGCAACACGGTCCCTCCCGACACCCCAAAAACACAGACAAAGAACTCATGGGTGTCCGGGATACTCACAAGGCCGGAGGTCGACCACTGGGTCACAACCGAGTCGACCGGAGACCAACACAACACAATCGGAGCGTTAAAAGGTCACTTGGACCCTTAAGCTCTTGGGCACGCAAAACGAGGTAAGTGGACCCTCTGGACACCCAAAGACACGGTCACGGAACTCCACGGGGTGTCCGAGACACTCACAAGACCTAAAGTCAACCACTGGGTCACAACCGGGTCGACCGGAGGTCAAAACAGCGCAAACAAGAACCAGAACATGGTAGTGGTCACCTGGTGACCGCGACCAGATGATAGCGATCGACCGGCGACCGCGACCATGCTGTCACGGTCGCCTCATGACCGCGACCAGCCACGCTCAACCCCGCTGGTAGCGGTCACCCGAGGACCGCGACCAGGTGGTAGCGGTCATCCCCTGACCACGACCAGACAAAAGCGGTCTATCACACGACCGCGATGCTCGAAGGCCTTCCGACCCAAACACAAGGGTGAAAGCGGTTCTCCCAGGACCGCGACCAGATGGTAGCGGTTTCTGGTGGACCGCGACCAATTCGGAAAACCGGGAACGGCGGGAAAACCCCAAAAATCCACGCCACGCCCCCAAACATCCACGGATGAGGGGGAAAACATAGGGGAAGCTCCCCAACAACCCCTAGCATGCATCTATGGCCTCGGATCGGCCTAAAACGCAACGAATCGCTAGATCGGGCGATCACTCCCCAAAACATGATTTCCCCCAAAACGCCCCAAACGACCCGCTCGGCTCACCACGGCCTACCAAACTCGCGGGAAAGGAAGAGCACGAGCTGGGGGTCCATCACCCTACCTCCACCGAAGATTTTGCGCACCGTGGATTCCGATCCACGAAGAAAACGCCATTGAAGCCTCGCCGCTCCACGAACTCACGGCCGAGCTTCACCGCGCCCTCGAGCCTCGATCCTCGACCCATCCTCGCCATCCTCCTCGCCCGCATCGCCCCGCCTCGCCCCCGCCTCGGTCCGTCGGCCGCCGGAGAGGAGAGAGTGAGAGGAGAGAGCGTGAGAAGAGAGAGAGGGTGAGAGTGAGAAATGAGAGGAAGAGAGAGGGGGAAAGAGAAAATGGTTAGTATATATAGAAAAACCCGAAAATTTGATAAATTCAGAAAATTATGAAAAATTACCTCCGCGATCCTCGGAAGGAACACAATGCAATGGTAACGTCCCGGACTCGGAGAACGCCATGGTTTGCCCTGCAAAGAGTTCCGAAGGCACATCAGGGAAAAATACGTGTAAAGCACAAAATACACTCCGAGACTCACTAAAATGATCCGAAAAATATCCGAAAAATCCGAGGCATTACAGGGTTGATCTCTCGACAAAGGTCTCCAAGATCGAGGGTCAAACGCTCGACCTTCTGATCAAGCGCGCCAGGGCCCACGAAAGAGCCTCCCGCTCTGACTCCACCCGAGCGTACGCGTCCACTGCTTCAGCTCCCAGCTGGGCCAGGTCCAGCCCTCACTCCATAATCTGCTCCAAAAGCGAGGAGGGAGGACCCTTTCAGACTTTTTCTCGCAAGTCCCGCGAAACTAAGGAATGGCACGCCCGATATAGAGGAGCCCGGACGCTGAAGGTGCTGGTAGAGGGAGGGGATAATCTCACTGGAGCGGCCGGGACTGGGGCACCTCCCCCGGGCAACCCTATCTCGGGGGCCCCACCGGTTGGCTCGCCGTGAGCGGCCCCACTGCGTACCTCCCCAGCTTCGATCGGCTGTGATCGAGTCTCCTCCTCCTGCGACCCTCCAGCCTCGACCTGCTTGGGCCGGACCCCCTCGTCTGGCGGCCCCTCTGCTACGTTCGGCGCCTCAGCATCGGCAGCGATCCCTCCTTCGTCGGCCCCCTCTTCCTCAGTAGAGGGGAGAGCCGACAGGGAATCTTCTCCTGACGGACGGACGACCTCCTCCTTCCTCACCTGCTTCTTCTCAGCGGAATGAGCCTGCATCGAAGATCGCAACAGCTTGGCCACGGGATCCTTGCGCTTGACCCCCCGGCGCACGGAGGCGTCGTCCTGAGCCGCCCCCTTGCCCTTATCCCGGGCACGGGACGGACCCTCCGAAGCTTGAAGGTCATTCGGAGCCGACATCTCATCCAGATCGATGATCTCCAACTCGGATGGAGGTGCCTCCTCCTTGACCGCTCGCCTCGTGTCGGAACCATAGAAAGCAGACTAAGAGAAGGAAGGTTCTTACTCCACAAGAAGGAAGACCAAGTTCTCGAGCTCCTTACCTGTCGGCGACAGCACACGAGAGAGGTAGCCCTCAATGTTGGAAGAAGTCACCAAATCAGCAGTCTCTTGGCGATTATGTTGCAGGATGGCAGCCTCCTCTTCCACCTCCGGAGAAAACACGGTCTGCTTCGGAGGAATGTTTGGGTGAAAATTGGGCACCGTGGGGAAATTCCAGACTACACCAACTGCTGATGGGCCCACCCAAAAATATTGGGTCTTCCACCCTTTATGAGAGGAATCCTTCCCAGAGAGGCACACACAACTCCTTCCTCGCTTCGCCTGAATGAAGAAGTAGCCCTTCCCCGCGTGAAGATTATCCTTCAACTCGAAGAAATAATGGAAAAGATCCAGCGAGGCACGCACCCCGCACTGGCCGCAAAGGAAAATGAAGGAGAAGATGAAGGTATAAGAGTTGGAGACCAGTTGGACAGGAGCCAGCCGGTAGAACCGAAGCAACTCGGCAACAAAGGGATGAAGGGGCAGACGAAAGCCGCATTTCCAGGCCAAGAGGAAGGAGCAAAAGAGGCCAGAGCGAGTGGACAGGCTGGACTCATGAGGCTCAGGCGCCAGGAACTGGAACTGCCAAGGCAGCCCGTATCGACTCTCTAGCCGCTTCACCTCAGCCTCCCCCAGCTCACTACAGAGCAGCTCCAGCGGTGTCAAGAAAACCCTTGGAGCCCGTTCTCTCTGCCGCCCCTCGGCCTCAGAATGATGGTCCGCCATGAGACAGAGAAAAGAAGAAGGGGAAAGGCTCCAAGCCCGAGAACTTCAGAGGAGAAAGGGAGCTGACGAATCGTCGCCTCAGGAAGCTCCTGCAGCTCCGATGGCCGCAACGATTCTCTGCTCTTCCGAAACTGCTCTCACAGCGCGGGAACCCCCCCTCAAATACAACTACAAAGAGAGGTAAAACCCTAAAACCCCGGAGATAAAAGGACGCAAAAACGCGCAATGCTTACAAACCCTGATGGGAGGCGGCGCGATGTCCGATCTCCCGAGGAGGGGCCTTCTCTTATTCATCATAACGGGCGTATTTTCAAGGTGAGCCACGTCATGTGGCCCCTACCAGAGAGATATCTTTACCCAACCAGTGCCACAAATAGTCCAGCCCAAATGCTTCTCGTCCGAGCCTAATCTTGGCTCAGTAGTAGGAGGGGGACAAGTGGAGAGGGAAAATCTCACCGCCCGTACGGAGGGGCCGAACGAGGTCCAACCTTGACCGAACGAGACCCAACTCCTCAAAGTGGCAGCCCCGAGCCCACTTACAATAAAGTCCAAAAACTCACTCGGAACAAGCGCTTCCTAGGTGGCCTTCGGGTTGAGAAGTCCGAGCATCAGTCGATCGGGAAAGCTCCCCCGGAGCCCCCTATTCTTTATCCCGACCCAGCACTTACCGCTCGGGAGGCCACTCCTGAACAAGTGCCGTTCGCTCGGGCTCGCTGATGGAAGCCTATTGATACGGTCGTTGCGAATCCCTTAATGGCAGGAAGCTCAATGGGACAGGGGAAACCAAGAGTCCGCGCGCCGTAAGGAGCCCGCATGAAGGACGTAACCCCCCTGGAACTCCTCCGCTTACAGGGATCAATTCGCATAACAGGTCATTATTTAAACAGGACATGCCCTACTACGAGAAGGTAAGCCTAAGCAAGGCAAGAGCCAATAACCCTGAGCAGGAACCACTTCACCTTTTGGTGGAAAGGGATCTTGCGCTCCCATTTTCCTCCCAACTCTTCTCTTCGCACCAGTGCTCTACTACCTGTGCTGACTTAAGCATCGGAGGGTCTTCCTCGGGGATCTATCCCTGGGTACCTCTGACTATTTTTCCTTCTTACAGTTCATATTTCAAGGGTACATGGCTATCCCCTTCCCCGCTCAGGAGCAGCGCGAAATCGCCCCTCTTCAAGCCCCTATTTTAGTACCAACTATGTTACCATCCTTCTTATTTTGTCTCCATAATGAGACAAACATATAGCACTATCATATTATTATGTCACCAACAGATCAAATATTCTATGGCCCAACAATGCTTTAATCTTCTTAAAAGTGAAATTTATTAATCAAATTCTGCTGTCAGTACGAGGGGAAGGAGATTTGTCTTTCTAATATGTGGAGATATATCTATTCATATCTTTCTTTGTGGTGCGCATGTAAAATCTCTAGAATCATTTCTTGCATATATGGGAACTCCAGATCTACATATAGTACTTGCCCTAGAAGACTTGGTCATTGCCGTGTCCATTTTCGTTTTAAGTTTCACTTATTTGGCCCCACTTTTCATGCAAAAAAAGGTCACACTGTCGCATCTATGTTTTCCTTCCCTCAACTCCTACTTATCTTAGATCTCATTAAAAGAAAAATAAAAGATGATTATTGGATGTTTAATTAATCACTTTCTAGGACTCTTAATCTCATCATAACTCATAATCAATTCTTTGTCATTAGTGGAACCATATATCATGGCGGTGTTACATCTATTGTTAAGCTGAAAAGCCTAATTTGATATGGTACGAGCTATGATATTGTCACAGTGTTTCCCCTTCCTTGCAGTCCTCTTACATTGCCCTCTCCCTTGCAAGCTTACAAGGATCAAAAACATAAGTAAAAGGGGTCAAAATAGTCTACACCTTCTGATCGGACGCACATAGTGAAGAGCTAGGAAGTAACTTAGAGCTTGGAAGTAACTTATTCTAGCCTTTTATCTTTTCGTGGAGGATTCATTTAAAATTGCTGCACATAATTGGCCACTGGTGCAGATGTTTGAGAGGCCACAAACACTATAGTATTTTGGTCAATTATGATATTATGTTTTTAATAAATTTTATCTACAATTGAGCATATAATTAGATGTAAAGTCCGATTTGATTAGTGACTTTATAACCAAAAACCAAACTCCACATAGATCTTCAACCATCACACTACAAGGAAAAATGGAGTTTCCAACAGATATCTTCCGCATCCTCCATGTCCTCGTCCTGCTCGTCCCCCCCATCGCCACTAGCTGGAGGATCCTATTGAAAAATTATTAACATTAAATATGTATTAACAAATAAATAAATTATTAAAAAGATAAATTATATATTTTATTTAATTATATAAATTCGATTTAGATATAATATGGAACTGAAATCAAATATCCGATTTGGATTCTATCAATTCTCACAAGTCATTTTTATCTCTCAGGTCGTGTTGGAACGATCGACATACCGATCTGATCGATATTTTAATTTTAAACTCTCAAATTTAATTTTTTTTAATTTTAAATTAAAGATATTTAAAAAATATTTTTTTGAGCGTCGTGGTCGATCAATCACGTTTGTTTTGTATTGATTGCACCGGCAAGGGAATAATCAATCAAGAAGGGCTCACTGTTCCAATAATCCACCGTTCGCACTGCACCGCTGCCTTTTGCTGCGAGAAGACTCTTCCATGATGACTCCCTGAGTTAATTGAGACGACTGTTCGTCTGAGTGCGTATAATCCGTCTCCCTTTGTTGGCAAAATGCGTAGACTGAAAATTTGAAGTCTCCCCACCGCATGTGTACACGCCTCCCCCTCTTCTCCACCGCTCTCGTCTCCATCGCCGGCACCTCCCTCCCCGCCGGATCCTTCCATTCCCCCTCAAACCTCCTCCACCACCCCCTCCGGATCCACCCCCAACCCCCGCTTCCCCACCCCCCAGTCCTGCCCCCCCTCTCTGCCCGGTCCCCCCCACCCTCTTCTTCTCCCCCGTCGCCGATCCCTCCCATCCCACCGACCCCCCTCCCTTCAGTCACCTCTTCCTCCTCCCCGCCTTCTCACCCCCATCCTCCATCCATCTCCCCCCCACTACCAGCGTTTCCCCCTCCCCCCCCCTTCCTGATCTCGTCACCGTCTCCCCCCTGGCCAATACCCCATGCCGACCCCCCTCTCCCTGCCAACCCCACAGGCCTCTCTTCGCCTCCCCCCCTCCGCCCCCACCATCCCTCCTCCCCTAGCAGTGCTCCCCCTCCCCCCTGTGGACGCACTTATTGTTCAGACGGCAGTTTATTCATTTTGTTGGGTTTATTAAGTGCATGAGCGTGCCAGTCACAAACTGACGATTCATTCGGGCTTCATGGAAACCCCTTGTGCGCTCAATCTGACTCAGTCAGGCGATTGTGTGGCTCGGGTCAGGACTGAGATCCGCCATGCCATAAAGGTCACAGCGTCATTTACATCCTCTCGTAGAGGAGAATACCCTTGATTAATTGTCGAAAATAAGGGCTCTACGGCCGAAAGGATTACTAATTAATGCAGGGGGAGAGTGGCAATCAAACTATGCTGAAAACCCATATCAGGGGGTATGAACAATCAGATCATGTTGGTCACTGGTGGACCGTTCTATGTCCGGACTGAAGTCCATACAGAGAACAAGATGGTAACGAGAACGAATCCGTGCACATGTCTGCCGGGAGGTGGCAATTTTGATGTAGAAATGGGATCAAGTCCCGGCGGGAAGAGGGGACTTCGTTGAGATATTGGCCCAGAACAAGGTCGGGAGATAACCATGACGGGAAGGGTGATTCCCGAGGGAAAAGCCAGGCCTATGAGGGCGTCATTAATGTTCCCGAGTCCGGGGTCCAAGGGAGACAAAGGCCGTGTTGCTTTGTTCATAATTATTGTCACTGTTCACCATCATCATCTATTCTCACCTATTATTATTTCTTTGTTGATTCACCCTTTTTATTATCACTCATGGGTCATGAACTCCTTTCCTAGTCTATTTTTATCCCTTTTTTGTTATCTATTTTTTTATTTGTCTCTCTTTTATTATTGCATCCCTCCCTTTTTTATGATTATCAGGCGGGTTTTTCCTTTTGTTTACTATCATTATTATATTTTCCTTTTCTGTGGGGTTGGAGGGAAGATGGAGTGTGCCGGATGGAGAGTGAGCAGTGTACCGCTGGAAGGGGTGAGTTGAGGGTGTACTGCTGGAAGGTTGAGGAGTGTACTGCTGGAAGGGGTGAGTTGGGGGGTGCACCGCTAGAAGGTTAAGGAGTGTACCGCTAGAAGGGGTGACTTGGGGGTGTACCGCTGGAAGCGCAATGGGAGGGTGCACCGGCCAAGGCATGAGCCAGAGGGTGGATGGTGTGCCACTGGGGAGTGTGCCGGGCCGGGTTGCCAAGAGTGCACCGGGTGAAGGGATAAAGAGTGTACCGGCTGGGGGTGTACCGCTAGGGCGACGAGAGTGCACCGGGTGAAAGGTTAGGAGAAGTGGGCAGTGTACCGCTGGAAGAGGGGAAAGTGTGCCGCTGGAGGGTGTACCGGGCTAGGGTGCAAAGAGGGTGCACCGCTGGGGAAGAGGTGGGAGTGAAGAATCAAAGTAGACAAGGCAGGGCCCCGCTGGGTGGAGCAGAGTTTGAGAGAAGGCCCCTTGTTCATGCAATTCTGATGGAGGATCTCAAATAGCCAAGCTTTCCATTCTCTGTCATGTAATTGTGCCTAAAATCATGTTCAACAGCCTGCCCTGGCCTTGTTTAGTTCAATTCCTTGAGCCTTGCGTAGTTCCTTTGTCTTGATTAAAATGTTTTATTATTGCTTATTCCATTTGTTTGTTACTTCTTTTTGTCATTTAACACATTGTTATTTCTGACAAAAATTCGGCAGCATCTCGCCTTGACCCGAAAGGTAAGGGAGTAGAAGGGGAACACGCCCACAAGGAGTGGCAAGACCCAACAATTTAAGGTGTGTGCCGAGGCAGCCACCTTTGAGAAAACTTCGGAAAACTCGAAGAAAACACCGAATAGGAAACCACTTAGGCTGACACAAATCACAGATGCACCGGGGAAGCGGCAGCTAGGGTGTGCTGGGCTGGACTGTCCAAGGTGTACCGGTGAGGGTGTGGTTGAGGGTGTGCCGGTGGGGCACGACCAAGGGTGTGCCAGTGAGGCATGGCCTAGAGGAGAGAGTGTGCCGTTGGGGGCATGGCCAAGGGTGTGCCGGGCAGAGGACAACTAGGGTGTACCGCTGGGCAGGCGGTTCAAGGGTGTACTGGTGGGCAAGCAAGAGGAAGTATGCCGTCCCGGGCCGACTGAGGGTGATGACTAGGAGGCCTGAGTGGGTGTGTGTATACCACTGGCTCTGAGGAGGGAGCAAAGGAACGTTTTGGCGAGTGGGTGGGTGATGCACACCAAGTATAGAGCCATGAAACTTTAACGGAGCTGTATGGGAAGGAAAGAGGAGGTTGCGTTGTAGAACATCACCAAAAGGAGGAGGAGGCTAGCCTTGTATCGTCAAGCCAGAAGCACCGATCGCCTGTCTAGACAGACCAATGGCATGGGAGGGCGGCTGAAACAGAGAGTTAGGAGATCGAGGAAGCATGCAAAAATTACCGACCAACGATGGAGAGAAAACAGCAAACACAACAAGAGATGACACCCCAAAAGACACTTTTTATTCATGAAAGACTCCAAATAACAAAGATCATTGCCCGAAGGCCAACTACCATACACTGCATTCCAAAACGAAGGGAAGAGAAGAGAAACTAAGAAAGGAAAAGAAGAGCAGAAAAACTAGTGTTGGGGGAGAGTTGGAATGAGGGAGAATGGTCATCTTCTCCATTGCATTCCTCCCCTCCCCTCTACAGGCAGCTCACTCCCTCTCTCTCTTTTTTGAACTCTCTTCTACCTTCTTCTTTTCTTCTACTTCTTCCTTGTGTTGCTGCCTTCGTGTGCGTCTTCGCATGTGTTTTCCTCCTCTTCGAAGGGCTTTTATTGGTGTGCCGTTGACGGGGAAACCTCATGATGGTGCTGCCATCCGAGGTTGACTCCAGTCCTATCGTTGTCAGGTGGAGATCCCATGGCCGAATTAGGGGGTGACACCAAGGTAAGTCGCTAGTTGGCGTTGAAATGGCCACGCTGTGCGCCAAGGGGCCTTTCCAGTGACCATTGTGCACTTGGCCGGCTTGTGCCGTTCTGGGGGATTCAACTAGGCCTGTCAACGGAGCGGATACGAAGCGAATATATGACTATCCGTATCTGCTCCGTTTTCCGATTCGAATTATCCGATTCAAATTTAAAAGTATATAAATATAATTATAAAATATATAAAATATATAAAATATAATTATAAAATATCAAAAATATTAAAAATAAATTTTAAATTAAAATACAACTATAAAATATCTAAATTTCTCTATAATATCATTTATTTTATAATACATTATTTAAAAATATGTATTACATGATATATAATATTACGAACGGAAATTTTTCGAAGCGAATATTATAATATCCGTATCCGCTTCGATTCGAATTCGGATATTATCCGTATCCGAAAAAATGAATACAAATCGAAGCGGATCCGGATAATATCCGTATCCGTCGACAGGCCTATATTCAACGATGTACCACTGGAGGCTCGTTTGAAGCGTGCTGCTGAAGTACCCGAAGAGTGAGCCGCTGGTGGGCATGAAGGCTGTGCCGCTGAGAGGGCGTTGGGACTGTGCCGTTGAAAGGGCCCAGTCGGTGTGTCGCTGGAGAGCATGAAGGCTGTGCCGCTGAGAGGGTATTGGGACGTTGTGTCGTTGGAATGGGCTTCCAAGGGGTGTGCCGCTGGAAGGCATCGAAGGGTGTGCCGCTGAAAGCACCCCCATGGAGTGTGCCGCTGGGGGCCCTCCCAGGCGGTGTGCCGCTGAGGGCTCTCTCAGGCAATGTGTGCCGTTGGAGGTCAGCAGCAGCGTGTCGCTGGAGGCTGCCTGGAAGGTGTGCCGCTGGGGGAACTTCATGAGTGTGCCGTGGAAGGCTTTGAGGGCGGTGTGCCGCTGAGGGGCACGGGGTGTGCCGTTGGAGGGCACAATGAACGTGCTATTGAAAAGGGCCTTGAACTTAGCTTCAGGAGCTGAGAACTGTGAACTCTTTGGGACATTTCTTCACCGTTAGGGACTCGAGGGTGGGTCCATAGCAGTATATAAATTCAGGAGGGTATCCTATGTTTTCTTTGTCATTTAATGCGCCCGTGCAAATGTGAGGATTCGCCGGACGATAGTATTCTCCCAGAGCCCTGGATGGACAGTCTCCCCGGGTCTTCTCTCTTCGATTCTGACATCAAGGCGGGAGCTTGGCGGGACATATAAACGTACAATTTTATACGTCCACAAATGCCCCCCACCCACGGGCGGCGCGGGCGAAGGATGAGGGAGACGGTGCTCGCGGGTGTATTTGGGGAAGTAACGTACATTATCGAGTGTACGTACATATAATATAGATCTTGTCGTATATTTGGGTTTCGTTATTATTGTCTATATATATATATATATATATATATATATTATATATATTCTTTTCACTTTTTTTTCTTTTTTTTCTTTCTCTTTTTTCTTCTCTCTTTTTTTCTTTTTTCTTTTTTTCCTCTCTTCTTCTTCTTTTTTCTTTTTTCTTTCTATTTTTTGTTTTCTCTCTCTTTTTTTCTCTTTCTATTTTTGTTTTCTCTCTTTTTATTTTCTCTCTTTTCTTTCCCTTTTCCTCTTTTTTTTGAAGCCACTATAAAAGGGGCGGGGGAGTTCGACACCCCCCTTTCTCTTTCGAATTCTCTCACTCTCTCTCTCTCTCTCTCTCTCTTTGTCTCTTTGGCTCCCGCCTCCTCTTCCTCTCTTCTCTCTCTTCTCCGTCACCACCGCCGCTCACCGCCGTTGTCGGTGGCTGGGGTGAGACCACCGTGCCTCTCTCCCTTCCCTCTTCTTCCCCTTCCCTTCTTCCTTCTTCTCTTCCTCTTCTCTTCTCCTCTTCCTCTTCTTTCTCTTCTTCTTCTCGTTCTTCTTTCGCTCGAGAGACGACGGAGCCCTAGGCTCTCGTCTTCGTTCTCCTCCTTTCTCTTCTTCTTCTTCTTTTCTCCTTCTTCTTCTTCTTTTCCTTTGTCTCCTCTTCTTCTTCGTCTCTTCTTCTTCTCTTCCGGTGTGGGATGAACGTCGGAGTGTGCCGCTGACGAGGGCACAAGGTGTGCCGCTGACGAGGGCACAAGGTGTGCCGGGTGGACAAGGCACGGGGTGTGCCGATGATGAGGGCACGGAGTGTGCCGCTGAGAAGGGGGGGCACGGAGTGTGCCGCTGAGGGGAGGCACGGTGTGTGCCGCTGCGGGGGGCACGGGGTGTGCCGCTGAAGGGGGGCACGGGTGTGCCGCTTGGGGAAGGCACGAGTGTGCCGCTGAGGGGGGCACGTGTGTGCCGCTGAGGGGGGCACAGGTGTGCCGCTGAGGGGGGCACATGTGTGCCGCTGAGGGGGGGCACGGGTGTGCCGCTGAGGGGGGGCACGAGTGTGCCGGGGGAGCGTGACAGGAGTGTGCCGAGCAAGGGCACTGGGCAGTGTGCCAGATGAGGGCCTTCCAGGCAGTGCGCCGGCGCAGGGAGATTACTTCGGATCGGAGGAACATCCGGTGTCACCCTTGGGGCACACCCCGACTTTGTTGGGGCCGTCATTCCTTGTGGATGCGCACCTGTGTCTTCCCCTTACGCCTCCGGCCTAGGGGAGACTCTACCGAAATTTTGTCAAAATTTCTGGTGTTTTGTTCATTTTAATTGCAGTGCAGTCCTTTTAAAGTAGTTTCTTCGTGTCTTTGCTCAGGACCTGTTCTGACCCCAAGTTTTTGCATCTTGCAGACAAATGACTGCTCCTGGTGGTTCTTCTGCTTCTGCTGCAACTGGTGTCAAGTCGGGTCTCTCACTGGCCGTCCCTGCCGTCACATGGCACAACGTGGAAGACCTTGACCGGGAACATGCAGAGGTGGCGAAGCTGGCCGAATCCTCTGACTCTGAGACCGACACTCTGGACCTCAACCGTGTTGGACTGACCGATAACAGCTTCACATTCGACCGAGACGGTGACTACCGGGAGGATTACCCGAAGGACCAACACCTTCTTCATTTCCAGAGGTATCTTCGCCATCAAGACAAGAGGGATTTCAAGACAATCCGGGCTGCCGAACGTGCCATCTTGCAGTTTCGGGATAGCCTATTGTACATCATTCGCCGAAGTGTACCGATGTACTTGGTAGGCGAGCCGAGAGAGTGGAACCCCGTGCTGGGTCTGGAAGCAGTGACCTGATAAGTGGCCATTTCTTATGACAATTCATTGCATGAACACCATTTTATGTGCATATAATTAGGCAATTATGCATATTTCATAGTTAACCTCAACTCCGCATTTAAATTGGAGCTTTCACGTAAATTGATTAATTCAATTATCTTATTTAATAATAAATTAAAGTTGAGGGTCATGAGCATTAATTCTCCATTACATAATCATGAGCATTTGAGATTGATGTGCACATTGTGGTAATTTTTATGGACTAAAGTGCAATTATGTGTGTGTAGGACACCGAAGGTAATTACAAAAGAAGCCGGGGGCAAAAGGGTCATCACCATTTTGACCAAGTCAAATAAAGAATTCAAATTATTTTGGTTAGAGGGAAAGGAAAGTTAAAATTTCGAATTCAAAGTTTGAAAAGGAGGAATCCAAACTTTAAGTTTGGAAAGGAGGAAAAGGACATTCAAAGTTTGAATTAAAGGAGAGACATGATGAGCCTTGGGAAATGGGGTGCCTAAAGTCCAAGAAAGGGGGTGCCCACCTACTTTTACTCTTCCCCATGCATCATATTCCATTTGAATCTCAGCCATTCATCTCCTTTTGATATAATCTCCACCCTCTATCTACCAAACTTTCCCTATAAATAGCCCATGGTAAGGAGGAGGAAAGGAGTCTTTTCTTTGAGCAATCTTTCACTCTCCCTCTTTCTCTCCCAACCTTAGGCCTCCGGTTTCTCCCATGTAAGTTCATTTTCTCCTTTTGTGTTCTTCATAAAAGTTCTTCGTTTTTACGTCTTCTACAACTTCTTCTTCTTGCTCAACTTCTAATTCCTTCTGGTTTTCAAACTATTTCGTATTTTTCACTGTGCTGTCCTGTTCATCTGTGAACCAGTGTTTCTCTCTGTTCTTCCCCTTGTTTCTCACCCTTCTAGTCATTTTCTCCTCTTGCTTTCTTCATGAAAGTTCTTTGTTTTTACGTGTTCTACAACTTCTTCTTCTTGCTCAGCTTCTAATTCCTTCTGGTTTTGAAGTTATTTCTCGTTTTTCAACTTGCTGTCCTGTGATTTCACTGTTCATCCGAGGTGCTAGTTTCTATTATTTCTCTATTTTGAAGCTCTTTTGCTCTTCTTTTCTATCTGAGTTCTTCATCAACGTTCTTCCTATCTCCCTCCTCTTCAACTTCTTCTTCTTGGGCATCCCCTAATTCCTCTTGGGTTCAAAATTATTCACCCTCCAAAGGCAACTTCAACGACAAAGGCGACTTCCTCCCGGTGTACACGGCGATCTCTTTCAAGGCGGAGCGATCCTCTCCAAGGCTCGGCGAGGAGGAGACGACGACGTCATCACCATTGCTACTACTATCTTCACATCTCAGGCCCCTCTTTTTGTCATTGCTTTTGTGTTATGTTACTTCATTGTAATCTTGTCACCTCTTTGTTGTAAGCTTGTCTTGCACTTCATGTACTTTTTCTTTTAAGTTAATGAAGAGAGTTGTTCTTTTAATCTAGTTCTTGATCTTCTTCCATCTCTACCCCCTTCTTCTATCTCTTCTTTTCACTTCATGCAATTAATTTCTATAGCATAGGCGCATAATCATAGGTGTTTTTAATTAAGTGTTAGAATCGTTCTTTGTTTCATCACTTTTCTTCAAACAATCAAATCACAAATATTTTCCAAAGGAGTCCAAAGTTTTTAACTCTAAAAATCTCTTCTTCCTTGTGGATTCGACCCGTGCTTGTCCTAATACTACATTCTCTTTTGATCATTTTGTGCGAGTGCGGTTTTAAGATTGTTATACGCGTGTTTTAAACGACGAACTTTCGCGTAATCAATTTTTGGCGCCGTTGCCGGGGAAGAATGATGATTTTTGATTTAAGAACTTTATTTTCCTTGTGTATATAGTGTACTAATAAAGTTCTCTTTTCTTTTTTTTTTTTACAGGTGAAAAAAAAATTCAGAAAAAAAAGAGGAAAAAAAGGGGAGAAAAAGCAACTTGAAAACTCAAAAAAATTAGAGGTAAGTTTGCCTTTCTTTCTTTCATCTTTGTGATTTAGTCATTCATTTCAAAAAAAAAAAAGGAACGAGGGAACACTTTTCAAGTAAGTATCCAAACTTTTTCTCTTTCATTTCAATTTCATTTCTCTACATTTCATATCTTGTGGTTAGATAGGTTCATTAAATAAAAACAAAAAAAAAGCATCACTTGAACTTCAATAAAAATGTTCATTGCAAGAGTAGAACCCACACTTCCATGTTTTAGGTCATGCATCATTTAGGATAGAATTTATTTTTCCTTGTTGTTTAATTATTGTTAATTGCATTATTGAAGATTGCGGGAGGCAAGGTGAGTACTCTAATTTTTTCAAAAGCATGCTCATGCATTTCCATGCTTGCATAGAACCCCTTGTTTGAACTTGGTTTGTTGCATATCATTTCTAAAATATTCTAAGGGCAACACCCATAAACAAGATAAGGTGGGGATTTCATCACCCTTCCTTAGCCCACAAACCATAATTCCCTTGCATCTTTGCATGACCTAGACCTTAAATAAAATTCAGTAGACATTGGCCCTAGGTTCACACTGTGGTTCTTGTGTTATTTAGGCTTACCCTCTTGTGAAAACCGGTGCCTAAGGCAAGACGGTCGGACGGCAAACGCCTTAAGCGGGCTAGTGGTTTGGCATAATTAGGTCCCTACGAAAGTAGGGGGAACCTCCCACTACCCCACCCCTTACCTGGCCGGTGGAAACATTGAGGGTGAACTTAAGTTTCACTTTAGCCATTTTGTGAAACCCAATTTGTAGGTCTAGGTCACATCTAGGGCATTAAGTAATTTGTGTGATAACTTGTTTGTGTTTGCATAAAACAAAAACAAAAACAAAAAAAAAAAAACAAAAAAATCTCATCTTCTCTCTCTTCGTCCTAGTTTGTATCAAAATAAAAAAAAGAGAAAAATAAAATTAAAAAAAAACAAAACAAAAATCATTATAAAAAAAATCTCTTTCATCTCTCTCTCTCTCTTTGTCCTAGTTCATGCAAGGTAGAAGATCTCAACATCCAAACCTACTAGGACCCATTCAGGAAATTGAGAGAGTCTTGTATCCAAGAGACGATCTCCAAGAAGATCTTATGGCCGAAAATCAAGGACCTCACCACCAAAATATCATGGCCGGAAATCCCAATCCTCCAAAGCAAATGAAGGATTACTTCATTCCCAACCAATATCAACCTCCATCTTGCATTTACATTCCTCAAAATCAAGCCATCCATTATGAGATCAAGTCAAGCACAATTCAAATGCTCCCCTCATTTTATGGAAATACCAATGAGGACCCCTACAAGCACATTGATGAATTTTTGGAAATTTGTTCCACGGTAAAAATCCAAAATTTCTCGGATGATGCCCTTAGATTGACCCTCTTTCCATTCTCTCTTAAGGATAAGGCTAAATATTGGTTAGGCACTATAGGGAAGCCAATGAGAACTTGGGCCGAGATGCAACAAGAATTTTTGAAGAAGTTCTACCCTATAGGCCGCACCAATACCATGAGAAGGGCAATCACGGGTTTTACCCAAACTCCAGGGGAACAAATGCATGAGTCATGGGAAAGACTCAAGGAATTGCTTAGGAAGTGCCCTCACCATGGGTTGTCCAAATGGCAAATAGTCCAAGCTTTTTATGAGGGTCTATCCGATCAATTTAGACAAATGGTAGATGCATCATGTGGAGGGGCATTCATGAGCAAAAGCGAGGATGAGGCGTATGATTTGTTTGAAATGCTGAGTGAGAATTCTATCAATCATGCTTCTTTATCATCCTATGAGAGATCCATTGGGCCCTCCAAGCGGGCCGGATTATATGAGGTCAAGGCCCGAGGTGATTTTGAACCAAGATTGGACATAAGTCTCATCACTCAAAAGTTGGATAAAGTAGAGACTCTGACTCAAAAGTTAGACCAACTCTTGACTTTGAAAGACCCTTCTTGCCAACCATCATCCCATTCCTTCTCGGGTCAATCTATCACTCCACATGAGGCATGCACTCTATGTGCAAGCCCATCCCATCACATCACGGAGTGTCCAACTGCGGCTCAATTACCCCCTGCCATCCAGGAGCAAGTCTTTGCAGCCCAAGGATTCTCTAAGCCCAATAATGACCCATTTTCAAACACATACAATCCGGGCTGGAGGAATCACCCAAACTTTTCTTGGAAATCCCAACAATCTCTACCTCAAGCAACCAACCCCTCTATTCATCAAGCCCAAAAGCAACCCATGCAAAGTCAATTTCAAACCCAACCCAACAACTTCAATCCATTTGGTAGAGGTCCACAAGCTCAATTCCTTCCTATGGGCTATTCACATTTTCAATCTAATCAAGGTCAACCCACTTACCAACCTCCGCCTCAATCCAACTTTGAAGATAAATTCAATCAACTCCAACAAATCATCTTGAATCAACAACAATCCATTTCCAAGTTGGAAAGTCAAATAGGACAATTGGCGGAAGCTACAATGAGAAGAGAAGTGGGTCAACTTCCAAGTCAACCCGTGGCCAACCCAAGAAATCAACCCCCGGGTTTTCCTCCACAACCGGGCCTCCTACCTCAACCCATCCCACAAGCCCAACCTAAAGGCCCACAATTTGAAAATGTCAAGGCTATTTCAACTTTGAGGAGTGGGAAGGTGTTAGATGACCCATACAAGGATGGAAAGGAGTTGAAAGATTCCATAGAAAAGAATCAAGATAATGAGGATGCAAGCAAGGAGGATTGCACTCAAGATAAGTTGGGGGGAGATCCTAAAGGGAAAGGAAAGGCCCATGAAGATCCAAATTTCTATCAACCTAAGGTCCCCTTTCCTAATGCCCTAGAGCCCAAGACCACTAAGACTAGGCCGGCCCAAAATGAGGAATTCATGGAACTCTTTTCACAAGTTCACATCAATATTCCACTCCTAGATGCCATAAAACATGTTCCAGCCTACGCCAAATTCCTCAAAGAGCTTTGCACTCCAAGAAGAGGGCCCAAGTCGACCCCAAAGAAAATTTGGCTCTCCGAGGATGTTAGTGCGGTCTTGATGAACAATCTCCCTAGAAAGTTGAAGGATCCCGGTGCTCCCCTCATCTCATGTGATATAGGTGGTGTAACCTTTGACCGAGCCCTCCTCGACTTAGGAGCTAGTGTCAACCTTTTACCCACCTCTGTTTATGATCAATTTGACATAGGAGAACTCAAGCCAACCCCCGTCATTCTCCAACTGGCCGATCGCTCAGTCAAGACTCCTCGAGGTTTGATAGAGGATGTGATTGTGAAAGTCATGATTGCTACTTCCCCGTTGATTTTCTCATTCTTGACATGGCCTCCTCCTCGGAGTTAAGTCACACACCAATCATCCTAGGCCGCCCATTCCTTGCTACTGCCAAAGCCAACATTAATTGTGCTACGGGGACGATGGACATCTCATTCGGAGGTCAAAAAGTTTCTCTCAATGTGTTCAAAGCCTCCCAATATTTGGACCTAGATGAAGAATGTCACTTCATAGACATCTATGATGAAATTATTGAGGATGATCTGGGCATGGGTCAAATAAGGGAGGTCAATGCTCTTCAAGATTCCCCACATCATAGTAGCATTTGGCATAAGGTTGAACCACTTCCAGCTTTGCAAGATGAACCAGCCCTTCCATCACTTGAAAGCCCTCCTAAACTTGAGCTTAAGCCCCTTCCGGACTCCCTCAAATATGCATTCCTAGGCCCCGATCAAACCCTTCCTGTTATCTTAGCTTCCAATCTAACCCCTACCCAAGAAACACTTCTCCTAGAAGTCCTTAGGACTCACAAGGGTGCCATAGGTTGGACAGTGGCCGATCTTAAGGGGATAAGTCCGTCTATTTGCATGCATCACATTTACATAGAGGACAATGCCAAACCTAGTCGGGAAATGCAAAGAAGGTTGAACCCAAACATGAAGGAGGTGGTGAAGAAGGAGGTTCTCAAATGGCTCGATGCGGGAATTATTTATCCTATATCGGATAGCCAATGGGTGAGTCCCACTCAAGTGGTTCCTAAGAAATCGGGACTCACCGTGGTCAAAAATGAACAAGGAGAAGATGTGCCCACTAGGCCCACCACGGGATGGAGAGTGTGCATTGATTATAGGAAACTCAATGCCATGACCAAAAAGGACCATTTTCCACTCCCCTTTATTGACCAAATTCTGGAGAAATTGGCAGGCCAAAGATATTTTTGTTTCCTAGATGGATATTCTGGGTACAATCAAGTGGCCATTTATCCAGAAGACCAAGAGAAGACCACATTCACTTGCCCATATGGAACATTTGCCTTTCGGAGAATGCCATTCGGTCTTTGCAATGCACCGGCCACTTTTCAAAGGTGCATGATGGCCATTTTCTCGATATGGTAGGAGAATTCTTGGAGATCTTTATGGATGATTTTTCTGTGTTTGGGGAGTCATTTGAAAATTGCTTAGAAAATTTGAAGAAAGTGCTTGCAAGATGTATTGAAACAAACCTTGTTCTTAGTTGGGAAAAGAGCCACTTCATGGTTCAAGAGGGCATAGTCTTGGGCCACATTGTGTCTGAACGCGGTATAGAGGTAGATAAGGCAAAAATTGACCTCATTTCTAATCTTCCTCCTCCAACCTCGGTGAAGCAAATCCGTTCATTCCTTGGCCATGCCGGCTTCTACCGCCGGTTCATCAGCAACTTTTCTAAAATTGCCCGCCCGTTAACTCTTCTCTTGGCCAAAGATGCCCCATTCCATCTAGATGATGCTTGCTTAAGGGCTTTTAATACCCTTAAAGAGACTTTGACCAAGGCACCCATTCTCCAATCTCCCAATTGGTCTTTACCTTTTGAAATCATGTGTGATGCCTCCGACTATGCTATCGGGGCAGTTCTAGGCCAAAGAATTGACAAGTGTCCGGTGGTGATATATTATGCAAGTCGCACCCTCGCTGATGCTCAGCTTAACTACACCACCACAGAAAAGGAGCTGTTAGCTGTTGTCTTTGCCCTTGAAAAATTTCGATCATATCTCTTAGGGGCAAAAGTCATTGTGTACTCTGATCACTCAGCTCTCAAATATTTGTTCTCCAAGAAGGATGCCAAGCCTAGACTCATTAGGTGGATCCTCTTACTCCAAGAATTCGATCTTGAGATCCGAGATAAAAAAGGTTCTGAGAATAAAGTTGCCGATCATCTTTCTCGGATTCTCACAACTGATAATGCTCTTTTGCATGATTCATTTCCAGATGAACACCTCTTGTCCATCACCCATAGTCAAGTTCCATGGTTTGCGGATATTGTCAACTATTTAGCTGTGGGACAAATTCCTAATGGGTGGTCTAAACATGAAAAAGAACATTTCTTTGCCAAAATCAAACACTATTTCTGGGAAGATCCTGAATTATTCTACATGGGTCCGGATCAAATAATTAGAAGGTGTGTCCCTGAGGAGGAACAACAAAGCGTTCTGAACTTTTGTCACACTTTAGGTTGTGGGGGACACTTTGCGGGAAAGAAAACAGCCGCTAAAGTGTTACAAAGTGGATTCTTCTGGCCCACTCTCTTCAAAGATGCCTATGAATTTAGCAAGACTTGTCTTAGGTGTCAAGCCATTGGAAACATGAGCAAACGGGATATGATGCCACTCAACCCCATTCTAGTGGTCGAAATCTTTGATGTTTGGGGAATTGATTTTATGGGGCCCTTTCCACCATCATTCGGACATGAGTACATTCTTGTGGCAGTCGACTATGTGTCTAAATGGATTGAAGCCATTGCCACCCGGACTAATGATCACAAAGTTGTCATGAAGTTTGTCCGAAAGAATATATTTTCAAGGTTCGGATGTCCGAGGGCGATCATTAGTGATGGAGGTTCTCATTTCACTCATGCCCAATTCCGAGGTCTTCTCGGAAAATATGGGATCACTCATAAGATTGCCACTCCCTACCATCCCCAAACAAGTGGCCAAGTGGAGACATCCAATAGGGAGATCAAAAATATCCTACAGAAATCTGTTAGGCCCGATAGGAAGGATTGGTCTGAAAGATTGGATGACGCTCTTTGGGCCTATCGGACAGCATACAAAACTCCCATTGGCATGTCTCCATATAGGTTAATCTTTGGGAAAGCTTGTCACCTACCCGTTGAGCTTGAGCATAGGGCCTATTGGGCTATTAAGCAGTTCAATTTCGACTTGGCCCAAGCAGGATCTCATAGGGCCCTACAACTAAATGAGTTAGAGGAGTTGAGGAATGAAGCTTATGAAAATACTAAGATTTACAAAGCCAAGACCAAAGCTTTCCATGATAAACACATTGTGAGAAAATCATTTCAACCTGATCAAAAGGTTTGGTTTTTAATTCTAGGCTGCGCTTATTCCCTGGTAAACTCAAATCCAGATGGGACGGACCATTTGTTGTGCTCAAAGCCTTTGATCATGGTGCTGTCAAAATTCTAGATCCTAAAAATGGTCAAATTTTCACTGTTAATGGTCAACGTCTCAAACTCTACTTGGAGAACACACAACTTTCATCAAAGGAATCAATCCCACTGAGTGACCCATGATAAATACAAGAATGTTGTCTGGCTGAAGACGTTAAACTTAGCGCTTGTTGGGAGGCAACCCAACCATTTCTCTTCAAAAATCTAGTGAAGTATTTTCATTTGTGTTTGTAGGAGCTGGAAGAAGTCGTTCGCAAAACTGCCTGCCAAAATAGTTATGTCTGCATACCCCAGGTTGTACCTTTCCTTCCAAGCATTCATGTATGCATTGTCATGTTTATATATTATACATGCCATTGAGGACAATGTCATTCAAGTTGGGGGGGGAGAGAAAATTTTTCATGATGCATATATTACAACCTGATAGAAGTTCTTTCTCTTGCATGTCATCATTACATGAAAGTAAAAAGATGTAAACCCCATTTTGAGTTTCATGATTCATGCTTAAATTAAAAGTAATTCTGGAATAGAAAAGGCTAGGGAGAAGGATGATGGAAAATTTAGTCAATCTAGCCATGGAAAACTGATATAAGAATCCCTTTAAAGTTCATGTGCACTAAAAAAAAAAATTTACATTACACACTAATGAAACAAGCAAGACAAGCCCTCTGCTATTTTAGGTATATTATCTGATATTCTGCACTTCTTAAAAAAAGAGATCTTTATACAAAGCTTTCTGCCAAATTATCTATCAAATAAGTGCAATGGCACTATGAAAAAAAAAGAAAAAAAAACACCATGAAAAATGCCTCTAATCTTAGTAACCGGGCCTACTTCACCTAAGACGTGTTGAGGTTCGCGTAAAACGGAAAAGGGAACCTGATCTGCGAAACTGGGCCTGCTTCTCCTAAGGTAAGAGTCGAGGTTCACGTTGAGCAGTGAAGGGTAGTACAGCATCATGTGTGGTATAAAAGATCCCAAAGGGACAAAACAATAAGGCAGATAAAAAACTAATATACTTAATGCTCTGATCTAAGAGGTGCAGGGTTGAAAGACATTTGCTTGGAATAGCGAATGGGGGATGCAATTGTCTAAGTTGTGGATTTGGTAGTTACACATGCACAAGTGCTATTGAGCTTTAACTTGAATTCTTAATCATGTACAATTAAGTTCCTACATAAGGCTAGTGTGCATTAATGATTCCAGATTCCTAATCTTTGGTCGATTCTATGAAGGGATAACTGGATATGAGAGCATGAATTTTGTAAACTCTTGTTAGTCCTAAAATTCAATTTATTGGCATTGCTAAGGGACTAGCAATGAGTAAGTTGGGGGGTGTGATAAGTGGCCATTTCTTATGACAATTCATTGCATGAACACCATTTTATGTGCATATAATTAGGCAATTATGCATATTTCATAGTTAACCTCAACTCCGCATTTAAATTGGAGCTTTCACGTAAATTGATTAATTCAATTGTCTTATTTAATAATAAATTAAAGTTGAGGGTCATGAGCATTAATTCTCCATTACATAATCATGAGCATTTGAGATTGATGTGCATATTGTGGTAATTTTTATGGACTAAAGTGCAATTATGTGTGTGTAGGACACCGAAGGTAATTACAAAAGAAGCCGGGGGTAAAAGGGTCATCACCATTTTGACCAAGTCAAATAAAGAATTCAAATTATTTTGGTTGGAGGGAAAGGAAAGTTAAAATTTCGAATTCAAAGTTTGAAAAGGAGGAATCCAAACTTTAAGTTTGGAAAGGAGGAAAAGGACATTCAAAGTTTGAATTAAAGGAGAGACATGATGAGCCTTGGGAAATGGGGTGCCTAAAGTCCAAGAAAGGGGGTGCCCACCTACTTTTACTCTTCCCCATGCATCATATTCCATTTGAATCTCAGCCATTCATCTCCTTTTGATATAATCTCCACCCTCTATCTACCAAACTTTCCCTATAAATAGCCCATGGTAAGGAGGAGGAAAGGAGTCTTTTCTTTGAAGAATCTTTCACTCTCCCTCTTTCTCTCCCAACCTTAGGCCTCCGGTTTCTCTTATGTAAGTTCGTTTTCTCCTTTTGTGTTCTTCATAAAAGTTCTTCATTTTTATGTCTTCTACAACTTCTTCTTCTTGCTCAACTTCTAATTCCTTCTGGTTTTCAAACTATTTCGTATTTTTCACTGTGCTGTCCTGTTCATCTGTGAACCAGTGTTTCTCTCTGTTCTTCCCCTTGTTTCTCACCCTTCTAGTCATTTTCTCCTCTTGCTTTCTTCATGAAAGTTCTTTGTTTTTACGTGTTCTACAACTTCTTCTTCTTGCTCAGCTTCTAATTCCTTCTGTTTTGAAGTTATTTCTCGTTTTTTAACTTGCTGTCCTGTGATTTCACTGTTCATCCGAGGTGCTAGTTTCTATTATTTCTCTATTTTGAAGCTCTTTTGCTCTTCTTTTCTATCTGAGTTCTTCATCAAAGTTCTTCCTATCTCCCTCCTCTTCAACATTTTCTTCTTGGGCATCCCCTAATTCCTCTTGGGTTCAAAGTTATTCACCCTCCAAAGGCAACTTCAACGACAAAGGTGACTTCCTCCCGGTGTACACGGCGATCTCTTTCAAGGCGGAGCGATCCTCTCCAAGGCTCGGCGAGGAGGAGACGACGACGTCATCACCATTGCTACTACTATCTTCACATCTCAGGCCCCTCTTTTTGTCATTGCTTTTGTGTTATGTTACTTCATTGTAATCTTGTCACCTCTTTGTTGTAAGCTTGTCTTGCACTTCATGTACTTTTTCTTTTAAGTTAATGAAGAGAGTTGTTCTTTTAATCTAGTTCTTGATCTTCTTCCATCTCTACCCCCTTCTTCTATCTCTTCTTTTCACTTCATGCAATTAATTTCTATAGCATAGGCGCATAATCATAGGTGTTTTTAATTAAGTGTTAGAATCGTTCTTTGTTTCATCACTTTTCTTCAAACAATCAAATCACAAATATTTTCCAAAGGAGTCCAAAGTTTTTAACTCTAAAAATCTCTTCTTCCTTGTGGATTCGACCTGTGCTTGTCCTAATACTACATTCTCTTTTGATCATTTTGTGCGAGTGCGGTTTTAAGATTGTTATACGCGTGTTTTAAACGACGAACTTTCGCGTAATCATGACCCCTGTGGAGGGCAAGCTGGTACGGGCGCCGGAATTTACTCCCACCCGTTGGGATAATGCAACATGCAAAGTTCAAAGGGAGCAACTCCGCTTTGGCTTATTCCTGGCGCTGCTGAAGTGGGGGTATCGGGAGAAGCCCTATCTCCTGGACTACTTGGCTATCAAATTCAAGCATGAGCTCGCCCTAGGCTAGTTCGGGGTGCTCAAGGTTCAAGCTGCACACTCTTTCCGTGAGGGAGCGGTGGAGTTCACTGACTATGTATTGTTCAACTACGCTCCCTTGCTTCTCAGGGCCGGGGTCTACCACAGCGTCTATGCTTCCCGGTACGACTACCCGATCTCCAAAGGTCTCTGTTGTGGGATGATGGAGGTCTTCAACGCGGAGCTGAACACATTCTACACTATGGAGGGTGAGACTTCGCTGGACTTGTAGAGTCTGCATCAGCTGAGCAGCTTGCCTATTGACGGGGAGCCATACGAGGAGGTGTGTCTCCCTGACTTGATTAAAGATGAGACCGATGGGAACGGCGTCTATGCCCTGGGATATTCTTACCGATTCCTTATGAAGGCGTACCGAGAACTGTATCAATCATCCCATGGTGGGAAGCGGCCTCCTCGCGGGGACCACAAAAGGGTTCGGCTGAGCCTGTGGCTGAAGTACTTTTTTGATGGGCCGACAAAATATGAAGCTTTCTCCTGTGTTGGCACTTCTGCAGTCCGGAAGAAGCGTGTCCAGAGCAAGGCCAAGGTGACGCTCCCAACCTCGAAAGGGCGTCGGAGCGGGGCTAACCCAGTAGGGGTTGATCCGATGACCCACTGTGCAGCTTTCTTGACGTATTGGCTATGCTCTTTCACTTTGTCGTACGGGGACGAGACCGTCATCCGGCCGGATGCCATTTACCCCCTTGCTAGATGGCGTGGGGCATCAAGTTATCATTGTGCCCGGCCGCGCTGTGTCTCATATTCAAGACACTGGGGGATGTCAGCGTTCATCAATTCTCGCGCCAAGCTCGCTTCATCAACCCGCTGCACTTTTTCAATGCCTGGGTTTGTTCTTTATTCCCGGAGTACACCCCACGTGCCATACAATCCTGGGGATTGTTTCCGCGTATGTTGGAGTTCGCGAATGCTGAGGCGGGCTCGACAACGATGCAACTATTCAATATTCGGGGCAGGCTTACAACCGTCCGTCAGGACTCACCTAGCAGCATCCACTTCTGGAGTCTGGCTGCCCATTCTAGTCCCTTGGTTAATAGCAAGAGGGAATGCCGGGACGACCAAGTGGAGAAATATCCTCACCATATCAGCCAGCAGACCGTGGTCCGCCCGCTGATAGAGCCAGAGCTCCGTGACTGGGCGTTGTCCATTCGCCCAAGTGTGCTGGTCTTCAGAAAGGGGGATACTCTGCTGTTGGAACCCTATTACCCCTTTTGCTTCGGGCGCAATTTTGGGTATGACCTGAACATCCCTACGCATAATGCACAGTTTCCTTTGCCTGTACGGAGTCTTAGGGGTAGCCCGGTTGCTGAGCATGCCAGATCCTGGTGGGATTATTTTCACCGGACCGACGAGTCCGCATTCAGAGTGCTGGCGCCCGGACGAATCCCACAGGTGACGGCGGAATACATCAAGTGGTGGAACGCGAGGACGGGCTTTTATCTGTTTTGCAGAACTGATTGCTGGGACGGCGCCGAGCGAAAATTCTTGAGCAAACAATCGGTGCCCATCCTTGATATTGATCGGGGCATCTGCTCCGATTAATGCATGGCAAGGAGAAAGAGGTGGCTGCATACATGGCCGCCCGTAACGAGGCTCGAGAGGCCAGACCATCCCCGCAGCCTAAATTGCCGCCCGTGGGCAAAGACAAGTTCAAAAAGAACCTCACTCATTTATGCAAGATCGGGACGGACCGGCTGGATCAGATCAAATATCCCTTCTCGATAGAGGAAGAAGGCACGCCAGCTCACTCTTGGTGATCGGAGATGGACAGAACGTGCCCTTATCGCACCTTTTTGCTGAGGGAGGAGCGAAGGTATGAGAATTATAAAGAAACAACGTGGCTGTATGTCCTCCTCCGTGCGCATGGGCTGAAGGTGGACGACCCAACAGTTTCCATCCTGGACACGCGCCTGAACGTCTCCTTCCATTATGCTGACGGATGGGGCATGGACCATTTCAATCTCTACTGTCACCTTGCCTTCAAGCAGCATGCAGATCTAGCTCACCTCACCGACCCCTGTGTGAAGATCGGGGACGTAGTCTGGCTGGTCCGGGAGGCGGCTCGTAGGGACACGGAATCGGCCCTGACTTACTGGCCGCTGACCCTTCGTTTGTACACCGCCCCTCACGGTATGATACCCCTCCATTTCTGCCTTTCGCGACTGCTGTCCCTTGTGATGCTGGATGCTAACCGATTCTTTTCTTTCTTTTCTTTTCTTTCGTTAGAGCATCCCACCAGCAACCAGTTGGCGCAGTACCGGAACCTTGTTCGATTGGTGCAGAAGCCCACCCACTTCGAGGCGGCGTCGCTAGCCCCCACTACTACGCCTCTGTCGAAGGCGAGCAAGCGGCCCCGGGCGAAGTCACATGTTAAGAAAGCCCTGGATGCTGCTAAGGAGGCCGAACGGTAGAGAACGAAGCGGAGGAAGAAGGAAGCCACCTCCGCCTCGGCGGTCCCTTCAATTCCTCTTCCTCCATCCTTCGAGGAGTTTCCGGCTGCTCGGGCGGAGCCGAGTCGGCCTGCAGGTTAGGCCTTCCGGCCTTTGAAGCTCTTCGAGGTTTATTTGGATATCAAGAGGGACACTTCTTGTAACACATGTGTGTTTTCTTGTTTCAGCTATCGTCGAGAGGCCCACGTCCATATCTATTGCCGGCGTGGGTGAAGCTGTGACTCGCGGGGCAGTGGAGTCCGTTGAAGAGACTTTCTTCGCCCCAACTCCCGCCGCCGAAGTTGAAGGAGGTATATTATTTACCTTTTTGGTTACTTTAATTGATTTTCTCCATTCCTTGAAGCTTTACGGGCCCGGCTGAACCTGGGTCTCGCTTTGCTTGGCAGGAGCTGATGCAGCGGCCCCTCAGCCGGAGGTGGTCCCCGAGACATCCCGGTTCGAGCAGACATACCAGAGAAAGGGGTGGCGGTCAGGGAAGTCACGGTTGCCGATCCCACGTGATGATGTGTCGACCCCAGATGCTGAGGTGGGGGCTCTCTCGACAGCGAAAGATGTGCCTACTAGCACTAAATCTTCACCAGGCGAGAAGGTAGATTACGGTTATTTTTCTGACGAAGGGCTTTCAATTGAGGGCGTACCCGAGGAGCCCGGCTTTCAAGTTCCCGCCTGGAAAGCCTCAGTACTACCTATTTCTCTTAGCCTGGTGGAGCAGGCACCCGTAAGTGCGAACCTATTTATTCAGGTCTCTCTCTTGAGGCCGTCGACTAACCTCTTTGCTATTGTCGTTCTTTGGCTTCAAATAGGAGCAGGCTCTGCCAAAAGGTACAGGAGCCTTGGGTTTAGCAGCCGCCAGGCGGGAGAGGACCACTGCGGCTTTGGACAAATTGGCATCCATAGTCGAGGCTTTACGACAGGAAGAGGCTGCAGTAAGCGCGGGTGCCTCCATCCCGAGAGTCGAGGTACTGCCCCGAGAAGAAGTGATAGTGGTCGTAAGTACATGCATTCCTCTTTTCTCTCCCTTTCTCCTCTTCTCCTTTTTTTTTAAAGTCTTCCCTCGGGATTACTGATTTATTTGAAGCCGTACAGGATCATGCCTCCCGAGGAGTCGTGGAGACCCCTATTCTGGCAACCAAAGCCCTGGAGGAAGGGGAGATAGAGTTGGAGCCCGAGGCCCGAGAGTCAGTAATGCCCGAAGCTAAACTTTGGGAAGAGGGAGAGGTGATGCCAGAGGCCGAGACTCGGGAGGAGACAGTGCCCAGAGCCGACACCCGGGAAGAGATGACGCCGGAGAGTAGCATAGTGTCGGTGAGTGAGGTAAGCATGAGGACCTTTCGGCTCCTTTGGGAATTTAGCAATTCACTTCACATGGTAGGTGGCTAACCTTTCTTTACATGGTCAGATAATAACAATGACTGTAGAGCGCGCGCACCTCGAGCTCGTAAGGTTGTCCCCAGGTGGAGCTCATCTTTCCACTTGCATGCGGCGAGAAGGTTGAAGTTACTTCTACGACCGGATGCGGGATCCTTGGCGTCTCTTCTGCGGATGGGAGTCGTCCCACGATTCGTGATCCCGCTCCCGCCGATCCCAAAGCCGGTCTTACCGGAGGAGGCCCGACTCATGGGGAGGATACTGGCGATCATCACTACCCCCTCGGGAGAGTCCCAGGCAGAAAGGGGCGAAGCGTCTTCCGAAGTAACGTCGAGCCAGTCTGCGGTTGATACCCCTCTCTCGGCCGAGGACGCGATTCCTGCGCTCATGACCTACGAGGCGACAGCTGGCCCGGGCCATATTGAGGAGGCGGCAGCTGAAGCAAGTCCGTCAGTTGTAGTGCCAGATTCGCTCCCTGCGGCCGTCTACTCTTCGGACGTGGGCAAGGCTCCCGTCCCGGTGGTGGAAGCGTCATCGCCGGGTGTAAAGCTTGCCCGGACAGTGGAGATGGAGCAGCCGCTCATCACGGTGGCGTCGAATGCTTCGGTTGTAGTCCCGTCCTTGCCACTTGCGGTGATCAGCCAGGAATTACCCTCCAAGCCAGAAGGATCCAGCTATTCAGCATTGACTCTCTCGTCGTCATCAGCAACGGTGGATGCCGAGCTGTGGGCCGCGGTGGACAGCATTGTCGAGTTCGGCCCGCTGGCTGTTCCTTCCATAGGTCACGTTACTTCGGACTTGCCGGTCCGCCAGACCTTTTTAACGCTACGAGCCATGATGCTCGCTGACCCCCACCCCACGTACCGAGGAGTGCACACCGTGGTCATGCAGCTGACCGGGGCTCTGTAAACGATGGGTTGTCCTTTGGAGGAATGGTCGCGGCGGGTTCTATTATTGTTAAAATATGTCAATCGCCGTGAGTTCCTCGAGACACAGGCTCCCACTGAATTCACAGCGATCGGCGCCCAAAGGGATGAGTACCTGCAGGCCTTGGAAGCCCGGAGGGATAGCAGGGAGCAATGCCAGAGGACCTTGGATGAGTGCCGCGCCAACATCGACGCCTTAGAAAACAGGATAGAGAGGCTTAAGGGCTGGCTTGCTAAGGCCAAGTCTGACCTTGTCGAGGCCGAGGTGGCCGATGTTAGAGGGGCCGAGGAGTTGAGCATTGCTGAGGTTGAGGTAGCCTCCGTAACAGCAGAGCTGGAGCGCCTTGACGCACAGGAGGGCCGCCTGCGCGAAATGGTGTACTTCCCCTATGTTGGGGTCCTCCCTCTCGAGGAAATCTTCCGGGGAATAGACTAGTTGTCGGTCTTCCTCTAATTATCCCCTTTTTTTCTTTTTTTTGTATGTAACACCGGGCTATGTCCCGAGGCCTATGTAAGTTTTCCAAAAAAGAATACAATGCAATTGTTCCATGTGCCTCTTGTGTGTATATGGTGTTGGGAAATCTCCCTTTTTTTCCTTTTTTTTGCTACGTGGTGGAATGCGGGTTCATACTAGTAGCTCATTCGGGAAGGACCCGGTGGGGTTCGCGTAGGAGCATAGGAGAGTGCTCGCTCCCCCAGAGGAGGGATGAGGGGACCACTCCACCATGCCCATCGTGCGATTTAACCAAATGATATCACCGGTATGTTTGACCCAAATAAGTTGATCCAACCTTGGAGGGGCGGAGAGAATAGTTTGTTCGTTCAACGACCTAGACAGGAGGTCTTGGTCAAAAGGGGTCATTCGTCGCCCGAAGGGACGGAGAGAAGAGTTTGTTCATTCAATGACCTAGATGGGAGGTCTTGGTCAAAAAGGGGGTTGTTCGTCGCCCGAAGGGACGGAGAGAAGAGTTTGTTCATTCGATGACCTAGACGGGAGGTCTTGGTCAAAAGTAGGCTATTTGTCTATGCCTACAGTGTGCCGGGGGCAGATGTGATTTGTTCGTCTCTTAATGTATTCGTTGGTATGGGGCTGGTGCCAACGCAAGGATATAGGTTAATTCCCCGACCCAGAGCGAAAGGTTTGGGTGGGGTGTCTTCGTCAGTGCTGACGGAATGTCAAGGGCTGACAGAGTTAATTCGTTTATTGAGATATTCGTTGGCACGGGTTAGTGCCAGCGCGAGACGAAGGGTTGATTCCCCAATCCCGGACGGAAGGTTCGGGTGGGGTGTTCTTCGTCAATGCCGATAGAATGTCAAGGGCTGATATGGTTGATTCGTCTATTGAGATATTTGTTGGTACGGGCCGGTGCCAATACAAGGAGAAGGGTTGATTCCCCAATCCCGGACGAAAGGTTCGGGTGGGGTGTCCTTCGTCAGTGCCGACAGAATGTCAAGGGCTGACATGGTTGATTCGTTTATTGAAATATTCGTTGGTACGGGCTGGTGCCAACGCAAGGAGAAGGGTTGATTCCCCAATCCCAGACGAAAGGTTCGGATGGAGTGTTCTTCATTAGTGCCGACAGAATGTCAAGGGCTGACATGGTTGATTCATTTATTGAAATATTCTCAAAGATGAGAGTGAGGGTTAATAAAGGAGGGCTGGTTCCTCCTCCTTCTTTCTTTCTTTATTCTTTTTTTCTTCTCTTTTTTTCTTCTTTTTTTCCTTTTCCCCCTTTTTTTCCTCTCTTTTTTTCCTTTCTCCCCTGTTTCTCTTCTCTCTCTCTTTTTTTCCCTTCCCTTTTTCTCTTTTCTTTCTCTCTTTTTTCTCCCTCCTTTTTTATCTCTTTTCCTTCTTATTTTTTTTCTCTTTCGTTGCTTCTCTTGTAATGCGTAATAGATATTGGCCAAACCATCCAAACAATCAAAATGCAAATTCGCCCGCTGTGGGGCGGGGAAACGTATTATTCATTGAATGGAGGAATTGGAGCGTGATACAATCTCAGATGCCTACCATTAAGGGGTGGAAATTGAACCTCCCCCCGATGATCGACTATCACATACGCTCCGCCCTCGTAGACTTTTTAGATTACATAGAGTCCAAGCCAATTCTCATTCAGCTTGCCCTTGGGATTGGAAGCCATGACTTCTCTTCTCTTCACCATGACGAGGTCACCCTTCTTGAATTCGCGCTCCTTGACAATCTTGTCAAAGGCGCGAGCTATCCGGGCCTGATAGACCAGGATATTCTGTTGGGCTTGGAGTCGTTTCCCTTCCAAGCTGGAGAGCTCTTCGAGCCTCCGCTCGACATTTGTTTGCTCTTCCCGGATTAACCCGTGTTGGATTGCGACCCGAAGGGAGGGTATCTCCAGCCCGATAGGGACAATCGCCTTTGAGCCATATACCAAGGAAAAGGGTGAACAACTCGTCGGGATTTTGTATACAGTTCGATACGCCCACAAGGCCTCATACATTTTCTCTTCCCAGTCCCTCTTGTTAGAATTAACAATTTTGGAGAGGAGAGTACAAAGGGTTTTATTGAAAGCTTCGGCCAAACCATTGGCCTGTGGGTTGTAAGTGGTTGACGTCTTCTAGTCGATCTTGTACTTCTCTGCCAGCCAGTAGACTTTCTGGTTGCGGAAGTGGCTTCCATTATCCGAGATAATTCAATTTGGAGTGCCAAACCAGAATATGATATTGCGACGGAAAAATTTGGCAACGATCTCCCCAGTCACTTCTTTCAAAGCGACAGCTTCCGCCCAGCGGGAAAAGTAATCAGTCGCCGCCAAAATGTATTTGCACCCGGCGGATGACGCGGGTAATGGGCCCACGACATCTGTTCCCCATTGGGCAAAGGGCCAGCTGGGCAATGTCGGATGCAGCGGCACGGGCGGTCTTCTGGGCACTGTGGCATGCTCCTGGCATTTCTGAAAAGACTTGGCGTACTTAGAACAGTCATCAAACATTGTCGGCCATTAGTAGCCAAGCTTTTTTATTTCAATTTTCATCTTCGGTCCCGCCTGGTGTGCACCAGCTACTCCGGCGTGGACCTCTTTCATGACTTTCCAAGCTTCTTCGGTGGATAGGCATCAGAGGAGCACCTTCCGTTTGGCATCCGCCATGATTCGGAATAGGATCCCGTTCCGGACCTCGTACGAGTCCTTTGTTCTGATCAACTTGATCTTCTCTTCTCTCTGCCTGGGCAACTGTTGGTATTTAAACCATTGCATAAGGGGGTCCCTCCAGTCGGGTAAGCTGATGACTTCTGCTGCGGCGACCTCAAATTCTTCTTCTTCTGGTTCTTCTATCATGCTAGGCACTTGGCGCTGATTCACCACTCGGATGTTGAGGGACCCATCTGGAGGGACTGCCAGTGAACTTGCCAATTTTGCCAGTGCATCGGCTTGTGCATTTTCTCCCCTGACAACGTGGCCTATCTCAATGAGGTAGAATTACTCCATGAGCCACTTCACCTTAGCATGGTAAGGAAGTAGCTCGGGTTTTCGGACATCAAACTGTCCCTGGACTTGCTTGACAACTAGTAGCGAATCGCCAAATACCTACAACATTTTAATCTCCATTTGCAAAGCGACTTAGAGACCAATGATCAGAGCCTCATATTCTGCCTGATTATTTGTACAAGGTTTGTTGATGGAACATGATGTATGCAATACTTCTCCCTAGGGGGATTTAAGGATGATGCCGGCCCCTGCCCGTACTTTTGTGTGTCCGGATGGGGTTGTTTCCGTTCTTGAAGCTTCATCAAAGTGGAGCTGCCAGGCGATCTACTGGACCTGAACCACGTCCAGTGTTTCATCTTTAGGCAACTCTGTAGCCAATGGGGAATCTTCAGGCACAGGATGTGCTGCGAAGAACTCGGCCACGGCTTGACCCTTAACGGCCTTCTGCGGCACGTAGGTGATATCAAATTGCATTAATAGTACGGCCCACTTGTCGAGACGTCCCTTCAGGACTGGCTGGGAGAGAATGTGTAACGACCCGAGAATCCGATTACCGGGAAGACTCGATAACCCGAGACTCGCACCGCCGCCCACGAGCCGGGAGGGCTCGGAAGGGCTAAAAGGAGTGTGGAGGCACAAAGAAATAGGAAATAAAGCAGGACAACCAACAACAACAAGCTGAAAGAAAGAACAACCACAGCTACAACAGAGTCCAGTCCCACAGAAAGTACAGTCTAAAGCAGTAAAACGTACCACATGCCAAGTGAACACTCAGCCCGGCAAGCTGGCAACTGAGAACCTCCGCTCTGCACCCACGAACCGCGAGGAAGAACCCCCACACCTGAAAAGCAGGGAATGAGTCTCCAAAACAGAGACTCAGCAGGGATCCCGCGGAACCCCAACCGGAAACAACGGCGGTAGCGGAAAGGAGAGCTACGACTACAGCAGGAACAGCGAACTGGTGGCCGGTCAAAACTCGGCACTACAGCTACTCCTACTGCCAGAAGGCAGACCTCGACCACGCAGTCGAAGCTACCGAACCACGCTAGTACCACCTACCGAAGTAAGAACACACGGCAACCACGCCGTAGAGGCCTGTCCCCCGGACACAGCCGACCTGGACACGCTGTCCAAGGTGCAACCCCGACCATCCGATCGCGGGTACCGCACAACAAGACCCAACCTCGGTAAAGCCACTAGCACTAATCTCACGGCGCAAGAACCGACACACGCGCCAAGATGAAACAACAGAACTCACCGGTCAACACGACCAAAAACCCGAAGGTCAAAGACACAGAGACTGACAGTCTGTCACTCCGTACTCGACAGGAGTACCACCCACTAGAAGCACAGCCGGTAGCGTCCCCTGACGTCTTACACCGCACCGCAGGTGAACTGCCTGGCGTGGTAGGTCCTACCCGAGGCGCGAACACCGTACAAGTAACCACAAACAAGTAACTAGCTGGGGTCACGCCCGTCGACGTGGGTCCAACCGCCCCCAACCACGTGTGCACACACAGACCTTGCGTCACTAGGTCTGGTCCTCTGACCGGTTTTCCCCCGTAGCCGGACTCTGGCTACCGACGAGGGGCCTACGGTAACTGGTCCACAAACCGTCTCGAAAGGTGGGTGCCCGTACACCACTCCCATGTGAGACCAGTACCTCGTACTGGTGGGCTACGACTAGTGGAGGGTCACTGAAGGAGTAGACTCTCAACTCAATGGAAAACAACGTCCGAATCCGACGACGTACGGGGACCACCCCACGTACCGGCCCCGTCGCACGGTGACCACAGTCGGAGGAGAAACATGACTCGTAGTCCACGGCCACGCACGCACCGTGCACTAGAGTCGAGAAAACTCAAGTGGCGCTAAGCCACTGGACTCTGGACAGTCCTCTAGACACACTACAGGAAACGGTCCTTGAGTCACAAGACTCGGGGTCAAGACCGTTGCACGCAATAGCACAAGGCCGTCGATCTAGCCCAATCTCTAGGTCCAAAATCATGATATCACGAATACCGAGACAACACACGAGTTGCCAAGACCATTCCCTTGGGAAGGGAACGCAAGGGACAAAGGCCACTCACACGGGCCACATGGAAAACACAGAAGCACGATTCCCAAGGCAGCACACAAGCCACCACGACGATTTCCCATCTTGAAGCAAGCGGGAAACCTCCAGCCCCAGGCCGGACAACTGGACTCACAGTCCAAGGCCAAACACATGGCCCACACGGGAATCGCCTTCCAAAGGAACCCACGATATGCGGGGGAGACCCCACCGCACACACACCGACACACGGTGACTCGATCAAGCGTAACACAAGAGCCCGGAACACGTGGGGTCACCCGGACCCACCACACCTACGGGCACGCTAATCGAGGAAACACGGTCCCTCCCGACACCCCAGAAACGCGGACACAGAACCCACGGGGTACCCGGGACACTCACAAGGCCAAAGGTCGACCACTGGGTCACAACCGGGTCGACCGGGGACCAACACAACACAATCGGAACACCAGAAGGTCTCACAGACCCTTAAACCGATGGGCATGTTAATCGAGGTAACCCAACCCTCTGGACACCCAAAGACACAGTCACGGAAGTCCACGGGGTGTCCGAGACACACACGGCCCAAGGGGAGCACAAGACAACAGGTAAGATCGCGCTAGGATCACCTAGCGCGACAAGCCGGAACGCGCTAGGGAACCCTAGCGCGACAAGGAATATCGCGCTAGGTATCCCTAGCGCGACAACGCAGATCGCGCTAGGAACCTATAGCGCGACAAGCCAGGTCGCGCTATGTTTCCATAGCGCGACAGTCCAGAACGCGCCATAGCCCTATAGCGCGACAGGAACCGCCAAACTGTTCATCTTCTCCGATGAACGCGCTCGGTCGGGGCAGCGCGACTATCAAGAACGCGCTACTGGAGTATAGCGCGTTCCCAGTCCGCGCCCGAAAATGGTAGAAACCGCGGGAAAAGCCATGCCACGCCCCGTTCACCCCCAGGTGAAGGGGAAACAAAAGGGGAAACCTCCCCCAAGCTCCTAGGCATGCATCTAAACCCCTGGATCGCCCAAAAACACCATAAAACGGGAGATCCGGTTCACACCCCAAAAACATGCATTTTGCCCAAAACGCCCTGTTTAGCCCGCTCGGCTAACCACGGCCTACGAAACTCGCGGGAAAGGAAGTACACGGGCTGAGGGTCCATCACCCTACCTCTACCGAAGATTACGCGCACCGTGGACGCCGATCCACGAAGAAAACGCCGTTGAAGCCTCGCCGTTCCACGAACTCACGGCCGAGCTTCTACGCGCCTCCACCGCCTCGATCCTCATCCATCCTCGCCCGTGCCTCGCCCGCGCCGTCCCCGCCTCGCCCATGCTCCGCCCCGTCGGCCGTCGGAGAGAGAGGGAGAGAGGAGAGAGCGTGAGAAGAGAGAGGGAGAGAAATGAGAAATGAGAGGGGGAGAGAGAAAAAGCTATTTATAGGAAAATCCAGAAAATCGGAAAAATCCAGAAAAATAGAAAATCACACCCTCGCGATCCTCGGAGCGAACCGATCGTAACGGTACCACTCGCGCCCTGGTGAACGGCCCGGTTCACCCGCAACGAGGTTCCGAAGGGAAAGCCGAAACCCACGCCGGGAATCGGAAAACACACGCGGAAAAAGCCGCGGAACGCCTCCGGGCCTCCGAAACGACTCCGGATCGCGCCGATCCGAACACGAAAGATGTCCGAAATGAAATTTCGGACACAACGGAGCTGGACACTCCGAGAAACCAGATCCGGGACCCACGAACGAGGATCTGAAAAACCCGGGGCATTACAGCCCTCCCCCCTTAAAGGAATTTCATCCTCGAAATTCAGGACCTAGCACAAAGTCACAGGGGAAGAACACTGAACCAACTGACACGCTGTCAGAGCCCCAGCACAGAAAACCTCGATTCTCACGAAAAAAACCGATTCTGAGGGACACCGCCAGACTTACAATCACAAACAACACCTCGCTCCTCACGCCGATCACACAGGCCAGCAGAGCAGGCATATACCAAAGGACACAGTCCGACATCACCTCAGACAACGTGAGAATCCACCAAGGCGCCGCAGCCACAATCTCGCTCACCGAGGAAACACAACCCTCGACACGAGCAACAGCTACTGATCCACCCAATGATCAGCAGACAAATCGCACAACAGCTTCGCAACCAGCTGACAGATCGCATACCCTCCTCAAGGGAGCAACCAAAACAGAGCCTCCACCAGCTCAAGCAGCCATCTCAGCAGACCGCAACCAGCACATCGGCTCAACACCACGAAACACCCCACACATGGCAAGCCGAAAGCCGGACATAACACAGAAACGACCACCACAGGTCTCGCTGGCACACAGCTCTCGCCACGCTCGAGCCCCAACAACCAGCATCTTCTGTCTCTGAAAAGACCATCCACTGGTCACCAACTGCTCGCCAACTCGACCCTCTCGGGAAGCACGACGAAACCAAATGACAGAACATGGCGTCTTCAGTCATCACCTCACGGGACTCAGGCTTATAGGGAACCACCCCATGCTAGTCACCAAACCAGGGATAACCTTGCGACACCAATGTCCTATCAGGGACCACCAAGCCGACGCCAACCTCACAGGAGGCCTCCGCCTTAAGGCGTCACTCTTCCATCTGGTCTCATCAAATCTTTCGATCAATCCAAGTGGACACCTGCCAATCCTGATTCCGCCCTTACCACAGAGCCACGGGACACCACCTGGACAGAGCTCACGGGTCCCTAAGCAAGAAACATCTCACCGTGGTCGGCTACGAGACTAGCCTTACCAGTCACTCGCAGCTACCAACAGGAACCCACAGCCTGCCAGAGATCGCTTCCTCAAAAGACGATCTCATCCGAGGACACGACTAGGAACACAAGTCGGACACCAAGCCACCGACTCCGACCATCACGTCCTCGACCACCGTCAGGCGACATTCTCAACAACCCCATTCAGGTCCAACACCGATGCCTGACACGGCTTCCAACACAGGAACAGGGTACTCATGCGGTGCATTAGCCAGCACTTTTCCCAACACTCCATCCTGCCAGTGCCAACAACCACAAAACTTCGAGCAACGGCACGGCAACAACACGTTTCACACCGAGGAACCCATCCTCCGATGCTCAACGCAAACTCAGGAATCCGCCCGTAGCAACCAACGCTACGATCCTGAACCAGTGGGTCACAAGCCCACCACGCTTCCGCTGCGCACTCAAATCCACGCGCACAGCCGAGAAAGCAAACATCGCCCAACCAGCACTCGTCCTTCCGGAACAGCATCAGCACCCTCACACGACAAGGGAATGGGCACAACTTCTCACAGGCAACCGCCTTGCCAAGACAAGGAGCACGTCTCGCACAGACTTCATGGCACAAAAGGCCAACCAATCCGAACACAATGCAAGACGACGAACCTTAGCCCAACACAATCTCTCCAACCAAAGGAGAAACCAGCGCACTTCCGACTAACGGAAGAACTCCATGCTCGACCAGACCTCAAACCTCGCGCACGCTGGAAACAGCACCATCCAGCACCAAGAAAAACCATCGCTTCCGTCAGGTCAGCGCCTTCGACACACTCGATGAGTGTCACGTCGGACCACAATCACAGCATCTCTCGATGCACCACTGCTGCAATTCCTCGAACTACAACACACCACGCCAAGAGCCGCAACACGAGCCATAATAACAACCGCCGATGCTCATCCTCGAGTCCCGAACTCGCCGCAGAGCCTTCACATCTCAAGCCAACTACAGGGCGAACACAACCCAATCGCACACAAGAGCGCATGAGCAAGACTTACTGGGACACCACAGCCCAATCTTGCCTCGAATTCCACAAAACAACCGGGACCAACACGTCATTTCTAACGCCACAAGCACGACAAGGACATCAGGCTCGACGAAACGGCAGCCCACCGAGAAGACATTCCGCTCACCGGAGCACACTTCTCGATCAGAACACCTCAGGGGCTGGACAAACCTCAAGCTGGAGTGGCCAAAACTGACAGCAGCTCCCTCAGAGCACGCTCATGGCCACTTAACCACGAACAGTCCTCTCCAGCCACCTGACCACGCCGCAAATTCCTCGAACGCAGCACCGCGAACTCACGCCTGCCAGCAACCTCTACCCAACGCAGCACAACCAGGGCCACCACCGATGAGGGAGAAGGCTCTCAACCTCAATCCTTAGAACCCACGCTGGCACGAAAGCCGCGGACAGCAACCACCTTCACAGCGCCGCACAGCGCACTCAAGCTCTCAAGCGAGAAACAAGGCGGAAAGTGAACACAAAACCCTAAGCCAGCTGCCGACTGTACTGGACCTTATGGACTCTGATCACTGCAACATTTCGAATTCCTATGTACGTCCACAACCACCGCTCTGATACCAGCTGTAACGACCCGAGAATCCGATTACCGGGAAGACCCGATAACCCGAGACTCGCACCGCCGCCCACGAGCCGGGAGGGCTCGGAAGGGCTAAAAGGAGTGTGGAGGCACAAAGAAATAGGAAATAAAGCAGGACAACCAACAACAACAAGCTGAAAGAAAGAACAACCACAGCTACAACAGAGTCCAGTCCCACAGAAAGTACAGTCTAAAGCAGTAAAACGTACCACATGCCAAGTGAACACTCGGCCCGGCAAGCTGGCTACTGAGAACCTCCGCTCTGCACCCTCGAACCGCGAGGAAGAACCACCACACCTAAAAAGCAAGGAATGAGTCTCCAAAACAGAGACTCAGCAGGGATCCCGCGGAACCCCAACCGGAAACAACGGCGGTAGCGGAAAGGAGAGCTACGACTACAGCAGGAACAGCGAACCGGTGGCCGATCAAAACTCGGCACTACAGCTACTCCTACTACCAGAAGGCAGACCTCGACCACGCAGTCGAAGCTACCGAACCACGCTAGTACCACCTACCGAAGTAAGAACACACGGCAACCACGCCGTAAAGGCCTGTCCCCCGGACACAGCCGACCTGGACACGCTGTCCAAGGTGCAACCCCGACCATCCGATCGCGGGTACCGCACAACAAGACCCAACCTCGGTAAAGCCACTAGCACTAATCTCACGGCGCAAGAACCGACACACGCGCCAAGATGAAACAACAGAACTCACCGGTCAACACGACCAAAAACCCGAAGGTCAAAGACACAGAGACTGACAGTCTGTCACTTCGTACTCGACAGGAGTACCACCCACTAGAAGCACAGCCGGTAGCGTCCCCTGACGTCTTACACCGCACCGCAGGTGAACAGCCTGGCGTGGTAGGTCCTACCCGAGGCGCGAACACCGTACAAGTAACCACAAACAAGTAACTAGCTGGGGTCACGTCCGTCGACGTGGGTCCAACTGCCCCCAACCACGTGTGCACACACAGACCTTGCGTCACTAGGTCTGGTCCTCTGACCGGTTTTCCCCCGTAGCCGGACTCTGGCTACCGACGAGGGGCCTACGGTAACCGGTCCACAAACCGTCTCGAAAGGTGGGTGCCCGTACACCACTCCCAGGTGAGACCAGCACCTCGTACTGGTGGGCTACGACTAGTGGAGGGTCACTGAAGGAGTAGACTCTCAACTCAACGGAAAACAACGTCCGAATCTGACGACGTACGGGGACCACCCCACGTACCGGCCCCGTCGCACGGTGACCACAGTCGGAGGAGAAACATGACTCGCAGTCCACGGCCACGCACGCACCGTGCACTAGAGTCGAGAAAACTCAAGTGGCGCTAAGCCACTGGACTCTGGACAGTCCTCTAGACACACTACAGCCAACGGTCCTTGAGTCACAAGACTCGGGGTCAAGACCGTTGCATGCAACAGCACAAGGCCGTCGATCTAGCCCAATCTCTAGGTCCAAAATCACGATATCACGAATACCGAGACAACACACGAGTTGCCAAGACCATTCCCTTGGGAAGGGAACGCAAGGGACAAAGGCCACTCACACGGGCCACACGGAAAACACAGAAGCACGATTCCCAAGGCAGCACACAAGCCGCCACGACGATTTCCCGTCTTGAAGCAAGCGGGAAACCTCCAGCCCCAGGCCGGACAACTGGACTCACAGTCCAAGGCCAAACACATGGCCCACATGGGAATCGCCTTCCAAAGGAACCCACGATATGCGGGGAAGACCCCACCGCACACACACCGACACACGGTGACTCGATCAAGCGTAACACAAGAGCCCGGAACACGTGGGGTCACCCGGACCCACACCTACGGGCACGCTAATCGAGGAAACACGGTCCCTCCCGACACCCCAGAAACGCGGACACAGAACCCACGGGGTACCCGGGACACTCACAAGGCCAAAGGTCGACCACTGGGTCACAACTGGGTCGACCGGGGACCAACACAACACAATCGGAACACCAGAAGGTCTCACAGACCCTTAAACCGATGGGCACGTTAATCGAGGTAACCCAACCCTCTGGACACCCAAAGACACGGTCACGGAAGTCCACGGGGTGTCCGAGACACACACAGCCCAAGGGGAGCACAAGACAACAGGTAAGATCGCGCTAGGATCACCTAGCGCGACAAGCCGGAACGCGCTAGGGAACCCTAGCGCGACAAGGAATATCGCGCTAGGTATCCCTAGCGCGACAACGCAGATCGCGCTAGGAACCTATAGCGCGACAAGCCAGGTCGCGCTATGTTTCCATAGCGCGACAATCCAGAACGCGCCATAGCCCTATAGCGTGACAGGAACCGCCAAACTGTTCATCTTCTCCGGTGAACGTGCTCGGTCGGGGCAGCGCGACTATCAAGAACGCGCTACTGGAGTATAGCGCGTTCTCAGTCCGCGCTCGAAAACGGTAGAAACCGCGGGAAAAGCCATGCCACGCCCCGTTCACCCCCAGGTGAAGGGGAAACAAAAGGGGAAACCTCCCCCAAGCTCCTAGGCATGCATCTAAACCCCTGGATCGCCCAAAAACACCATAAAACGGGAGATCCGGTTCACACCCCAAAAACATGCATTTTGCCCAAAACGCCCCGTTTAGCCCGCTCGGCTCACCACGGCCTACGAAACTCGCGGGAAAGGAAGTACACGGGCTGAGGGTCCATCACCCTACCTCCACCGAAGATTACGCGCACCGTGGACGCCGATCCACGAAGAAAACGTCGTTGAAGCCTCGCCGCTCCACGAACTCACGGCCGAGCTTCTACGCGCCTCCACCGCCTCAATCCTCATCCATCCTCGCCCGTGCCTCGCCCGCGCCGTCCCCGCCTCGCCCATGCTCCGCCTCGTCGGCCGCCGGAGAGAGAGGGAGAGAGGAGAGAGCGTGAGAAGAGAGAGGGAGAGAAATGAGAAATGAGAGGGGGAGAGAGAGAAAAAGCTATTTATAGGAAAATCTGGAAAATCGAAAAAATCCAGAAAAATAGAAAATCACACCCTCGCGATCCTCGGAGCGCACCGATCGCAACGGTACCACTCGCGCCCTGGTGAACGGCCCGGTTCACCCGCAACGAGGTTCCGAAGGGAAAGCCGAAACCCACGCCGGGAATCGGAAAACACACGCGGAAAAAGCCGCGGAACGCCTCCGGGCCTCCGAAACGACTCCGGATCGCGCCGATCCGAACACGAAAGATGTCCGAAACGAAATTTTGGACACAATGGAGCTGGACACTCTGAGAAACCAGATCCGGGACCCACGAACGAGGATCCGAAAAACCCGGGGCATTACAGAGTGTGCTTGACTGGATCAGCCTTGGAGATCAGGCTTACTTCATGCGAGAGCATGTAATGCCTCAGCTTCTTGACTGTGAATACCAAGGCGAGACAAACCTTCTCAATCGGGGTATATTTTGATTCTGCCCCCACTAGTCTTCGGCTAAGGTAATAGAGACCTTGCTCCTTCCCCTCATCATTATTCTGGGCGAACATTGCCCCGAGCGAACATTCGGTGGCGGCTATGTATAGAATAAGCGGCCTTCCCTTGTCAGGTGCCCTCAGCATGGGCGGGGTCTTTAAGTAATCTTTCAAACGATCGAAGGCCCTCTAGCATTCCTGGCTCCAGTCAAAAGGTGCATTCTTCATCATCAATTTGTGGAATGGCTGACAGCGCCTTGACAAATTGGAGATAAATCTTCGGATGTAAGTCAGCCGGTCCTGCAGGGATCTTAACTCTCCCAGATCCTTCGGAAGAGGTAGCTCCTGAATGGCTCTTATTTTAAAAGGGTCGATCTCGATCCCTCTATATCGGATGATGAAGCCGAGGAACTTCCCACAGGAGACATCGAAGGCACATTTCATCGGGTTCATTTTCAGCTCATACTGCCAGAGTCTTTCAAAGATGACTCTAAGGTCCTTCAGGTGATCCTCCCTTTTCTTTGTCTTGATGACCAAATCATCAATGTAGTATTCAACTTTACTGTATACCAGTTCGTCGAATATCTTGGTCATCGCCCACTGGTAAGTAGCGCCGGCGTTCTTGAGACCAAAGATCATTCTTTTGTAGTGGAATATCCCTTTGGGTGACCGAAAGGCTGTATGAATTTGGTCGTGCTCAGCTATCCAGATTTGGTTATAGCCGGACGATCCATCCATGAAGGACAAGGCCTCATGACCAGTAGTTGCATGAATCATTACTTCAGTGATGGGCACCGGGAAATCATCTTTCGGGCAAGCTTTATTCAGGTCGCGGAAGTCCACGCCGATCCTGATCTGTCCATTCTTCTTCTTCACCGACACAATATTGGCCAACCAAGTGGTATACTGGTTTTCAGCTACAAAATCGACATCTATGAGCTTGTCGACTTCTTTACAAATTTGGTTTATCAGCTCCGGCCTCATGCGCCGAGGGGACTGCTTTACCGGCTCCACCTTGGGATCAATAGCCAGAATATGTTGGGTCACACCGGGGCTTAGGCCGGGCATCTCCTTGTAGTTCCAAGTAAAACAATCCCTGAATTCTTGCAGCAACTTGATATATTGCTCTCTCTCCCTGTGGAGGAAGAAGGGCACTTAGAAAGGTTGGCCTGGGGTCGCTTTCCGTGCCCAAGTTAATTTCAAGGAGCTCATCTACTGTGGCCTGGCCGCCATCTTCAATTTTCGGCGGTGCCGGCAGTAGGTTGATGAAATCCTGGTCTTCGCCATCTTCTGCTTCAAGGACACCATAGATGTCACCCTGCTCTGCCTCGTTGGGCAATGAGGCTTTGCTGGTATCCCCCTCTTCCGGGCTTGCGGGCTGCGGCTTCGAGGGGTCCTCCTGTGCGGAGAAATAGAGGATTTCTCTGGGGTCTTCTTGATAATTATCATAGATGGCTCCCGCAGGGACTGAAGTAATCGATTGCCATACCAGGGGCTGGTCCCCTGCCGGCGACAGGGGTTGTTCATGCTTGGCTGCCTCTTCAAGGATCTGGTGCTGAACTGACACCATGTAGATACCCTTTTCGTGGCTACATGTCACGTGGGGGCGTGGCGGAGCCACCACATAATCTCCCATTCTGAGCTCATCTGTTTCAATCAGATCTTGAGCAATATCTTTGAAGACGTAGCAGTCCTCAATAGAGTGGCCCAGTATTTGGTGATAAGGGAAAAACAAGGGGTCACCACTTCTGCGAGCATCTTGCGGCCTCTTGGGCCTTGGGAGGGAGACATTGCCATAGTAACAAGCCCAATCAAAGATTCCTCGGGTCTTATTCCTCGGGAAGGAGTAGGGCCTTTGCATCCTCTCTTGCAGCGTAGGATTTCGCTCGACTGATCATCTGACTGGAGAAACAGCTACATCCCTTACATCCTTTTTCAGGTATATGGGGGCGTTCAGGACAGTGCTCGGGGACTGGTGTGTGCCAATGTTCTATTGGCGGAAGATCCCCCCCGATTAAGTCAGACACGAGTGTAGTCACTTCGGCTAGCCGGACCTTCAACATCTCAATTTCCCGCTGTTGTTGATAGCACAGGGCAAATAGGGCAGAGTCGCACCGAAGGAGGCCCAGAGTCCGGGTTGCTTCCCCATCTTTTGCATCAATGTCAGACGAAGGTAATGGCACCCCGTTGCTGTAGTTATTTGAGGTTGGCCCCTCAGAGGAGGACGGGGCCTTCCCCTTGTTCCCACAGGGAGGTGGATTCCATAGGAATATTTCTTCATCCTGATCTTCGTCGGTCGAAGGCTTATGGTGTTGGCGGCCTTCGACCTCTTGTGGGCCTGCGGTGCCTGCGGGGCTATTGCCGTTCGGAGTGGAGACTGATATCACGTCGGCTTCGTAGGAGTCTTCTAGTGAAAAGCCCAACGCTGGATGCCGGGTGATCTACATCAATCTCCGATCCAGGTTTGGCGGGTTCCACATTTTCTTGAACATTTCCTTCCGGCTGGAGAGCTGACAAAAGGGGATCCCTTATTTTCTGGTCATTTTGGCTACACGGCCGGTTATGTCAGGCAGTCCCGTGATCGGGATGAGTGGGTAATGCAATTCATCGGGGAGTTTATAATCAGCGTCCCCTCTGACCGGGTCCTCATCAGCCACATAGAAGATGGTGGGCCGCCCCCAGGGTTAGGCACCTCGAAGGTCCTCAATGGCTCAACCACCTGATAGTCAGCTTCTGCGAGAGGCTTGATGATCCCGGGCGAGACCCTGACGTCCTCCAGCAAGTCTTTGAAGTACGGCGTCCCCGACGTAGGGTAGATGGAAAGGGGAGTGGCCTTGAACACTCCTTCTGCCTCAGACAAATAACACCTGAGGGGGAGCCACATAGCATGGCGGTGGTGGAGGGAACCAGCTGTCGGGCTCTGCCTTCTTCTTCCCTTTATCCTGAGTGACTTGGGGAGCTTGCTTCGGCTTTTCCAAGTATAAAGTGGCATCCGACAAGTGACATTCGAACACTTCAAAAGGGTAGAGGTTAGCAAAGATTCTCTCCTCCTTCCCGTTGCCGGGGTACTTGATGCATTGGTGCAGAGTGGACGGCACCACCCTATTTTGGTGTAGCCAAGGCCGACCAAGCAGTGCCTTGTAAGAAGTGTTGGAGTTGATCACATGAAACTGGACCTTAGTTGTGAAATCACAGAGGGAGAGGTTAAACTCTGCAACCCCCATGGGGACCTCGCACTTCTGGTTGAAGCCAGTCAATCTTAACATTCTTGACCTCAATCAAGTGTACGTCAAAGTAATGTTTCTGGTACACCTGGTAGGGGAGTATGTTCACCGCTGCCCCAGGGTCAATCAATACTCTATTGATGGGATGCCCATTCAACTGCCCCTTCATGTAGAGTGGCCTGTTGTGACTGCAAGTAAGTAGGAGCATATCTTCTTCTGTAAAGGCCGCAGCTACTTCGGGTGACATTTCTGCAAGGCAAGCTTCCACATATGCTGGCGTCTGGAGCGCCGTGATGACGGCTTGCCGCGTCTCTTCATCTAGAGATAGAATCTCCCAGACGGTGAACCTGGCTGGGATCTTCTTCAGGTGCTTGACTATTCTGTTGCTAGTTCGGACCTCGAGCAACTTCATCTCTTCGATTCTACTACGCCTGCCCCCAGTCTGGGCCTGGGGAGCCGGTTCTGCGGGTGCTTCCTCCACCGGGTCATGTATCACCTGAGCTTGCGGAGCCTGTTCGGTCACTTCCTTTTCTTGCATGAACTCGGCAAGGTTCGGGATGTTGTCGGGTTCTTCCCTTGACCGAGGAGGAATCGCTACCAACGGGGCTGAGGGGATGCCTGCCTCTTTGGTCTGCTGGGACTCGCGGGGGCATGACTGCCTTCCCCTCTGAGTCGTAAGAAATTCAATAAATGAAGGGGTGCCCTGGCCGACCGACTCGCCGGGGTAGAGACCCGAGGGAGGGGGAATCTCCATGCCTTGAACCCTAGGCTCAGGGATGTGATACAGTTGTTCTCCCCTAAGCAAGATGTTGTGGTTGGTCTGAGGAGGGCGTTCCCACTTCCTTCCCGACCTGGTGGCATGTGGGGAGGTGGATGTTTTAGCCTGATTCACTTCTGACGGCTCGACGGGAAACTCTTGCTCTTCTTCTCCCAGGGAGAGGGCTATGTCAAATAATGCTGAGAGAGTGTTGCAAGAAAGGACAACCCCGCTCTTCTTCTTGTTCCTGGGCCTTCTCTTCTTCTTTTGCTTCTTTTCTTTTGTGGCTGGCGACTGCTCTTGGGGAAGTTCACCCCACAAGAGAGGCTCTTCCTTCGTCTCGGCTCCTACTTCTGGGGCTAGCTCGAGTGACTCGAACTCCTCCCAAGGGACATATTCCTTCAACTCCACAGGCTGAATCTCGGGCTGTTCATAATCTTCAAGCCCATCAATAATGGCCTGGAGTCTTTCCACCGCAGGACTGGTCTCTTTATGCACCCACATCGGGATATGCTTCTTCTTGTTGTGAGTAGGGCGCCCCATGACTACCCGGGGGACTGTGTTGTGCCAAATGGGCGTTACCGGTGGCGGTGCTGGTTAGGGTGTGACACCCCTTATGTGAACCTCCGGTGTGGGCCGGGGAGCTTGTCTTCTTCTTCTATTCCTCGTTGGCGCAGTCTGCCAACCTCCTTGGTCTTGAGCTGGAGCCATGATAAAGGCTTCATATGTGACACTCATACTGGCCTCCGCCCATTCTTCAGGCAGCTGTTGGTATAAAGAGACCATGTTGACGGTGGTGCCGAGGTTCGGCATTTCGTGCAGCTGCGGAGGATCCACCTTGTGCTCCCCCATATCCAGTTCTCCCTTCCTGATCAAGGACTCAATAACATCCTTGAAGATGTAACACTCCTCGATAGTGTGTCCCAGCATCTGGTGATACGGGCAGAAATGAGGATCATCCTTCTTCTTCATGTCACCAGGCCTTTTAGGTTCTAGTAATGTGATTTTATTATATTTGGTGGCCCATTCAAATAGGATTCGGGACTTATCTTGAGGAAAAGAATACAACTTGTTCCTCATTTTCTACCGCAGGGAGGGACCTTCCCGCCGTTCAGTGGATCTGGGCGGAGGAGGGTTGGCTACCTCTTTAGCTTTCTCTTTCTGTTTCTCGAAAGCTTCAAAGTCCAATGTGTGGACTTCCGGCGGTATCGGTCTCTTCTCGGCCTGCCTGGCCCTCTGGCTCGATGCAGCTGGAGCAGAAGAGTATCGGGCAAGAAACGCCTCGATTTCTGCCACTATATTGTTCAGGCGGTCAAATGGCCGCACCTCAGCACCAATCATCCTCTCAAGGATTTCCTTCTTCAGGTTCTGCTTACAAATCTGCACTGTTTCCTCCTGATGCGGGGGACGTCTGTATCTCATGCTGAGATTCCTCCACCTCTTTATGTAGTCGAGTATCAATTTATCACTCCTTTGTCTCGTGGCGTAGAGTTCTGCCATGGTTACCTCCCGTTCAGCTATGTAGAACATTTCTTTAAATTTCTTCTGCATGTCGGGCCAGTCTGCAATGGACCCGACGGGCAAGCTCGAGTACCACTCAAAAGCTAGCCCGGTAAGTGTCGAACTGAAGAACTTGAGGAGGTAAGCTTCATCTGCAGCTAGATCCCCCATAACATTCACATAGTAGGCAATGTGCTCCCGGGGAGACCCCTGCCCATTAAATTTTTTGAACTTCGGCGGCTTGGTGATACCGACCGGGAGCCTCCTGGAAGCATAGTGCGTCGGGTAAGGTACCCGATACACATTGAATGGCGTGTGATCACCATCGCTCCTCTATGCCAACTTCATGTCTATCATCTGTTCAAGCATCATTCTGTTCACCGTCACCGGGTGAACCGGGTTCGAGTAGAAATGAGCCGGCTGCGCCAGCGGTGTTGTTAACACTATCGCCTGAGGTGTAATGGTGGACCCCTGGAATGGCAGGTTCTATGGCGAGGCCGGTGTGGTGTGCTACGACTGGTGCAAGGGTATGCCCCCGGTGTAGGTAGGCATTGGGGGAGACACTATCGCCTGTGGAGAAGCTTCTGATGCCTGATCGTTGCCCCCAGGAGTCTCTAGCAACGCCTCAGTCTGCCCGGATGTTAAGGGTTGAGCAGCTCTGTCAATCAGCTGTTTCCTCAACAACTCGATCTCCCGCTGATATTGCTGCATCATAAGTAAAACCACGGGGTCACTCATGAAAGGGCTAGGGGTGTCTCCTCTTTCTTCAACCGGCGTCTCCTCAGACGACGTGGAAGGCCCTCTCGTGGTGCCTTCAGTAATGACATTAGCGGCCAGGGCCATTGACGATTCCCCATAGTCAGTTTCTTCAGTGTGAGCTTGTGTCTTTTTAGTTGTTGCTTTCCCTCTTCTGGTGAGAGGTCCTGGCCATGCTACAAGTCTGGCCATTTCTTCAGGCTCGGTCGGTAAGGCCCCGTATCGGCCAAATACTCCTGCTATGTTGCAAGTATAGACCCTTAGGTCTGTGCCTCTTCTTGACGCTCTTCTCGATGGCCTACCCGGGAAGACCAATCTGTCAAAGACCGATCTCCGTGGCCTCGCTTCTTCCCTCGGCGGGGACTGATAACGCTCCTCAGAGCAGTTCCTTGACTTGGTGCTAGGCACGGGTCGGGTTTCTTTTTCTTCAAATGCGGAGGCTACTGCCCCCAGCAGTCTTTGGCGACCCAGGGGAGTGCTCCCCGGGCCCCGCAAGTAATTTCTCATGGCCTGCTCCACTCCTTCCCAGTCTTGATCAGGAGGAGAGCTGGTGATACTGCCCTATTGACAGCAACGGGCATGTGGGTCGTAGGCTTCGCACGGGCAGCCTGATAGTGACGTCGGTGGTGCCGACGGTGGGTGTTCTCCAATGGAGCCAGCGTGGCCAGTGCCGGTTGGTAGACAGGGGCTGATGTCTTGACCCGGTCTCCCAGTTGAGCCCTTGCCGGGAGAAAGGTACGGGGCCCTGCCCGGGTTGGTGAAGTAAATTGGGTTGCCTTGGGAACCCATGCCTGCTTGGCCTTAGTCGGCCTAGAGGCCGGTTGACGCTATGGTGCTGTGGCCGGGGTTGTGGGCATCATCCTGCCCTTCATCTTCTCCAGTGGCTGAAAAGGGTTGCGTACTGGTACGGCGGGGACAACACGCTTCGGGATCATCTCGGAGCGTGGTTCAGTGAGGTCTACTCGGACGGTCCCGATGACAGCAGACTTGCCGGTGCTGGAGAACCAGCCTCGGGGTGATGTAGTGGCATGGCTCCTCCGGAGCCTCCTCTGATATGAGGCCGAGCCCTAGCGAGACGGGCCAGCAGTTTGGTGCACATGGTGCACATTGCAGCTCAGCGTCCTCGTGGGGACGCTCTCGGGAGACTCGGCCACTGATCGGCCGGCAGCGGCTTTGGTGGCCCCCTGGATGGGGCCGTTGCTTTCGATCCCGTCAGACTCCTCCACGTCCAGCAAGTTCGTAAAGGCCACTCCGAGGAAGTTGGGGAAGCCTACTGCGGGAGAGAAGCTCCCGAAGGCGAGGGGGACGGCCAAGTAGCCATTCCGAACATGGCTTTCGACGGGCTGCTGACTGAAAGCGAGGGCCATCCTGACGTCCGGAACGCAACCTGCATTTGCAAATTGGAGAATTAGTGTTACAAGAAGGGGGCCGTGGAGCCCTTAATTCCGGCAAAGAGATGAAGGGTGATCCTCGTCCCACCGGGCGTGCCAGACTTGTGGACGCACTTATTGTTTAGACGGTGGTTTATTCATTTTTTTAGGTTTATTAAGTGCGTGAGCGTGCCAGTCACAAAGCGACGATTCATTCGGGCTTCATGGAAACCCCTCGTGCGCTCAATCTGACTCAGTCAGGCGATTGTGTGGTTCGGGTCAGGACTGAGACCCACCATGCCATAAAGGTCACAACATCATCTACATCCCCTCGGAGAGAGGAATACCCTTGATTAATTGCCGAAAATAAGGGCTCTACGGCCGAAAGGATTACTAATTAATGCAGGGGGAGAGTGGCAATCAAACTATGCTGAAAACCCATATCAGGGGGTATGAACACTCAGATCATGTTGGTCACTGGTGGACCGTTCTATGTCCGGACTGAAGTCCATACAGAGAACAAGACGGTAACGGGAACGAATTCGTGCACATGTCTGCCGGGAGGTGGCAATTTTGATGTAGAAATGGGATCAAGTCCCGGCGAGAAGAGGGGACTTCGATGAGATATTGGCTCAGAACGAGTCGGAAGATAACCATGTGGAGGAAGGGTGACTCCCGAGGTGAGGCCCGACCTACTAGGGCGTCATTAATGTTCCCGGGTCCGGGGTCCAAGGGAGACAAAGGCCGTGTCGCTTTGTTCATAATTATTGTCACTGTTCACCATCATCATCTATTCTCACCTATTATTATTTCTTTGTTGATTTCCCCTTTTTATTATCACTCATGGGTCATGAACTCCTTTCCTAGTCTATTTTTATCCTTTTTTTGTTATCTATTTTTATTTGTCTCTCTTTTATTATTGCATCCCCCTTTTTTATGATTATCAGGTGGATTTTCCCTTTTGTTTACTATCATTATTATATTTTCCTTTTCTGTGGGGTTGGAGGGAAGATGGTGTGTGCCGGATGGAGAGTGAGGAGTGTACCGCTAGAAGGGGTGAGTTGGGGGGTGAACCACTGGAAGGTTAAGGAGTGTACCGCTAGAAGGGGTGACTTGGGGGTGTACCGCTGGAAGCGCAATGGGAGGGTGCACCGGCCAGGGCATGAGCCAGAGGGTGGATGGTGTGCCGCTGGGGAGTGTGCTGGGCCAGGCTGCCAAGAGTGCACGGGGTGAAGGGATGAAGGGTGTACCGACTGGGGGTGTACCGCTGGGGAGACGAGAGTGCACCAGGTGAAAGGTTAGGAGAAGTGGGCAGTGTACCGCTGGAAGAGGGGAAAGTGTGCCGCTGGAGGGTGTACCGGGCTAAGGTGCAAAGAGGGTGCACCGCTAGGGAAGTGGTGGGGGTGAAGAATCAAAGTAGACAAGGTAGGGCCCAGCTGGGTGGAGCAGAGTTTGAGAGAAGGCCCCTTGTTCATGCAATTCTGATGGAGGATCTCAAACAGCCAAGCTTTCCATTCTCTGTCATGTAATTGTGTCTAAAACCATGTTCAACAGTCTGCCCTAGCCTTGTTTAGTTCAATTCCTTAAGCCTTGCGTAGTTCCTTTGTCTTAATTAAAATGTTTTATTATTACTTATTCCATTTGTATGTTGCTTCCTTTTTGTCCCTTAACACATTGTTATTTCTGACAAAAATTCAACAGTATCTCCCCTTGACCCGGAAGGTAAGGGAGTAAAAAGGGAACACGCCCACAAGGAGTGGCATGACCCAACAATTTGAGGTGTGTGCCGAGGCAGCCACCTTTGAGAAAACTTCGGAAAAATCGGAGAAAACACCGAATAGGAAACCACTTAGGCTGACACAAATCACAGATGCACTGGGGAAGCAGCAGCTAGGGTGTGTCGGGTCGGACTGGCCAAGGTGTACCGGTGAGGGTGTGCGGGTGGGGCACGGCCAAGAGGGTAGAGTGTTCTGTTGGAGCACAACCAAGGGTGTGTCGGGCAGAGGGCGTCCAGGGTGCCCATTGGGCAGGCGGTTCAAGGGTGTACCAGTGGGCAAGCAAGAGGAAGTGTGCCGTCCCGGGTAGACTGAGGGTGATGACTGGGAGGCCTGAGTGGGTGTGTGTATGCCACTAGCTTTGAAGAGGGAGCAACGGAACGTTTTGGCCAGTGGGTGGGTGATGCGCACCAAGTAGAGGACCATAAAACTTTAACGGAGCTGCATGGGAAGGAAAGGGGAGGTTGTGTTGCAGAACATCACCAAAAGGAGGAGGAGGCTGGCATTGAACATCAAGCCAGAAGTACCGATCGCCTGTCTAGACAGATCAATGACATGGGAGGGCCGGTGAAATAGAGAGTTAGGAGATTGAGGAAGCATGCAAAAATTACCGGCCAACGATGGGGATAAAACAGCAAACACAACAAGAGATGACACCCCCAAAGACACTTTTTATTCATGAAAGACTCCAAATAACAAAGATCATGGCCCGAAGGTCAACTACCATACACTGCACCCCAAAAGGAAGGGAAGAGAAGAGAAACTAAGAAAGAAAAAGAAGAGCAGATAAACTAGTGTTGGGGGAGAGTTGGAACGAGGGAGAATGGTCATCTTCTCCATTGCATTCCTCCCCTCCCCTCTACAGGTAGCTCACTCCCTCTCTCTCTTTTTTGAACTCTCTTCTACCTTCTTCTTTTCTTCTTCTTCTTCCTTGTGTTGCTGCCTTCGTGTGCGTCTTCGCATGCGTTTTCCTCCTCTTCGAAGGGCTTTTATAGGTGTGCTGTTGATGGGGAAACCTCATGATGGTGCTGCCATCCGAGGTTGACTCCAGTCTTATCATTTTCAGGTGGAGATCTCATGGCCGAATCAGGGGGCGACACCAAGGCAAGTCGCTAGCTGGCGTTGAAATGGCCACGCTGCGCGCCAAGGGGCCCCTCCAGTGACCGTTGTGCACTTGGCCGGCTTGCGCCGCTCTGGGGGATTCAACGCTGTACCGCTGGAGGCTCGTTTGAAGCGTGCCGCTGAAGCACCCGAAGAGTATGCCGCTGGTGGGCATGAAGGCTGTGTCGCTTAGAAGGCGTTGGGACTGTGCCGTTGAAAGGGCCCAATCGGTGTGCCACTGGAGAGCATGAAGGATGTGCCGCTGAGAGGGCATTGGGACGTTGTGCCGTTGGAATGGGCTTCCAAGGGGTGTGCCGCTGGAAGGCGCCGAAGGGTGTGCCGTTGAAAGCACCCCCATGGAGTGTGCCGCTGGGGGCCCTCCCAGGCGGTGTGCTGCTGAGGACTCTCCCAGACAATGTGTGCCGTTGGAGGTCAGCAGCAGCGTGTCGCTGGAGGCTACCTGGAAGGTGTGACGCTGGGGGCACTTCATGAGTGTGCCGTGGAAGGCTTTGAGGATGGTGTGCCGCTGAGGGGCACGGGGTGTGTCGTTGGAGGGCACAATGAACGTGCTATTGAAAAGGGCCTTGAACTTAGCTTCAGGAGCTGGGAACTGTGAACTCTTTGGGACATTTCTTCACTGTTAGGGACTCGAGGGTGGGTCCATAGCAGTGTATAAATTCACGAGGGTATCCTGTGTTTTCTTTGTCATTTAATGCGCCCGTGCAAATGTGAGAATTCGCCGGACGGTAGTATTCTCCCGGAGCCCTGGATGGACAGTCTCCCCGGGTCTTCTCTCTTCGATTTTGACATCAATGTGGGAGCTTGGGAGGACATATGGACGTATAATTTTATACGTCCACACCCCCTAGCCTACTCCTCCATTTAACCCCATGCCCTCACCCCCCTCATTTCCCCCCATCCTCTCCTGCTGTTTTCGCCCCCCCCCCCCTCCTCCCTCCGTCCCCCCCCCCCTCCGCCCCCGTACCTCTAACCCCATCCGCCCTCCCACCCCAGTCACCCCGTCGGCCCCTTCCCCGTCCCACTTCACCTGTCCTCCCCATCCCCCTCCCCCCTCCCTCTTTAACTTTCACTTATGATATGACACAACCTTGGACTTAAGCAAGCAAGCACAATTCACAATCAAAATGGACCGATATTGGCGACCACTCACCCGACGCTTACGCAAGTCCCGGGGGAACTTGGTGATGCCAAGTGGAGGATGTGAGGGCTGGGCCCTTGCTGATAGAGGGCCAGGAAGGCCAAGGTTATTCCCTAAGGATAAGGCAGCCCAATTCAATGGAGCCGACGTCGTGCCGAGGGCACAGGTTGCACACTCTCTCACACGATGGTCACTCGAAGCAATGGGGCTTGAGGATCGGGCGCTCACTCTCACGGACCAGCGGAGTTTATAAGCTAATATTGAAAGAACAAGTACTAAAGAGAGCTAAGGTTGGAGCACTTACTCGACCGGTTTGAAGAAACCGGTCCCGCTCGGAGACGTGGGCGAGCAGGGAAGCGTGGGTTCCCCACACGCCGCGCCGGAGTAGCTTGACCTATTTATGATCTTATAACACTACACCCCATGCAAGGGGGGATCTTGCGGAAGGGAAGCCAAAGATTACAGTCAAACACTACCTCCCACAGGGAGGGGCGGTAAGCCGGCCAGGCGGGGAGGGGAAAAACTGAATTGAAAGCTGAATGGATGGACAACGTCGGTTCTGCCTGCTCTCTGGAACAGGGAATAGACAGTTGAAGATGACACTGCTGTGGCCACTCCTGAATTTTGCCGATGATGAAACCTGTTGGAAAATCATCGTAGATAGATCAGAATGATGCCTGAATTTTTTTGATTTCTCTGGTCGCCGGTGCCGATCGGGGTCAGACTGCAAACAGGGCCCCTAAGTTCTGGCTCTGGCAGCAAAAGTACCTCAGCAGCAGGAAGAAGAGGCCTCCACGAGCGCTCCCGAACTCTGAATCGAGTGTGGCCAGAGTCGTTGGAACCATTATCAAGTCTTCTTCGAAACGTGACCTGCAGGAACACCAGATGATGTCGGAGCAGCTTGGGAGAACCCGAGCAGTGGACAAGGGTCGGTTCTATTCCAGAGGAGACAGAACTACGCACCTGTAGGAGAAAATTGATAAATCTTAACTCCGGATGCCAAACGGGGTTCCGCTTCTTGTTCCTTGAAGTAGGCTCGTTGTAGAAGCTTTCAGCCAAGTCCCGCCTCCTGATCCTCAAGAGGGTAGCCGTGGAAGTCTCTGCAAGTGGCTTCAGGTTGACTGCCAGGAGGAAGAAGCGCAGTCCGGCGAAGATCGCTCCTCCGGGCAGCTATGAATTCGGACAGGGATGAGACCAACACAGTTGCGAAGCTGACTTGATGATATTTCCAGCAATATAGAACTTGATACCAGGTTCGACGAGGAGACGATGGGACAGCCTCTGCAATCCGTAGCTTCTCTGCTGCCTCCGAACTGAGAACTGCAGGTTGAAGATGATGGGGGGAAATGGGGTATATGGAAGGGGAAATGGGGTGGATGGGTGTGGGAGTGACCCCTAGTTGTGAGGGGGCCTAGGAGGGGGTGTTCTAAGATTTGGGAGGGGGAGAATGGGGTCTGGAAGGGGGTCTAACATATGGTGGGAGGGAGGGCTGCGAATTTGGTTGGAAGGGAGAGAGGGAAAGGATATTTGAAAATGGGTTTAAGGGTGGGATTAATTTTTTATCTTGGGGATGGGCGGGGTTGTGTTGGGGAAGGGAAGGGGTGCTTGCGGAGTGGAGAATTCTCCCTTGGGAGATGAGAGGGTGCTTAGGGAAGGGGATTGGATAGTTGGTGGTTGGGTGGTGGAGTATGGATTGGTGGAGGGTCTCTTGGGACTAGGGGTGGAGTAATGATGGTTGGGGGTAGTTGGGAGGATGAATAATGAGGGGGAGAGAGAGGGTTGATGATGTGGAGGAGAGAGAGGGAGGAAAGGAGAGAGAGAGGGGGGCACCCTCCTCTTCTTGGAGAGAGACTGAGAGAGAGAGAGAGAGAGAGAGAGGAGAGAGATAGGGAAGGGGAGCTTCTCACTCCACTCTAATGGGTTCTCACCACAAGAATAATTAGGTTGGACTAAACTCTCAGATTTCATTCATTGATTGATTAACTTCAAATGAGGAGATGGGGGTCCTATATATAGGCAACCCACATTTTACAAAAAGTCCCTAACTCTTGACACAAAGACAAATAACCAAGGGAAGGGGAGGCGCCCTTGGGCCTAGCCCAATGAATTGGGCCCATAAACTAATCTATCAACCTAATGACATTTAACCTAGGTAAGTGACTCATTAACCTAGGTACAAGACTCAAATAAAAGGAAAATTACATAATTATGACTCAAAGAAAATATGAAAATTACATGAATTGACTCAGGAAAATGTGACGGACACAGTGGAACCATGCTGGTGAGCAACTGAGGTTTTGAAAATATGAAGGGCGAGAGATGCCCCCATCATACTCCCGGGGTGCGGAGAACTCGAATCCTTTGAGTAAGAGTCCTTTCCTTCTCGGAGGGTGTAGAAGTGATACCGCCCACAAGTCTTCCGAAGGAGACCGATTCATCTACCCAACGAGATAGCGCTCACACACCTTGCTCCTGGTGGCAGTGACCTGTTCATCCAATATTCACTCAATTCGCTCACGCTGGGCTCTCTTGGCTAGTGGACTCTCCTCACGAGTGGATGCTTTCTCAATGGGGGGAGTAGGCTTAATATCCTCACTAGGTACCACCGTGGGACCCTTATATGGCACTACGTCGACCTCGTTGAATGTGAGGTTCACTCCATACTCCTTGGAAAGATCTAACTCATAGGCATTAGTGCCAATGCACCTCAAAACCTGGAAGGGACGAGCCCTACAAAGCCTCAATTTGGAGATGGCTCTCGGAGAGAGCCTCTCGATCCTCATCATCACAAAGTCACCCACGTGAAATTCTTGGTGATATCGATGGGAGTCAACCTGCCTTTTATAAATCTCATTTTCCTTGCTGATATGCTTGCGAAGGTTTTCATGTAATTTTGTGAATGCGGACATTCTAGGGGTGATGGGTGGACCTGGGCAATCAAAAGTAGACCTATCATGCTTTGATGCTATGTGGACTTTGATGAACTTAGGTGGACCGGGGCAACCACAAGTGGCCCTATCATGCATGGACTTGATAAGAATGGTTGGAGGGTCGGGACATCCGTAGGGGAATCTATTGTTCATGGGTATAGTAAATGTCGGGGGTCCCGAATATCTGTGAATGCTCCTAACATGCTTAAGACCCATGATGAATGAAGGTGGACCATTATATCTGAATATGGACCACTCATGTTTCCTACTTGACATGTGAGTGATATGAATGAATGTACCCGACTTATGAATCATGGCAAGTAGTTTTGTACGCCAAGACTCATGCATTTTTGTGCCAAAGATGTCTCCCATGTGTGGGCTTTCGGACTTCCATTAGAATAGGTCAAAGGGGTCTAAGAAGGTGGATATCATGAAGTGGGGTACTTCCTTGATCCTTAGGTGTATATCACCCATAGTCATGGCTCCCATGGTGTAACCCAGGTCTAGGATGGCGTGGAATGGGTCAAACATGGTGGGTTGGGGTAGAGAAAGGTGGGTGGTGGATAAGGTAGTTGGGTCACACGGGTTCCTTGACTCCCATTGGAATGGATCATAGGGATCATAAAATGGGTTACCAAGGGGGAGGAGCTCCATGTCCTCAAGGTCCTCAAATGGTGGTGGGTCATCCTCCTCTAATGAAATAATTGGGCCGAAGTTCTTGGTAGGTGGATCGGCCATGAAGGAAGGTTTTATCTTTCTACCCGATATAAGAAGCTCTAATTGGAGGATGGAGTCGGGCTCATCGCGTGTGGGGAGGAATAGTAGAAGGTCACTAGTGTAGCAACCAATGGTGCATACCGTCGTGATGGACCCGATGCATAAGTGTAGGAGGTTAAGGCTCCTAGGTTGTTCGACCATTGGGGTCAACATGCTGGTTAACTCTAATTGCCATGCTAAGCCCTTGAGAAGGTCCCCTAAAATTTTCACTTGGTAGGTGATAATGCGAAAATGTATGTCGTTACTACACGCGTGCTAACAATCTTAAAACTGAACTCGCACAAAATGATCAAAAGAGAACGTAGTACTATGGCAAGTACGGGTCGAATCCTCAGGGAAGAAGAGATTTTTAGAGTTAAAAATCTTGGAGTCGTATGAAAAACACTTGTGATTTTACTTTGCTTAAAGAAAATAGTGTATGAAAATAAATCTATCTAAAGAATATGAGAGGGATTGAGAAGAGAAATTTGAGAAAGGGAGAGAGAAAAGGGAAAACAATTTGTCAAAATAAATTTTATTACTAAAGACATGAAAATTACAATCTATGAAAATTGAGATTACAACCAATATAAACTACGAGATAAGTGAAGAAACTAGAGCCATGAGAAGATGATGAATGCCGTCGTCTCCTCCTCGCCGAGCCTTGGAGAGGATCGCTCCACCTTGAAGGAGATCGCCGTGAAAAGAGATGGATGAAAAAGCCGTCGTCGTCCACGTTATGAGCCTTGGAACGTCGCCCGCCTTGATGTGCATGCCGCCATGAAAGGAGAGTTGTGGAGGAAAAACTTTGAAGAGAAATATAGAGAGGAATGTGGAAGGGTTTGTGTGGAGATGAAGAAGAAAGAAGATGAGAGAGTAAAATAGTAAAAAAATAAATATAACTAGTAAACAAAGGAGAATTGGAGGAAGTGGTAAAAGAAGAAAATCTATATCTAGAAGAGAGGAAGAACTTTGATGAAGAACTCAGAGAGAAAAGAAGAGTGAAAGAACTTCAAAACGGAGGAAGAACAGAGTGTAGTGCCTCGGATAAACAGTAAAAATACAGGACATCACCTTGAAAAGGAGGTTATAACTTAAAAACGATATAGAATTGGAAGATGGTTCAGAAGAAGAAGTTGAAGATATTTTAAAAACAAAGAACTTTTAGAAAAAAACAAATAGGAGAAAATGACTAGAAGGGTGAGAAACAAGGGGAAAAATAGAGAGAAATACTGATTCGCAGATGAACAGAACAGTGCAGTGAAAAACACGAAATAGCTTAACAACCAGAAGGAACTAGAAGATGAGGAAGAAGAAGAAGTTGTAGAGGACTTAACAACAAAGAATTTTTATGAAGAGTGCACGAGTAGAAAATAAACTTACGTGGGAGAAATCGACAACCTAAGAAGATATGAGGGGGAGAGAAAAATGTCAAAGGAAGATCTCTATTTCTCCTCCTTGTCATGGGTTATTTATAGGGAAAGTTGGATAGATGGAGGGTGGAGATTGTATCAAAAGGAGATGGATGGCTGAGATTTAGGTAGAACATGATGCATGGGGAAGAAGAAAAGGAGATGAGTACACCCTCCTTGGACTTTGGACAACCCTCTTCCCAAGACTCATCATTTCTCTCCTTTATTTCAAACTTTGAATTTAATTTTTCCTCCAACCAAGGTGTGTGCTTCTTCTCCTCTATTTCAAACTTTGAATTTTCTTTTCCCTCCAACTAAAATATTTTGAGTTATCTTTTCACTCCAACTAAAATATGTGTCTTTTTTGTTTGACTTGGTCAAAGTGGTGATGACAATTTTACTCCCGGCTTCTCTTACAATTACCTTCAGTGTCCTGCACATACATAATTATAATTTAGTCCATAAAAATTATCATAATGTGTACATAAATCTTAAATACTCATGATTAATTATGCAATGGAGAATTAATGCTCATGGCCCTCCACTTTAATTTATTAAATAATATCATCAAATTAATCAATTTACGTGAAATACCCAATTTACATGTAAAGTTGAGATTAACGATGGGACATGCATAATTACCTAATTATATGCACATAAAATGGTGTACATGTGATGAATTACTATCAAAAATGGACACTTATCACGCCCCCCAACTTACTCATTGCTAGTCCCTTAGCAATGCAAATAAATTAAAATTTAGGACTAACAAGAGTTTTTAAAATTCATACTCTCATCTCCAACTCTGCCTTCATAGAATCAACCAAAGATTAAGAATCTGGAATCATTAATACACACTAGTCTTATGTAGGAACTACATGATAAAAGAATTCAAATCAAAACTCAATAGCACTTGTGCATATGTAACTACCAAATCCACAGCTTAGACAATTACATCCCTCATTCGCTATTCCAAGCAAATGCCTTTCAACCCAGCACCTCTTAGATCAGAGCATTAAGTATATTAACTTTTTGTCTGCCTTATTGCTTTATCCCTTTGGGATCTTTGATACCACACATGATGCTGCACTATCTTTCACTGCTCAACACGAACCTCGACTCTTGCCTTAGGAGAAGCAGGCCTGGTTTCACAGATCAAGGTTCCCTTTTCCATTTTACGCGAACGTCAACACGTCTTAGGTGAAGTAGGCCCGGTTACTAAGACTAGGGGTATTTTTTATGGTATATTTTTTTTCTTCTTTTTTTTCTCTCTCTTTGTTTTGTGCCATTACGCTTATTTGATAGATAATTTGGCAGAAAACTATGTAAAAAGATCTCTTTTCTTAAGAAGTGCAGAATATCAGACAGCATACCAAAAATAGCAGAGGGTTTATCTTGCTTGTTTAATTAGTGTGCAACATAATTTTTTTTTTCAAAGTGCACATGAACTTTAAAGGGATTCTTATATCAATTTTCCATGGCTAGATTGACTAAAATTTCCATCATCCTTCTCCCTAGTCTTTTCTATTTCAGAATTACTTTTAATTTAAGCATGAATCATGAAACTCAAAATGGGGTTTACATCTTTCTACTTTCATGCAACGATGACATGCAATACAGAACTCCTATCAGGTTGTGTTATATGCATCATGAAATTTTTTCTCTCCCCCCCAACTTGAATGACATTGTCCTCAATGGCATGTAGAATATATGAACAGGACAATGCATACATGAATGCTTGGGAATGAAAGGTACAACCTGGGGTGCGGAGACGTGGCTATTTTGACAGGCAGTTTTACGAACGACTTCTTCCAGCTCCTACAAACACAAATGAAAATGACACACTAGATATTTTAAGAGAAATAGTTGGGTTACCTCCCAACAAGTGTTAAGTTTAATGTCTTCAGCCAGACGACATTCTTGTATTTATCATGGGTCATTCAGTGGGATTGATTCCTTTGATGGAAGTTGTGTGTTCTCCAAGTAGAGTTTGAGACGCTGACCATTGACAGTGAAAATTTTACTATTTTTATGATCTAGAATTTTGACAGCACCATGATTAAAGGTTTTGAGCATAACAAATGGTCCATCCCATCTAGACTTTAATTTTTCGAAGAATAAGCGCAACCTTGAATTAAATAGCCAAACTTTTTGATCATGTTGAAATGATTTTCTCACAATGTGTTTATCATGGAAAGCTTTGGTCTTGCCTTTGTAAATCTTGACATTTTCATAGGCTTCATTCCTCAACTCCTCCAACTCATTTAGTTGTAGGGCCCTATGAGGTCCGGCTTGGGCTAAGTCAAAATTGAACTGCTTAATAGTCCAATAGGTCCTATGCTCAAGCTCAACGGGTAGATGACAAGCTTTTTCAAAGATTAACCTATATGGAGACATTCCAATGGGGGTTTTGTATGCTGTCCGATAGGCCCAAAGAGCGTCATCTAATCTTTTGGACCAATCCTTCCTATCGAGCCTAACAGATTTCTGCAAGATATTTTTGATCTCCCTGTTGGATGTCTCTATTTGGCCACTTGTTTGGGGGTGGTAGGGGGTGGCAATCTTATGAGTGATCCCATATTTCCCGAGAAGAGCTCGGAATTGGACATGAGTGAAATGAGAACCTCCATCACTAATGATCGCCCTCGGACGCCCGAACCTCGAAAATATATTTTTTCGGACAAACTTCATGACAACTTTGTGATCATTGGTCCGGGTGGCAATGGCTTCAATCCACTTAGACACATAGTCAACTGCCACAAGAATGTACTCATGTCCGAATGATGGCGGAAAGGGACCCATAAAATCAATTCTCCAAACATCAAAGATTTTTACCACTAGAATGGGATTGAGTGGCATCATATCTTGTTTACTCATGTTTCCAATGGCTTGACACCTAAGACAAGTCTTGCTAAATTCATAGACGTCTCTGAAGAGAGTGGGCCAGAAGAATCCACTTTGTAACACTTTGACGGCTGTTTTCTTTCCCGCAAAGTGTCCCCCACAAGCTAGAGTGTGACAAAAATTCAGGACGCTTTGTTGTTCTTCCTCGGGGACACACCTCCTAATTATTTGATCCGGACCTACGTGGAACAATTCAGGATCTTCCCAGAAATAGTGTTTGATTTTGGCAAAGAAATATTCTTTTTCATGTTTAGACCACCCATTTGGAATTTATCCCACAGCTAAGTAGTTGACAATGTCTGCGAACCATGGGAGTTGACTATGGGTAATGGCCAAGAGATGTTCATCAGGAAATAAATCTTGTAAAGGAACACTATCAGTGGTGAGAATCCTAGAAAGATCAGAAACTTTATTTTCAGAACCCCTTTTGTCTCAAATTTCAAGATCAAACTCCTGGAGTAAGAGGATCCACCTAATGAGTCTAGGCTTGACAACCTTCTTGGAGAACAAATATTTGAGAGCTGAGTGATCAGAGTACATAATGACTTTTGCCCCTAAAAGATTTGATCAAAATTTTTCAAGGGTAAAGACAACAGCTAACAACTCTTTTTCCGTGGTGGTGTAGTTAAGCTGAGCATCGGCGAGGGTGCGACTCGCATAATATATCATCACCGGACAGTTGTCAATTCTTTGGCCTAGAACTGTCCCGATAGCATAGTCGGAAGCATCACACATGATTTCAAAAGGTAAAGACCAATTGGGAGATTGGAGAATGGGTGCCTTGGTCAAAGCCTCTTTAAGGGTATTGAAAGCCTCTAAGCAAGCATCATCTAGATGGAATGAGACATCTTTGGCCAAGAGAAGAGTTAATGGACGGGCAATCTTAGAAAAGTTACTGATGAATCGGCGGTAGAAGCCGGCATGGCCAAGGAATGAATGGATTTGCTTCACCGAGGTTGGAGGAGGGAGATTAGAAATGAGGTCAATTTTGGCCTTATCCACCTCCATACCCCGTTTGGACACAATGTGGCCCAAAACTATGTCCTCTTGAACCATGAAGTGGTTCTTTTCCCAACTAAGAACAACATTGGTTTCAATACATCTCGTAAGCACTTTCTTCAAATTTTTCAAGCAGTTTTCAAATGACTCCCCAAATACAGAAAAATCATCCATAAATATCTCCAAGAATTCTCCTATCATATTGGAGAAAATGGCCATCATGCACCTTTAAAAAGTGGCCGGTGCGTTGCAAAGACAGAATGACATTCTCCGAAAGGTAAATGTTCCATATGGGCAAGTGAAGGTGGTCTTCTCTTGGTCTTCCGGATAAATGGCCACTTGATTGTACCCGGAATATCCATCTAGGAAATAAAAATATCTTTGGCCCGCCAATTTATCCAGAATTTGGTCAATAAAGGGGAGTGGAAAATGGTCCTTTTTTGTCATGTCATTGAGTTTCCTATAATCGATGCACACTCTCCATCCCGTGGTGGGCCTAGTGGGCACATCTTCTCCTTATTCATTTTGGACCACGGTGAGTCCCGATTTCTTAGGAACCACTTGAGTGGGACTCACCCATTGACTATCCGATATAGGGTAAATAATTCCCGCATCGAGCCATTTGACAACCTCCTTCTTCACCACTTCCTTCATGTTCGGGTTCAACCTCCTTTGTATTTCCCGACTAGGTTTGACATTATCCTCTATGTAAATGTGATGTATGCAAATAAACGGACTTATCCCCTTAAGATCGGTCATTGTCCAACCTATGGCACCCTTGTGATTCCTAAGGACTTCTAAGAGAAGTGTTTCTTAGGTAGGGGTAAGATTAGAAGCTAAGATCACAGGAAGGGTTTGATCGGGACCTAAGAATGCATATTTGAGGGAGTCCGGAAGGGGCTTAAGCTAAAGTTTAGGAGGGCTTTCAAGTGATGGAAGGGACAGTTCATCTTGTAAAGCAAGAAGAGGTTCAACCTTATACCAAATGGTACTATGATGAGGGGAATCTTGAAGAGCATTGACCCCCCTTATTTGACCCATGCCCAGATCATTCTCAAGAAGTTCATCGTAGATGTCTATGAAGTGGCATTCTTCATCTAGATCCAAATATTGGGAGGCTTTGAACACATTGAGCGAAACTTTTTGACCTCCGAATGAGATGTCCATCGTCCCCGTAGCACAATTGATGTTGGCTTTGGCAATAGCAAGGAATGGACGGCCTAGGATGATTGGGGTGTGACTTAGCTCCGAGGAGGAGGCCATGTCAAGAATGAAGAAATCAACGGGGAAGTAGCAATCATGGACTTTCACAATCACATCCTCTATCAAACCTCGAGGGGTCTTGACTGAGCTATCGGTCAGTTGGAGAATGACGGGGGTTGGCTTGAGTTCCCCTATGTCAAATTGCTCATAAACAGAGGTGGGTAAAAGGTTGACACTAGCTCCTAAGTCGAGGAGGGCACGGTCAAAGGTTACACCACCTATATCACATGAGATGAGGGGAGCACCGGGATCCTTCAACTTTCGAGGGAGATTGTTCATCAAGACCGCACTAACATCCTCGGAGAGCCAAATTTTCTTAGGGGTTGACTTGGGCCCTCTTCTTGGAGTGCAAAGCTCTTTGAGGAATTTGGCGTAGGCCGGAACATGTTTTATGGCATTTAGGAGTGGAATATTGATGTGAACTTGTGAAAAGAGCTCCATGGATTCTTCATTTTGGGCCGGCCTAGTCTTAGTGGGCTTGGGTTCTAGGGCATTAGGAAAGGGGACCTTGGGTTGATAGAAATTTAGATCTTCATGGGCCTTTCCTTTCCCTTTAGGATCTCCCCCAACTTATCTTGAGTGCAATCCTCCTTGCTTGCATCCTCATTATCTTGATTCTTTTCTATGGGATCTTGCAACTCATTTCCATCCTTGTATGGGTCATCTAACACCTTCCCGCTCCTCAAAGTTGAAATAATCTTGACATTTTTAAATTGTGGGCCTTTAGGTTGGGCTTGTGGGATGGGTTGACGTAGGAGGCCCGGTTGTGGAGGAAAACATGGGGGTTGGTTTCTTGGGTTGGCCACGGGTTGACTTGTAAGTTGGCCCGCTTCTCTTCTCATTGTAGCTTCCGCCAATTGTCCTATTTGACTTTCCAACTTGAAAATGGATTGTTGTTGATTTAAGATGATTTGTTGGAGTTGATTGAATTTATCTTCAAAGTTGGATTGAGACAGAGGTTGGTAAGTGGGTTGGCCTTGATTAGATTGGAAATGTGAATAGCCCATAGGAAGGAACTGAGCTTGTGGACCTCTACCAAATGGATTGAAGGTGTTGGGTTGGGTTTGAAATTGACTTTGCATGAGTTACTTTTGGGCTTGATGAATAGAGGGGTTGGTTGCTTGAGGTGGAGCTTGTTGGCCCTTCCAAGAAAAATTAGGATGATCTCTCCAGCCCGAATTATAAGAATTAGAAAATGGGTCATAGTTGGGCTTGGAGAACCCTTGGGCAGCTTGAACTTGCTCTTGTATAAATGGTGGTAATTGGGCCGCAGTTAGACATTCTGTGATGTGATGGGCCAGGCTTGCACATAGTGTGCATGCTTCTTGTGGAGTGGAAGATTGACCCGAATAGGAATGAGTTGATGGTTGACAAGTATGATCTTTCAAGGTCAAGAGTTGATCTAACTTTTGGGTAAGACTCTTTACCTTATCCAACTTTTGAGTGATGAGGTTTATGTCCAATCTTGGTTCAAAATCACCCCGGGCCTTGACCTCGTATAATCCGGCCCGTTTGGAAGGCCCAATAGATCTCTCATAGGATGATAAAGAGGCATGATTGATGGAATTCTCACTAAGTATTTCAAACAAATCATATGCCTCATCCTCACTTTTGCTCATGAATGCCCCTCCACATGATGCATCAACCATTTGCCTAAATTGGTCAGACAGGCCCTCATAAAAAGTTTGGACTACTTGTCATTTGGACAACCCATGATGAGGACATTTCCTAAGTAATTCCTTAAGTCTCTCCCAAGATTCATGTATTTGTTCCCCCGGAGTTTGGGTAAATCATGTGATTGCCCTTCTCATAGTATTGGTGCGACCTAGAGGGTAGAACTTCTTCAAGAATTCTTGTTACATCTCGGTTCAAGTTCTAATTAGCTTCCATACAGTGCCTAACCAATATTTAGCCTTGTCCTTAAGAGAGAATGGAAAGAGGGTCAATTTAAGGGCATCATCCGAGAAATTTTAGATTTTTACCGTGGAACAAATTTCTAAAAATTCATCAATGTGCTTGTAGGGGTCCTCATTAGTGTTTCCATAAAATGAAGGGAGCATTTGAATTGTGCTAGATTTGATCTCATAATGGATGGCTTGATTTTGAGGGATGTGAATGCAAGATGGAGGTTGATATTGGTTGGAAATGAAATAATCTTTCATTTGCTTTGGTGGATCGGGATTTTCGGCCATTAGATTTTGGTGGTGAGGTCCCTAATTTTCGGCCATGGGATCTTGTTGGAGATCGTCTCTTGGATACAAGACTCTCTCATTTTCTTGAATGGGTCCTAGTAGATTTGGATGTTGAGATCTTCTACCTTGCATAAATTAGGACGATGAGAGAGATTTTTCATGATGATTTTTTTATTTGTTTATTTTTTTGATTTTGACACGAACTAGGATGAAGAGAGAGAAGAGGAGACTTTTTTTTGATTTTTTTTTGAAATTTTTTTTATGCAAACACAAACAAGTTTTCACACAAATTATCTAATGACCTATGTGTGACGTAGACCTACAAATTGGGTTTCACAAAATGGCTAAAGTGTAACTTGAGTTCACCCACAATATTTTCACCGGCCAGGTAAGGGGTGGGGTAGTGGGAGGTTCCCCTTACTTTCGTAGGGACCTAATTATGCCAAACCACTAGCCCGCTTAAGGCATTTACCGTCTGACCGTCTTACCTTAGGCACCGATTTTTATTGAAGTCCCGAGATTAAATGGCACCCAAGAGGGGGGTGAATTGGGTGATGGTAGAAATAATGAAACTTTTTCACCTTTTTATAAAATGTGTGACAAGAAGCTACCAAGAGAACCTGAAATAATTAAAGCCCACAGACAAAGCAAGTTTTATAAGGTGAAGAAGGATTATGTAGGATAAAAGAGAATAAAAATTGAACTAAACTAACACACTTACGATTTGCACAGAAGGAGGATAGAGGAAAAGGAACAAACCACACAGAGACAGCGATTTTAGGTGGTTCGGATACCACAACGGCAACCTACGTCAACCCCTCATGGACAGTGAGGAACCACACACTATCTTGTAGGAAGTTACAAGATCAACCACACACAACACTCACACACTAGGAAGGAGGATTCCCACGAAGGTGTAGGAACACCTTAATACACACACACACACCTCCAACCAAGAACACACAACCACACATACACACGGATCTAAGAGGATCCACACACTCTAGAATGTTTAAAGATTACAAGGATTACAGATGAAGCTTTGAGAGATCAAGAATGAATTCAAAACATAAGAGAAGGATCTTGATTTGCTCCCCCTTAGTGGATGATTGTATGCTTTGGATGCAGCTTGAATCCTTGGACTGATTTACACTTGATTGGATGAAGAAGGATGAAGAACTTTACTCTCGGAGCACTGTTCACGTCTACAGTGCCAAATCCCTTCTCTTCCTCTTGGCAGCCTCCCTTTGATCTTCCTTGAGCATTAGGGTTTTCCAAACCCTCTTGTATAAGTTTTATAGGTTCTTGAATGGTCCAAAGACTCCCCCAGACCAGATCCACAATTTCTGGAGAGTTAGGTTGCTTAGGGATTAAACAATACCAAGAGAAAGACCATTTCTCGAAGTGACAAAAAGTCAACATTTGTTGGCAGCTCGAGGCTGGCGGTCGACCTACAAAGGCCAGCGGTCGACCGCCATTGGCCGTCCTGTAGCCATTTGGCTGTTGGGAAAATAGGTCGACCACTAGCTCCTGGCGGTCAACCGCCAGCTTTCTCAGATTCCAGATTTCAATTCTGTTATTTTAGGTCGACCGCCAGGGGTCCACAGGTCGACCGCCAATCTTCAATCCTACAAAAATCAAGTGTTAGCTCTCTTGAAGCTATCCATTTGTTCGATGATTGAAACGGGCTTGTGTATGAGTTGATTTACGTTTGAATAAACACATGAAAAGATTCATAACCACACATTTGACATGGGGTGAAAATTGAAGGTTTAAAGCATGAAGCTTTGCTTGAAAACAAGATACAAGGGAGAGAAATATCTTAGGTTTTGTTATCATCAAAATCACTCGGATATGTTCAACAATCTCCCAATTTTTGATGATGACAAAACCTAGGCAGTAGAATTGCATTTTCACAAATGTGCCTTTGAAAGAGTTTTAGAAGCTTCGGCAATCACATATGAGATACGTGGAAATCCATCAAGTTGAATCTTCTAAACTCACGATTTGAAGGCATTCGAAATGCTCATATCACCAAACATATCACTACCAACACAAGCATGTCAACGAATTCATACCAACCATTCAATACTTATTTACCGTATTGACAAGAGGTGAGAAGGAAAGGAGCCAATCTTGTAACGTCAAAGAGTGCATTCTTCCATTCATTTTCATTTGATCCATACAAGGTACACTGAATGCAGAAGGGAGAAATGAGCTTGACACGCTAAGGAATGCAACCACTAATGCATACAATATGCTCAAACTACGATGCAAGAGATAGACAGGCATGCAAGTATGTAGAGCCCCAAAATTTATAAAAGTAATTTCTAGTTATTTAAATAATATTCTGGCATTAATTGGGCTAAATAATCAATATAAGGCCAAAATTGTGTTAATCAATTAACCCAACCCACTTAATTGAAGTCCAAAAGAGTTTAGGACCTAGACCATTAGGTTTGGCCCATATTCTAGAAGGTATTTAAGCCTATCCACGGATTTTTTAAGGATAAATACTAATAATATAAGATAATTATTTAGATAATTAACAAAAGAGTTTTTATAAATTGAAACTCTAAGCTACGATGATTGTAACGGTCTATCGTAAGACCGCCACAGACATGTAACGCATGGGCACTCTACCGTTACATTCCTGTTAGTTCCGTAAGTGAAGGGACTCATGAAAAGATTGGAACTTGATGTTCCTATCCACTATGGATCGACTTGGGAAGGATTGTAAAAACTCAAAGGACTCTTAGAGATTAGGATTTGATGAAATAAGGACTCTAAACTCGATCTAATCTTTAAACCCTAGCCTAAACTCTATAAATAGGGCATAGTTCTGAACTGTGCGACCCTTACTTTTTGGACGTAAGGAAGCAAGGTAAGGAGTCATTATCTCATGTAAGTTCTTTAGAATAATTTGTTTACAATACTTTAGACTAACTCCCCTCCGAATTTCACATCTTTAGGTCAAGAGGGCGTGGAGTTAGAGCCTAAAGAAGTTACTGGAAAAGTCACAAGAGAAGGAAGGGATCTAGGACAAGGTTCTCAACCAAATTCAGAAACTACAGTCTAAGTAAGAGGTAGGTTATCTCATAAACGGCAAAAACAGCATGATAGGACTAAAAGCCCTCTGGTTTGATTGAATTCCATGCATTATAGAGCATTGTTTTCATGTTTTATTTGTTCTATGCACATCATGCACCTCTTAGCCAAATTAAGGAATTAAAACATGACTATTCATTTATTCCTGATTACCTATGCATGTAGATGGCCTTACTTCGTTAACATGACTAGAAGCTCATCATGTTTTGATAAAAGACATGATGTGAGTTGATCTCTTAGTTTCTATGATTATTTTCTGTTAGCAGATACTGTAATGCACTAGCATAGGACCGTCACTTTCAAGTAACGGCCCTACTTCAGACCGTTACATACTTTGTGGTATTGGAATTGCACGATCGATTCTAACGCGCTTGGACAGACGCGTTACAATCATGTAACGGCTTGGTCCTGACCGTCACTTTCACTGTGACGCCCCATCTCTAGACCGTTATATCCTGTGTTCTGTCAACCATATGATTGAATACAACTTGCCAATCTTATTATGGTAAAAACCTAGTTACCTAAGTTTTAAACATAATCAGGTGATTTTAAGGATATTTGATTATTCATGATAGGTATTGCATGTTTTGTCATCACTTCTACTTAAGTTTATGTAAAACCAAATTCTATAGTTTTGTACTATAAAGCATGACTTTTCAACATTGTATTGACGGAATTTTTATCATGATTTTCACATTGATTATACATATCTCTCTCTGTTAATAGAGTCAATTCTATAAGTACATGGCACATATTCCGGTATGTTGTCATTAGTTCACACTTTGCACTATAGGAACATAATCTTGGACATGAGGACCTCTCTATTGGATAATCCTTCCAATGGACTAGAAAATCATTGTTTCAAGGCCTCCGTAATTCTCCGCGAGCCTGGGATTCCCACTAGGACGCCGAATTGGTTGTACCAATGAAAGCCCATTAATTAGAACACTCTATCGTGGTTTTGATTCTTCAAATGTAACGGTCTTGAACTGGACCGTCAGGCTCACGTAACGGCCCAGTGGCAGACCGTCACATTCCTCTGAGTCTATTTTTATATTTCTGGACTCGGATCACTGTAACGGCCCATTACTGGCACGTTACATAAATGTAACGGCCCAGCCAATGACCGTTACATAGCTTGTTTATGTTAACCCAAGGTTTGACCAAGGGTTGATATTCCATTGATTCTAGACAAACCTTGATGATCTAGAACCTGTCATATTGCTTAAATTGATCTAAATGAATGGAAGTTAAGGAAAATACCGTTATGCTGTCGATTTATTCTATAAGCATAACTTAGTTTAAATATCATTCTTGATCTCATATATTCAAAATTGAAGCATTCATTCATTGATTTTAGTTATCATGGAATTATTGGAAGTGCTATATTCTTGGCCATACGTTACTGTTATACTGCGTGGAAGTAGCTTAATTTATAACTGAAGATGCGATCGAGCACTGATTGTGTTCAAGGGCTCTATGCTAGTCCCCTCGGCTGATTGTCAGAAACATACTATTTTATAAACCATGGGGTATGATGCTACTGGCGTCGCATTGCGCTGGGAGTACTATTTCTATAAATAAGTGAAGATCCACGGCACGACCTGACATTCTTGCTTGATATTCCACAAAAATTCACGAAGCACTTGTTCTTAAGCATAAGATGCTAAAGTGAGGAATATGTGGCTTGCTAGTACAATCTCGTTACATTCTTGTTCATGGAAGGCCAATATCATGTTCTTGTTATATTCTTGCTAGTTCATTCTTGATCATTCTATCTTACATGGTTATCTTGTTTCTATTGATTTGATCGCATGATTGATTCGTATTCGCATGATTTTACCTTATTTCTTTAGAGCTAAAATGATAATTACTTAAATAGTGCCTTCATGTTGATGCGAAGATACCTACTGGGCAAGTGTGCTCATGACCTATTTTCTAATATTTTTCAGGAGATGGAAATAGTTCGGATTCGGATTCGGGCTATACTAGTAGTGGATCCGGAAGCGAGTGAAAGTGTTATAAAGATGAGAGTGAAGACTTAGGAAGTTAAAGTGTCTAGATTGAGTCAATGTAATTTTCCTATTTCTTGAGTCTAGTAGAATGGAAATCAAATTAGTGATTGTATCTTGAATATTGATCATTTATGAAATAAAGTTGGAGTTTGAATATTATTGTGCAATTACATTTATTTGGGTGATTGTCTTGCGCTCTGATTGATTCTTACTTGCGAGAGGCTTACCATGCCGGCTGTTCACGCTCCCCGAGCGAGTCTTCCACTGTAATTAAAGGCTCGGGGCGTGACAGTTAAGGTGGTATCAAAGTCTAAGTCTCAGGACTTAAGGAAATGAGTCATGTCATAGGATAAGTCCAAGGTTAAAGACCCCTACCTATGAACTAAGGAAAAATTCCACACCCATGTGAGGATTGGGAAGAACCCGGGATAAGATAACTAATTAGTTTTAAGAATTATTTTACTTATTCCAATTTCATGAGAAATAACAAGTTGTTATTTTCTCTCAGGTACCCTAATTTCCAAATGGCTCATCGTGTAGATTGGGACGGTATGTCTTGACATGAAGGGATACGTTGCCATTTTAGGGGTAGATTGGCTTGTAGACCATGATGCTTACATCAACTACCGAAATATAATTATATCTTTTCGAAAACCCGGTCTTCCAAGATTTTCTTTTCTTGGCATCAAATACAAGAAGCATCCTACCATTATATCTTCTCTTCATGCCTGTAAACTTATCTCGAGAGGATGTGAAGTTTTTCTTGCTTCAGTCATTGTCACCGAATCTAAGGAAATTATCCTAGCAAACATTCCTATTGCAAACGAATTCTCTGACGTGTTCCCATCCGAACTATCTAGTTTACTGCCCGAGAGGGAAGTAAACTTTACCATTGAACTCATTCCAGGTGCAGCACCTGTTTCTATAGCCCCTTACAGGATGTCCTCCACAGAACTCAAGGAATTAAAGAAGCAATTACAGGAACTTCTAGACAAGGGTTTTATCAGACCTAGCACATCCCCTTGGGGTGCGCCGGTTCTATTTGTCAAGAAGAAGGATGGTTCTCTCAGGTTATGCATTAACTACCGGCGATTGAATCAACTTACAATCAAGAACAAATACCCATTGCCGCGTATTGATGAGCTCTTCGATCAGCTTTCGGGAGCAGAATATTTTTCTAAGATAGACCTAAGATCAGGTTATCATCAGCTTAGAATCAAAGAAGATGACATTTACAAATCAGCTTTTCGAAGTCGTTATGGCCACTATGAATTCGTGGTAATGCCGTTTGGGTTAACTAATGCCCCAGCAGCATTCATGCAACTTATGAACTGTGTCTTCCAGCCATATTTAGATCAGTTCATCGTCGTCTTCATCGATGATATCTTGATATACTCCAAGACAAAAGAAGAACATGAAGAACATCTAAGGATAGCTTTGCGAACACTTAGAGAACATAAGCTATATGCCAAACTCAATAAGTGTTAATTCTGGCTCAAGGAAGTCTCATTCCTAGGCCACATTATTTCAAAAGAAGGTATTGTTGTGGACCCTTCTAAGGTAGAAGCTGTCAGAGATTGGAGCCGACCAACGACTATATCTGAAGTTAGAAGCTTTTTCGGTCTAGCAGGTTATTATAGAAGGTTCATAAAGGACTTTTCAAAGATCGCGGTTCCTTTAACTAGACTTACCAGAAAAGAAAATCATTTTATCTGGTCGAAGGACTGCGAAAAGAGTTTTCAAAATCTTAAGAATCATCTTACAATAGCCCCTGTTTTGTCACTACCAATAGAGGGTGCTGGATTTGAAGTATATACGGATGCATCTGGAATTGGCTTAGGATGTGTCCTTATGCAAGATGGAAAGGTGATTTGCTATTCTTCAAGACAATTGAAACGTCACGAAGAAATTTATCCTGTACATGATTTAGAATTAGCAGCAGTTATTTTCACCTTAAAAATTTGGCGTCATTATCTTTATGGAGAAAAGTTCACTGTCTATTCGGACCATAAGAGTTTGAAATATTTATTTTCTCAAAAAGAGCTTAACATGAGGCAGAGGAGATGGTTGGAATATCTTAAAGACTTCGATTTCGCTATTCAATATCACCCTGGCAAGGCAAATGCTGTAGCTGATGCACTTAGCAGAAAACCAATTGGTATGTTATCAAGTCTCATGATTAGTATGACTAACCTTGTTCCTCAATTTGCTCAATTGAATCTAGATGTTGACATTAAGGAATATAATTATTTCATGGCAAATATCCGAGCTCAGCCAACATTGATTGAGGATTTGGCCAAGTTACAAGAGGATGACCCAATTTTACTAGAAATTAAGGCCAATATTGAACAAAGACCGGATTTTTCTATATCCGAAGATGGAAAAATGCTATTCAAGGGCCGAATGTGTATACCCGATCATGAAGATACAAAGAAATTGATCTTAGAAGAAGCACATAAATCAAAGTATATCATTCATCCAGGAGGTACAAAAATGTATCAGGACCTCAAAAGAAGCTTTTGGTGGCCCAATATGAAGAGGGAAGTAGCTGACTTCGTATCTCGGTGTCTCACATGTCAACAAGTGAAGGCGGAACATTTCAGACCCGCAGGTAAATTACATCCCTTAAGTATCCCGGAATGAAAATGGGAGAGCATAGAAATGGATTTTATTACGGGACTACCTAAGACAAGAGGTGGACACGATGGAATATGGGTAATTATAGACCGATTGACTAAATCTGCACATTTCATACCAATAAAAAGTCGATGGTCTGTAGATATTCTAGCAGCACTATACATAAAAGAAATTGTCAAGTTACATGGAGTCCCTATCTCTATTGTATCAGATAGAGATCTCCGATTCACATCACAATTCTGGAAGAGCCTACAACATTCACTTGGGACTAGATTGAATTTTAGCACCGCTTTCCATCCACAAACTGATGGTCAAACAGAAAGAACAAATCAAGTGGTAGAAGATATGCTCAGGACTTGTGTCATTGACTTTGGAGGAAGTTGGCATGATCACTTGCCTTTGGTAGAATTTGCATATAACAACAGCTATCAAGCAAGCATACAAATGGCACCTTTTGAAGCTCTATATGGGAAAAGTTATCGATCACCAATATGTTGGAAGGAAATAGGGGAAATGCACTTTCTAGGCCCCGATTTAATCAGGGGTTCTATAGAGAAAATCAAGCTCATTCAGGAAAGGATGAAAATGGCACAAAATAGGCAGAAATCTTATGCTGACAATCGAAGGCGCGACTTGGAATTTCAAGTAGGAGAACATGTATATCTAAAGGTTTCTCCGGGTCGTGGTATTCGAAGATTTGGCATTAAAGGAAAGCTAACTCCAAGATTTATCGGTCCATTTGAAATCCTCGAAAGGATCGGTGAAGTGGCTTATAAGTTGGCTTTGCCACCGCAGTTAGCAGGAGTTCATGACGTATTTCACGTCTCGATACTGAAGAAGTATGTGTATGATCGAGATCACATTATCACTTATGACAATCTGGAGATTCAGAAGGACGTGACATATGAACAACGCCAATGAAGATTTTGGAACGAGAAGTACGTCAACTCAGAAATAAGGTCATTCCTATGGTTAAGATTCAATGGAAGAAAGCATGGCCTTATGAAGTAACATGGGAAACCGAATCAGCCATGCAGAAAAGATTCCCAGAATTATTTAATTGTAAGTACACTCTCCTCAATCCATGAATTAAATTTGGGGACCAAATTCTTCTAAGTGGGGGAGGGTGTAGAGCCCAAAAATTTATAAAAGTAATTTCTAGTTATTTAAATAATATTCTGGCATTAATTGGGCTAAATAATCAATATAAGGCCAAAATTGTGTTAATCAATTAACCCAACCCACTTAATTGAAGTCCAAAAGGGTTTAGGACCTAGACCATTAGGTTTGGCCCATATTCTAGAAGGTATTTAAGCCTATCCACGGATTTTTTTAAGGATAAATACTAATAATATAAGATAATTATTTAGATAATTAACAAAAGAGTTTTTATAAATTGAAACTCTAAGTTACGATGACTGTAACGGTCTATCGTAAGACCGCCACAGACATGTAACGCATAGGCACTCGACCGTTACATTCCTGTTAGTTCCGTAAGTGAAGGGACTCATGAAAAGATTGGAACTTGATGTTCCTATCCACTATGGATCGACTTGGGAAGGATTGTAAAAACTCTAAGGACTCTTAGAGATTAGGATTTGATGAAATAAGGACTCTAAACTCGATCTAATCCTTAAACCCTAGCCTAAACTCTATAAATAGGGCATAGTTCTGAACTATGCGACCCTTACTTTTTGGACATAAGGAAGCAAGGTAAGGAGTCATTATCTCAGGTAAGTTCTTTAGAATAATTTGTTTACAATACTTTAGACTAACTCCCCTCCGAATTTCACATCTTTAGGTCAAGAGGGCGTGGAGTTAGAGCCTAAAGAAGTTACTGGAAAAGTCACAAGAGAAGGAAGGGCTCTAGGACAAGGTTCTCAACCAAATTCAGAAACTACAGTCTAAGTAAGAGGTAGGTTATCTCATAAACGGTAAAAACAGCATGATAGGACTAAAAGCCCTCTGGTTTGATTGAATTCCATGCATTATAGAGCATTGTTTTCATGTTTTATTTGTTCTATGCACATCATGCACCTCTTAGCCAAATTAAGGAATTAAAACATGACTATTCATTTATTCCTGATTACCTATGCATGTAGATGGCCTTACTTCGTTAACATGACTAGAAGCTCATCATGTTTTGATAAAAGACATGATGTGAGTTGATCTCTTAGTTTCTATGATTGTTTTATATTAGCAGATACTGTAACGCACTAGCATAGGACCGTCACTTTCAAGTAACGGCCCTACTTCAGACCGTTACACACTTTGTGGTATTGGAATTGCACGATCGATTCTAACGCGCTTGGACAGACGCGTTACAATCATGTAACGGCTTGGTCCTGACCGTCACTTTCACTGTGACGCCCCATCTCCAGACCGTTATATCCTGTGTTCTGTCAACCATATGATTGAATACAACTTGCCAATCTTATTATGGTAAAAACCTAGTTACCTAAGTTTTAAACCTAATCAGGTGATTTTAAGGATATTTGATTATTCATGATAGGTATTGCATGTTTTGTCATCACTTCTACTTAAGTTATGTAAAACCAAATTCTATAGTTTTGTACTGTAAAGCATGACTTTTCAACATTGTATTGACGGAGTTTTTATCATGATTTTCACATTGATTATACATATCTCTCTCTGTCAATAGAGTCAATTCTATAAGTACATGGCACATATTCCGGTATGTTGTCATTAGTTCATACTTTGCACTATAGGAACACAATCTTGGACATGAGGACCTCTCTATTGGATAATCCTTCCAATGGACTAGAAAATCATTGTTTCAAGGCCTCCGTAATTCTCCGCGAGCCTGGGATTCCCACTAGGACGCCGAATTGGTTGTACCAATGAAAGCCCATTAATTAGAACACTCTATCGTGGTTTTGATTCTTGAAATGTAACGGCCTTGAACTGGACCGTCAGGCTCACGTAACGGCCCAGTGGCAGACCGTCACATTCCTCTGAGTCTATTTTTATCTTTCTGGACTCGGATCACTGTAACGGCCCATTACTGGCACGTTACATAAATGTAACGGCCCAGCCAATGACCGTTACATAGCTTGTTTATGTTAACCCAAGGTTTGACCAAGGGTTGATATTCCATTGATTCTAGACAAACCTTGATGATCTAGAACCTGTCATATTGCTTAAATTGATCTAAATGAATGGAAGTTAAGGAAAATACTGTTATGCTGTCGATTTATTCTATAAGCATAACTTAGTTTAAATATCATTCTTGATCTCATATATTCAAAATTGAAGCATTCATTCATTGATTTTAGTTATCATGGAATTATTGGAAGTGCTATATTCTTGGCCATACGTTACTGTTATACTGTGTGGAAGTAGCTTAATTTATAACTGAAGATGCGATCGAGCACTGATTGTGTTCAAGGGCTCTATGCTAGTCCCCTCGGCTGATTGTCGGAAACATACTATTTTATAAACCATGGGGTATGATGCTACTGGCGTCGCATTGCGCTGGGAGTACTATTTCTATAAATAAGTGAAGATCCACGGCACGACATGACATTCTTGCTTGATATTCCACAGAAATTCACGAAGCACTTGCTCTTAAGCATAAGATGCTAAAGTGAGGAATATGTGGCTTGCTAGTACAATCTCGTTACATTCTTGTTCATGGAAGGCCAATATCATGTTCTTGTTATATTCTTGCTAGTTCATTCTTGATCATTCTATCTTACATGGTTATCTTGTTTCTATTGATTTGATCGCATGATTGATTCGCATTCGCATGATTTTACCTTATTTCTTTAGAGCTAAAATGATAATTACTTAAATAGTGCCTTCATGTTGATGCGAAGATACCTACTGGGCAAGTGTGCTCATGACCTATTTTCCAATGTTTTTCAGGAGATGGAAATAGTTCGGATTCGGATTCGGGCTATACTAGTAGTGGATCCGGAAGCGAGTGAAAGTGTTATAAAGATGAGAGTGAAGACTTAGGAAGTTAAAGTGTCTAGATTGAGTCAATGTAATTTTCCTATTTCTTGAGTCTAGTAGAATGGAAATCAAATTAGTGATTGTATCTTGAATATTGATCATTTATGAAATAAAGTTGGAGTTTGAATATTATTGTGCAATTACATTTATTTGGGTGATTGTCTTACGCTCTGATTGATTCTTACTTGCGAGAGGCTTACCATGCCGGCTGTTCGCGCTCCCCGAGCGAGTCTTCCACTATAATTAAAGGCTCGGGGCGTGACAAAGCAGGCAAACACCAAACACACATAGCATATATATATATATATAAGCCTAATAGCCTACCTCTCCCCCTTTGACATTAGCAAAAAGGAGAGGGAGGGGATACAAAAAGTGGACAAAAGGGACACTAGAGACCCAAAAAGCAGCTACACAGCACGGTGATCCTCAGCTTCCTCGCCATGAACACCATCCGGTGGAGCATCACCATGGGGGGAACCAGCAGGAGCAGGAGCAGGAGCAGGAGGAAGACGATCCTCAAGGTTATGGAGAATGTCATCATAATGACGGAGCTGGTTACGGAGGGAAAGAAGGGTATGGTTGGTGGTGCGAAAGGCCTCACGGTTATCTTCATGGCTGGCAAAGAGAGTGGCTATGTGGAGAGAAAGATCATCCAGAGCACGAGTGAAGGTATCCATTCGTCCAGTCATGGTGTCCATAAAAGTATCCAAACGCCCAAGGGAGGAGTCAAGCCGAGTTTCCATGCCTAAAAGGCGCCTATCAAGAGCCTCATAGTCCCCCCAAGTGGAATGCCCAGCACCCTGAGTAGAAGACTCCCCATGAAAGTGCTGTGGTGGAGGAGGGAGATCCGCTGGAGGAGGCACATCTACAGGCTGAACTGGTGCAGGTGCATTTTGGTTATCTTGATGTAGGTCCGGCTCTTGTTCTTCTTCACCGCCAATTTCTTACCCATAAACTGGGACAGCACGGGGAATTTCACCATTTGCATCCCTGTAATATCCCATATCGGAGAAAAGCTTATGCTCATTGTAAATGTCATCATGGCAGACTAGAACAAACTGCTCATTCTCCAATGGGACCCCGACAAAGATGAACACTCCAGTGAGCTGAGAGGCATAGAGCAGGGATCGCCATAAATGTGTACGGCATCGAGTTATCAATTGAGTCATGAGCCATCCCATATTAACTGTAACGACCCGAGAATCCGATTACCGGGAAGGCCCGATAACCCGAGACTCGTACCGCCTCCCACGAGCCCGAAGACTCGGAAGGGTTAAAAGGATGGTGTGGAAACTACACAAGCATCACAGATAATTACAGAAATTAAACAGTTATAATATTTTGCAGGAAATAAAATAACATTTACATGGTCCACAATAGAAAATAACCACAACAGTAGTCCACGACTAGTACAGTGACAAGAAAGAAAAGTACAGCTACACGGGGCATCCCCCGGCTCTGACCTCTGGCACTACCTCTGGGCACCCGCACCACGCTGCACTCCTGACGCGCTCCCCGAAGGTGGCGCCTCACCTGAAACACGGTGAAAACACGCAGGGAATGAGTCTCGGAACAAGACTCAGTAGGGATCATTCGAACCCTACCTCGTAAAACGAAAAATCACTACACTAGCGGTAAAAGTACCTCAGAAAGGAAAGCCCTGTACTCTACAGAACCAGGCCCTACGGTACGCAAACCGACACACGTGCCACGGTACGAGACCGAAACTCAACGGTCGAACCACAAAACCCGAAGGTCGGAAACACACGACTGATAGTCTGACACTCCGTACTCGACAGGAGTACCACCCACTAGAAGCACAGCCGGTAGCGTCCCCTGACGTCTTACACCGCACCGCAGGTGAACCGCCTGACGTGGTAGGTCCTACCCGAGGCGCAGACACCGAACAAGTAACCACAAACAAGTAACTAACTGGGGTCACGCCCGTCGACGTGGGTCCAACCGCCCCCAACCACGTGTGCACACACAGACCACGCGTCACTAGGTCTGGTCCTCTGACCGGTTTTCCCCCGTAGCCGGACTCTGGCTACCGACGAGGGGCCTACGGTAACCGGTCCACAAACCGTCTCGAAAGGTGGGTGCCCGCACACCACTCCCAGGTGAGACCAGCACCTCGTACTGGTGGGCTACGACTAGTGGAGGGTCACTGAAGGAGTAGACTCTCGAGTCAATGGAAAAATGACGTCCGAGTCCGACAACGTGTGGGAATCACCCCACGCACTAGCTCCGTCAAACGGAGGCCACGGTCGGAGAAAAACAGACGCACCGCCCACGGCCAAACGCATGACCAAGGCAAATGGAACCTTCGGACACCAAAGACGCGGTCACGGAACTCCACAGGGTGTCCAGGACACACACACGGCCCAAGAGGAATACCCGACAACAGGACAGAACGCGCTAGGACTCCCTAGCGCGACAGGGAAGATCGCGCTAGGTTCCCGCGCGACACAACAGATCGCGCTAGGGACCCCTAGCGCGACAAGGCAGGTCGCGCTAGGACCCCATAGCGCGATAGGAACCGCCTCATGTTCATCTTCTCCGATGAACGCGCCTCATCGGGGCAGCGCGACGAACAAGAACGCGCTACTGGAGTATAGCGCATTCTCAGTCCGCGGCGGAAAACGGTAGAACATCCAAAAAAAACCAACCACGCCCCCATGCCTCCACAGGAGAGGGGAAAAATAAAGGGGAAGACCCCTGGGGACCCCAAACCCGCTCAAATAAGCCTCTCTCGGCCTCCCCGCGGCCTACAAATCACGGAAACGAACGGCAAGAGGCTAAGGAACGTCACCCTACCTCAATGGAGCGAATGCTCCGCCGAATCGTCCGCAAACGCAAGAAATCGCTTTGGAAAACCCTCGTTCCTCAAGCTCCCCACGAGCACCGCACGTCCCCACGATCGCCTCACCGCCGCCCACGTCGCCGCGCCGTCGCCCCGCCGCTGTCAGCAGCCGGAGAGGAGCTAGCCGCGCTCGAACGGGAGGAAGAGAGGGAGAGAGGGAGGTCACGGTTGGGGAAGGAAGGAGGAAGAAGAAGAAGAAGAAAGAGAAGGTGGAAAAGAAAAAGAAAAGAATTAGGGTTAAATAGAAAATCTGATTTTTCGGAAAAATATCAAAAAATAGAAAAATACATTTCCGGAATCCTCGGAACGCACCGATCGCAACGGTACCACTCGTGCCTGGGGGAACCGCCCGGTTCGCCCGCAGCGAGCTTCCGAAGGAAAAGACGAAACACACACCGGAAATCGGAAAACACACGCGGAAAAGCCGCGGAACGCCTCCGGGCCTCCGAAACAACTCCGGATCGCGCCGATCCGAACACGAAAGATGTCCGAAACGAAATTTCGGACACAACAAAGCCGGACACTCCGAAAACTAGATCCGGGACCCACGAAGAAGGATCTGAAAGGTCCGGGATATTACAGCCCTCCCCCCTTAAGGAATTTCATCCTCGAAATTGAGAACAACCCAAGGGGAAAGAAGAGGGAGACTCACTCAAACAGGTACAGGAACTGCTGACGCATCTCGTCCTCACGTTCCCAAGAAGCCTCCCCACCAGAGTGCCGCTGTCACACCACCTTTACCAAGGGAATGACCTTGTTCCGCAGGCGCTGCTCTCGCCTATCCTCCACCCGGATCGGAAACTCTGGAAGAGAGTGATCGGGAGTCACCTCAGGCCAAACAAAATCCTCGAGCACGTGAGAGTCATCGGGCATATACTTCCGCAACATCGAGACGTGGAACACGTCATGCACCGACGCCAACTCAGAGGGTAACTGCAACCGGTAAGCAACCTCACCGATGCGCTCCACAATTGCGAAAGGACCAATGTAGCGGGGACTCAGCTTCCCACGCCGTCCAAAACGCATCACCCCCTTCATCGGAGAAACTCTCAAGAACACATGATCGCCCACGGCGAACTCGAGGGGCTGCCTCCTACGGTCAGCATAGCTCTTCTGCCGACTTTGGGCCGCCAACATGTTCTGACGAACCAGGTGCACAACATCCACACATTGCTGCACCAATTCAGGTCCCGTCAAGACACGCTCACCCACCTCAAACCAATCGAGTGGAGTCCGACAAGGACGCCCATACAATGCCTCATAAGGAGCCATGCCGATGCTCGAATGATAGCTATTGTTATAGGCAAACTCCACCAATGGTAGGTGATGAATCCAACTCCCCTGCCACTCCAGGCAGCAGGATCTCAGCATGTCCTCCAAAGTCTGAATGGTCCTCTCAGACTGACCATCTGACGGAGGATGATACGCCGAGCTGAATGCCAACTCCGTGCCAAGAGCTCGCTGGAAACTCCTCCAAAATCCAGAAGTGAAGGGCGGATCCCGATCCGACACGATCAAAATGGGAACCCCATGCAACGGCACGATTCGCTCCACATAAAGGCGAGCCAACTTGGACACGCTCCAGCTGACCTTGACCGGTAACAACCGCGTCACCTTCGTCAGCCGATCCACCAGCAACCAAATATTGTCCTGCCCACTCGGGGTTCTTAGCAACCCCACCACAAAATCTGTGGTCACATGGTCCCACTTCCAAGCAGGAACATCCAAGGGTTGGAGAGTACCGCCTGGTCGCTGATGCTCCGCCTTCACCTGCTGACAGATCAGGCACCTGGCCACAAACTCTGCGACATCTCTCTTCATGCCAGGCCACCAAAACTACCTCCGCAAGTTCCGATACATCTTCGTCGCACCCGGGTGTACGGTGTACCTGCTCCCATGAGCCTCGCGCAGCACCGCACGACGAATCTGCTCCTCCGCTGGGACGTACAGCCTGCCACGAAACCTCGCAGTACCGTCCTCGCCGAGCTCCACGTCAGCCATCGCCAGAATCCAGGGCAACTCAGGGTCCGCATGCTGAGCCTCTGTCACCTGACGACGGATAGCAGGAGTGACAGTCAGACTCGCAAGCACCGCCAACCCTGGCTCCTGGGGAATCTTGAGCCTGAAGGATACTTCGGGCACCTGTTCCCAGAGCCTCCACTTCCTCAGCATCAAGGTACTGACCGCAACCTTCCGACTCAAGGCATCAGCAACGACATTCATCCTGCCCGGCTGATAAGACAGGGTGAAGTCATAGTCCTTTATGAACTCCATCCAACGCCTTTGTCTGAGGTTCAGATCTCTCTGCGAGAACACATACCTCAAACTCTGATGGTCAGTGAACACCTCAAACTTCTCACCGTACAGATAATGTCTCCAGATCTTCAGAGCGAAGACCACCGCCTCCAGCTCAAGGTCGTGGGTAGGGTAGTTCTCCTCGTGGGACTTTAGCTGCCGAGATGCATAAGCCACCACTCTACCATGCTGCATCAAAACAGCACCCAATCCAATGCCGGAAGCATCTGTACACACCATAAAACCTCCCGATCCAGAAGGTAAAACCAACACCGGAGCCGAGGTGAGCAACCTCTTCAGTTCGCTGAAGCTCTGCTCACACTCCTCGGACCAAACGAAAGGCACATCCTTCCGCGTGAGCCTCGTCATCGGGGTCGCAATGCGGGAAAAATCCTGGATAAACCGGCGATAATAACCCGCAAGTCCCAAGAAACTTCGGATCTCCGTCACCGACCTCGGCCTCGGCCACTGCATTACTGCCTCGACCTTGGCGGGGTCCACAGAAATATCATCACCAGAAATCACGTGCCCCAGAAAGTGCACCTCGCTGAGCCAAAACTCGCACTTACTGAGCTTCGCATACAACTGGTGATCTCGCAACGTCTGCAGCACCACACCCAAATGGTACGCGTGCTCCTCGGCAGACTGCGAATAAACAAGGATGTCATCCACGAAAATGACCACGAACTGGTCCAAATACGGATGAAACACCCTCTGCATCAAGTCCATGAAGGCTGCTGGGGCATTGGTGAGCCCGAACGGCATCACCAGAAACTCATAATGCCCGTACCTCGTACTGAACGCAGTCTTCTCCACATCGGACTCGTGAATTCTCAGCTCATAGTAACCTGACAACAAATCAATCCGCGAGAACACTCGCGCAGACTGAAGCTGGTCAAACAAATCATCGATCCGCGGCAACGGATGCTTATTTTTAATGGTCACTTCATTCAGCTGCCGATAGTCAATGCATAGCCGCAGACTACCGTCCTTCTTCTTCACGAACAACACGGGCGCACCCCAAGGGGAAAAGCTCAGACGAATGTACCCCTTGGCCAACAGTTCCTGCAACTGCGCCCTCAACTCCCTCAACTCAGCGGGGGCCATACGATAGGGAGCCTTCGCCAAAGGTCCCGTACCAGGCACAACCTCGATCATGAAATCGATCTCCCGCTGGGGAGGTAATCCAGGCAACTCCTCGGGAAAAATATCGGGAAACTCGCACACCACCGCAATATCCTCGACATCCGGCTCCATCCGGTCAGACACAACCACTGACGCGAGAAAACCCTGACAACCGGAATCAAGCAACCGACGGGCTCGAATAGCAGAGATAAGGAATCGAGAAGAGGTGGAACGGATACCTGGGAAATAGAAGGTCCGCTTGCTCGGATGCTAGAAGTAGACCCTCTTCATCCCACAATCCACCACTGCTCCATGAGTCTCGAGCCAATCCATGCCTAGAATCACGTCGTAATCCCGAAGCTGCAACGCATAAAACATGTCTGGCATACTCCGCCCATCGATCCACACCAGAACCTGGTCGAAGCAATACGGAGTGATCACAAAATCACCCGAGGGCAACTCCATTGTCAAATCATAGGACAACTGGGTCACCGGCTCCTCGACGCTCGACGCGAAATCCTCCGAAATAAACGAATCAGACGCGCCAGAATCAAATAAAACCCAAGGCGCACAACCCAAAATCTGAACGGTACCTTCCACGAGCTGCGACGCCACTGCCTCTACCCTGGTCATGTGCGTGATCTGGCCCCGAGCCCTCTGCCTGCCTCCCACGCTAGCTGACCCGGGTAGCGGTGGATACTGTCCCTACTGCTGTTGCTGCTGCTGAGGAACCTGCTGTTGCGGCGGCCTCTGAGGACAGTCACGCGCCATATGCCCTGGCTAGTCACACCGAAAACAGATGATCGGCGTCGTGCACTGCCTGCCTGGGTGGGTCCCACCACACCGTGGACAAGGTCCTCGCGATCCACCCCCTGATCCCTGACGCTACAAAGGAATCGGCTATTGTACACTGCCCGATGAAGCCTGCCCCTGATCCTTGTGCTTCTTCCGGAAACTCTTCTTCAAGAACTTCTTGACCTTCGAGCCGAAGGACGCAGATCCTGTCGCCGAAGCTGCCGATGCCGGTACTCCTGAACCACCCGACGCATGCTGGAAGAAACCCTGCTGCTGGGTAGCCGACTGCTGGGTGCGACCTGACAAGGACTGCCCCTGGCTGATCGGTCCTCGAGTCCTCTGCATATCCATCTCCAAAGAAACCGCAACACGAGACGCCGTCTCTAGATCAGTGGCCCCGTTCGCAATCAGATGGTGCCTCAGCTCCAGCCTCAAACCCTGCACAAACTGCGTGGTCCTCACCCTCTCATGCTCCATGATGTGAGGTGCGTACCGACCCAGCTCGATAAATCGGGCCCTGTACTGCAACACGGACATGTCACCCTGCACCAGCTCCAGAAACTCCCGCATTCGCTGCGTAGCAACAATATCTGGACAGTACGTACGCTCGAAAGCACTGACAAAGTCATCCCACTCGATCTGCTCAAGTGGACGAAGCTGAAAGGACGTCTTCCACTCGGAAGACCACCATCTCCGAGCCGTACCCTGCAACTGGTTGTAGGCCAACACCACTCTGTCCTCGGCAGCACTCTTCACAGAATTGAACACCCGCTCCATCTCATCGAGCCAATCATGAGCCGCATCAGGGTCTGCCTGGCCGCTAAAGTAAGGTGGATGGAACTGCAGAAAGTCCCTCACTGCTCGGCATGGCCCACCCCTGACAGATGAGCCCTCACCAGCCTCTCCGCCGAACTGCTGAGACATAAGCTGGTACATGCCACGGAAGAAATCCTCGGCCCCCGGAACTCTCGCAGTAGCCGCGGCCTAGGTAGCCCCCGGTGGCGCTCTACTATGCTCCTCCTGGTCCCTCTGGACCCCCTGCTGGATCTCCTGACCTCCAGCCGACTGCCCCTGCTGAGAGAGAGAGCTCCTCCTCGGCGCCATCCTTGCTCCTGAAGCACAAGACAGAAAACACGGAAACGGCAATGTCAGAATAAACACGCGGTTCCCAATGCCAGCGTCATCTGTACATCATCACTGTGGACTAGTGGACCACTACAATTACCTATGATTCTCATGTAATTCCACAACCGCGCTCTGATACCAGCTGTAACGACCCGAGAATCCGATTACCGGGAAGGCCCGATAACCCGAGACTCGTACCGCCACCCACGAGCCCGAAGACTCGGAAGGGTTAAAAGGATGGTGTGGAAACTACACAAGCATCACAGATAATTACAGAAATTAAACAGTTATAATATTTTGCAGGAAATAAAATAACATTTACATGGTCCACAACAGAAAATAACCACAACAGTAGTCTACGACTAGTACAGTGACAAGAAAGAAAAGTACAGCGACACGGGGCATCCCCCGGCTCTGACCTCTGGCACTACCTCTGGGCACCCGCACCACGCTGCACTCCTGACGCGCTCCCCGAAGGTGGCGCCTCACCTGAAACACGGTGAAAACACGCAGGGAATGAGTCTCGAAACAAGACTCAGTAGGGCTCATTCGAACCCTACCTCGTAAAACGAAAAACCACTACACTAGCGGTAAAAGTACCTCAGAAAGGAAAGCCCTGTACTCTACAGAACCAGGCCCTACGGTATGCAAACCGACACACGTGCCACGGTACGAGACCGAAACTCAACGGTCGAACCGCAAAACCCGAAGGTTAGAAACACACGACTGACAGTCTGACACTCCGTACTCGACAGGAGTACCACCCACTAGAAGCACAGCCGGTAGCGTCCCCTTACGTCTTACACCGCACCGCAGGTGAACCGCCTGACGTGGTAGGTCCTACCCGAGGCGCAGACACCGAACAAGTAACCACAAACAAGTAACTAGCTGGGGTCACGCCCGTCGACGTGGGTCCAACCGCCCCCAATCACGTGTGCACACACAGACCACGCGTCACTAGGTCTGGTCCTCTGACCGGTTTTCCCCCGTAGCCGGACTCTGGCTACCGACGAGGGGCCTACGGTAACCGGTCCACAAACCGTCTCGAAAGGTGGGTGCCCGTACACCACTCCCAGGTGAGACCAGCACCTCGTACTGGTGGGCTACGACTAGTGAAGGGTCACTGAAGGAGTAGACTCTCGAGTCAATGGAAAAATGACGTCCGAGTCCGACAACGTGTGGGAATCACCCCACGCACTAGCTCCGTCAAACGGAGGCCACGATAGGAGAAAAACGGACGCACCGCCCACGGCCAAACGCATGACCAAGGCAAACGGAACCTTCGGACACCAAAGACGCGGTCACGGAACTCCACGGGGTGTCTAGGACACACACACGGCCCAAGAGGAACACCCGACAACAGGACAGAACGCGCTAGGACTCCCTAGCGCGACAGGGAAGATCGCGCTAGGTTCCCCTAGCGCGACAAGACAGGTCGCGCTAGGGCCTCCTAGCGCGACACAACAGATCGCGCTAGGGACCCCTAGCGCGACAAGGCAGGTCGCGCTAGGACCCCATAGCGCGATAGGAACCGCCTCCTCTTCATCTTCTCCGATGAACGCGCCCCATCGGGGCAGCGCGACGAACAAGAACGCGCTACTGGAGTATAGCGCATTCTCAGTCCGCGGCGGAAAATGGTAGAACCTCCAAAAAAAATCAACCACGCCCCCATGCCTCCACAGGAGAGGGGGAAAACAAAGGGGAAGACCCCTGGGGACCCCTAGCATGCATCTAGGCCATCCAAACGCGGAATCGCGGGCTAAAACCATAGATCGGGCGAGCTCTCCCCAAATCATGGAAAACCCCAAACCCGCTCAAATAAGCCTCTCTCGGCCTCCCCGCGGCCTACAAATCACGGAAACGAACGGCAAGAGGCTAAGGAACGTCACCCTACCTCAATGGAGCGAATGCTCCGCCGAATCGTCCGCAAACGCAAGAAATTGCTTTGGAAAACCCTCGTTCCTCAAGCTCCCCACGAGCACCGCACGTCCCCACGATCGCCTCACCGCCGCCCACGTCGCCGTGCCGTCGCCCCGCCGCTGTTAGCAGCCGGAGAGGAGCTAGCCGCGCTCGAACGGGAGGAAGAGAGGGAGAGAGGGAGGTCACGGTTGGGGAAGGAAGGAGGAAGAAGAAGAAGAAGAAAGAGAAGGTGGAAAAGAAAAAGAAAAGAATTAGGGTTAAATAGAAAATCCGATTTTTTGGAAAAATACCGAAAAATAGAAAAATACATTTCCGGAATCCTCGGAACGCACCGATTGCAACGGTACTACTCGTGCCTGGGGAACCGCCCGGTTCGCCCGCAGCGAGCTTCCAAAGGAAAAGCCGAAACACACACCGGAAATCAAAAAATACACGCGGAAAAGTCACGGAATGCCTCCGGGCCTCTGAAACAACTCCGGATCGCACCTATCCGAACACGAAAGATGTCCGAAACAAAATTTCGGACACAACGGAGCCAGACACTCCGAAAACCAGATCCGAGACCCACGAAGAAGGATCCGAAAGGTCCGGGATATTACATTAACCAATTCGCCATTCATAACATGATAGAACAGGAAACGGTGCACTTCAGTCACTTCATCTCGGCTGCCACTCTTGGGATAAATAAGTGTAGTAAACATGTGATGAATAACCCGTTGTAGTGCGGGAAAGTGGTTGGCATTCAGCTCAATGAGGTCACTCACACCACGAACAAAATCACAGCTCGTCATGGCAATAAAACTAGCCTCAACCTCACCATGCCCAAAAAGCATGTCTGCACCATGGGAGGAAACGCCTAGGGCATTATGGAATAATTCTGCATTAATGTGGATCTCAATGCCTTGAACCATTGTATACAAGCTTCCATTTCTGTCAACCAAATTCCCATAGAACTGTTGTACTAGATAGGTATAGAAGCGATTGTATCTAGTGACAAAATCAAGCCACCCCGGTTGCATTGAAAAAATTGTATAGATGTTGGGCAGGATTTCATTCAACTCTTGAAAATCAACAAGACGAGGCTCGATGATAGACCTCGGAGGCAACCTGCGTGCGGGAGCTTGTGGTGGAGGTGCGGCCGGAGCTTCACGTCTCTGAGCACCAGGTTCCCCTTGGAGAAGACGCCGAGCACTCCTTCGAGGTGCCATTTTAGACTAGGAAACCCGCTGAAGAGAGTATCCTCTAGAGAGGTAGAACCTCTACCTTGGGATGGAGAGGGAGACACCAGGAAGAACTAAGAACACCGTCTCCACTCTCTGGAGCTCAAGGAAGGTTGGCACGAGTGCACGAACGTTGGCGAGGAGACGTTCCGAAATGGAAACCAATCGACCGGATCGTGCTTGGGTAGAAACGGTGTGGGGTTTTTAGGGCTTGAAAGGTGGGAGGGAGATGTGCTAGAGTGGAGGTGGAATAAGGGAGAGAGAAGGGAGAGTGATAGAATGAGAAAGGGGGGAAGAAAACCCCCTTAAAGTAGGGTTCGGACGCGGTTGACCCGGGCCGGTTCGCCACTGGCGGTCGACCGGCACGAAGCCAGCGGTCGACCGCTGGGACCTAAATCCCAAAAAGGACCCCGAGAGAGAGGAAGAACCCCAGCTAGCCACTACCGGAGATAGAAGTGGGCTCCATGACCCTTGGACTCCCCCATTTTCACAGATCATTCTTCTTTCTTTCTTTTTTTTATTTCTTTTCTTTTGCTAACCCACGAATGATATCAAGCATGAGTCGACTACGGAAACCCTTGAATGGAGACTGCTAAGAGCACTAGATCACTAGTCCACATTTATCTATCAAGGAATATTCAGTTGTAGAAAAATGTCAAGGAATAAGTGTATATAAATATAAGTACAGGCACACATGCTAGGTATAGTCATACATAATAAAAGTGAACCACACACAATGCATGCATCTCACATGATCTACCCAACAAAAAGAGAAACAACCTAATGCAGACTTAAGTGCGTATGCCCTCACCCTTACACATGCCAAGTTCTCGCCTGATTTTATTGAATTGATCATGATTTAGAGGTTTTGTGAAGATGTCAGCCAGTTGGTTAAGAGAATCAATGAACTTGAACTCAAAGACCCCTTTGCCTACATGATCTCTCAGAAAATGATGCCGAATGTCAATGTGTTTGGTTCTGGAGTGTTGAACAGGATTTTTTGGATAGATTAATTGCACTCGTATTATCACAGAAGATCGGCACACAATCCACTTCAACATTCAAATCAAGCAATTGATTTTTGATCCAAAGTACTTGGGCTCCACAACTTCCGGCGGCTACATATTCAGCCTCGGCTGTTGAGAGAGCTACTGAATGTTATTTCTTAGAGGCCCATGAAACAAGGCACCCGCCAAGAAACTGACAGTACCCACTTGTACTTTTACGATCTACAATGCATCCGGCGTAATCCGCATCGGTATACGTAATTAACTCAAAAGAACTACCAATGGGAAACCACAAGCCAAAGTCAATAGTGCCAATTAGATATCTGAAAATGCATTTAACATCTGATAAGTGAGATTCTTTAGGGCATGACTGGAAACGGGCACAGAGACATACACTGAATTGAATGTCAGGGCGGCATGCTGTAAGGTACAGTAGTGATCCGATCATACCTCGAAACAATGTGGAATCTACTACCATTTTCATCCTTATCCAGCTTTGTGGTGGTGGCCATGGGAGTTGATATGGGTTTTACTTCCGCCATCCCGTATTTCTTCAGCAATTCCATAGTATACTTTGCTTGATTTATAAAAATTCCTTCCGAAGTTTGTTTCACCTGCAATCCAAGAAAGAAATTTAGCTCCCCCATTAAGCTCATCTCGAATTCTCCTTGCATGGTCTTTGCAAAATCCTCGCATAAGGCATTATCAGAAGCTCCAAAAATAATATCATCCACATACACTTGAACCACCAAAATGTCCTTACCTGATTTCCTTGTGAAAAGTGTTTGATCAACCTTACCTCTCTTGAACCCATTTTCAGCAAGAAAAGAAGTAAGCCGTTCATACCATGCCCTTGGTGCTTATTTTAGTCCGTACAAGGCCTTTTGGAGCTTGTACACGTGTCGTGGATGTTTGGAATCTTCAAAACCTGGCGGCTGCTCTACAAAGACATCCTCCTTGATATAGCCGTTAAGAAATGCAGATTTAACATCCATTTGAAATAGTTTAAAGTTTAAAGAGTAAGCGTAGGACAGTAAGATTCGGACTGCTTCAAGTCTAGCAACTGGTGCAAAAGACTCATCAAAGTCAATTCCCATCTCCTGGCTGTATCCCTTGGCCACAAGCCGAGCCTTATTCCTCACAATCAATCCCGCATCATTTAGCTTGTTTCTGAAAACCCAGCGAGTTTCAATAGTAGGATGGTTCTTAGGACGCGGCACGAGAGTCCACACCTCGTTTCTTTCAAATTGATGCAGCTCTTCATGCATCGCCTGAATCCAGGATTCATCTTGAAGAGCTTCATGAATGTCCTTGGGCTCTACTTGAGAGAGTAGGGCCATCAGGTCCTCCTGTTCAACCTGCCTTAGAGAGGACCTAGTTTTCACCCCATCCTCCAGATTACCTATGATGTTCACAGTTGGATGATCCTTTAGAAATGTGGAGGAGCTGGGCAGATCAGGATGCTGCACTTGTGGTTCTTGCAGTGTCTCAATTGTAGGATCCTCATCTTCCTCATTTTTACTTAAAGTTGCCTTCAATGGCTCATCATTGGCTTTAACATTTGATGAGTTCTTAGGGCCTTCATCTGCATCCAAGATAGAAGAAATTTGCTTTGTGAGTTTTGACTCGGATTCATCAAAAATAACATGAGGACTTTCTTCAACAACTAAAGTCCTTTTATTGAATAATCGATAAGCTCTAGAATTGAGTGCATAACCTAGAAAAATTCCTTTATCACTCTTTTCATCAAACTTACCCAGATTGGACTTACCATTGTTCAAGATATAGCAAGGGCATCCAAAGGGTTTAAGATAAGAGATGTTTGGCTTCTTACCCTTGTAGAGCTCATATGGAGTTTTCTTCAGAATGGGCCTTACCATTGCCCTGTTGATGATGTAGCATGCGGTACTTATCGCTTCAGCCCAAAAATACTTGGGTAGAGAATTCTCACTGAGCATGGTCCGGGCCATGTCTATCAACGTTCTATTCTTTCGCTCTACTACTCCATTTTGCTGGGGCGTTCTTGGTGATGAAAAATTATGTGTGTACCCCTGCTCTTCACAGAACATGTTGAATTCATGATTTTCAAATTCACCACCATGATCACTTTGGATTGTGGTGATGAGGTAACCCTTTTCATTCTGAATTTTTTTGCAAAACACTTGAAACTCCGTCACGTCATCACTTTTATTAGCTAAAAACAGCACCCATGTGAATCTGGAGAAATCATCAACAATCACATAGCCATAGGATTTTCCTCCTAGGCTAGATGTTTTAGTAGGACCAAAAAGATCAAGATGCAACAGTTCCAATGGCCTAGCGGAAGAAACAATATTTTTGTTTTTGAATGAGATTCGTGTTTGCTTGCCTTTCGTGCAAGCTTCACAGATATTATCGCTTTCAAATTTCAATTTGGGCAGACCTATCACCAAGTCATGTCTAGACAACTTAGAGATCACTCCAAAACTAGCATGACCTAGTCTGCGGTGCCATAGCCATGCATTCTCATGGTTGTTAGCTACCAAACACACATTATCAACTGAAACATCATGAAGATCAATGGTGTACACATTGTTGCTCCTTTTACCAATGAATTTGATTTCATTTGAATTTTTGCACATGACAAAATAGTTAGTCATATCAAAAACAATCTTAAAGTCCTTATCACATAATTGACTTATGCTCAACAAATTATGATTCAAACCTTTCACCAGAAGGACGTTTTCAATCAGAGTTTCAGAATTCTTACCTATGTCTCCAACTCCGATTATTTTACCCTTGTCCTTCCCGCCAAAAGTAACTAAGCCTGAACACTTTCTTGTCCCCTGTCATATGCCTTGAGCAACCGCTGTCTAGATACCATTTGCTCCCCCTGGCTTCAAGACATATCTGCAAGAAGAAAAATTCTCATGTAATTATTTTTGGTACCCAAACCAGTTTGGGTCCATAGGAGTTAGTCCAACTTCTTACGGGTGTTCTCTTCATCCATGGAACATGATAGTTAGGTGTGCTTTATCTAAACCAGTAGTTGGAAATCATATGGCCAAATCTATCACAATGAAAGCAATTAGCATGTGAAAAAGTTCTTTGATATCTGTGTGGTTTAGGCTGAGCATGTTGGGGTTTAGAGTTAGAACATGAAGCATGATTATCGTCCTTTTCATGAATAAAGGATGTGGTGATCTTATGCTCAAAGGATTTTTTGTTTTGAGGTGTGTATCCCAAGCCTTCCTTTTGGAAGTTGACTTTAACCCCCAATAGGTTATCCAGGTTTTGTTTCCCCTTAACAAACTTAGTCAAGGAGAACTGAAGCTCAGCAACTCTTTCACCCAAAATCCCATTTCTCCTTTCGAGTTCTGAATTAGTGGATTTTAGTATTTGTTCTTCAATTTTGATCCTTTCACATGCTTCCTCCATTTCAGTTATTTTGCATGATAGTTCCTTTTTGGTTTTATCACAGTCTGAGATTATTTGTAGTAGACTTTCCTTTTCTTCCGAAGCCTCAAACCATTCCTGTTCCAGTTTCTCAAATTTGGCAAATATATCTTCACGTGATGAATCATCAAGTTTCTTTTTAAGAGCTTTATTTTCAGATCTGACTTTCTTGTACTTAGTGTACAACTTTTCATATTCAGATTCCCATTGTTCATTGGAAATGAATTCAGGGTTAGAATTTACCTCTGTGGATTCATCCTCATGTGCCATGAGGCACAAGCTTTCCACAAGTTCTTGAATCTCTTCATCAGATGGTTCATCTTCTTCATCGCTCCAAGTGGCGACCATGGCTTTGGGTTTATTGAAGTTATCCTTCTTGAATTTCTTCTTTAGATCTAGACATTCACCTCTCATGTGTCCAGGCTTCTTGCATTCGTAGCATATGATGCTACTTGGCTTGCTCGATTCGCCTTTAGTCTGCCTGGGCCTTCTTTGCCCTTTTCTGAAATTTCCTTGAAAGTTTCTCTTCTTCCTTAGAAATTTTCTCACTTGGCGAGTTATAATCGCCAATTCTTCCTCTTCATTGCTTCCGTCACTTGATTCACCTTCTTAAAATTCGTCATCGGATTGATGAGCTTTCAGTCCAATGACCTTTTTCTTTTTGATGTCTTCATCAACTGTTCTCTTTATATTTATCTCATAGGTCATGAGTGACCCTATGAGTTCATCCAAGGTAAGAGTTGACAGGTTCTTTGAGTCTTCAATAATCGTGGCCTTTGTGTGCCAAGCTGACGGTAGGGACCTTAACACCTTCCTCACAAGGTCGAAATTTGAGTATTCCTTCCCGAGACTTTTGAGATCATTTGTGATCTCTGTTAGCCTTGCAAACATCTCGGAGATGGTTTCTTTAGGTTTCATTTTGAATAGCTCATAGTCAGTGACTAGGAGATTTACCTTGGTTTCCTTGACCTCTGAAGTTCCCTCGTATATGAGTCGCAGCTTGTCCCACATTTCTTTGGCTGAGCTGCACATAGAAACACGAGAGAATTCATTAGGGTGTATCGCACATTGCATGATATTCATGGTATTAAAATTAGCAGTGCATTTCTTAATTTCCTCGGGTGTCCATTTTTCTTCATCAGCCCCGAGTTTATGAGGACCCTTGTCCACAACTCTCCAAACCTCGTACTCCTGAGCCCTCAGAAAAATATGCATTCTATTTTTCCAGTAGGAGTAGTTGGAACCGTCAAAAAACGGAGGACAGTTGATGGAATGACCCTCGGGTACCATACCCTTGTTTGCCATTTAATCAGATCTTGCTCTAGATCGTTAGATCTCTGAAAGGAAGAGCCTTGGCTCTGATACCAATTGAAGTCCCGAGATTAAATGGCACCCAAGAGGGGGGGTGAATTGGGTGATGGTAGAAATAATGAAACTTTTTCACCTTTTTATAAAATGTGTGACAAGAAGCTAACAAGAGAACCTGAAATAATTAAAGCCCACAGACAAAGCAAGTTTTATAAGGTGAAGAAGGATTATGCAGGATAAAAGAGAATAAAAACTGAACTAAACTAACACACTTACGATTTGCACAGAAGGAGGATAGAGGAAAAGGAACAAACCACACAGAGATAGCGATTTTAGGTGGTTCGGATGCCACAACGGCAACCTACGTCCACCCCTCACGGACAGTGAGGAATCACACACTATCTTGTAAGAAGTTACAAGATCAACCACACACAACACTCACACACTAGGAAGGAGAATTCCCACGAAGGTGTAGGAACACCTTAATACACACACACACCTCCAACCAAGAACACACAACCACACACACACACGGATCTAAGAGGATCCACACACTCTGGAATGTTTAAAGATTACAAGGATTACAGATGAAGCTTTGAGAGATCAAGAATGAATTCAAAACATAAGAGAAGGATCTTGATTTGCTCCCCCTTAGTGGATGATTGTATGCTTTGGATGCAGCTTGAATCCTTGGACTGATTTACACTTGATTGGATGAAGAAGGATGAAGAACTTTCCTCTCGGAGCACTGTTCACGTCTACAGTGCCAAATCCCTTCTCTTCCTCTTGGCAGCCTCCCTTTGATCTTCCTTGAGCATTAGGGTTTTCCAAACCCTCTTGTATAAGTTTTATAGGTTCTTGAATGGTCCAAAGACTCCCCCAGACCAGATCCACAATTTCTGGAGAGTTAGGTTGCTTAGGGATTAAACAATACCAAGAGAAAGACCATTTCTCGAAGTGACAAAAAGTCAACATTTGTTGGCAGCTCGAGGCTGGCGGTCGACCTACAAAGGCCAGCGGTCGACCGCCATTGGCCGTCCTGTAGCCATTTGGCTGCTGGGAAAATAGGTCGACCGCTAGCTTCTGGCGGTCCACCGCCAGCTTTCTCAGATTCCAGATTTCAATTCTATTATTTTAGGTCGATTGCCAGGGGTTCACAGGTCGACCGCCAATCTTCAATCATGCAAAAATCAAGTGTTAGATCTCTTTAAGCTATCCATTTGTTCGATGATTGAAACGGGCTTATGTATGAGTTGATTTATGTTTGAATAAACACATGGAAGGATTCATAACCACACATTTGACATGGGGTGAAAATTGAAGGTTTAAAGCATGAAGCTTTGCTTGAAAATAAGATACAAGGGAGAGAAATATCTTAGGTTTTGTTATCATCAAAATCACTCGGATATGTTCAACATTTATAAGAGGGTAAGCCCAAATAACACAAGAACCACAGTGTGAACCTAGGGCCAATGTCTATTGGATTTTATTTAAGGTCTAGATGATGCAAAGATGCATGAGAATTGTGATTTGTGGGTTAAGGAAGGGTGATGAAATCCTCACCTTATCTTGCTTATGGGTGTTACCCTTAAAATATTTTAGAAATGATATGTAACAAACCAAGTTCAAACAAGGGGTTCTATGCAAGTATGCATGAGCATGTGATTAAGAAAAAGATTAGAAAAGAACTCACCTTGCCCCTCGCAATCTCCAAAATACAATGACCAAAGTTAAATAACAAGGGAAAAAAATTCTATCCTAAATGATGCATGACTTAGAACATGAAAGTGTGATTTCTATTCTTGGAATGAAGATTTTAATTGGGTTCAAGTGAAGAGTTTTTTTTTATTTAGTGAACCTATCTAACCACAATATGTAAGAACATTAGGGAAATAACACAAAATGAGAGGAGTTAGGATACTTGAAGCGCAATCCCTTGTTCTTTTTTTTTGAAATGAATGACAAAATCAAAAGATGAAAGAAAGAAAGGTAAACTTACCTCTAATTTTTTTTTGAGTTTTCAAGTTACTTTTTCTCCCTTTTTTTCTGCAAAAAAGCACAGAGAACTTTATTAGTACACTATAAACATAAGGAAAACAAAGTTCTTAAGTCAAAAATTATCATTCCTCCCCGACAACGGCGCCAAAAATTGATAACGCGGAAATGTATGTCGTTACTACACGCGTGCTAACAATCTTAAAATCGAACTCGCACAAAATGATCAAAAGAGAACGTAGTACTATGGCAAGTACGGGTCGAATCCTTAGGGAAGAAGATATTTTTAGAGTTAAAAACCTTGGAGTCGTATGAAAAACACTTGTGATTTTACTTTGCTTAAAGAAAATAGTGCATGAAAATAAATCTATCTAAAGAATATGAGAGGGACTGAGAAGAGAAATTTGAGAAAGGGAGAGAGAAAAGGGAACACAATTTATCAAAATAAATTTTATTGCTAAAGACATAAAAATTATAATCTATGAAAATTGAGATTACAACCAATATAAACTACGAGATAAGTGAAGAAACTAGAGCCATGAGAGGATAATGAATGACGTCGTCTCCTCCTCACCGAGCCTTGGAGAGGATCGCTCCGCCTTGAAGGAGATCGCCGTAAAAAGAGATGGATGAAGAAGCCGTCATCGTCCACGTCATGAGCCTTGGAACGTCGTCTGCCTTGATGTGCATGCCGCCATGAAAGGAGAGATGTGGAGGAAAAACTTTGAAGAGAAATATAGAGAGGAATGTGGAAGGGTTTGTGTGGAGATGAAGAAGAAAGAAGATGAGAGAGTAAAATAGTGAAAAAATAAATATAACTAGTAAATAAAGAAGAATTGGAGGAAGTGGTAGAAGTAGAAAATCTAGATCTACAAGAGAGGAAGAACTCTGATGAAGAACGTAGAGAGAAAAGAAGAGTGGAAGAGCTTCAAAACGAAGGAAGAACAGAGTATATTGTCTCAGATGAACAGTAAAAATACAGGACATCACCTTGAAAAAGAGGTTATAACTTAAAAATGATATAGAATTGGAAGATGATTCAGAAGAAGAAGTTGAAGATATTTTAAAAACAAAGAATGTTTATGAAGAAAGAAAGAGGAGAAAATGACTAGAAGGGTGAGAAATAAGGGGAAGAATAGAGAGAAATACTAGTTCATAGATGAACAGAACAGACGAAATAGCTTAAAAACCAGAAGGAACTAGAAGATGAGGAAGAAGAAGAAGTTGTAGAGGACTTAAAAATAAAGAACTTTTATGAAGAGTGCACGAGCAGAAAATGAACTTACGTGGGAGAAATCGGCGACCTAAGAAGATGTGAGGGGGAGAGAAAAATGTCAAAGGAAGAACTCCCTTTCTCCTCCTTGTCATGGGCTATTTATAGGGAAAGTTGGATAGATGGAGGGTGGATATTGTATCAAAAGGAGATGGATGGCTGAGATTTAGGTAGAATATGATACATGGGGAAGAGGAAAAGGAGGTGAGTACACCATCTTTGGGCTTTGGACAACCCCCTTCCCAAGACTCATCATTCCTCTCCTTTATTTCAAACTTTGAATTCAATTTTCCCTCCAACCAGGATATGTGCTTCTTCTCCTCTATTTTAAACTTCAAATTTTCTTTTCCTTCCAACCAAAATATTTTGAGTTATCTTTTCACTCCAACTAAAATATGTGTCTTTTTTGTTTGACTTGGTCAAAGTGGTGATGATAATTTTGCCCCCGGCTTCTCTTACAATTACCTTCAGTGTCCTGCACACACATAATTATAATTTAGTCCATAAAAATTATCATAATGTGCACATAAATCTTAAATACTCATAATTAATTATGCAATGGAGAATTAATGCTCATGGCCCTCAACTTTAATTTATTAAATAATATCATCAAATTAATCAATTTACGTGAAATACCTAATTTACATGTAAAGTTGAGATTAACGATGGGACATGCATAATTACCTAATTATATGCACATAAAATAGTGTACATGTGATGAATTACTATCGAAAATGGACACTTATCAGTAGGATGATTAGATGATGGTGCGATAGGTGGAGAAGGGTACTATGGGGAGGTTTAGCTCCATAGGAGGGTAGACATAGGACGTGATGGGGTGAATTGATCTCTCCTTTAGCTATCTAGCTTGGGGCCCATCTATGATTATGGTGCCATTTGTGAATATTTGTGACTTTTAAGATTCAGACTATTTGAAGTGGTAAAGGGTTGACGCTCTTCCTCACCATTAGTGTGAACTTGGATTTCCTCATGGGTGAGGAGAGGGTCCGGACTAGCAACTACTCCTATATGAGTGGGTGTGACCTCCTTTCTCAAGGGAATGGGAAGGTCTTTTGGGGATGGGGTGATGATAGTTGGGGCATGGTGCACCCGGGGTGGTGAGTGAGGTCGAACTTGGGTTGAGTTTGGGAGTGGAAGTAGTGGTGGCCTAGGTTGGGGTAGGATTGGGGTTGGAAGTGGAAGGTGGATTGGGTGAGGAGGTTTGGGTTGTTGGGTTTGGGGGGTGCACCCCTTTTAGGGGACGATAGAGGAGTAGTGGTGGGGACCAAGGGGGGTTGTGGGGTATGTGTTTGGTGAGGGATTGTGGGTTGGGGGGTGGTGGCCGTCATGGGCCTAGGTGGCGGGGTGAACACGGGGTCGACTTGGGTTTGAATGGTGAGGACTTGGTGGCGAAGTGTAGTGATGATGGTTGAGAGGTGATTTGTTGGGAGTTGTGGGGGTGGAGATCAAAGGGTGGTCTCAAGTTGGCGGGGTGGGGACAGAGGAGTGGTAGTGCTCCTCGGGCTAGGGGTGTTTGAGTAGGGAGGAGTGGGAATGTTTGGGGATGTAGATCTTTCTAAGTTCTACCTTCATCTCTTCCCATGAGTGAATAGGTTCTTATCTTCCAACCCTCCTTAAGCCCTCTATGTGTTCCCACTTACTCTTGGCTTGACCCCAAAGTCATCCCTTGGCCTTGCGGACTCTCGCGGGTCTATATACCCAAGTCTTTTCAAAGTACCTTTCTATGGTAGCCTCCCATCTAAGGTAATCACTAGAACGAGATCCGTCAAAGGTAATATCCTTATCTAGAATGAAGTCCATGGGTGGCGAGTAGGCTAAGTAGGAATTGGCCATGATGAACGGGGGGAAAAATGCAATGACCCTAGGACAAGACTTAGTAGAGACAAGTCTAGAACTTGCTCTGATACCAATTGATGTGATACAACCTTGGACTTAAGCAAGCAAGCACAATTCACAATCAAAACGGACCGATATTAGCGACCACTCACCCGACGCTTACCCAAGTCCCGGGGTAACTTGGCGATGCCAAGTGGAGGATGTGAGGGCTGGGCCCTTGCTGGTAGAGGGCCAGCAAGGCCAGGGTTATTCCCCAAGGATAAGGCAGCCCAATTCAATGGAGTCGACGTCGTACCGAGGGCACGGGTTGCACACTCTCTCACACGATGGTCACTCGAAGCAATGGGGCTTGAGGATCGGGCGCTCACTCTCACGGACCAGCGGAGTTTATAAGCTAATATTGAAAGAACAAGTACTAAAGAGAGCTAAAATTAGAGCACTTACTCGACCGATTTGAAGAAACCGGTCCCGCTCGGAGACGTGGGCGAGCGGGGAAGCGTGGGTTCCCCACACGCCGCACCGGAGTAGCTTGACCTGTTTATGATCTTACAACACTACACCCAATGCAAGGGGGGGTCTTGAGGAAGGGAAGTCAAAGATTATAGTCAAACACTACCTCCCATAGGGAGGGGTGGTAAGCCGGCCAGGCGGGGATGGGAAAAACTGAATTGAAAGCCGAACGGATGGACAACGCCGGTTCTGCCTACTCTCTGGAACAGGGAACAGACGGTTGAAGATGATGCTGCTGCAGCCACTCCTAAATTTTGCCGATGATGAGACCAGTTGAAAAATCGTCGTAGCTGGATCAGGATGACGCTTGAATTTTGTTGATATCTCTGGTCGCCGGTGCCGGTCGGGGTCAGACTGCAAACAGGGCTCCTAAGTTCTGGCTCTGGCAGCAAAAGTACCTCAGCAGCAGGAAGAAGAGGCCGCCACGAGCGTTCCCGAACTCTAAATCGAGCGTGGCTAGAGTCGTTGGAACCATTATCGAGTCTTCTTCGAAACGTGACCTGCAGGAACGCCAGATGATGTCGGAGCAGCTTGGGAGAACCCGAGCAGTGAACAGGGGTCGGTTCTATTCCAGAGGAGACAGAACTGCGCACCTGGAGGAGAAAATTGATAAATCTTAACTCCGGATGCCGAACGGGGTTCCGCTTCTTGTTCCTTGAAGTAGACTCGTTGTAGAAGCTCTGTGGACACTAAAAAAAATGGAAGGAGAATCGAGGAGGGGTAGGTCCACATACAAATGGGTCAAACCACACAAATGGGCCCAATTGTATGGAGGAGGCCCAAGTATCATAATCCAAAAAAAAGGAGAAAAGAAAGAAGAAGGGCCTTTAAAAAAAGAAATATAATAATACAACAAAGAAGCCCCACGTGAGTGACTCCCTTCTTTCTTTCTTTTTCTCAAACCTTCTTTTCTCCCCACGGAAGGAAACCGCGTGCGAGACCTTCTCACCCTACCTCGTTGTCCGATGGAAGAACGGCGAAGGCTCACGCCCTTGACCGCCAGGTCAGGGCAAGAACCGGCGGGCGACATCAGCATCCAGCAGACCCAACAGCTTCGAGAGTCGCCTTCCCCAAGGGCATCGGCGCGCAGCTCCTTCCGGCAAGGTCCCTGCTCGTCGACGACCGAGACGGACGCACGGCCCCTCCCACAAACGGAAAACCTCCCCCTTCGTGCCCTGCGAAGCCGGCTGCAGCGACAACCAACCAATAGCAGGCGAAGATGGCCGCGGCTGGAGCAGCAAGGAGGAGCTTCGAGCGGGATCGACCACCCCTATAAGAAGGGCCCTTGCGCGGCTGAAGAAGGAGGTTAGAGAGATCCTGGTAGAATCCCCCCTCTCCGGCAAAATAGTCTGGTAGGAGTGCCCTTGTCTCTGTCTCCAACCTATTTGGCTCCGGCCACTCCAGAGTGCTGTGAAAAAGATCAGAGTGAGAGAGAGCTGGGGGAATAGGGAGTGAGAGTGGAATTTGTGTGAGAGGGTGGGTTGTTGTCTTCCCTTCCCTCGTATTTCTTTTCCTCGCTCTTCATTTTTTTTTTGTTGTCTTTCGTAGGGCCTTTAGCGCTCTGAATGTGACTTCTTTCTATGTGGGGTGAAATAAAAAAAATGGGAGGGGTCTTGCTCCTCTGATTTCTTTTGTGAACATGATATCTCTCTCTGTTATGTGTGCGTATGTAAGTATATTACATATGGATGTATACTCGTCTGCTATGTCTTCTATATTTCTCTACTTGGTTCTGCCAGTCTCAAATTCTTTCACGGATCGGATCTTCGTTCATAAAACAGAGATATAGATATATATGTATATGTACGAAGATTACCTGTATTCACTCCAGAGTTGCCCATCTCCCTCATATACTTATATGATCATGATATACACGATTGTGTGGGTATGACACAATATACATTTTCTACTTCATTCAGCTTTGCTCTTTCAACAGATATGTGAACCGTTTAATGATTTCTTTGACCTTCTATTCGACTCTCATATCCTCTAAATCCCACCTCGGTGTCTGGCTGGCTCCCACCACCATGTTATCGAAGGGATGAGGCACATGGGATTCGTCCCGAGTCGAGTTTTCCTCATAAATCTCTCTCTGCTGCCCCTCGAATTTCTGATCACTCTTGGATCCTTGGGGGCTCATCCCTCTTATGATGTGGACCTCGGGGACTCCCTTTAATGAGTGAACATGGATGGTTTATGCTTCGGCAGAAAGTCCTAAGACCACGCTTCGGAAACGGAGTCGTGGCACCCCCGGTCGATTGGATCTCTAGTAGGCCAGCCCTCGGGACTCCGCCATAATCGGCTTGGGTTCATGGGGTCGTTGCCTTCGGGCGCACCCTCTGTGTTTCGGGGTCACCTCGGAGTCCTCTCCGTAGATGGTGTCCCCCATTTATCTCCCAAACGCCTTGGGTTAAGGGGAGGTGCTGTCGGATTTTTGCCGGGTGAATCGAAGTAATAACAACATCAAAACAAAAAAACAATAAGTGCAGAATGCATGAACAAACAACCATCAGACCCCTTACCTTGCCAAATGAGAAATACTTCAGAAAGTGATTCATTGTCTGATGATATTATAACAAGAGAGGATTACAGAATACCAGTGACAGCAATCTCAGTTCAGAGAATCCAAGAAGCAGCACGCATGACATGTTGACTGTCGATGATGCAACAGATAATGGCAAATCTTCATATATGATGTCTGTTGGCAATTCAGGTACATTGGCTATGTATGTACTTGGAGTGGCAAAGGGATGGTTTGAAAAGCAGAAACCATGGATCACTAGTCCATCAGCATTCGTCCATGAAGGTTGTGGTTGTGCCCATGTCAAGATAGAGTAGGCTTATCCCATCATATGTACTTGGACTTTACATATAGGGAAGCTGATTTTTCTCTTGTCCATGGTTTGGCTGGACTGTAGCCTTAGGGGTCTTGATTCCTTGTTACGCTTGGGCACATCATCCTTCTTTGCTGTTTTCTGGTGCAGTACCCTCTCAGTGCTTGCAATGATCGGAATATTAAAAATGTTCATAATGATGCTGATTGCTGGTTTAGTGTTGGTTTTCGTCGGTTTAGCATTTGCAATTTTGGTACTTGCAGTCTTTGCAACTATAATATTGTGGATTTATGGAAGCTTCTGGACAACACTGCTTGTCATCTTTATTGGAGGGGCGTCATTTGCCATCCATCATGAAAGAGTTACCCTCTTTATCGCTGCATTGTACTGTGTCTACAGCGCAAAAAGTTATGTTGGATGGCTTGGGTTGCTTTTGGGGCTTAATTTGTCTTTCATTTCGGGTGATCTTCTCATATACCTTCTGAAGGACAAGATAGATGACCAGAGATCTAGTAGGCCTGAACAAGCATGGCAATCCCAGAGTAGAACAGATCATGCGAATGAGGAATCTAGGCATGATACATCCGTAGATGATGCATTTGCATCTGCTTCTGGGAGGCCAGCAGACCGGGGCCCTGGAATGCCTTCAACCAGTGGGGCTGAGTCAGAATTAACATCTGAAGAGGAAATTATCCGATTACTCAACTGTAATGACAATTACTCTGTTCTGGGCCTAGCCCGTCATGAAACTATTGATGCTTCCCATCTCAAGAGGGAGCATAGGAGAAAGGCAATGCTAGTTCATCCTGACAAAAACATGGGTAATGAGAGGGCCGCAGAAGCATTTAAGAAACTCCAAAATGCATACGAGGTCTTGTTAGATTCCTTGAAGCACAAAACATATGATGATGAATTGAGAAGGGAGGAGCTGTTGAACTAGAAGAATGGAAAGCACGGGATATTCACTTCTGGTTCCACTCATTCTGGGGCTGAAGATGAAAGCTTCCATGGAGACTCAAGAAGAATAGCCTGCAAGAAGTGTGATGATTCTCATATCTGGGCACAGGCAGCTAAATCCAAGTCCAGGGCGAGACAGTGTCAGGATTGCAAAGATTTCCACCAAGCAAAATATGGAGATGGATGGGTTGAACAGTCTTTTCAACCCCTCTTGTTTGAACTATTATACAAGATGGAACCTCCCCTTGCATATGTATGTGCAGATAGCAAGATATATGACGTAACAGAATGGTTCATATGTCAGAATCTGATTGTCAACTCTCCGTAGCTCGAAATTCAACACCTGATTAATTATGCTCGAAAGGGGAACCGGCAAAAGAATGGCTTACATCTTGGTGCGTCCAACCAAAATATACAGATTCTGAAGTGGGGAGCAAATCATTATCAGACAGAAGGAATAAGTCCAAGTCAGATGATGGAAAGGTTTCGGGCAGTACCGAAGTCCCCAATGGTGAAATACATGGTAGGTCGAGCGACCCTATGGAACATGGCATGAATATTACAAAGATATCAGCAAACAAAAAAGAGTAACAAAAGATCTGGCAAAGTTTCTAGCAGACAGTGGCCAGATGTGGATAAATTGCCAAATTTAGAACCGTCAAACCTCTCACTTGCCCATGCATAAGTCCACGAAGCCCCACTTGCATTGAAAATCCAGAAGTTCATTATTGAATGAAATCTGCCCCTGCCAGCCAATTCAGTCGACCGAACCCCTTGTTTTCATAAAAAAAAAGAGAAGAAAGGAACAAGATAAACCCATGTTTCAAAAAAAATAAATAAATAAGAAAATCAATCAATCAAATAACATCCGCTCCGGAGCCCTCGCTTCCCCGAACCCGGTGAAAAGAATATCAAAGCCGCCCCTCTAAATCGGATCCGGACTTTGGGAACCATCCCAATATGGCCGTGATTCGACATTGCCTTGGGCCGATAATTTGTCAAACTGGATTCATTTTTTGTTGAAAGCTGACCCCGCTCTTTTATTGAAATTGCCATAAACTTGGCATACATTTACACAGGTTTTGTATCCGTCATCATCACGCTTCCAACACGGACCTTCGTCCAAACACGAAATGGTCGGTAAACGACTGACATGATTTGAACATTTCTTCTTACCCCATGAAGGGGCATTTTCACGCAACCCGCGAATTTCGATACTCTGTTTCATTAATATTAATTTCATGGCCGTAGGGCCCTTATTCCTGACGATCAACAAGGGTATTCCCCTCTCCGAGGGGATGTAAATAACGTCGTGACCTTTATGGAACGGTGGGTTTTGGTCCCGACCCGAACTACATAATCGTCTGACCAAGTTAGATCGAGCGCACCCGGGTTTCCACGAAGCCCGAAAAACTATCACTTTGTGACTGGCACGCCCACGCATTAAATAAACGAACGACATTAATAAAAAGTGCGTCCACAAGCTCCCAGCCACCCGCCTCCAGATCCTCAAGAGGGTAGCCGTGGAAGTCTCTGCAAGTGGCTTCAGGTTGACTGCCAGGAGGGAGAAGGGCAGTCCGACAAAGATCGCTCCTCCGGGCAACTATGAATTCGGACAGGGACGAGACCAACACAGTTGCGAAGCTGACTTGACGATCTTTCCAGCAATATAGAACTTGCTACCAGGTTCGACGAGGAGACGATGGGACAGCCTCTGCAATCCGCAGCTTCTCTGCTGCCTCCGAACTGAGAACTGCAGGTTGAAGATGATGGGGGGAAATGGGATATATTGAAGGGGAAATGGGGTGGATGGGTGTGGGAGTGACCCCTAGTTGTGAGGGGGCCTAGGAGGGGGTGTTCTAAGGTTTGGGAGGGAGTGAATGGGTTTTGGAAGGGGGTCTAACAGATGGTGGGAGGGAGGGCTGCGAATTTGGTTGGAAGGGAGAGAGGGAAATGATATTTGAAAATGGGTTTAAGGGTGGGATTAATTTTTTATCTTGGGGATGGGAGGGGTTGTGTTGGAGAAGGGAATGGGTGCTTGGGGAGTGGGGAATTCTCCCTTGGGAGATGAGAGGGTGCTTAGGGAAGGGGATTGGGTAGTTGGTGGTTGGGTGGTGGAGTATGGATTGGTGGAGGGTCTCTTGGGACTAGGGGTGGAGTAATGAGAGTTGGGTGTAGTTGGGAGGATGAATAATGAGGGGGAGAGAGAGGGTTGATGATGTGGAGGAGAGAGAGGGAGGGGAGGAGAGAGAGAGGGGGCGCCCTCCTCTTCTTGGAGAGAGAGAGTGAGAGAGAGAGAGAGAGGAGAGAGATAGGGAAGGGGAGCTTCTCACTCCACTCTAATAGCTTCTCACCACAAGAACAATTAGGTTGGACTAAATTCTTAGATTTCATTCATTGATTGATTAACTTCAAATGAGGAGATGGGGGTCCTATATATAGTTAACCCACATTTTACAAAAAGTCCCTGACTCTTGACACAAAGACAAATAACCAAGGGAAGGGGGGGCGCCCCTGGGCCTAGTCCAATGAATTGGGCCCATAAACTAATCTATCAACCTGATGACATTTAACCTAGGTAAGTGACTCATTAACCTCGGTACAAGACTCAAATAAAAGGAAAATTACATAATTATGACTCAAAAAAATATAAAAATTACATGAATTGACTCAGGAAAATGTGACGGACACAGTGGAGCCATGCTGGCGAGCAACCGGGGTTTTGAAAATATGAAGGGCGAGAGATGCCCCCATCAACTTACCTCCCTTTTGAACCATACCGTCTCTCCAACTCTACCTTCCTCCGCTGATCGAGTCCTCCCCTCGGCGATGGGAGTTCCTGCGAGCACCCGACGGAGTACGAGCCAACTCTGCGACGAAGGTTGTAGATTTCCACCCTCGATCCCAAAAGTGCTCGGATATCCTGAGCTTCATCCCCACGCATCCCTCGTGATGCTGGTCACCCGAGCATCTTCCTATCACCGCCATCAATCAGTGCGGTTTGACAGCCTTATGCTCCTTGTGGACGGATCCCGACGCCTTCAGCAGCGGCTGTCTCTTCCTCGATACCTTTAAAAGCCCCCACTCCCATTGGGCAGCTGTGGTCTCTACAGCTCCTACTTATCTTCCTGTGTTTTCTACGTGTTGTCGACAGTATGTGCCAAGTATGGCAGCTTATGTCCAGTTTCTGTGTCAATGTTGTCCATGTACTATGTTTATCCTCTACAATGAATGAAGATCGTTTGTTTGTTTCCAAAAAGTACATCTGTGCCATCTAATTAATGATCTAATAGTTGAAAAATAAATAAATAAAAATTAGACACTCAAAACAGGTTCAAATTGGTATATCCATTATTTTTTGGGCAAAGAAAGTGCCCCATCTTTTTTTAATCATTTTTTTAGTCATCCAATGAAAAATCAGATGAAATGGACATGTATGTTAGACTAAGGTGACTTTAGAAATATTTTTTTTAGAAAATATTTTTTTGAGTTACACATGTAGTAACCGTAATAGTAACTGTAACTTTTATTAGATTGAATCGTCTAATTAAGTTGGAACTAAAATATTGAGTGAAAAGGAAACCCCTATGGTAGTGCCAAATATGTTACCATCCTTATTTTTTTCTACGTAATGAGCCTACCATGTAGCACTATCATATTATCATGTCACCAATTGATCAAATATCCTATGGCCCAACGATGCTTTAACTTTCTTAAAGGTGAAACTTACTAATCAAATTCGTTTGTTAGTATAAGGGGAAGGAAATCTGTCTTTCTAACACATGGAGATACATGTATTCACGTCTTTCTTTCTCTGTGATGCACATGTAAAATCTCTAAAATTGTTTCTTGCATATATATGAGAACTCTAGATCTATATATAGTACTTGCTCTAGAAGACTTGTTCATGGCCATGTCTATTTTCGTTTTAAGTTTCACTTATTAGGCCCCACTTTTCATGGGGGGAAAAAAGATCACACTGCGGCAGCCATGTTTTCCTTCCTTCAACTCCTACTTATCTTAGATCTCATTAAAAGAAAAATAAAGTATGATTATTAGATGTTAAATTAATCACTTTCTATGACTCTTAATCTCATCATAACTCATAATAAAGTATGATTATTAGATGTTAAATTAATCACATCCATTATTAAAATGAAAAGCCTGATTTGATATAGTACGAGCTATGATATTGTCATTGTGTTTCCCCTTCTTCGCAACCCTCTTAGATTGCCCTCTCTCTTGCAAGTTTACAAGGATCAAGAAAATAAGTAAGAAGGGTCAAAATAGTCTACACCTTCTGATCGGACGCACATATTGAAGAGAAGGAAAGTAACTTATTCTAGTCTTTTATCCTTTCGTTGATAGTTCATTTAAAATTACTACACAAAATTGGCCTCTGATGCAGATGTTGAGAGGCCACAAACACTATAGCATCACGGTTCTGCACTAGATGAAGTAATAAAATAATTACATGAGGATATCCCTTGGTGTATGCTATTTGCAGATGATATTATTTTAATTGATGAGAGTATTGATGATTTAAATGCTAAGTTAGAACGTTGAAGATTTACCTTAGAGTCTAAAAGTTTTAAAATTAGTAGGAGTAAGTCAAAGTTTATGCATTATAATTTTAGTAATGAGAAAGTGGTACAGGAAGACATGATTCTAATTGATGGACATAACATTCCGAAGAGTAGCTTTCGATACTTAGGGTCTATCATACAAGGGAATGGGGAGATTTATGACGACATTACACATAGGATTAAGGCATGATAGTTAAGATGGAGAAATGCATCAAGAGTCATTTGTGATCGTCATATGCCCGTGAAACTCAAATGAAGGTTTTATAAAACGGTTGTGAGATCTGCTTTGTTATATGGTACTGAGTGTTGGACAGTACGAAAGGAACACATTAACAAAATATATGTAGTAGAGATGAGGATGTTGAGATGGATGTGTAGCAAGACTAAGAAAGACAAGATTAGGAATGAGCGCATCCGTAAGGACTTAGGGATAGCCTCAATTGATAGTAAAATGAGAGAAAATAGACTCAGGTAGTTTGGACATGTGTTTCGTCACTCTAACTCAACCCTAGTTAAAAGATTTGATGGAATCTTAGTGGATACTAGTAAAAGAGCTCGAGGAAGACCTAAAATGAGATTGTGCGATGTTATTAGAAATGGCATTAATTTCTTGGGTTTAAATATGAATATATCACTTGATAGAAATCTTTGGCAGAACATGATTCATGTAGTCGACCCCAAATGATTGAGATAAGGCTCTGATGATGATGATGATATCATGTTTCTAATAAATTTTATCTAAACTTGAGCATATAATTAGATGTAAAATCCAATTTGGTTAGTGACTTTATAACTAGACTCCACAGAGATCTTCCACCATCATGTCATGGCTCATTTGATACCACCCATGCATGCATGCTTAGTAATAAGTTTGTTTTCTGCATCCTCAAAGTCAGCAAACCCCGGGAAGGACGTTGTTGCTTTATATTTTGATTGGACTAATTGGACCAAAGGGAATGACCACAAAGAGAATAAAGTTAGATGGCATATGTCTAATTATGGGTGTGTGGTCGTTGCCCACATAAAGAAAAGAAAGGAAAAGTTACTCTTATATCTCTTAAATTTTTAAAAATTACCGTCATATCTCTATATTTTTCATATTTACTATAATCCCCCTAAAATCTTGAAGAAAACAGCCATTGTGCCCTTCTATAGGGGTATAGAGGTAATTCTATTTTAAGAAGTTTTAAGGAAAGGGGCACAATGATTATTTTTTTAAATGATTTCTTGTGAAATTAACCCTATATCTTTAACTTTATAGTATTTACCATAATAACCCTAAAATCCTTAAAAAAATCATCATTGTGCCCCTATTGTGGAAGGATACAATGGATAATTTTTTCAAGATTTTAGGGGTATTATAGTAAATACGATAAACAGAGATATAGATATAATTTTGAAATATTTAAAGCCATAGGAATAATTTTCACTATATATTATATAGTGTACAGGGTCGATAACATATCACCGTTGTGTGCACATTCTATCTTTGAATATTATATATCACCTCACTATTTTTTTAGCCAAAAGGAATTATATATTTTTCCGCATGAGGGTCCACATACCCACCTCACGTGATTTCTTTTATTGAGGTGGTAGATTCATATATAGTTTGTTGTTCAGAAATTTCAAACCACCAAAATTTATGAAAGTAGGATCCACCTTTTGTGCCCCATATCGCATATTCATGTATAACAATGCCTCACTAAAGATGAAATATGATACATCATAATATGGTATAGAATATAATCAAGTAATGTAAAGAAATGTTTACACATGTGCAGTTTTGGAAGATAGGGCAACAAAGAAGCTAAGATAAACAAAAACAACACTACAATAAATGGTGATAATAGCGACAGAATTTTTAGACGGACACAAAGTCATCCGAATATCCATCGAGAATTATGATGGATTAAATTACATTAGAAATTTCATCAAAAATTTTGACAATTAAAGTTTCGTAGGAATATCTGTCAAAATTTTCTACGGATATTCAGACGACTTTGTATCCGTTGAAAAATTGGCAAAAATTAGTGCTATGAAATTAGAAATGGATACTACTTTTCCAATGAAACTAATTTTCTGACGAAACTTATTTCCGTCGGAAGATCTCCTCCTTCCCGCAACATCCGACCCCTCTCCCTCCCACTCTTGCAGTGTCTCACTCTCATACTCTCTCTGTCCCACTCTCTCCCTCTCAGTCTCTCTTTCCATTGTCTCCCTGCCGATGAGAACCAGTCGGAGTCATCCTCGCTGCCGCCGGCCGAAGCCGTGCACGTCATCACCTCACCCCCGGTGGTCACCATCACTTCTCGATAGCTCGCCACCGTCGATCTTCGTAGCCCTCGTCGCCAAAGCTTCTCAATCTCTGTCGGTAAGTCCCTGCTCTACTCCCTCCTCTTTGGCGTCTACTTCGAGCACAAGTATATCTATTAAAATATTTAGCTATATGTGTGTATTAATTATATATCGTTTTTGGACTAAAAAAACTGCTATAGCCGCCGGAGAGACCAGCCGCCGAGCCAGGTTTTGAGCTTCGTCAGCCATGCCCGGCGAGGGGGGCAGACCCCCCCTCCCCCCGGTCCTTGCTCTGATGGCTCCACTGCAGGCGCATCTCTGTTGTCGCTGCCCATGGAATCTCAAAGGAGGTATGCTCAAACGTTGTTGGCTTCGAATCAGAAAGCGAAGGTAACCATTCCGCTGAAGGCACCGGGTTTTACAGACCAAGGAGAACCAGCAGTCTTTTTCACGAAGGCAGACATCCGAGCTTCAACCCAGAGTCTATGCCATGCCATCATAGCAAAGTGCTCTTACGGTAGACCAGCCTTCCCTGAGATCAAATCCTGTCTTACGCAGAGAATGTCTTTGTCCTCAAATTTCGTCATCAGCAGGCTTAATCAGAGACATGTGCTCATAAGGCTCGGTAGTGAAGATGATTTCCTAAAGCTCTTGCTGCAGAAGAATCTATACATAAAGTGATACTTATCCAGATTCTTCAGATGGAAACCGGATTTTGATTTTCATGCAGATCCTGCGTCTGCTCCAGTCTGGTTAGGATTTCCGGGGCTACCTGCTAATCTATTTCATGAGGACTGTATGAAATCAATTGCAGGGAATTTTGGTCAGGTGCTGCAGATACATGATAAAACCATAGCAATGACTGATACGTCCGAGGCTCTAGCATGTGTCGAGCTTGATCTCTCTGACCCAAGGAAAGAAAGAATGTGAATAGACATGGACGGGACAGGATTTTGTCAGACTGTGAATTATCATAGAGTCCCACACTTATGCAAGCTGTGTCACAAACTTGGACATGTGGAGGACGAATGCAAAAGGAAATTGGGAACTAAGGTAATCAATCAAACTCAGAAAGATACTGAAACAATGCAAGGTAGGAAAAGGATATTGTCCAGGGTAGCTAACCCACATGGTGGTCGACATGATGCCTCAGTGAGAAATAAGTATGATATTCCCCAAGGTAAAGAAAGTATAGAGCCGGGGAAGACAAAGGATTTAGCTATTCATGCCCAAAACTCTAATGCTGTTCAAGTACACTCCACTACTATAACGGAAAATGTACTGCTAGAGAGTAGCAATGTGTCTCTAAACCAACAGCAGGATAAAGATTCAGAGCTCCCTTCACTCCAAATCTTGTCAGACAATTCTGAATTCACAGACCATTCAAGTGATATAAGACAGACAAATAGTTCCGTGCATCAAGGACATCTTGATGTAAGTTTGTCTAAGGGGAATGTTATAAAATGTAAGGAATATGGACCAGGATCAGATAAAACTACAGTCACAACTGCAGCAGATGAAAGTGCTCTGATGGGTAATCAGATAAAACTACAGTCACAACTGCAGCAGATGAAAGTGCTCTGATGGGTAATAAAGATGATGATGTGGGTCTGTACATAGACACCAAATAGAGTGAAAGACAACAGAACCAATTTGCCATGGGCAACAACAATATTCTCGAAGTCAATAAAATGCTTTCATCCTTCACCCCAGAAGTTGGGGAATTGACTGTGGCAGAGCAATCTAATGCCGAGAATATTTTCATGCAGGATGTCTCATTTGATATTGATCAAGGGAAAGTTAACTCTGAGAATTCAGATCGTAGTATGAAACATCCAAGGAATGAAATGTTACAACCCATGACAAGGGCTAAAGCCAAGCACCTAGCTGGTGGGACTCAACTTTCTTCCCTTTCTCAATGATTGGATCAATTCTAATTTGGAATATTCGGGGCATTGGTAATGCTAAATCTATGAGAAGCTTAAAAAACCATATTGTGCGGAATGATGCTCAGATGGTTTGCATTATAGAACCAAAAATACCTGTAGAAAGAATAGAAGAAATCAGGCTTAGAATTAAATTTGACCATGCCTGTGTGAATCAGGATGACAACTCAAAAATTTGGCTATTTTGGAAACATTCTTATTCAGTTTCAGTTGTGCAACAACACCCACAATTCCTTACTGTGCAGATGCAAAGTGCAGGCTGCACTGAATGTATGGCAACATTTGTCTATGCCTCCTGTAGTGTGGCTATCAGAAAGGAGTTGTATGAAAAACTTACACAATTCGGAGGAGGAACAAATCTGCCATGGATCCTGGGAGGTGACTTTAATACAGTCTTATCACCTGAGGAAAAAAAGGGAGGTACTATGGGCTTCATAAATTCAATGACAGATTTTCAAGGCTTTGTTGCTCTGAAAGGTGATGTGACACCACCCTTGGACCTATTTTGTAAGCATTCAAGTTGGGCAGTGGACTCACACTAGCGAGCTCACTCGCTTGGCGCACATTAGTGCCCGAAGGTAACTCGGCGATGATGGAGAGGGTCCGAGGCAGGACCTTGAGGCTCCAAAGGTTGTCTAGCTTGGGGAGAACCCCAAATGGGCCTGGGATGCCCAAATCATGGGCGGCCAGCACACCAAGGGTGTGGGATGTAATGGTTCACTCACAACTCGTCCGCGGTGGTCACTCACGGCACTAGCAATTTAGGACCGAGCTCTCATTCACCGTCCGACGAAACAATGGCGATAATACTATGCTAGCAATGAATTGAAACCAGTCAAGAGAGGGAACGAGGCTCACCTAGCCGGCGTGAAGACGCCGACTTCGGCCGGAGACGGGGGTGAGCGGGGAGGCGTGGGTATGCACCCGCACGCCGCGTCGACGGAGCTTCAAACCTGCGACCTGAATTAATACATGAACTACACCCCTTGCAAGGGGGGGATCTCGGGGTGGGGGTTAAGTTGATACAGCCAAAACTACCTCCACGCAGGGAGGGGCCTTCAGCCGGCCAAGTGAAAAGGGGGAAAATCAAGCTAGAAACAAGAAAAGGTTGCCGAAGCCAATTCTGACCATTCTCTGCGCTTCTGGATAGACAGTCGGTTCTCTTGACACTGCGGCCACTTCGGATTTTTGCTGAAGACAAAACTAGTGGGAAACTCTTCGTAGCTGGACCGGGAAGACACCAGAATTTTCTTGATTTCTTCTGCTACCGCTGCTGGTCGGGGTAGGGGCTTGAACAGGGTAGCAGATCCTCTGTTCGGACAGCTGTAGGTTCCCAACAGCAAGAAGCAGAGGGTGCCACGAACTCTCCCGAGCTCGGAATCAGGTGTCGTCAGAGCCGTTGGGACCGATGATGGGTCTACTTTGAAGCCGAACTGACGGGAATGCCAAATGATGTCGGAGTAATCTGGTAGCCCCTGAACACTAAAGGAGGGTCGGTGCAAACAGAGTGGAAGTAGAACCGCGCGCTCGGGGAAGAAAATTGATAACTTTCAGCTCCGATCTCCAAAATGAACTCTGCTTCTTGGGGATGGTAGAAGACTCGAAGCAGAAGACTTTTACTGAAGAACTCTTGATCAGATTCCCAACAGGAACGTCACAGACGAGCTTCAACTCCGGTTCTGGTCGCCTGTCAGGGCAGCTTCACGCAGTCGGGGGAGAACGGCTCTCCGGGCAGTTCGGTGTTCGGACGATGACGAAACCACCTCCGTTGGAAAGCTGACTTGAAGACGATTCCGACGATGTATGAAGCGCCTTCAGAAGCCTCAGGATGACGACGTGACACCTTCTGCAAGTCGCTGGACTTCTGCCACCTGCAACCTGCGAACTGTAGGTGGAAGGTGGTGGGAGAAATGGGGTAAATGGAAGCGGAAATGGGGTGAATAGGTGTGGGAGTGACCCCTAGTTGTGAGGGGGCCTGGGAGGGGGTGTTCTAAGATGTGGGAGAGGGATAATGGGGTCTGGAATGGGGTGTTTTCAGTGGGTGAGAGAGGAGCTATGAATTTGGGCTTGAAGGGAGAGGAGGAAGGTGAGGGAGGCACAAGTGGGTGGAGGGAATGTGAGTTTGAATTTCCTTTGATAGGGGGTGATCAATGGTGGTCTTGGAGATGGGAAGAGGTGTCTTGGGAAGGTGGAGTGATGCTTGGGGAAGGGAAATGGGTAGTTGGGGGTTGGAGGGTGGAGTGGGGATTGGGTGGAGCTCTCTTGGGACTAGGGGGTGGAGTAAAGAGGGCTATGGGGAAGGGGAGAGGCCTTTAATGGGGTAGGTGGGAGAGGGGTGGTTGGGAAGGGGAGGAGAGAGAGGGTAGGGCGCAGCCCCCCTTGGGTGGAGAGAGAGAGAGAGAGAGAGAGAGAGAGAAGAGAGATAGAAAGAGAGAGAGGGGAATCCACCCCAATAGAGAGAGAGATAATGAGAGAGAGGTCTAGTGGGATTTGGAATTCTGGATTTCAATATTCATGCAAAAGTTGTTACATATGAGATGAGTGGGGGCCTATTTATAGGCATTGGATTTTTCCTAGGACGAAAATGACCCTGACTAAATAACTATTGACCAAGCACTCCAAGGGAGGGGCGCCCCTGGGCCTAGCCCATTAGTTGGGCCCTAATAGCCTAACAAACCAACACAATGACACAAGACTTTGGTAGATAATCTACTAACCTAGGTACATGACTCAAATAAAGGGAAAATTACATGATGATGACTCAAATAAAATGTAAAAATTACATGACTAGACTCATAAAATTATGACGAACACAATGGCGCACGCTGATGAGCAATCCGAGCCTCAAAAGAAGTGGAGGGGGTGAGGGATGTCCCCATCATACCCCCGGGGTGGGGAAAACTCGACCCCGTCGAATATGGGTCCACCGGGGAAGTAGTACACAAAAATACAGCTCCGGGCGAACCACGATCTCCAAACTCAACCTTCGCTCATAGCCGGAGAAGGGCGCTTCTGCTCGTCAAAGTGGATCGGACACACCCTCATGCTGGCGATGGGATCTTGCTTGCCTAGTATTGCCGCCGTGTGCTCACGTCGGGCTCTCAGGCTAATTTGTGGTGGCACTCCGAGGGTGTCTCTCGCAAGGATAGGTGTAAGCTCAAGGCACTCACTAGGATCTACCGCGGTGCCCTTAGAGGGTGCCGGATCCGCCACATGAGAAATAGGGTGAATCCCTGTAAGGTTTCGCACAGCACCTACGGGCTACGCAGCGGATAACAAAAATTCATTTGTCCGATCCCGGTGTTGTAGAAAGCTTAATCTGTGCTCTAATCGGTGTTTCTAATACCCTAATTACGGGTTGCGTGTTTCACCTTGCGCAAAACGACGATGTCTGCTAAGTCCGATGCAGAAAAACTGAGCCGCACAACAGTACGGCCTCTAGAGATGATCCACACGAACCCTTGCGCAGCGACGGTACCTCCCCGGCATGACTATCCCCGACTCTATCACCTTCTAGAGAGAGAGAGAGCAAGAGGGAGAAAGGGGGAGACTAATCCTCTCCCTTAAGCTTAATGCTTGGTTAGCTTAAGGGAAGGAAAGAAGAAGCTCAAATGAGCTTCACGTAGGATCTATATATAGAGTTTAGGCTTTTTATAAAAAGATTCCAAAAGATCGAAACTGTATATATGTCCTATCTATTATTATACATATGTATTAAGCTCCATTTACACTCCTTTCCAAAAGGAATTAAAAGGAATTAATACATACACTTGTATAACAATAATCCATCACCCAAGAATCTATTGTGTGTGATCCTCTAGGCCCATAGTCACTCTAGTTTAAGGCCCATTAACTTCTAATTTTTAATTAGAAGTAAATTAAACATATTCTTCGCTTCTACAAGAGCCGAATAATAGTTTAATTTATTCCGAACCTTTCGATCACGTTGGGTCAAGCAAATCCGCGTGATCCTAGAGGACGTCGGGTTTAAACCAGCCTGTCTAGTACCTGTAAGTCCACAGTTACCGCATCGATATAATCCCTCGCTCATTCTATGAGTCTGGTACGATCGAGGGTATGGTTTCTGTCAAACCCCATGATCGTGCCATTTGACTATGACCTCCTTAAAGTGTATGACGTCCGTTCTAAACGAACTCACACGACCCTGGCCAGGGATTTAACGGAGCGTCAATGTCATGACCCATTAACTGTCTGATATATACCCGACAGTGAGCGATCCCCTCTTGACCATTGATGATCTTCACACGTCTCCTGGAGTGGTTAATGACTCGGCAACTCATGACTTATGGTTAAAGTCACTTAGCTAAGTAATTAAACCGTTCCAGTCCTCGTGTAAGATCCGATCAATGTCTCAGGTCAAAGGACCAACGATGCTACTGTGACCGTTGGATCTTTAGTTGACATTAGGTATAATCAACCATCTGAAGATCCAATAGCGGATCAGTTCAGTGCACATCCTCCAAGGACATACACCTACACATATGTGTTGGTGCCCCGCACCAATGACCATGAGACTGGTCACTGACACATCATGTGTACTGGTTTAATAGATAATCAAAGTCCCCGAGTGATTACCCTCCAACCAGGAACAGTTTAAGGTATGTGTTCATGTAAAGTCAGTCTCATAATCGAGATCCCATCTCGAGTTGACTTTACAACCACATATCCTAGGGACAACGTAAAGTAACACAATCGCATATTTATGCTCAAACACCACTTTATCAATAATGAACAAGATCGTACATATATCGGGTCTACCCGACCCTAAATTGACATGTAGCACACCAACACTAACAATCCCAAAATCCATCGGTAAGTCCAACCCGCAAGTCGGGTTGCCAAAATCACTCGGAACTTGGCAAAGTCCAAGTCCTCGTGCCCTCAAATTGGAGGTGACCCTAGGGTAGAGCCACTCCAAAGTTATCATCGTCAAGTTACCAACTTGGAATTCCAAGTGGCGCCCATGACTTTTTGCCCGCTTATTGTGAATCTCACCGCTTGTTGCTTGATACTTGCTCGGATGCATATGCCATGCACTATGATGCGGTGTGAGTGGATAATGTATGGTATGCAAAGGTGGTCCAGGGTAACCACATATCACCACAAGAAAGTTCGCAAATAGCGACCGACATATTCGGTCTCTATTCAGTCGTTCTTCGGTCGCAAAATCCAATAGCGACCGAACAGACACCACTTAGCGACCGAATATTTCGGTCGCTATATACTAGTCGCTAAATTGCGACCGACATAAGTCGGTCGCGGATACGGTCGCTGATGGCGACCGAATAACTTCGGTCGCCGAATCAGTCGTGCATAGAGACCGATATAACTCGGTCGCAAGAACGGTCCCAGAGTCAATCGGTCTCTATTCGGTCTCTATTCGGTCTCCATTCCGTCGCCAATTTTGTAGTATTTTTTTAAAAAAAAATTATATAAACGACTATAAATAATATAATTTGATAAAAGAAATAATATATGGTCTCTATTCGGTCGCTATGCGGTCGCCAAAGTTAATATTTTCATAAAATAAGTAATAACTTCGGTCGCTATTCGGTCTCCATGCGGTCGCTAATTAAAAATTTTTTTTTTCAAAAATTAATATAAAGCTACTATAAATCACCTGATAAATAACAATTTAATAAAATAAATAACCTGTTACATAACAATTTCATAAAAACATATAAATCAACTACACAACTCATAATCTCCACAAATTTCAAATTCATCACATACAAACACACAAATTAATCATACATCCATAATAAAATGGCAACATACAAATAACTAAAATGAAATCACAAATCCTCCGCATATGTGTCATCCTGGTCGTCGTCTCGTCCAACATCTCGCGACGGATGATCCTGTATATCATTTAAAAAAATTAAAATCAATTCTTTAATAAAGAAATCAATTATTCTTGAAAATTAAAAGCAAGATGTTTTTCATTGAAGTGAAATTGACGAATGATAATTTTAAACATTTTGCTCAAATCGGTAGTCCGATTTAGAATCCGTCAGCTCTGACAAGTCACGTCTACCTCCCAGGTCGTGTTGGAATGATCGGAATGCCGATCGGATCAGTATTTCACATTCTGGACCCCCGGACCCCGACGGCTTTGATTATAAACCAAGTGCATTTGCAAATTGCACTTTTGAGCGTCGGGCTCAAACCGGATGTCCGATTTAGAATCCGTCAGCTCTGACAAGTCACGTCTACCTCCCAGGTTGTGTTGGAATGATCGGAATGCCGATCGGATCAGTATTTCACATTCTGGACCCCCGGACCCCGACGGCTTTGATTATAAACCAAGTGCATTTGCAAATTGCACTTTTGAGCGATTTGCTCAAACCGGTAGTCCGATTTAGAATCCGTCAGCTCTGACAAGTCACGTCTACCTCCCAGGTCGTGTTGGAATGATCGGAATGCCGATCGGATCAGTATTTCACATTCTGGACCCCCGGACCCCGACGGCTTTGATTATAAACCAAGTGCATTTGCAAATTGCACTTTTGAGCGTCGGGCTCAAACCGGATGTCCGATTTAGAATCCGTCAGCTCTGACAAGTCACGTCTACCTCCCAGGTCGTGTTGGAATGATCGGAATGCCGATCGGATCAGTATTTCACATTCTCGACCCCCGGACCCCGACGGCTTTGATTATAAACCAAGTGCATTTGCAAATTGCACTTTTGAGCGTCGGGCTCAAACCGGTAGTCCGATTTAGAATCCGTCAGCTCTGACAAGTCACGTCTACCTCCCAGGTTGTGTTGGAATGATCGGAATGCCGATCGGATCAGTATTTCACATTCTGGACCCCCGGACCCCGACGGCTTTGATTATAAACCAAGTGCATTTGCAAATTGCACTTTTGAGCGATTTGCTCAAACCTAAATCTAAAATCCTAAAACCTAAACCTATTCCCAAATCCCTAAACCTTAAACCCTAAACCCGTAAAAATTGTAAACCCTATAGAAAAAAAAACGTAAGCCCTAAAACCCCTAAAAACACTAAACTGCAGACCCCGAACCCCCTAAATCATAAAACCATAAAACCCTTAAAAATTATAAATCTTAAACCCTCCCCTAACCCCTAACCCCACTACGATCCCTTAAACTCCTAAACTGCTAAACCACCGATTGCTAAACCCCAAACCCTCAAACTAAAAATCCCAAACCCTAAACCTTAAAACCCTAAATCTTGAGTTACCCCTAAAACTAGAAACTCTAAAATCCTTAAAAACCACAAACATAAAAGACTAAATCTGAAAAACCCTAAATCCTAAACCTTAAACCCTAAAACTCCTAAACCTAAAAATCAAAAATCTTAATACTATAAACTCTAAACCATAAACCATAAATTTAAAATCATAAACCCTAAAATCACTAATAACATCAAACCCTAAATAAAAGAAACCCAAAAATGTAAACCTATATGTAAAACCCTAAAAGCCCCAAGAACCTTAAACCTTAAAAACATTAAACCCTAAACTCAAAACATTAAACCATAAATCTTGAAAACCTTAAACCCTAAACCCTAAACCTTAAAAATATGAAACCATAATATCTATAAACCATAAAAACTCGAAAAACCCTAAACCCTAAAAATCCTAAATTGTAATAACTATAAACCCTAAAAACATGAAAAACCCTAAACCCTAAAACCTAAAATCCTTAGAAACTAGACCCACTAAACCAAAAACCCCTAAAGCCTAAACTCTCAAAACCGTAATCCACCCCCCTAACCGCTAAACCAAAAACCCCTAAAGCCTAAACTCTCAAAACCGTAATCCACCCCCCTAACCGCTAATCCAAAACCCTAAACTCATATGCCAAATATAAAATGCAAACAAACCTAAACACCAAACAACTAACCCTAAACCCAAAAACCTAAACCCTAAATAACCCTAAACCTTAAACCCTAACCCTATATGTTAAACCCTAAACATAAAAAAATAAACTCATAACCCCCTAAACTGTAAAACCCTAAAATAATTAAAAACCATAAAATTTAAAACACTAAAATCCTAAACCCACATTGAACCCCTTACCCCACCCCTAATACATAAACTACTAAACCTCAAAACTGTCAAACCTTAAACTTTAAATCTTAAAACCGTAAGCCCTTAAACCTTAAACACTAAACAGCCCCTCAACCCTAAGCCTAGCAACCGTAAACCGAAAAACCCACACTTAAAATCGAAGTCCAAAAACCTGTAGCCCTGAAACCCTTCCTAAACCCTAACACCTAACCCTTAAATCCTAACCCTAAAGCCCCAAACCCTAAACCATAAAGCTTAAAATCCTAAACCCTAAACCCTAAAAGCCCTAAACACCTTAAACCCTAAAAATCCTAAACCTTAAAAGAGTAAAACCTAAATCTAGTACCTAAAACCTAAATCTAAAACCCTAAACCTTAAACACTAAACACTAAACCCTTAAAAACCTTACACTAATCATTAGGAAAGGAGAGGTGAGGCCAATCCAAATACAACACATGTTTGTGAATATATTATCATGCTAACACACAAAAATGACTATTTACATGCACTGGTATTTTACTACAAAAAATGGAAGGTCCATATGACTGTTAATAAAGGCAATATAAAGCACCCAAACACCTGAAAAGTGCACAAAATAATATTCTATCATATTAACAATAACATGGACTATGAAATGCCCTAAACAAAAAATTAGCATGGCCTAAACAAAATTTTCACATTAAATTCCCTGCAGGGGGTTGGGGTGGGGGGGCCGCGGCGGGTTGGAGAGAGAGAGAGAGAGAGAGAGAGAGAGAGAGAGAGAGAGAGAGAGAGAGAGAGGGGTACCTGTGGGGGGGCGGGTTGGAGAGAGAGAGAGAGAGAGAGAGAGAGAGGTACCTGTGGGGGGGGGGGCCGCGGCGGGTTGGAGAGAGAGAGAGAGAGAGAGAGAGAGAGAGAGGGGTACCTGTGGGGGGGCGGGTTGGAGAGAGAGAGAGAGAGAGAGAGAGATACCTGTGGGGGGGGGGGCCGCGGCGGGTTGGAGAGAGAGAGAGAGAGAGAGAGAGAGAGAGAGGTACCTTGGGGGGGGCAGCGGCGGGTTGGAGAGAGAGAGAGAGAGAGAGAGAGAGAGAGAGGGCAGCGGCGGGTTGGAGAGAGAGAGAGAGAGAGAGAGAGAGAGAGAGGGGTACCTGTGGGGGGGCCGCGGCGGGTTGAAGAGAGAGAGAGAGAGAGAGAGAGAGAGAGAGAGAGAGAGGTACCTGTGTGTGAGAGAGAGGAAGCCGGCGACGACGGCGACGGCGAGCGGCGACGGCGAGGCGAGCGGCACGGCGACGACGGCGAGGCGAGCGGCGCGGAGGGGGGCTCCGGCGGAGGGGGCCTCGGGCGGGAGGCCGCACGGGGAGGGGGGCTCGGGCGGAGGAGGGGGGCTCGGGCGGGAGGCCGCAGGGGGAGGGGGGGGCTCCGGCGGAGGGGGGCTCGGGCGGGAGGCCGCAGGGGAAGGGGGGACTCCGGCGGAGGAGGGGGGCTAGGGCGGAGAGGGGGCCGCAGGGGGAGGGGGCCGCAGGGGAAGGGGGCTCGGGCGGGGGCTCGGGCGGGAGGGTGGAGGGGGGGCTAGGGCGGAGAGGGGGCCGCAGGGGGAGGGGGCCGCAGGGGAAGGGGGCTCGGGCGGGGGCTCGGGCGGGAGGGTGGAGGGCGGGAGGGAGGGCTCGGGCGGGGAGGGGCTCGGGCGGGCGGGGGTCGCAGGGGGGAGTATAACGGGATCAGCGACCTATTGGCGACCGAATTTAGTTCGGTCGCTAATCGGTCTCAGATATGCGACCGATTATTTCGGTCGCCGAATTGGTCTCTATTTGGGACCGACTAGCGACCGATTAAAGCGGTCGCTAATGCGGTCGCTATAGCCACTTTTCCTTGTAGTGTATAGACCTATCATGCATTGATGTTATGAAGACTTTGAATGATTTGGGAGGACCGGGGCATCTATAGGTGTCCCTCTTATGAGTGAGTGTGATGAATGTTGGAGGACCCGGACACCCATGTAGGTTCCTAGCATACATAAGACCAATGGTGAATTGGGGAGGACCGTTACACCCAAATAGGGACCACTCATGCTTCCTACTTGGCATGTGGGTGATGTGAATGAATGGACCCGATTTTCTAATCATGCCAAGTGGTGTGTTGTGCCAAGACTTATGCACTCCTATCCTAGAGATGACCTCCATGTGCATGGGTGTGGGGTGGCCCTTGATCTTCCATGTGAAAGGGTCGAAAGGATCTAGGAAGGTGGGTATCATGGAGAGGGGCTCTTCATTGTTTCCTAAGTGTATTTCACCCATGGTCATGGTTCCCTTGGTGTGGACCGGGTCTTGGGAGAGGTGGGCTTGGTCCAACATGGTTGGTTGGGGTAGGAAAAGGTTAGTGGTGAGTAAGGTGGGTGGGTATAGGAAGGGATCGAAGGGGTCATGATAAGGGTCACTTAGGGAGAGGAACTCTAGGTCCTCATGGTCCTCACATAGTGGTGATTCATCCTCCTCTAGTGAAATAATCGGGCCGAAGTTTTTGGTGGGATGGTCGGCCATGAATGGAGGGCTCGACGTTCTACCCGAGATAAGCAACTCTAATTTATGGATAGCATCGGGCTTATCGGGTATAGGGAGGAATAAGAGAAGGTCACTAGTGTAGCAATCAATGGTGCACATTGAGGTGAGGGACCCTATTCATAGGTGTAGGAGGCCAAGGCTCCTAGGTTGTTTGACCCTAGGGGTCAACATGCTAGTCATCTCTAATTGCCATGCTAAGCCCTTGAGAAGGTCCTCTAAGGTCTCCACTTGATAGGACGCTTGGATTGTGGTGTGATAGAAGAACAAGGGCACTATGGGAATGTCTTGTTCTATGGGAGGGAAAACATGGGACATGATGGGGTGATTTGGTCTCTCCTTTAGCTATCTAGCTAGGGGCCCATCTATGATTATGGTGCCATTTGTGAAGGTTTGTGGCTCTTGAAGATCCAGACTATTTGAAGTGGTGAAGGGTTGAGGCTCTTCCTTACTATTGGTGTGAACTAGAGCTTCCTTATGGGCGGGGAGAGGGTCCGGGCTAGCAACTATTCCTATGTGAGTGGGTGTGGCCTCCTTTCTCAAGGGAATGGGAAGGTCTTGTGGAGATGGGGTGATGATGGTTGGGGCATGGTGCACCCGGGGTGGTGAGTGAGGTCGAACTTGGGTTGGGAGTGGAAGTAGTGGTGGCCTAGGTTGGGGTAGAGTTGGGGTTGGAAGTGGAAGGTGGGTTGGGCGAGGGGGTTTAGGTTGGTTGGCCTTGCGAGGTGCCTCTTTCTTTGGGGGTGATGGAGGGATAGTGGTGGGGTTCAAGGGAGCTTGTGGGATATGGGTTTGGTGGGGGAATTTGGGTTGGGGGGTGGTGGTCGTCATAGGCCTAGGTGGAGGGGTGGTCATGGGGCCCAATTGGGTTTGTGGAGCTATGGTTGTGGTGAGAATTTGTAGGTAGGGTGTAGATGTGGTGGTCAGGATAGGATAGGTGCGAAGTGGTGGGGAATGGGGGATTAGGTTCTTGGGTTGGTCGGGTGGGGATGGTGGAGTTGAAATGCTCCTTGGGCTTTGGTGATCCGGGTAGGAGGGGAAACCATATCTTGCCCTAAGTTGTTCCTTCATATCCTCCCATGTGGTGAGGGGAGCTTCCCTTCTAATTATCCTTAAGCCTTCAATTTTAACCCAATGAGTTTGAGCCCTTTTGGTTAGTTGCATTTTGGCACTTTGAACCTTCCTATCCTCGGACAGGGGATTCCTTTCAAAGTAATGGTCCATTGTAGCTTCCCAATCTAAATATTCTCTAGGAAAGGTTCCATCAAAGGTGGGAAGTGGGAGATGGACCATTCTATCGTCCGTCCTTGGGGTGGGCCCATTTTCTCCAAGTTGGTTGAGTCGACCCGATATATTATCAAGCCGCTCATTGGCATAGGTCAAGGCCTTCATGAGGTAATTGACATGGCCAGGGAGGTTATGTGTGTTAGTGGTAGGCATCCCTTGGTGGTTTGGACTTATGGAGAGGGCCGATTGGTAAGGTCGGTATGAGGTGACCATACTAGTGGACAAGAGATGCAATCGGGGACTCTAAATGCATAAACATGCCCTAGGACCAACTTGATAGAGACAAGTTGTGAACTTGCTCTGATACCACTTGATGTGACACCACCCTTGGACCTATTTTGCAAGCATTCAAGTTGGGCAGCGGACTCACACTAGCGAGCTCACTCGCTTGGCGCACATTAGTGCCCGAAGGCAACTCGGCGATGATGGAGAGGGTTTGAGGCAGGACCTTGAGGCTCCAAAGGTTGGCTAGCTTGGGGAGAACCTCAAATGGGCCTGGGATGCTCAAATCATGGACGGCCAGCACACCAAGGGTGTGGGATGTAATGGTTCACTCACAACTCGCCCGCGGTGGTCACTCACGACACTAGCAATTTAGGACCGAGCTCTCATTCACCGTCCGACGAAACAATGGCGATAATACTATGCTAGCAATGAATTGAAACCAGCCAAGAGAGGGACCGAGGCTCACCTAGCCAGCATGAAGACGCCGACTCCGGCCAGAGACGGGGGCGAGCGGGGAGGCGTGGGTATGCACCCGCACACCGCGTCGACGGAGCTTCAAACTTGCGACCTGAATTAATACATGAACTACACCCCTTGCAAGGGGGGATCTCAGGGTGGGGGTTAAGTTGATATAGCCAAAACTACCTCCACGCAGGGAGGGGCCTTCATCCGGCCAAGCAAAAAGGAGGAAAATCAAGCTAGAAACAAGAAAAGGTTGCCGAAGCCGATTCTGACCATTCCCTGTGCTTCTGGACAGACAGTCGGTTCTCTTGACACTGCGGCCACTCCGGATTTTTGCTGAAGACGAAACCAGTGGGAAACGCTTCGTATCTGGACCAGGAAGACATCAGAATTTTCTTGATTTCTTCCGGTACCGCTGCTGGTCGGGGTAGGGGCTTGAACAGGGTAGCAGATCCTCTGTTCGGATAGCTGCAGGTTCCCAACAGTAGGAAGCAGAGGGTGCCACAAACGCTCCCGAGCTCGGAATCAGGTGTCGTCAGAGCCGTTGGGACCGTTGATGGTCTACTTCGAAGCCGAACTGACAGGGATGCCAAATGATGTTGGAGTAATCTGGTAGCCCCTGAACACTGAAGGAGGGTCGGTGCAGATAGAGTGGAAGCAGAACCGCGCGCTCGGGGGAGAAAATTGATAACTTTCAACTCCGGTCTCCAAAATGAACTCTGCTTCATGGGGATGGTAGAAGACTCGAAGCAAAAGACTTTTTCTAAAGAACTCTTGATCAGATTCCCAACAGGAACGTCGCAGACGAGCTTCAACTCCGGTTCTGGTCTCCTGTCAGGGCAGCTTCGCGCAGTCGGGGGAGAACGGCTCTCCCGGGCAGCTCGGTGTTCGGACGATGACGAAACCACCGCCGTTGGAAAGCTGACTCGAAGACGATTCCGACGATGTATGAAGCACCTTCATAAGCCTCAGGATGACGACGTGACACCTTATGCAAGTCGCTGGACTTCTGTCACCTGCAACCTGCGAACTGTAGGTGGAAGGTGGTGGGAAAAATGGGGTAAATGGAAGCGAAAATGGGGTGAATAGGTGTGGGAGTGACCCCTAGTTGTGAGGGGGCCTGGGAGGGGGTGTTCTAAGGTGTGGGAGAGGGAGAATAGGGTCTGGAATGGGGTGTTTTCAGTGGGTGAGAGAGGAGCTACGAATTTGGGCTTGAAGGGAGAGGAGGAAGGTGAGGGAGGCACAAGTGGGTGGAGGGAATGTGAGTTTGAATTTTCTTTGATGGGGGGTGATCAATGGTGGTCTTGGGGATGGGAATAGGTGTCTTGGGAAGGTGGAGTGATGTTTGGGGAAGGGAAATGGGTAGTTGGGGGTTGGAGGGTGGAGTGGGGATTGGGTGGAGCTCTCTTGGGACTAGGGGGTGGAGTAAAGAGGGCTATGGGGAAGGGGAGAGGCCTTTAATGGGGTAGGTGGGAGAGGGGTGGTTGAGAAGGGGAGGAGAGAGAGGGTAGTGCGCAGCCCCCGTTGGGTGGAGAGAGAGAGAGAGAGAAGAGATAGAAAGAGAGAGAGGGGAATCCACCCCAATAGAGAGAGAGATAATGAGAGAGAGGTCTAGTGGGATTTGGAATTCTGGATTTTAATATTCATGCAAAAGTTGTTACATATGAGATGAGTGGGGGCCTATTTATAGGCATTGGATTTTTCCTAGGATGAAAATGACCCTGACTAAATAACTATTGACCAAGCACTCCAAGGGAGGGGCGCCCCTGGGCCTAGCCCATTAGTTGGGCCCTTATAGCCTAACAAACCAACACAATGACACAAGACTTTGGTAGATAACCTACTAACCTAGGTACATGACTCAAATAAAGGGAAAATTACATGATGATGACTCAAATAAAATGTAAAAATTACATGACTAGACTCATAAAATTATGACGAACACAATGGCGCACGCTGATGAGCAATCCGAGCCTCAAAAGAAGTGGAGGGGGCGAGGGATGCCCCCATCAAAAGGGCTGTTGGATGCTGGCTATGTGGGTAGTCCTTACACCTGGTCAAATAATCAGATTTGCTCAAGAAACATCAAAGCCAGATTGGACAGAGTTCTCATCAACGATATATGGGTGGAGAGGGCCCCTGACATAACTATCAACATTTGATGAGAGAACCCTCTGATCACTCTCCCTTACTTTTGTATCATCCCCAACTAAACCCTGGTCCTAGCAGATTTGTATTTCAACATATGTGGCTAGAAGATGAGAGTTTCAATTACATAGTGAAAAATGCTTGGGAGTCTGCTGTTTTGAATCATCACAATGCTGGGTATAGACTTCAGCACAAACTCAAAACCATTAAACCTATAATTAAGTAGTGGAACAGGGAGAAATTTGGGAATATTTTCGAAAGGAAAGCTAAATCAGAGGAGGCTGTTCTCTTGGCAGAATCTGCTTTTGATATTGACCCTTCTGAGAATAACAGAATATCACTACAAAATGCTCAAGCGGAAGTAAGAAGATGCCTTCATCAGGAGGAAATTTATTGGGGTCAGAAAGCTAGAGTCAATTGGCTGCAAATGGGAGACCGAAATACTAAATTTTACCATCTCCAAGTAAAGCAAAAAAGAACCAGAATGACAATCCACAAGCTTAAACTTGACAATGGTGAATGGTGCGAGGAAGAATCAGTGCTGAAAGCTAAAGCGGTGGAATTCTTCCAAAAGCAATTCTCCTCTGCTGATCACCAAATAAAGGCAGACATCTTGGAGCATATCCCTTGTGTTATAGCTGAAGAGGATAACAATGCACTCACAGTTGTTCCTGATGAGGGAGAAATCAAGGAGGCAGTTCACTCCCTGGCACCTGACAGTGCCCCGAGACCTGATGGGTATACAGGGAAGTTCTTTGTTGCATGCTGGGAAATTATCTCCAATGATGTAATTCAAGCTGTCTAGGGTTTCTTCGAGGGTATGCCCTTGCCGAAAGGTACAACCTCCTTGCTAATTGCCATGATCCCTAAAGTGGCCTCTCCTACATCTTTCACTTATATGAGACCCATAAGTCTATGCAACTTTTCATACAAAATTATATCTAGAATCATAAGCAACAGATTGGTAGAGATACTGTAATATCCCGGACCTTTCAGATCCTTCTTCGTGGGTCCCGGATCTGGTTTTCGGAGCGTCCAGCTCCGTTGTGTCCGAAATTTCGTTTCGGACATCTTTCGTGTTCGGATCGGCGCGATCCGGAGTCGTTACGGAGGCCCGGAGGCGTTCCGCGACTTTTCCGCGTGTGTTTTCCGATTCCCGGCGTGTGTTTCGGCTTTTCCTTCGGACGCTCGCTGCGGGTTAACTGGGCCGTTCACCCGGGCACGAGTGGTACCGTTGCGATCGGTGCGTTCCGAGGATTCCAGAAATGTATTTTTCTATTTTTTGGTATTTTTCTGAAAATTCGGATTTTCTATAAATCCTAATCCTTTTTCTTTTCTTTTTCCCTTTTCTCTTTCTTCTTCCTCTCCCTCTCTCTCGCGACCGTGAGCCTCCTCTCTCTCCCTCTCTCCCATTCGGACGCGACGAACCCCTCTCCGGCTACGGACGGCGGCGGGGCGACGACGCGGACGCGTGGGCGACGGTGAGGCGATCTCGTGGGCGTGCAGCGAGCGTGGGAAGCGTGGGGAGTTCGTGAAGCTTCGAGCATTCTTCGTGATTCGTGATCGATCCGGCGGAGCATTCGCTCCATCGAGGTAGGGTGACGTTCCTTAGCCTCATGCCGTTCTTTTCCGTGATTTATAGGCCGCGGGGAGGCCGAGAGGGGATCATTTGAGCGTTTTTGGGTTTTTCCATGATTTGGGGAGAGCTCGCCCGATCTATGGATTCAATGCATGGATTCGTGTTTTGAGGGCCTAGAATCATGCTAGGGGTCCCCAGGGGTCTTCCCCTTTGTTTTCCCCCTCTCCTATGGAGGTATGGGGGCGTGGTTGGAATTTTTGGGCGTTCTTACCATTTTCGGCCGCGGACTGAGAACGCGCTATACTCCAGTAGCGCGTTCTTGGAGGTCGCGCCGCCCCGACCGAGCGCGTTCATCGGAGAAGATGAACAGGAGGCGGTTCCTGTCGCGCTATGGGGTCATAGCGCGATCGTCCTTGTCGCGCTAGGAGGACCTAGCGCGATGGTCCGTGTCGCGCTATGGGGCCATAGCGCGACAACCCTTGTTGCGCTAGGGGACCCTAGCGCGACATGCCCTGTCACGCTAGGTATCCCTAGCGCGATTTTGTTCGTTGTTGGGTGTTCCCCTTGGGCCGTGTGTGCGTCCCGGGCACCCCGTGGAGTTCCGTGACCGTGTCTTTGGTGTCCGGAGGTTCCGTTTGCCTTGGTCATGAGTTTGGCCGTGGGCGGTGCGTCCGTTTTTCTCCGACCGTGGCCCCGTTTGACGGAGCTGGTGCGTGGGGTGATTCCCACACGTTGTCGGTTTCGGACGTTGTTTTCCGTTGACTCGAGAGTCTACTCCTTCAGTGACCCTCCACTAGTCGTAGCCCACCAGTACGAGGTGCTGGTCTCACCTGGGAGTGGTGTACGGGCACCCACCTTTCGAGACGGTTTGTGGACCGGTTACCGTAGGCCCCTCGTCGTAGCCAGAGTCCGGCTGCGGGGGAAAACCGGTCAGAGGACCAGACCTAGGACGCGTGGTCTGTGTGTGCACACGTGGTTGGGGGCGGTTGGACCCACGTCGACGGGCGTGACCCCAGCTAGTTACTTGTTTGTGGTTACTTGTACGGTGTTTGCGCCTCGGGTAGGACCTACCACGTCAGGCGGTTCACCTGCGGTGCGGTGTAAGACGTCAGGGGACGCTACCGGCTGTGCTTCTAGTGGGTGGTACTCCTGTCGAGTACGGAGTGTTAGACTGTCAGTCGTGTGTTTCCGACCTTCGGGTTTTGACGGTTCGACCGTTGATTTCGGTCTTCTCGTACCGTGGCACGTGTGTCGGTTTGCGTGCCGTAGGGTCTAGTTCTGTAGAGTACAGGGCTTTCCTTTCCGAGGTACTTTCCTACCGCTAGAGTAGTGGTTTCTCGTTTTTCGAGGTAGGGTTCGAGTGATCCCTACTGAGTCTTGTTCTGAGACTCATTCCCTGCGTGTTTTCACCGTGTTTCAGGTGAGGCGCCACCTTCGGGGAGCGCGTCAGGAGCGCAGCGTGGTGCGGGTGCCCAGATGTAGTGCCAGAGGTCAGAGCCGGGGGATGCCCCGTGTAGCTGTACTTTTCTTTCTTGTCACTGTACTAGTCGTGGACTACTGTTACTGTTGTTGTTATTTTATTGTGGACCATGTAAAATGTTAATTTATTTCCTGCTTAATATTATAACTGTTTAATTTCTGTAATTATTTGTGATACTTGTGTAGTTTCCACACCATCCTTTTAACCCTTCCGAGTCTTCGGACTCGTGGGTGGCGGTACGAGTCTCGGGTTATCGGGCCTTCCCGGTAATCGGATTCTCGGGTCGTTACAGCTGGTATCAGAGCGCGGTTGTGGAATTACATGAGAATCATAGGTAATTGTAGTGGTCCACTAGTCCACAGTGATGATGTACAGATGACGCTGGCATTGGGCACCGTGTGTTTATTTTGACATTGCCATTTCCGTGTTTTTCTGTCTTGTGCTTCAGGAGCGAGGATGGCGCCGAGGAGGAGTTCTCGCTCTCAGCAGGGGTAGTCGGCTGGAGGTCAGGAGATCTAGCAGGGGGTCCAGAGGGACCAGGAGGAGCATAGCAGAGTTCCGGGAGCTACCGAGGCCGCGGATGCTGCGAGGGCTCCGGGGGCCGAGGATTTCTTCCGTGGCATGTACCATCTCATGTCTCAGCAGTTTGGCGGAGAGGCTGCTGAGGGCTCGTCAGTCAGGGGTGGGCCAGGCCGAGCAGTGAGGGACTTCATGCAGTTCCATCCACCTTACTTTAGCGGCCAGGCAGACCCTGATGCGGCTCGTGATTGGCTCGATGAGATGGAGCGGGTGTTCAGTTCTGCGAAGAGTACTGCCGAGGACAGAGTGGTGTTGGCCTATAACCAGTTGCAGGGTACGGCTCGGAGGTGGTGGTCTTCCGAGTGGAAGACGTCCTTTCAGCTTCGTCCACTTGAGCAGGTCGAGTGGGATGACTTTGTCAGTGCTTTCGAGCGTACGTACTGTCCAGACGTCGTTGCTACGCAGCGGATGCGGGAGTTTCTGGAGCTGGTGCAGGGTGACATGTCCGTGTTGCAGTACAGGGCCCGATTTGTCGAGCTGGGTCGGTACGCACCTCATATCATGGAGCATGAGAGGGTGAGGACGACGCAGTTTGTGCAGGGCTTGAGGCTGGAGCTGAGGCACCATTTGATCGCGAATGGGGCCACTGATCTAGAGACAGCGTCTCGTGTTGCGATTTCCCTGGAGATGGATATGCAGAGGACTCGAGGACCGATCAGCCAGGGGCAGTCTTTGTCAGGTCGCAGCCAGCAGTCGGCTACCCAGCAGCAGGGTTTCTTCCAGCATGCGTCGGGTGGTTCAGGAGTACCGGCATCGGCAGCTTCAGTGACAGGATCTGCGTCCTTCGGCTCGAAGGTCAAGAAGTTCTTCAAGAGAGGGTTCGGCAAGAAGAAGTCCAGAGATCAGGGGCAGACTTCATCGGGCAGTGTACAGCAGCCGATTCCTTTTCAGCGTCAGGGATCAGGGGGTGGATCACGAGGACCTTGTCCACGGTGTGGTGGGACCCACCCAGGCAGGCAATGCACGGCGCCGATCATCTGTTTTCGGTGTGACCAGCCAGGGCACATGGCGCGTGACTGTCCTCAGAGGCCGCCGCAGCAGCAGGTTCCCCAGCAGCAGCAGCAGTAGGGACAGTATCCGCCACTACCCAGGTCAGCTAGCGTGGGAGGCAGGCAGAGGGCTCGTGGCCAGATCACGCACTTGACCAGGGCAGAGGCAGTGGTGTCGCAGCTCGTGGAAGGTACCGTTCAGATTTTGGGTTGTGCGGCTCGGGTTTTATTTGATTCTGGCGCGTCTCATTCGTTTATTTCGGAGGATTTCGCGTCGAGCGTCGAGGAGCCGGTGACCCAGTTGTCCTGTGATTTGGCAGTGGAGTTACCTTCGGGTGATTTTATGGTCACTCCGTATTGCTTCGACCAGGTTCCGGTGTGGATCGATGGGCGGAGTATGCCAGGCAGGTTGTATGCGTTGCAGCTTCGGGATTACGACGTGATTCTAGGCATGGATTGGCTCGAGACTCATGGAGCGGTGGTGGATTGTGGGATGAAGAGGGTCTACTTCCAGCATCCGAGCAAGAGGACCTTCTATTTCCAAGGTATCCGTTCCACCTCTTCTCGATTCCTTATCTCTGCTATTCGAGCCCGTCGATTGCTTGATTCAGGTTGTCAGGGTTTTCTCGCGTCTGTGGTTGTGTCTGACCGGATGGAGCCGGATGTCGAGGACATTGCGGTGGTGTGCGAGTTTCCCGATGTTTTTCCTGAGGAGTTGCCTGGATTACCTCCCCAGCGGGAGATCGATTTCGTGATCGAGGTTGTACCCGGTACGGGATCTTTGGCGAAGGCTCCCTACCGTATGGCCCCCGCTGAGCTGAGGGAACTGAGAACGCAGTTGCAGGAACTGCTGGCCAAGGGGTATATTCGTCCGAGCTTTTCCCCTTGGGGTGCGCCCGTGTTGTTCGTGAAGAAGAAGGACGGTAGTCTGCGGCTATGCATTGACTATCGGCAGCTGAATGAAGTGACCATTAAGAACAAGTATCCGTTGCCGCGGATTGATGATTTGTTCGACCAGCTTCAGTCTGCGCGGGTGTTCTCGCGGATTGATTTGCGGTCCGGTTACTATCAGCTGAGAATTCGCGAGTCCGATGTGGAGAAGACTGCATTCAGTACGAGGTACGGGCATTATGAGTTTCTGGTGATGCCGTTTGGGCTCACCAATGCCCCGGCAGCCTTCATGGACTTGATGCAGAGGGTGTTCCATCCGTATTTGGACCAATTCGTGGTCATCTTCGTGGATGACATCCTTGTTTATTCGCAGTCTACTGAGGAGCACGCATACCATTTGGGTGTGGTGCTGCAGACGTTGCGAGATCACCAGTTGTATGCGAAGCTCAGCAAGTGCGAGTTTTGGCTCAGCGAGGTGCACTTTCTGGGGCACGTGATTTCTGGTGATGGCATTTCCGTGGATCCCGCCAAGGTCGAGGCAGTGATGCAGTGGCCGAGGCCGAGGTCGGTGACAGAGATCCGGAGTTTCTTGGGGCTTGCGGGGTATTATCGCCGGTTTATCCAGGATTTTTCCCGCATTGCGACCCCGATGACGAGGCTCACGCGGAAGGATGTGCCTTTCGTTTGGTCCGAGGAGTGTGAGCAGAGCTTCAGTGAACTGAAGAGGTTGCTCACCTCGGCTCCGGTGTTGGTTTTGCCTTCTGGATCGGGAGGTTTTGTGGTGTGTACAGATGCTTCCGGCGTTGGATTGGGTGCTGTTCTGATGCAGCATGGTAGAGTGGTGGCTTATGCATCTCGGCAGCTAAAGCCCCATGAGGAGAACTACCCTACCCATGACCTTGAGTTGGCGGCGGTGATCTTTGCGCTGAAGATTTGGAGGCATTATCTGTACGGTGAGAAGTTCGAGGTGTTCACTGACCATCAGAGTTTGAGGTATGTGTTCTCGCAGATAGATCTGAACCTCAGACAAAGGCGTTGGATGGAGTTCATGAAGGACTATGACTTCACCCTGTCTTATCAGCCGGGCAGGATGAATGTCGTCGCCGATGCCTTGAGTCGGAAGGTGGCGGTCAGTACCTTGATGCTGAGGAAGTGGAGGCTCTGGGAACAGGTGCCCGAAGTATCCTTCAGGCTCAAGATTCCCCAGGAGCGAGGGTTGGCAGTGCTTGCGAGTCTGACTGTCACTCCTGCTATCCGTCGTCAGGTGACAGAGGCTCAACATGCGGACCCTGAGTTGCCCCGGATTCTTGCGATGGCTGATGTGGAGCTCGGCGAGGACGGTGCTGCGAGGTTTCGTGGCAGGTTGTACGTCCCAGCGGATGAGCAGGTTCGTCGTGCGGTGTTACGCGAGGCTCATGGGAGCAGGTACACTGTACATCCGGGTGCGACGAAGATGTATCGGAACTTGCGGAGGCAGTTCTGGTGGCCTGGCATGAAGAGAGATGTTGCCAAATTTGTGGCCAGGTGCCTGATCTGTCAGCAGGTGAAGGCGGAGCATCAGCGACCAGGAGGTACTCTCCAGCCCTTGGATGTTCCTGCTTGGAAGTGGGACCATGTGACCACAGATTTTGTGGTGGGGTTGCCGAGGACCCCGAGTGGGCAGGACAGTATTTGGTTGCTGGTGGATCGGCTGACTAAGGTGACTCGATTGTTACCGGTCAAGGTCAGCTGGAGCGTGTCCAGGTTGGCTCGTCTGTATGTGGAGCGGATCGTGCCGTTGCATGGGGTTCCCATTTCGATCGTGTCGGATCGGGATCCGCGCTTCACTTCTGGATTCTGGAGGAGTTTCCAGCGAGCTCTTGGCACGGAGTTGGCATTTAGCTCGGCATATCATCCTCAGTCAGATGGTCAGTCTGAGAGGACCATTCAGACCTTGGAGGACATGCTGAGATCCTGCTGCCTGGAGTGGCAGGGGAGTTGGATTCATCACCTACCGTTGGTGGAGTTTGCCTATAACAACAGCTATCATTCGAGCATCGGCATGGCTCCTTATGAGGCATTGTATGGGCATCCTTGTCGGACTCCACTTGATTGGTTTGAGGTGGGTGAGCGTGTTTTGACGGGACCGGAGTTGGTGCAGCAATGTGTGGACGTTGTGCACCTGGTTCGTCAGAACATGTTGGCGGCCCAGAGTCGGCAGAAGAGCTATGCTGACCGTAGGAGGCAGCCCCTCGAGTTCGCCGTGGGCGATCATGTGTTCTTGAGAGTTTCTCCGATGAAGGGGGTGATGCGTTTTGGATGGCGTGGGAAGCTGAGTCCCCGCTATATTGGTCCTTTCGCGATTGTGGAACGCATCGGTGAGGTTGCTTACCGGTTGCAGTTACCTCCTGAGTTGGCGTCGGTGCATGACGTGTTCCACGTCTCGATGTTGCGGAAGTATATGCCCGATGACTCTCATGTGCTCGAGTTTTCTGTTTGGCCTGAGGTGACTCCAGATCTTTCTCTCCCAGAGTTTCCGATCCGCGTGGAGGATAGGCGAGAGCAGCGCCTGCGGAACAAGATCATTCCCTTGGTAAAGGTCGTGTGGCAACGACACTCTGGTGGTGAGGCTTCGTGGGAACGTGAGGACGAGATGCGTCAGCAGTTCCCGTATCTGTTTGAGTGAGTCTTCCTCTTCTTTCCCCTTTGGTTGTTCTCAATTTCGAGGATGAAATTCCTTAAGGGGGGAGGGCTGTAATATCCCGGACCTTTTGGATCCTTCTTCGTGGGTCCCGGATCTGGTTTTCGGAGCGTCCAGCTCCGTTGTGTCCGAAATTTCGTTTCGGACATCTTTCGTGTTCGGATCGGCGCGATCCGGAGTCGTTACGGAGGCCCGGAAGCGTTCCGCGGCTTTTCCGCGTGTGTTTTCCGATTCCCGGCGTGTGTTTCGGCTTTTCCTTCGGACGCTCGCTGCGGGTTAACTGGGCCGTTCACCCGGGCACGAGTGGTACCGTTGCGATCGGTGCGTTCCGAGGATTCCAGAAATGTATTTTTCTATTTTTCGGTATTTTTCCAAAAATTCGGATTTTCTATAAATCCTAATCCTTTTTCTTTTCTTTTTCCCTTTTCTCTTTCTCCTTCCTCTCCCTCTCTCTCGCGACCGTGAGCCTCCTCTCTCTCCCTCTCTCCCATTCGGACGCGGCGAACCCCTCTCCGGTTACGGACGGCGGCGGGGCGACGGCGCGGACGCGTGGGCGACGGTGAGGCGATCTCGTGGGCGTGCGGCGAGCGTGGGAAGCGTGGGGAGTTCGTGAAGCTTCGAGCATTCTTCGTGATTCGTGATCGATCCGGCGGAGCATTCGCTCCATCGAGGTAGGGTGACGTTCCTTAGCCTCATGCCGTTCTTTTCCGTGATTTATAGGCCGCGGGGAGGCCGAGAGGGGATCATTTGAGCGTTTTTGGGTTTTTCCATGATTTGGGGAGAGCTCGCCCGATCTATGGATTCAATGCATGGATTCGTGTTTTGAGGGCCTAGAATCATGCTAGGGGTCCCCAGGGGTCTTCCCCTTTGTTTTCCCCCTCTCCTATGGAGGTATGGGGGCGTGGTTGGAATTTTTGGGCGTTCTTACCGTTTTCGGCCGCGGACTGAGAACGCGCTATACTCCAGTAGCGCGTTCTTGGAGGTCGCGCCGCCCCGACCGAGCGCGTTCATCGGAGAAGATGAACAGGAGGCGGTTCCTGTCGCGCTATGGGGTCATAGCGCGATCGTCCTTGTCGCGCTAGGAGGACCTAGCGCGATGGTCCGTGTCGCGCTATGGGGCCATAGCGCGACAACCCTTGTTGCGCTAGGGGACCCTAGCGCGACATGCCCTGTCACGCTAGGTATCCCTAGCGCGATTTTGTTCGTTGTTGGGTGTTCCCCTTGGGCCGTGTGTGCGTCCCGGGCACCCCGTGGAGTTCCGTGACCGTGTCTTTGGTGTCCGGAGGTTCCGTTTGCCTTGGTCATGAGTTTGGCCGTGGGCGGTGCGTCCGTTTTTCTCCGACCGTGGCCCCGTTTGACGGAGCTGGTGCGTGGGGTGATTCCCACACGTTGTCGGTTTCGGACGTTGTTTTCCGTTGACTCGAGAGTCTACTCCTTCAGTGACCCTCCACTAGTCGTAGCCCACCAGTACGAGGTGCTGGTCTCACCTGGGAGTGGTGTACGGGCACCCACCTTTCGAGACGGTTTGTGGACCGGTTACCGTAGGCCCCTCGTCGTAGCCAGAGTCCGGCTGCGGGGGAAAACCGGTCAGAGGACCAGACCTAGGACGCGTGGTCTGTGTGTGCACACGTGGTTGGGGGCGGTTGGACCCACGTCGACGGGCGTGACCCCAGCTAGTTACTTGTTTGTGGTTACTTGTACGGTGTTTGCGCCTCGGGTAGGACCTACCACGTCAGGCGGTTCACCTGCGGTGCGGTGTAAGACGTCAGGGGACGCTACCGGCTGTGCTTCTAGTGGGTGGTACTCCTGTCGAGTACGGAGTGTTAGACTGTCAGTCGTGTGTTTCCGACCTTCGGGTTTTGACGGTTCGACCGTTGATTTCGGTCTTCTCGTACCGTGGCACGTGTGTCGGTTTGCGTGCCGTAGGGTCTAGTTCTGTAGAGTACAGGGCTTTCCTTTCCGAGGTACTTTCCTACCGCTAGAGTAGTGGTTTCTCGTTTTTCGAGGTAGGGTTCGAGTGATCCCTACTGAGTCTTGTTCTGAGACTCATTCCCTGCGTGTTTTCACCGTGTTTCAGGTGAGGCGCCACCTTCGGGGAGCGCGTCAGGAGCGCAGCGTGGTGCGGGTGCCCAGATGTAGTGCCAGAGGTCAGAGCCGGGGGATGCCCCGTGTAGCTGTACTTTTCTTTCTTGTCACTGTACTAGTCGTGGACTACTGTTGCTGTTGTTGTTATTTTATTGTGGACCATGTAAAATGTTAATTTATTTCCTGCTTAATATTATAACTGTTTAATTTCTACAATTATTTGTGATACTTGTGTAGTTTCCACACCATCCTTTTAACCCTTCCGAGTCTTCGGACTCGTGGGTGGCGGTACGAGTCTCGGGTTATCGGGCATTCCCGGTAATCGGATTCTCGGGTCGTTACAGATACTACCTCTCATTATCTCTGACAATCAAGGTGCTTTTGTGAAAGGAAGAAACATAGCTGATACCATCTCTTTAGCGTCGGAATTGATGGCAGATTTGGGGAGGAAAGTACGAGGTAACAATATCATTCTAAAGCTTGACATGGCTAAAGCCTATGATAGGCTAGAATGGGATTTCTTGCTAGCTGTCATGAAATCATTTGGATTTTCCAACATATTCTGTTCCTTGATATCCATGCTGCTAAGTAACTGCTGGTTCTCAGTTCTGTACAATGGATCACCCACAGGCTTTTTCAAATCAACAAGAGGGGTTAGACAGGGTGACCCCTTGGCCCCAGCACTATTTATAATTGTTGAAGAAGCTCTGAGCAGGGGCATTTCTTGGCTTTTTGATACAGGACAGGTGCAAGCCTACCAGGTGCCAAGAGGATGTCAACAGATAACCCACCTCCTATATGCTGATGACACCCTGATCTTTATAAATGGGATGGCTAAAAACATCAAAAAATTGATGGATTTCATTAGAAACTATGAAGACTCCTCGGGGCAGTTTGTCAACAATTCCAAGAGCAGTTTCATAATATCTCACAAGGCATCTGCAGTAGCCATCAAACGAATCTCAGACACGACAGGATTCCAACATAAAAGTGGGCTGCAGTCATACCTTGGAGTTCCTCTTTATGAAAGGGAGGAAAAGAATATCCCACTACAAGTACCTGCTTGATAAAATATGTGCCAGGCTTGAAAGCTGGAAATCCAAATATCTGTCCCAAGCAGGAAGGAGATGTTTAATAAACTCAGTCCTACAATCAATACCCATCTACACTGCAAGTGCCTCCTACCTTCCAGCAACCATCATTGGTCTGATAAATAAGTTGTGTGCAAATTTTTTCTGGAGTGGCACAGACGGTCCGAAGCACCATTGGGTCTCTTGGGATAGGATCACCAAACCGATAGAGGAAGGTGGTCTTGGTATAAAGAGCTTACAGCACATCCAATTGTCCATGGTAGTCAAGCAACTGTGGAGAATTATGAAGGGCAACTCTCTATGGTCCAAGTTTGCTTACTCCAAATATATCAAAGGTCATCTAAACTCTATTGACATGCCTTTCCCCGCAGGTGTTAGAAAGGACACATTCAGCACTGCCAAACAAATTGTGTTATCTAACACTAGATGGATCCCTATGGATGGCAACACCATAGATGTTTTGAAAGATAACTGGTGTGGCACTGAGTTGGCTCCAAATATCAACACCAAGAAGGTTACCTTAAGGGAAGTTGTGCTGAACCCAAACCACACAGCATGGAATTACATCCCACATCACACTGTCAAAACCATGGGATCATTACAGCTGAACCAGAAGACTGATATGTGTGTGTGGGCTGCCAATACAGACGGATATTTCTCTAGCAAATCCTGTTATGAAGCTCTTAGATCACAAGGGATAAAAAGACATCCTCTAAAAAAATTGTGGGGTCCTTACACAACCCCAAGAGCCTCTATGTTTTGTTGGCGGATCCTCCATCTTGCTATCCCTGTAGACTGTACAATAAAGCATAGAGGAATACAACTTCCATCTAAATGTGTCTGCTGCAACAACAACAATAATGAGGAAAGTATAAATCATTTTTTTATGAAAAGTCAACTTGCAGCACCTCTGTGGCAATACTTTAGGATTCTTTTTGACACCCGTTGCAGAACCCCTAACACTGTCACAGGTTTCTGCTGGGACATAATAAAACCAGCTGACAATAAATCTCCATTTGGGTATGCAACTATCCATTCAATGATACACATACTATGGGAGATATGGAAGGCCCGATGCAAGCTAAAGTTTGAAGACAAGGGAACCTCTTCCAAGGTGATGCAACAGAGAATTCTAAGGCAAATGGAATACTCTATAGTGAAGACCAAGTTCAGCAAGAACCCGACTGCTAAAGAAAGGGATGTACTGGAACACCTCAGGCTAGCATACAGCACTAAAGAAAAACCACCTAAGATCATCCGGTGGCTTTGTCCTTCCAATGGGCATGCTTTAAATGTGGATGGGGCAGCAAAAGGTAACTCGGGTCATGCTGGAGGAGGGGGTTGTATTAGAAATAGCAGAGGTGAAATAATCCATGGTTTCTACTGCTATGGAATGGGAAGCAACATGGTAGCTGAAGCAAGAGCTCTACTTGATGGGCTTAGAATTCTATTAAAGAGTGGGATCTCTAAAGCTACCATTTACTCTGATTCCAACACTCTTGTCATGATGATTCAGTCTAATGCCCACCCACCTTGGAGAATTCTGAAATGGTGGGAAGAAATCATCGAGATAATTAACAAAAACGGGTGGAATATTCAGCACATATACATAGAAGGGAACACAGTTGCAGATGCTTTGGCATCCTTAGCCTGTTTCACCCAATCCAACAAGGACTTCGGAAGTTGGAAAGAACTCCCAAGGAAAGCCCGTGGGTGTGCCACTGTTGATGCTGCAGGCCTACCTAGCTGGAGGAGATAAATCACTTCATGTCTTCTCTTTTCTCTGGATTCTTTCTTGTTTCAATTGTAGGGGTATGCCCCGAGGTTCTGTTGTACATATCCCTTTAGAAATCAATAAAATTAGGGCCAGGGATCATTGGTGGATCTAACACAAATTGTGCAGTCCCCAATGCCTTTCCCTTGGTCTCGATTATATAAAAAAAATTATATATCAACTTAAAAGATTTATTTCTCACATGCCCGAGTGTCAGCTCACCAACTAGACATGGCACACCGCCACTAGCTGGATATGGCACACCCTCATCAGCTGGACATGACACACCGCCACCACTGCAGTTGACTGGTATGTCTATTTAAATATTATCTAAAATGTTGTGTGATTATATGTTTTACTTATGACATTTAATTTTTATAGGCCCGAGTGCTCTTGTACTAGTTGTGCAGGGCACACCCCCACTACCTCCCGGTACAGGTATGCTTATTTAAATTTCTAACAAAATATTTTTTAATTATATATTTTACTTATGACATTTAATTCTTATAGGTCCTAGTCTCCTCCCACCAACTGTGCATGGCACAACCTCACCACCTCCCGGTACATGTATGTCTATTTAAATTTCTAATAATTCTTTTTTGATTATATGTTTTACTTATGACATTTAATTCTTACAGGTCCTAGTACCCTCCCACCTGTTGTGCAGGACACACCCCCACCACCTCCCGGTATAGGTATGTCTATTTAAATTTGTAGCAAAATATTTTTTGATTATATGTTTTACTTATGATATGTAATTATTACAGGTCCTAGTGCTCTCCCACTAACAGTGCAGGGCAAACCCCCCCACCTCCCAATACAGTTATATCTATTTAAATTTTTTAAAAAATAATTTTTGACTATATATTTTGCTTATGACATTTAATTCTTACAGGTCCTAGTGTCCCTGTCGGCTCCTCCGCCCAACCGATAGAGGATGCTGGCAGTCATCATGAGGGCGAGGGAGGCGGGGCCCATGATGGACGTCTGCCGTGCTAGATCTTTGGGTAAATTTATTGATTTATGAATTAAATTCTTTATTTATCCTTCAACTGTGTAATGCCAACCATTTTGACAATTTTAATTGCAGTGATAAATTAGAACCTGTAGAGACTATCAGTTATGCTACGAGACTCATTTGTTCACATGTTCCTCGGCCGGCAATATCATTTAAAGAATTTTTTATAAGCATATGAGATTTATTGTTTGTTCACGGTATGTAATTTAATCATTTAATTCACGTCCTTCCCAAACTCAAATGTGCTCATTATACTAACATGTATAACTTAATTTCTTTATAGCGGACTTATCAGTTCACGAGTGGACACGATGAGACCAGAGCTCGTTCTGCCTCGGAGGTTATTGTGCAGACAAATTATAGGAAGACATTACATGAGACCCAAAAAAGGGTTAAGAAAAAAGTTGATGAGAGTCAAGATCGATAATTTTGGAAGGAGCACCGTCCTCTTTGGACGATGAGAGAGTATTAAGATGTAATATGTGACAAATGAGTCAATCCAAGGTGGATAGAAAAATCCTAAAAAACGTCAACAAACAGGCCGTCACTTGCCTATCAAATCTATATCCCATGCACAAGGCTGGCGGGCCAAACGCTATATATATAAATATATATGATGGCAGAAGATGTATATATAATATATATATAATATATTTTATATTACATTCACACTGATGCTTCCACTATATACGATGGCAGAAGATCATTCAACCGATGGAATTAAAAGTCTACCAACCAATATATAGCTCGTCTAAAATTAAATAGCACCCAATATTGTTGCGAGAGAAGACTTGGAACTATACATTTGTATGTCAGTATGTGTGAGTCAATCGACGGACGGTATCCCGACGCATCCCGAGTCAATGAAAAACAAAAGTTTGATGGCTGATCATCCCCGACTTTACAACCGGATTTAGGCTCCACCGACCGAGCATCTTCCACCGACCAGAGGCCGTGGTGTACCAATTTCAGACCTTGCAATCCCGACTCTACAACCCGATTAGACCCCGTCGTCGATCAGGCACGTTTGTTTTGTATTGCACCGTTCCCAATAATCCACCGTTCCCAGTGCACCGTTCGTTGACTGAAAACTTGAAGCTCTCCCTACCACATGTGTACACGTCGTTGCCCAGATGATGCCCCCGTGTCCGCCCAGCTCCACGGAGGACGTCACTTTGGGAGGTCTCAGCTCCCAAGTCAAGTCAATCAGTGATGTGATAGCCAAAATTGTGTAGGGACGGCGCCGTTACGTGTGGAAGGGGGAAAAAGAAAGAAAAGAAAGCAAGAAGCGTTCACACGTGCCACATCCATTGCACACTTCAGCCGTTATTGGTACGTGCAGTTGTGAATTTTTAATTTGTGAAAGAATGCCACCCTGGAAAATCAATTCCCATACCCATTAATGTTTTCTCGAAGTTGGTTATTTGATATGTTTTATATGCTGCACTGCATTACTTGCTCCACCTCATGCCATGTAGCCCGATTCTTTTTTCAAAATACATATTCTTCTTGGTCGGTCTCACTCCAACATGTATGTTTGTGCCATCTGATCAATGGGTTGGAAAAAAAAATAGACACTCAAATAGGTTCAAATTGGTCGATTTATTATTTTTTTGGGCAAAGAGAGTGCTCGATCTTTTTTTAATAATTTTTTTCGGTCATCCCATAAAAAATCAGACGACGATGATATGGACATGTATGTTAGAATGGGACGACTTTCAAAATATTTTTTTAAAATTATTTTTTTTGAGTTACACGTGTAGTAACTCTAACTCCTATTGGATTGAGTCATCTAATTAAGTTAGAACTAAAATGTGAGTGAAAAGGAAACCCTTATTGTAGTATTAACTATGTTACCATCCTTATTTTTCTGTCCATAACGAGACTAACACGTAGCACTATCATATTATCATGTCACCAATTGATCAATGATCTAGTGGTTGAGCAAAAAAATTAACAAAATTGGACACTCAAAATATCCATTGTTAAGATGAAAAGCCTTATTTGATATGGTACGAGCTATGACATTGTCACTGTGTTTCCCCTTTTTCGTAATCCTATTAGATTGTTCTCTCCCTCGCAAACTTAAAAGGATTACGAAAATAAGTAAGACGGGTCAAAATAATCTACACCTTCTAATCGGACACACATATTGAAGAGTCCGGAAGTAACTTATTCTAGTCTTTTATCTTTTTGTGGAGGATTCATTTAAAATTGTTGCACATAATTGACCGGCGATGCAGATGTTGAGTGGCCTCAAATACTATAGCATTTTGGTCTATTATGAAATTATGTTTTTAATAAATTTTATCTAAACTTGAGCATATAATTAGATGTAAAGTCTGATTTGGTTTGTGACTTTACAACCAAACTCCACAGAGATCTTCCACCGTCATGTCATGGCTCATTTGATATCACCCATCCATGTTTAGCAATGAGTTTGTTTTATGCATACTCAAAGTCAGCAAATCCTGGGAAGGACGTTGTTGCTTTGTATTTTGATTGGGGTGATTGAACCAAAGAGAATGGCAATAAAGAGAACAAAGTTAGATGGCATACGTGCGGGGGATGGGGAAGGAAAAGAAAGGGAAAATTATTCTTATATCTCTTATATTTTTAAAAATTGTCGTCATATCTCTATATTTATCATATTTACTCTAATCCCCCTAAAATTTTGAAGAAAATGGCCATTGTGCCCTTCTATAGGGGTATAGAGGTAATTCTATTTTAAGAAGTTTTAAAGAAAGAGACACAATGATTGTTTTTTTAATAGTTTCTTATCCCTATATTCTTAACTTTATATATTTACCATAATAACTCAAAAATCCTTAAAAAACAGTCATTGTGTCCCTATTATGGAAGAATATAATAGATTTTTGTCGAGATTTGGGAGATATTACAATAAATATGATAAACAGAGATATAGAGATAAATTTGAAAGATTTAAGAGCATAGGAATAATTTTCACTATATATTATATAGTGTATAGTGTCGATAACATATCACCACTGCGTGCACATTCTATCTTTGAATATTATATATCACCTCACTATTTTTTGGCCAAAAGGAATTATATATTTTTCCCATGAGAGTCCATAGACCCACCTCACGTGATTTCTTTTATTGAGGTGGTAAACTCATATATATTTCGTTGTTCTGAAATTTCAAACCACAAAAATTTATGAAAGTAAGATCCACCTTTTGTGCGCCATATCGCATATTCATGTATAATACTGCATCTCTAAAGATGAAATATAATACATGATAATATGATATAGAATATAATCAAGTGATGTAAAGAAACGTTTACACGTACGTGCAATTTTGGAAGATAGGGCAATAGAGAAGACAAACAAAAACAACATTACAATAAATAGCGATAATACCGACGGAATTTCCAGACGGACACAAAGCCATCCGAATATCCATCAAGAATTACGATGGATTAAATTACGTCAGAAATTTCATCAAAATTTTTGATTGATAAAGTTTCGTCAGAATATCTATCAAAATTTTCGTTGGATATTCGAACGAGTATCTGTCAAAAAATTGGCAAAAATTAGTGCTATGAAATTAGAAATGGATATTACCTTTTCCATCAGAAATCCGTCGGAAGATTTCCTCCTTCCCCGCGACGTCCGAACTCTCTCCCTCCCACTCTCTCAGTCTCTCGCTCTCATACTCCCTCTGTCCCATGACTCTCTACCTCTCACTCTCTCTTTCCACTGTCTCCCTGCCGACGATAATCCGTCGGAGTCGTCCTCGCTGCCATCGACCGGAGCCGCGCACGTGTCACCTCACCCCCAGTGGCCACCATCACTTCTCGATAGCTCACCACCGCCGGTCGTCGTAGCCCTCGTCGCCAAAGTATCTCGATCGCCATCAGTAAGTCCCCGCTCTACTCCCTCCTCTTTGACGTCTACTTCAGACACAGGTATATCTATTCAAATATTTAGCTATAGGTGTGTATTAATTATATATCAGCGTAAAGATTTATTTCTTATATGTCCGAGTGTCAGCTCTCCAGTTGGACATGGCACACCGCCACTAGCTGGATATGGCACACCCCCACAAATTGGACATGGCACACTGCCACCACCGTAGTTGATTGGTATGTCTATTTAAATATTGCCAAAAATGTTGTGTGATTATATGTTTTGCTTATGACATTTAATTCTTACAGGCCTGAATGCCCTTGTACCAACTGTGTAAGGCACACCCCCACCACCTCCCAGTACAAGTATGTCTATTTAAATTTTTAGTAAAATATTTTTGATTATATATGTTTCTTATGACATTTAATTCATACAGGTCCTAGTGCCCTCCCACCAACTGTGCATGACACACCCCCACCACCTCCTGATATAGGTATGATGAGGAGGGTAAATTCGGTTTAACCCAAGAATGGTCCAGTAACGACAGGCCCACGACAGATAGCTCTCAAGGGAGCGTGCCTAAGCAACGGGTGTGCAAGTGTGGCCCACCAAGGGGAGGCCCAACCCAACAAAGCATCGGATTCTACAAAGTGTAAGGGTTATGGCCCAAGCGCAATTATTGTCGGAGGACTCTCCGGCGATCGGCCGTTGCCCCCGTGACGACAACCTTGACTCCATAACGGGCGAGCACGCCCCACGAGCTCCGTAAGACTTACCCCGGGACCAGCCAACGCCGGGGTAATCGCCCCCCCAACGGAAAAATTCTGCCACTATAGCGGAGAAGGTTACTCTACTACGAACGCCCTTCCCCATCGAGGGATGGGGCTCCTCGCTCCAAGACAACCCCTATAAAAGGAAGAACGACAGAGAAGACACACACGGTAGATTATTCTACTAAAACCCCATATTGCTACACAAGAGAGTACAGCTACTAATCCCACGGGATAACAAGGAGGGAGCAACTGCGACTGACACTGAAGGTGAAACTCTCCTTCGGCGACCTTACCACCCAGCGAACACTCTCCGAGTGAACGTTGGGAGCGGCGAGCACTCGTTGCGAGGATCTACACGACCTTTCAGCCCTCGACTACGATTTCCTTCTCTCTCAATTGGCTCTTCTCTGTTCTTCACTTTGCTGACTTAAGCATCAGAGGATTGTCCCCTGGGGTAACACCCGGGACTCCTTCTGACGCCTTTCCGGCTTCTGGTGTGCAGGCTTCGTCGGGCGCGAGATGATTTCCCCAACAAATAAATAGAGAAGATGGTACATGGTCTAGGAACCATTTTCCTACCTCTACATATGCCTATTTAAATTTCTAACAAAATATTTTTTGATTATATATTTTGCTTATGACATTTAATTCTTACAACTCCTAGTGCCCTCCCACCTGCTGTGCAGGGCACACCCCCACCACCTCCCGGTATAGGTATGTCTATTTAAATTTCTAGCAAAATATTATTTAATTATATGTTTTGCTTATGACATGTAATTCTTATAGGTCCTAGTGCCCTCCCACCAGCAGTACATGGCAAACCCCCACCACCTCCCAATACATATATCTATTTAATTTTTTTAAGTAGTTTTATATTATATATTTTGCTTATGACATTTAATTCTTACAGGTCCTAGTGTCCCTGTCGGCTCCTCCACCCAGGCGACAGATGATGCCGACAGTCGTCACAAGGATGAGGGAGGCGGGACCCATGATGGACGTTTGTCGTGCTAGATCTCTGGGTAAATTTATTGATTTATGAATTATATTCTTTATTTATCCTTCAACTGTGTAATGCCAACCATTTTGACAATTGTAATTGCAGTGATAAATTAGAACATGTCGAGGCTATTAGTTATGCTATGAGACTCATTTGTTCACATGTTCCTAGGTTGGCAATGTCCTTCAAAGAATTTTCGATCAGTGTCCGGGATTTATTGTTCGACATGTTCACAATATATAATTTAATTATTTAATTCATGTCTTTCTCAAACTCAAATGTGTTTAATTAGTATATTAACCCATATAACTTAATTTATTTATAACGGACTTATCAGTTCACGAGTGGACACGACGAGGCGAGAGCTCGTTCTGCCTGGGAGGCTATTATGCAGACAAATTGTAGGAAGACATTGCATGAGGCTCAAAAAAGGGCTCAGAAAAAAGCTGGTGGGAGCCAAGACCGATAGCTTTGGAAGGAGCACCGCCTTCTTTGGATGATGAGGGAGTATTGGGACGCTATATGTGACAAATTAGTCAATCCAAGGTGGATAGAAAAGTCCCAAAAAGTGTCAACAAACAGGGCGTCATAACCAGACGCCAATGTGCATACGAGTGGGTCTATCTGTTTCGTGACTTAAAAATAAAAATTGATAAGTGAAGGGGCGTGATCTCGCGCTGGTCCTGAGCTTGGAGGATGATCACCGGATAGTGAACTGCAAAGAAAGGGAAACGAATTAGGAGGCCCAGGGATAGTTCCCTAGGAAAACCCTCCGATACTTAAGTCAGTAGAGCAATGGTGGAAGGTATTGAGGGAGGTTGAAAGAGATGCGCGAGATTCCCCAACACCAAGATGGTGAAGTGGTTCCTGCTCAGGGAGTGTTAGGCATCTATCTGCCTTACCTGCTGCCAGAGGGAGTCCTTGGTTTATATAGCGAGCTCCCCCGAAGAGTCCCATAAGCTGAGGAGTTTAAGGCGGGAATTACGTCCTCATTATGGGACCGTTACGTCCTCATCGTGGGCTCTTCATGACCTTGGGAGATCGTGGCGCCCTTATCCCGCTGAACTCCTGCTCATAAAGGACTGTCAACGGCTACATGGATAAGCATTTGTCAGTTGATCCAAGCATGAGAAGTGTCAGCCCTGTCCGGGTGATGGGCATAGCTCGGATGCGGTCAGATCGGAGTGGGCGCGGAGCGCCTGCCCTTATCTCGGTGGGGAGATGGCTCGGGCGTGGGTCTTCCTCCGTTCTGACGTTCGGGCCTTCCGAGCCTAAGGGCCGCCGAGGAAGGATGGGATCCCGAGTGTTCTTTATTGGGCTTTTATGGCCGAAGTAGGCCCGAGAGGGCTGTCACTTGGATGAGCTGAGCCTCGTTCGGTCCTGATGGGCCTAGTTTGGCTGCTCTTAATCGGGCTACAGAAATCCCCCTCTCCACTTGTCCCCCTCCTACTCCCGAGCTTTAGTAAGCTCGGTTGAGTAGCTGCTTGGGGTTTCGGACTAGCATGGCTCAGGTGGGTGGAAATCTGGCGGTGTTTAGGAAGCCACGTGTCGCGGTCACCTGTGCCCGTGTTAATGATGATCCTGACGGATTTGAACCGAAGGGGCCCCCTTTTCTCGGAGGTCGGAACGACGCGCCGCCTCCCGCATGGGTTTATAGGCGTTGGGCGCTTGTTGTCATTCTAGACTCCCTCCGTTTCTTAGGGTTTTGGCTCTCCTTCATTCTCATTTTTGGGGCTCTTCGATGCGCCGTGAGGACACGACGGAGGAGCAGAGGCTTGCGGCAGCATTCAAGGAGTTGGCGACGATAACCGCGGAGGCCGTCCAGCAGCTTCCTCCTCCCTCGGAATCTTCAGGGTCTCGGGACCGTCTTCCCTCAGAGTCTTCTTCTGACTCCATGGCGGGCCAGCGCCCAGATGTTGGGGAGTGGGAGGATGAGCCGGTGGCGAGGGCGCCGGTCCCCAACTGCAGCGAACTGGGGGAGGCGGATGTGAGGAGGCTGGAGCACCAGTATCGCCTGCCTCACAAGTATAGTTTTGCCGCTGCTACTTGTTGACACCTGAAATATAACCGAGAATAAAGATGAGACCGAAGAGAAGATTGAATCAGAAATGAAGATCCCAGAGATTCCTGTAAAGTCGGAACTACAGAACAGTCGTCACTAAAGCTACCACCCGGCTGAAGCCCTCCCCGGCCAAGCTGATGTCCTGTGATGTCATCGCCCAGATGGCAGTACTGATGAAGAATTATAGTCCATTGACTGATGAAAATCTCTAGAAATATTCTGATAAAGACTATGTCAACTCACCAACTAATGGGCCTTCACCTGTTCTGACAGATTCAAAGGACTGACAAATGAAAAGGCAGATTAGGAAGCTTTGACAGCTCAAGCCTACTGATGAGGAAGATTAAAACATTAAAAGTCCTAAATGGGCTCACTAGTGTGGCGTCGAGAGCTCCTCACCAAAGCCCAAAAAGCCCATGGAGGCGGCGCCGGGAAGCTAGACTCTTGGCGCCGGGAAGCCTCCGCAACCGACTGAGGCGCGCCGGGAAGGTGTGAAAGGCGCGCCAGGGTTGATCATGCCGAGAAGGGGGGGGGCACTGCGCTTATAAAACCCCCAGTTTCGTCCAAGAAAAAAGGAGAACAGATAGATAGACAGATATTGAAGAGAGGAGTATCCACACTCGCCAAAAAGAGAGAAGAGAAGAGAAGCTGTTGCGAGGTCTGAAAGAAGGAGAAGGTGGGGTGCTCGAGGAGGGAGAGGAGTCAATGCTCCGCCCTCCGCCCTCCCCCATCCTTTGTTTTTTTATCCTTTTGCATTTTCATTTCTCCAATGTGCATCCTTTGTATTGCTTCTGTTTCTTTACTTCTTTTGAAGAATGCTATTGCCCCCCCATTTCGTATGGATGGGCATAGTCAGACGATGTGATCGACAGTATATATATAGACGAGCAGGGTCTTCCCCTTGTTTTCGATACTGAATGCATCTAGTTGTTACTTTCTGAAACATATTTTCTCTTATGTATGTTCATCCGGAAGTGGGGGTCTGGCGTGAGCTTTGGCCATGATCCTCTGCTCCCTTTTTGCTTCTGCTCTGGGTGAGGGGCAGCAGGTTCCCCCCATTCTAACCTATGGATGTTTGGGGTCCATGGCTCCCGAGGAATCCCAGTGCGGTAGGTTTTAACGACCTCCCTCCCTTGATTGTTCCCTCGATGTCATTAAGGCCGTCCCAGGAATCAGAGACAGTCATCTCTTGATTTTCCTGGGCGGCCGGCAACAAATAAACATATACATCCGCAGGGTATTTTGAGTGTGTTTTAGATGAACGATGGTCTCGATTCCTCTACAGACCTTGTCTCTAGATGATTCCCTAGTATCCCTCTAGTAAATTCTTTGGTCCAATTCACTCTTGCATCCCAATTCCTATCTCGATCGCATAAATCTCCAGAACAGAGCTCCGTAAAACCCTGAAACCCTATACGTTATCGGCACTGAACCCTCCCGGCGCACCAAACAGTCCCCGGCGTGGCACTTCGCGCGCCGAGAGCTGGGCGCGCCGATAACCCCATCCTTCCTTTCTAACCGGCAAGGAGCCTCCCTTCAGGTGACCTTCCCGGCGTGATGACTTCCGCGCCGAGAACCCCCGCACCGGGAACCTTCTTTCAGGCTATAACTGTGCCGAGAAACTCCTGCGCCGGGAACCCCTCCCTTCATGCTATAACTGTGCCGAGAACCCCTTATCAACACTCCATTTCATTTCTGATTACTCCATGTATCTGTCTGAGGGATATCCAGAGACCATCGTGTATACCCTGAAGAGATACAGCAACGGGGAAGGACCTCCCCTACATTACTCAGTCCAGATCCGGATTCCTCTGTAACCCTATGAACCCAAAGAGCTCTGCCACTGCATGTGCTCTGATGGTTCCCAAGGGAATATCAACTAGTGCTATGAATGCAGACAGTGTTCTCGGGCCTAGTGCTCTCCTCTTTCGGCCTTCATCCCGGCATCCCGTGGTTGATGGTCTATCTCTCCTTGGCATGCTCCAAGACAAGGGGATATGCTGCCAAAATTCACCCACATCACACCGAGTGACCGTGATATTCTCTTCTAACCCCGCTGAACCTAAGGAGTTCTGCCACTGCATGTCCTCCGATGGTCCCTCGAAGGGGGATATTAGTAAAACATTGCATCGACATACGGTGTATCATGGTATGTCGGTCCCTCTCCGGATTCCGGGTCGAATATACCCGATCTTTCACGGATCCCGTCCTGCCGCTGCATGGACAGTTTCCTATTCCCATTTGGCATAGTCCAAGACAATGGGGATATGCTACTGGATTTGCCCCGCACCTGACGTACTCTTGCTTTATCCAGTCTATTTAATGTTCTGCGAATAAACTAGCACGCTCTTATTTGGGCTTTTGCCGCTATCCTCCTCCTGTCTTTGGCGTTTAATCAAGGGTTGTCTTCCTTAGGGAGGACGTAATTAACGCCATGACCTTTATGGCATGGCGGACTTTTGGTCCCGACTCGGACTTCACAATCGACTGACCAAGTCAGATCGAGAGCACAATGAAATTGTCACTCCGGTGACTGGCACGCCTAATAAATCAACCAATAAACCAAATAAATAAATCAAAAAAAAAACAAGATCTTCAAAACAAATCCGTCCCCCACAAGCTGGCACGCCCGGTGGGACCAAGTCTCCCTTCATCTCTATGCCAAAGCATGAGGCCCGGCGGCCTCTCTCAAAATTCAAACTGTGTGTTAATCTTACTCGCAGGAACTACAAATGGAAACTGGATTGATTGCTGTTCGCTTCGGCCAGTAGGTGGTCGATGGCCACATCCATGGAGGGTACCTGGCGGTACCAATGGAGTTCGGATCCATGCCTCTGGCAATGGGTCTGCCCAACTGCTTGCGCCTAGTATTTGTCGACCTGCTACAGGTCGACAACGAAGCTGGCAGCGCCACCACGGTCGAGACCACGGTGGCATCAAAAGCTGAGGAGGAAAAGACGGCGGTTGCCCCTACTGTCATTTCTTGCTTCGTTTATCACATGAGGACTGCTGTCTCCACCACTGCTGGTAGGAGAAGAAGAAACAACCGGAGGAGCCGGTTTGCTGCAACCGGGGGTCGCCTTTCGGCCTCGGGAAAGACAATGATGGTGGGGAGCATGAGAGTGAACCTCAATGGCCGCCCTATGGATGCACGACCTGACAGGGTCGTTCCATCAGTCCGTACCGACAACAGATTCCAAGTGTTGGCCACCAGGAGGGCCGACTGGGAGAACAAGGGCAAACAGCCGCTGGCACCTAGGCAGACCAAGTTCAAACAAGTTTGGAGGCCCAAGAAGATTCAGAGCTGGGCACCAGCTCAAGAAGAGGAAGTTGCTATCGCCCGCCCCAGGGCTGGGGGCAGAAGATATGAAAGGGAACAAGAATATGTTGCTGCTATCCGCCCCAGGGCCGGGGGCAGGAGATGGGAGAAGAAAGAGAAAGACATTGATGTCACTCACCCCGAGAGGAGGGGCGAGGATTTTCAAAAGGAAGGTAAAAGAGAAATGGGGGGAGTTGCTCCCGATGTTGTTCCACAAAGACCCAGGGTCTGCGCCAGGCAGGCCGATGTGTTCAAATACCCCAAGTCAGAGTACTTGGCTACTCGAGTCTCGAGGCAGGTCTATCAGCCCAAGACTCAGGAGAGACTACTGCCCTGTCCGGAGCTACAAGGGCGTAGTCAAGAAGAGATGAACCAGGTGGTTCAAGATTACTTTCATTGCCTAGGGAACTCCTCCCTAGGGCAACGAAGACTATCTCGTGCCCTGGGCACCATGGGGGAAGAGGAAGAAGTCCCAGAAGGAGTGATGCTGGAGGTTTCGTCCTCTGACTCCAATGACTATGAAGATGGCCGCAGGGCCAGATATGAGAAAGATATCTACCAGGAAGAGGGAAAAGAAAAGAGAATGTCTGTGTTTGACCGTCTGACATATATTAGACAGGTCAAGAGAAGAGTTTGCAGGCAGAGAGGGAAGATACAGATTCTTGCTTGCAATATGGCCGGCGTCGCCGAAAGATATGGTATGCTACCAAATCAACCAGAAGAATTGATCAGCCTGGCCCACAGACCGGGTGCAGTCACAAGAAGAAGCAAGGCAGCAAAAGATAAGATAGTAGCTGCTAATCAAGACGACCTCTCGGCCGTCAATGAAGCCCGAAGAGTCACCATGATGACAGTAAATGTGGTGACCGCTGAAGAAGAAGACGATCCTCTCTCAGACCCCGCTGAAGAGATTTCGGGAGAAATGCAGATTCCAACAACCATGGATCCCATGATCCAGATGATGTTTAGAAAATATCAGCAAGAAATTGTCTCTCTTAGGAGACAATTGAATGAGAGGAATGAACGGACACCTGTCTCTAAGCAGGCCGAGCCAGCAGGGCAGACGTCCAGTTCAGCAGAGGCGGCCGTTCCAGCTGTTCCTCATCAGAATAATATGGGCAAGGCACCAGGTCAACCACTCTTACAGCAGGCGGCAGCCCAACCCTCTACATCTCAGACGCAGCCCGCCATGCCGGCACCTCAGCCAACCTTACATACAACGGTCATGACGACCCCTCTCAGTCATCAGCAGGCACACTTCTTCCCGGAACCAGTGGATCCAGCTGTGGTAAATAAACTGATGATAGAAAAAATGATCGAGATGAAGCTGTCTGAGAAAGTCGGGGATGACTCCGGTACTTATGATGTCTACAAGGTGCCGTACCCTGCACATTATGCTGCCAAGAGACTACCACCAGGCGTCAGCAAGCTGCCTAAGTGTGAAAAGTTCAATGGCCAAGGCTCCCCCAGGGAGCATATAGCCTATTACACTACAATCATGGGCGACCTGGCGACCGATGAAGCATACTTGCTAAAATTCTTTGGCTCGTCCCTTACAGGTTTAGCCTTTGAATGGTACTCCAGCTTGCCAGCTGGGTCGGTGGCTGACTGGCCCGATATGCAGCGAAATTTCCGAGACAGATTTCATGTAACAGAAAGAGAAATCATAATAGCCGAACTGTATGCATTCAGGCAAAAACAGGATGAGACCGCCCTAGATTACATAAAAAGATGGAGGAATTTGGCCATGAGATGCAGGCGACCCCCCCATCAAGAAGACGCAGTACAAATATGCAAGCAAAATCTCAGAAGAGAAGTGCTGGAAAAGATGATCGGGGCGGATGTCAGGACATTCGACCGGTTAAATAACATAGTTGCAGAAGTCGAGACGTTCCTATCCAAGCGTCCGGCCACTAATGCCCCTGCTATGCAAAAAGGGAAGCCGTTGATCGACGGCCATCACGTTCAGAAGCCAATGCTGTTGATTTCGGAGCCTTTGAACAACAGAAAGAGAAAGACAAGGCGACTGATGCTCCTCCGCCGACAGGCCCAGCAGAAATGAAAGAAAAGGTTTCCCTAAGGAACAAGATGAGAAAAGCATACTCCTTCCCCAAGGATAAGACGGGTGCACTATTTAACTGGGCTTATAAGTTCAACAAAATAACGTTGCCCGAGCCAAAGAGACCCGCTGATGCAGCAAAGAAGGATGACCCGATGTTCTGTCCCTATCACCGGGGACTGGGGCATACTATAGAAAACTGCTATGTCTTCAAAGATGTTATGGAAAGCATGTTCAAGAGGGGTGAGATGCAATTAGGGGATTACCAGGTGGACCCTCCACGCCCTCATGAGCCTCCAGCGCTGAGAATGGCTGCAAACATGATCTCTCTATATCAGCAGTTACCCGAAGAGGCTGTTGAAGAATGCACTAAGCACACATACGAGACCTGCTTCCTTACCCCAATTAAGGAGCAGATAGAGTGGCAAACAGTGCCAGCTAAAACCAGGAAAAAGCCCTCAGCACGGACAGCACCAGGGGCCTCCATCCGGGGTGTTACTCCGAAGCAGACTTTGCCAGCAGTAGAGCAGGTATGGCTAATCGCGGAGTCACCGCCAGTTATCCGCATCCCTACTCACAACCGGAGAAAGCAACCTCCGCCACCTGCCCATGAGAAAATAAGCCCCGAGGTGAGGCGCCTGCAGCTATATATTGATCAGCTGGATGAGTATGAACAGTCTGAGCCTAAGCCGATGCTAGTAAAGGACCATGTCCTCTGGGAGCAGCTAGAAGGGCTGCCGTCAAAGAAACAGCAGGAAAAGAACAAGAGAAAGCTGAAGCCGAACTCTTCTGGGGGCACCAGCCAGCCAAGAAAAGATCCCAAAGAAAGAAGAAGTCAAAGAACAAGGAGAAGGTGACGACAGTGCACTGCAATACCCTCTCAGTGTTGTTCACTTTGCCTGGGGAAAATGATGATGCAGAGGCGTCAGCCACGCCACTGGAAGCCAACCATGCTGAAGCGTCAACCTCAGCACATGCTACCCGTTCTGGGAGAAGATGGGGGCTTCCCCCACCAGCCAATCACAATATTATTTTCAGAGGAGAACAGCCTTATCAGTTACAAGAGCCAGAAGTGCGAGGTGTCCAGATTCTCCCTCATGCTAGTTTATACCAAGAAGAGAAGAAAAGGGATGGGGCCCCGTCATTCCTTGAATTCCTATCCAGTTTGGAGGGCGAAAAGCCGATACAAGCTGCACCAATCAGAAGTAACAAGCGCCAACAGCCAACGGCTCTGAAACCTAAGCAAGGTGAAGGAGAAGAAAAGGATCCCCCGACAGCACCAAGGGCCATCCTTTCAGAAGAAACCCCGCAAGAAACCAGCCAAGAAACCGAGGCAAGAAGTGGGCAGGTAATGCCACAGGCGCCTCGTGAACCTCCAAAGCCCCACTGGGCAGAGGAGATGCGGCTCTCCAATGTCCGAGTAGGCAGCCAAATTATGAAAATGCTGAAGAAGCTCCCCACCATATTCTCTATATGGGAAATTATTTCCTTGAGCGAGGATGCCCGCCAAGCAATTATTGACGCTTTACAGTCGCCAGCACAGTATGAAGCACTGCTAACAGAGGTAAGCTCTGGGTCAGCGGTCACTTTCACTGAAGATGACATGTTGATTCCAAGCCCCAGCCACAACAGGCCGCTGTACATGAGAGGACATCTCAACTGCCAGCCACTAAGCCGGATATTGATAGATCCAGGGGCTGCTGTAAACATTATGCCATACCGCATCTATCAGAAATACTACTTTGATATGCACCTCACTAAGGTCAGGGACATGAAGATTGCTGGCTTTAATCAGAAGTGTGAGACACCTCTAGGGGTAGCAGATTTCAACCTCACATTGGGAGACCTCACTACTGTGGTGCGATTCTATGTAATCGAGTCTAACACCACATATAAGGCCTTGTTGGGACGACCGTGGCTGCATGAATATCAAATAGTGCTGTCCACGCTACATCAGTGCATTAAGTATTGCCATGATGGTAAAGAAGAAAGGGTGTTTGCATATCTACACCCCTTTGAAGTATTCGAGTGTCACATGCTCGACGTATCCTATTATACGGACATTCCGCAAAAAGATAAGGGGAAAGAAACTGTGACTGGCCAGAAGAAATCGGCAGTAAATATAGAGTATTGGTCTCCGCCACCACTGTGGGGCTATATCAAAGAGCATGAGGTATCCCACATCTCTCATGTCGGGGATTTCGCACAGATTAAACCTCCAAGCATTCATCCCGATGATACTGATGAAGAAATGAATGAAAAATATACACAAATCAAGATGCCAGAAGGATTAGTCAAACCTGTCACCAGTTTGGAATGCCAGACGGTGTTGCCACTCAAGATTATGGAGGTCCCTCGCTTCTGCGAGCCTCCTATCATATTTTACACCGGGGAGCCTGTCGAGGAAGATGATCAGGACTGCATGATCCCGGAAGAATCAACAAGCCGAATGGTGCCAATTGCAGGCTTGGACTGATAGGTCCAGAGGGGGGTGAATGGACCTTTACCCGTAAGAACAAAGAGGATTAAAAATAAGTTCTCAATTAGGAGTTTCCAAAAAAAAATCTTAACGGTCAAACACTAACCGCGCAGAACGATCAGCTAGGAAGATAGAGATGGATCGGCCTAGACAAGCATCTACCGAATAGATCCAAGGCCAGAATAGAAACCAAACACACTGCGCCAGGGATTTTTAAGGTGGTTCGGTCAGACCTCCAGTCTGCCTACGTCCACCCCTCACTTCAAACCGAAGTGAGGCTTCCACTAGCACCGGCTAGCCAAGCAGACTCAGTCTGCGACAACTGCTGATTCACAGCTTCACCAGGGGAACACCCTCCCCTCTTCCTCCACACCCGGAGGGAACCCTAAGGACGCCAAGTCCCTAGAAACTAGGAAACAAGTTCCTCTTCCTCCAACCGGAGGGAACACTAGTGATCTGCAGTCACTAGACCCAGAGACCAAGGTCTCTCTTCCTCTGAAGCCCAGAGGGAACCCACAAGCAGCACACGGCCACTTGCAACTGGAGACAGCGTCTCCCTTCTCCTGAACCAACAGAACAGGAGGACCACCGATCTCAACCTGAGACTCGGAGACAAAACTAGAACAGTAAAGAAAGATCAAAAACAAGAAACTAAAAAAGATACAGCAGACTGAATGCTGGAACGATGAAACACGGAATATAGCTCACAATAGAGCAAACTGGTTCGGATTTGATCCTGAAACCAGAAACCTTCTTCTTCTTCTTCTTTCTGAACTCTCAGCTTCGAGCTCTCTCTCTCTCACTCTCTCTGCTATTCTCTCTTCTTCCTCTTCTTCAGTTTCTGCCCTCTATTTTCTTCTCTTCTTTTGCTGGATCGAACTCTCTGCACTTCTGCTTTTTCTTTTTCCCTTTCGATCAACCTTCATCTGTGGACGAAGGCTTCAATATATAGCAGCAGCAGGTGGATAAGGTGCAGAATGCGTGTGCCTCCCACACTTGATCCAGAACCTTCTTGCCACGTGCCTTTATAGCATTGGTTCCTTTAGCATTGGATCACGTGCAGCCCAGTCACTGGGGAATATTCTTCCTCGGACCACCTTCTTCTTTTTGTTTTTCTTCTTCTCCTGCAAAGAAATTAAAACCATTAAAACTCAGGGCCACAAAAACTAAAACTGCATGAGGTATGTGATAGCAATACGAGATGCACTATACTGAGAACGACACGAGATACACAAGATTACTACAGTACGAAATAAAGAGAGAATGACACGAGGTCAGATGAAAACAGCACGAGGTAAAAGAGAACGACACGAGATACACAATAATAAAGCTAACACTACAAAGGGAACGACACGAAGTCAGATGAGAACAGCACGAGGTGGAGAACGAAATAACACGGAGTAAAACGGTAGTAAGACACGCGATCAGAGGAAACCTGGACGAAGATAGAAAGAAGCAACACGAAGACATAAAAATAACATTAAGACACAAACACATAAGATAACACGAAGACACAAACACAGAAGATAACACGAAGACATAAACACAAAAGATAATACGAAGACATAAACACAAAAGATAACATGAAGACATAAACACAAAAGATAATACGAAGACATAAAACACGACTCGAATACAAGATTGCTCGAACTAACGAACGACTCGAAGACGAGGACGACACGAAAATAACACGGACTGAAACCAACTCGAAGACGAAAACAGAAACCGACACGAAGTGTGGTCACAAAGCAAGAAAGACACTTGCAACGTACAGCCTTCATATGATGTGAGGCGATGTGTAGACTTTGCGTTCAACAGAATGTATAGACTAGGAACGGTCTTGAAGGCAACAATATACATACTTTGAAATAAAGAGTGTACAGATTGAGAGTTCAAGGCCACGATGTATAGACTTTGCCCAAGGAAACGAATGTGTAGACTTTGGCTTGGAACAGAGGTAAAGATGAGGCTGTATAGACTTGGAACGAACATAAGACTCGAAGACATAGGGGTGACACAGATGGAGCGACACGAGGTGGCACAGAAAGCAGCACGAGGTGCTGCAGTGTTCAGCACATGATGGAACAAATAACGACACGAAGACAACCTCTGAACATAACTGAAGAGACTCTTTTTGATCTCCCCTAAGGCTCATAGTGTTGTCATCCTCAAAACATGTAAAGACTCAACAATCTCCCCCTTTTTGATGGAAGGCAACACTATGAGTCTTGAGTCTTTGCAGGAATAATTTTCAACCTATTCAAAGCTAAACATCATCAGCACCATCATTAATCATCATTAAAGAATATTAAAGAATCATTAACAACAAAAAAATCATTCATTCTCAATCGTAGTAGTAGCAAAGACTTGAGTTCTCCCCCTTTGTCAACATCAAAAAGAAAGAAACAAAAGGAGGCAGAAATGCAAATGATATGAAGTGTAATTAACAAGTCCAAGAGTGTGAGAGAGCCTCAAAATGGACAAAAGATACAGAACACTATTTTTTAAGGAGAAAAGAATCTGGCATGTCTGCTGGAAGGGCCACGCTGCCTGTCTTGTGGTGGTCTACCCCTAGGAGCAACAGAGGAGAATTCTTGAGTTGGACCTCTGCTGGAGGATGCCTGACCAGGGGCTGATCCCAAGGCAGAGTGAAGATCCTTCAAGTCATTGGACAATTTAGCTAGCCAATACACAACGGAGCTTCTGACATGTGCCACTTCTGAAATGATGTCTTCTTGGCGAATATTAACAGATTCATATCTGTCAGTCAGAGTTCTCACTTCTGCTAAGAAAGCGATCAATTTGTCATAGATCTTCTGGACATCTGGACCTAGGGCACTAAATGACCCCTTCAAAACTTCTAAGGATGTCCTGATCTCAAAACAATGATCTATAATGCTGGCCGATGACTTAAAAGAAGAAATATGAGCATCTTGTAATTCACGAAGTGCTGTTGCTATCTTTGAACATACCATCTGCAAGCTTTCCATCGAGGACCTGGTGGCATCATCTGAAGCTTTCTTGTTTAGCAGGAACTTTTTCCATTCAATCAGGAGAGAAATTTCAAGCTTCAGTAGCCTGGAATGAACTTGATTAATATTTAGAGTGACATACTTGAGCAGATCATCCATTTTCTTATCCTGTCTCTGCATCTGCTGAGTCAAATTTATAAGGAGTTCTTCAATGTTGGGCGCCCGAGCAGATAGAAGTCGAGGTTGACCTAGGGGTGTACCATAAGATTCACAGCCAGGTGCTGTTCTCTCATCTGCTTCTTCTTGTACTGGCGTTTGGCTGTCTCCTGCTGGAACCCTATCTTCATCTTCAGCTTGGATTTCTTTTTCAGGAAATACATTTTCAGGTGCTTCTTCTTCACTTGATGATTCTGCTTCTTGTTCTATGTCAGTAACTTTCTCCTGACACTCATCCACTCTTTCTTCCATGAGATCATCATCTGCAGAGTTTTCAACAGGTGCCTGTTCTATAATTTCAGCTGTAACCACGTTGTCAGCCTCTTCCAAGCTTTTCTCCACAGTCTCTCTAAGAATGAAATTAACAAACTCAACAAGGTCTTGCTCATTACTTTCTTGCTCTTGGGCAGGCTGTTCCACGGGCAGCCTCACTTCTTCTGATGTCTTCCCAAAGGAATCAAACAAACCACCAATATTTGTATCTAGTTCAGTTTGAATGCTGTCTTCAGACATCCTAACTTCTTCAGATGCAATCTCAACAAGCCTCTGAAAAGATAGAGATGCTTCAGTAGGTGCAGCAGAAGTAGCAGACAGTGGTTGTTCAGATGGTGTCTCCTGTAAAGCAACCTCAGAAGCTACTTCTAAAACTGTTTGGGCAGATTCTTGAGGGTGTTCCATAAGCTCTCTCTGAGCTTGTGATTCTTTGACTTTCTGGGCCTTAACCTGCCCCGTGAGAGAAGAACCCTCCAAGCCCAAAAATACTGAAACAAAATTCATGTTAAATATGTTTCGACCCCTAACTTCAGACATGGCTTCTCCATCCAAGGAAATCTTTGAATACTTGAAGATGTCTGTCAGATGGGCGGCGTAGGACAGGTGTCTTTTGGACCCAATACACCCCTTCATGACAGAAAAAATAATTTCAGGGAGACAGATCTTTACATGCTGAATCAGACAGAACAAAAGAAATCTCTGAGTGTCTGTGATTCTTCCTCTAGCTCCAGTCTGTGGGGTGACTATAGAGGCAATGATGTTCTGAAGAAGCTTGTGAAGAGGGGGAAATGATAAGGTTTGGTAAGCTTTCAGCTTCAATTGCCCCTTGTCATGAATGTTACTGGGTTTACCAGTAATGACCGAAAAGGCTTCATGCAGACTATATCTAAACCCTCTCTCCACCTCCCCTTTTTCTGGAATACTGAGAGCTTTGTGGAGAGAGTCACACGTTACTGCTATCTCAATCCCCTTAACAGACGAGATCAGAGCAGACCTATCTCGGCTCAAAGACAAATTATTATAAAATTCCATTACCAGGCTAGGGTAGTAGACACGGTGATTTTCTAGGAATTTCCTCCAATCCTGAAACTCAAAAATCTCCAAAAGTTCTGGAAACTTCAAAACCATGGATTCATCGCCGAAATCTATTATCCTTGGAGGAATAATTTTCCCACTCTCTAAAAACACGATAGACTGAGAAGGCCTGGTACCTTGTGCAGAAGAAATATCCACAGCTATTTCTGGTTCTAGACATCTTTGCTGCTTGGACGAAGGCTCCTCAACTGTTTCTTTTCCCTTCCTCTTCCTTTCAACAGGAGCGACGGATTCTAGCTGATCCATTTGCCGTAACTCCCAGAGTATCAACTCTTTCTTGCTGGTTGCTGCTGGAGATGAAGCTAGAACCAAGAACGGAAGAGAACTCTGTGGGAGAGATGAGATTTTCGTGAAGAAAAATGAGCGGGAGAGAAGGGTTTGAAGGAGCATACGAGACGTATCGGCACGAGGAGGAATAGGAAGCGGCAAGGGCACACGAGGGTTTTTGGATGTAACCTTGAGGAACAAGAAGGGTTTTGGGGGGTCACTTTTCACTCTTATCGAACTTTTCAGGAAATACCCAAACTACCCTCATTCAATATGTAACACAGCCATTGCCCGTTAAAGTTCGCTCTTCAATATATGGATTTATTATATTCTTCCGAATACCTTGGTCAGTTACCTCAAGACATTAAATCAACAAGATCACAAAACTAGCTGTTAAAGGTACTTAGCCTACAGAAGGTCACGATTAAAATACTCCTTATGTTTGTCAGGCAAAGAAATAACAAATAGATAGTCAAGCAGGGTTCATTACTTCATTTAAAGGACAAGAGAGGGCATACAGAGTCAACCAATTTGTTGAGCACTTAGGTAGAATTGTCCCTTTTTACACAAGGAGACATGTTTATAAGACACCAGAATCCCTGGTTACTCAGGACAGGCTACCTTTATGCCAATAAAAAAACAATGAATTTTTGTTGACTTTTCTTTCCCCCCCCCTTTTTTTTATTTTAACTTTTCTATAAGAAACAAAGATAGCTAATTGTATCATGACAGAAACTCTAGACTTCTTTGATCTAGAATATCTATTTCTCCACAATTGCCATTGCTCTGTCACAAAGTATGGCGTATTCCCTGGTAACACCTCTCATGATCTTGGATAAAAGACAGAGCCCTTACTTAATAAATTTTTTTTTTCATAGCCCTCTTCACATAAGTTTCAGTTAAAACGAAATCCTCCGCAAGGTTTTTCCATTTAACAGAAAGTTTTACAATATGTTGACCAACAATAGAGAGGATAACTTAGAAGGATTAAAGGACAAGATATAACCCCCATACATTAAAGTTCTTTATTAACAGGTGTAACTTGTTACAATAGATTTTGGGTGGTTTAAGGTATTCTGATCAAATCTGATAAGAGTAACAAAGCTATAAGAAGGAATTTTTCTTCAAGAATATTCCTGAACCAAAGGGGATAAGAAAAGGATAAGGAGGTGACAAACAGAATGGAGAGAGATGAGATGAGAAGCACTCCTAACAGCAAAGCAGCAAGTGAGAGATTACTCTAGAGAGTAAAGACCAAGGAGCTCACAAATGAAATCTTCCTGAGGAAATTCAATCTCGTAACCAGAGAATGCTCTTGTGCAATAAGCTGCAACCTCATGAGATGTCTGAACTCAACACCAACTAACCACATCGACAGACAAAGGTTCTTCAGATACCAGATGACCTGACAAGCTCCTTTTCAGCCCACACAAGGACATCTCACACACAACTCTTGGAAATATTAATTATTTATTGAATAACATACATGCTATCAGCTGAAATGCAATACGTTGAAACAAACTTATGGTTTTTCAAATAAATGGAATGTGATGCAATGAGCACGAATCAGTAAGTTGACACAATAATTGTATGCCTCCCCCTGACTATGAGCATGAGTTACAGCGTGATACCAAGTGTCCAACCAAGAGAGATTTTAGCAAAGCAGTCAGAGGAGGACACTCGTGATCATGGAATATTTAGTTGCACACTGACTACATCACAGAACCAAATTTAAATCACAATAAAACAAAATTAAAGCAGGTATTGGGAATTGACCTGAATATCAAGATCCTGGGGTTTTTTCTTTTCGAGTGCCATGGCTTATTACTCTTCTTTTTTTTTTCTAGCTTCCAAGGCACACCTGCAGGTTAGCAAACTATTTTGCACGAATAGGCACCCAAGAAGTCTTGGGTCCTGAGTTAGCAGTGACATTCCTAGCAGGTTTTCTAACCAATCTCCTAGTAGCATGGTCATCAGATTTCATCAGATAGTAATTATTCATTGAATGACCAATTGTACCACAATAATAGCAAGATGCAGCAGGTTTCAGATTGGATTTATGCACATTCTTATTAACATGATCTTTATGCACATATGTATGAAAATTTTTGTTAACAGAATTGAAATTCTGTTTACCAAAACCAGCATTGCTTTGGTATCCTGCCAGCCAACAGGTTGCAGCCCTGTGACCTGGCTTTCCACAGTTAAAATAATGAGAAGAGTTCATTCTCTTAAAATTCTCTTTTCTACCCTGACCATGCCAGCATTCAATGGCCCTGTGGCCTGTCTTTCCACAGTTGACACATGCAGAGTATTTTCTATTTACAGCAACTTTATTCCTCTCAACATCATTATGGTTTGCAGGAAATTTAGCATGATGTGAAGAATATATTTTCTTACCATTTGCAAACCAGCATTGTGTGATGTTGTGTCCTAGTTTGCCACAGTGCAGACATTCAATTTTCTTTTTATGGAATGAAGAATTTTTATCATGAAGTTTCTTAGCATTCATTATCTCGGCCCTCATATCATCTTTCTCCATCAATTTACACTCATGCATTAAATGTCCAAGTTTATGACAGTAGTGACATGACATTTTCCTTTTAGATGAGTGTGTGTGCGGACTGTGATCAACATGCACAGATGAGCCCTTTTTATTCATTTTCTATTTTTTATCCTGTTCAGATGATTTAACAAAAATAGTTTCCAAATTTGATCCATAGACCTTACTCATGACTGGACTGTAGCCCAGTCCCTTTTTCTCAAAAGTAGAGCTAGAAACAGAATATGTCTGAATTTTATTTTCAAAGATCTTTTTATTTACAGGGTTATAACCTAACCCCTCCTTCTGAAAATTGACTTTTACTCCCAGCAGTTTGTTCAGATTTTCTTGCCCATCAACAAATTTAGACAAAGATTTCCTTAAGTCTTGGATTTCTTCTTCTAAAGAGGCAATGTGTAACTCATAACTTACAGTATCTTGTTCACTGCAATTGACAGCCTCATTCAAGACTTTGTTGGCAATTATGTATTTCTCAACTTCCTTTCTCAACTCATCAATTTCTTCTGAATTATTGGACACCACATGTTTACCCTTTTCAAATGTCAGCAATCTCTCTGACAAGATGGTGTTCAAATATTTTAGTTTCTCAATTTCTTCCTTTAGTCTGTCATTCTGAATTAATTCGTTTATCAAAATCTGATCATCAGAGTCAGTTTCAGATTTTCTTCCATCCTTAAAAGTTTTCAAGTCTTTTTGCAGTTTCTTAATATTTTTCTGTAATTCAAAGTTGACAGCCTTAATGGCTTCAGATTTTTCAGCTAGTACTTTATTTTCAATCCTGAGCTTCTCTAAACTTTCCTTGCTTTCAGCTGAGGATTTTCTCAGGGAATCAATCTCACTCACATGATTCTTATTTCCATTGATTAGCACTTCATTTTGTTTTTCCAGCATTTGTAGATTAGACACACAGGCATCATGAGAACTCTTCAATTCAGCACATTTTTTACAGTCAGACCTTGAATTATCTAATCCCTTATTCCTTTTCAATTTTTTATATCATTTTTGCAATTTTTCATATGACTCAGATAGATCGCTGTAAGCATTTTCCCAATCTTCTATAGAAAAGTTCTCGAAGAGATTTACCTCTTCTTCATTCTCCTCCATCTCTTGGCTGGTACTGTGGTCACTTCTGTTAACCATCATGCATGTGCTTTCATTTCTCCTGTGGGCTAGCTTCAGCTGGTCCATAATATCCTTGGCGGATCTGCAATCATGGAAACAAGAATGCAAGGCTTTATCAGTCGCTGTTAACATTAGGTTTAAGGCCTTTTGATTCTCTCGGAACATCTGATTCTCACTATCCGTCCACTTGGACCTTTTCTTGGGCAGTTCATACGGACCTTGTGAAATCAACTTCCACAAGTCCTTATCAGCTTGTTTAACAAAAATGCGAAAAACACTGAACCATGTGTCAAAATCAGGTCCCTTAAAAATCGGGGGATTAGCCATTGCCATTAGTTCAAACGAACAGATATCAAACACTAACTCACAAGTAAAATAATGCACACAGGAAACACGTAAGGGATCCTCTGAGAATCGTTGGATTCTGAACCAGAGACTGCTCTGATACCAATTGATAGGTCCAGAGGGGGGTGAATGGACCTTTACCTGTAAGAACAATGAGGATTAAAAATAAGTTCTCAATTAGGAGTTTCCAAAAAAAAAATCTTAACGGTCAAACACTAACCGCGCAGAACGATCAGCTAGGAAGATAGAGATGGATCGGCCTAGACAAGCATCTACCGAATAGATCCAAGGCCAGAATAGAAACCAAACACACTGCGCCAGGGATTTTTAAGGTGGTTCGGTCAGACCTCCAGTCTGCCTACGTCCACCCCTCACTTCAAATCGAAGTGAGGCTTCCACTAGCACCGGCTAGCCAAGCAGACTCAGTCTGCGACAACTGCTGATTCACAGCTTCACCAGGGGAACACCCTCCCCTCTTCCTCCACACCCGGAGGGAACCCTAAGGACGCCAAGTCCCAAGAAACTAGGAAACAAGTTCCTCTTCCTCCAACCGGAGGGAACACTAGTGATCTGCAGTCACTAGACATAGAGACCAAGGTCTCTCTTCCTCTGAAGCCCAGAGGGAACCCACAAGCAGCACACGGCCACTTGCAACTGGAGACAGCGTCTCCCTTCTCCTGAACCAACAGAACAGGAGGACCACCGATCTCAACCTGAGACTCGGAGACAAAACTAGAACAGTAAAGAAAGATCAAAAACAAGAAACTAAAAAGATACAGCAGACTGAATGCTAGAACGATGAAACACGGAATATAGCTCACAATAGAGCAAACTGGTTCGGATTTGATCCTGAAACCAGAAACCTTCTTCTTCTTCTTCTTTCTGAACTCTCAGCTTCGAGCTCTCTCTCTCTCACTCTCTCTGCTATTCTCTCTTCTTCCTCTTCTTCAGTTTCTGCCCTCTATTTTCTTCTCTTCTTTTGCTGGATCGAACTCTCTGCACTTCTGCTTTTTCTGTTTCCCTTTCGATCAATCTTCATCTATGGATGAAGGCTTCAATATATAGCAGCAGCAGGTGGATAAGGTGCAGAATGCGTGTGCCTCCCACACTTGATCCAGAACCTTCTTACCTCGTGCCTTTATAGCATTGGTTCCTTTAGCATTGGATCACGTGCAGCCCAGTCACTGGGGAATATTCTTCCTCGGACCACCTTCTTCTTCTCCTGCAAAGAAATTAAAACCATTAAAACTCAGGGCCACAAAAACTAAAACTGCATGAGGTATGTGATAGTAATACGAGATGCACTATACTGAGAATGACACGAGATACACAGGATTATTACAGTACGAAATAAAGAAAGAATGACACGAGATCAGATGAAAACAGCACGAGGTAAAAAGAGAACGACACGAGATACACAATAATAAAGCTAACACTACAAAGGGAACGACACGAGGTCAGATGAGAACATCACGAGGTAAAAGGAGAACGAAATAACACGGAGTAAAATGGTAGTAAGACACGCGATCAGAGGAAACCTGGACGAAGATAGAAAGAAGTAACACGAAGACACAAAAGATAACACGAAGACATAAACACAAAAGATAACACGAAGACATAAACACAAAAGATAATACGAAGACATAAACACAAAAGATAACACGAAGACATAAACATAAAAGATAATACGAAGACATAAAACACGACTCGAATACAAGATTGCTCGAACTAACGAATGACTCGAAGATGAGGACGACACGAAAACAACACGGACTGAAACCAACTCGAAGACGAAAACAGAAACCGACACGAAGTGTGGTCACAAAGCAAGAAAGACACTTGCAACGTACAGCCTTCATATGATGTGAGGCGATGTGTAGACTTTGCGTTCAACAGAATGTATAGACTAGGAATGGTCTTCAAGGCAACAATGTACAGACTTTGAAATAAAGAGTGTACAGACTGAGAGTTCAAGGCCACGATGTATAGACTTTGCCCAAGGAAACGAATGTGTAGACTTTGGCTTGGAACGAAGGTAAAGATGAGGCTGTATAGACTTGGAACGAACATAAGACTCGAAGACATAGGGGTGACACAGATGGAGCGACACGAGGTGGCACAGAAAGCAGCACGAGGTGCTGCAGTGTTCAGCACGCGATGGAATAAATAACGACACGAAGACAACCCCTGAACATAACTGAAGAGACTCTTTTTGATCTCCACTAAGGCTCATAGTGTTGTCATCCTCAAAACATGTAAAGACTCAACATGGACTACACCACGCAACGGGTCTCGCAGATGTTATCCAAACTGCAGATGCCTTCACTACAGCCCGTCGCCCAGAAGAAAGCATTCCAAGGACTTTGGGATCCGCCCCAGAACAACAAGGAATTGATGAAGATCACCCAGCACCCGGGATTGGGCTACACTCTACAAGAATACTATGAGGCCGAGGTGGATGTCATCTCCACCTTTTTCTCACATGAAGATCCTCCTGAGGTGGGCTATGATGATTATCCCTCAGAAGAAGAAGAGATTATATGTCAGTCCATAATGAATGATGGGCCTTCTGATGGCCGGCCAGAAGCAGGAAAGTCTGATAAAGCAAATATGTGTCGGTGTTGGGAAGACCTGTCTCGCAAAGAAGATCTGTTCCAGGCCGAAGCAAAGTTTGACACAGGAGCCCCGGATGAAGATCAGATTTCTGATGATACAAGATAATGCTTAGAGTTTGAACGTATTCTGAAAGAAGTTCGAGCTCTGCAAGATATAGATCCCCCAGAGGAATCCATGCCAGTGAAGCCTCCGGGAATGGAAGACATCTTCTTCAAATCGTACACGGAGCCGATCATATCTCAGCAGCAAGCTGAACAAAGTTGAACAGTTTCGGTCCTGTATGATAAGCTGCCATCAGCCGGAGACCGGCATGAGGAGTTAGAGAACTCTGAGACTGAAGAAGACTATATCCCCGGAGGCTTCGTCGATCTGCAGGAGGCTCCGCCCGAAGTTGAAGATGGTGGCCAGGACACTGTTGATGAGCTAATAGAAGTAAACTTGGGGACAGGATAGGAACCAAGACCAACCTTTCTTAGCGCTCTGCTAGAACCAGAGGTCCGGAAACATTATATACAATTCCTGAGGGAGTTCAGAGACTGCTTCGCCTGGACGTATGATGAAATGCCGAGATTAAATCCCGATGTGGCACAACACCTGCTGGCGGTTAATCCAGAAGCCAATCCCATAAAACAGCCACCCAGGAGGATGCGACCTGAGCTGATCAACCAAATCAATAAAGAGGTCGACAAGCTTATTGATGTTGGCTTCGTCGAAGAAAATCAGTACACCACATGGTTGGCCAATATAGTGCCCGTAAAGAAGAAGAATGGGCAGATCAGGATATGTGTTGACTTCCGAGACCTTAATAAGGCTTGTCCAAAGGATGATTTCCCAGTGCCAATTACTGAAATAATGATTGATGCAACCACTAGTCATGAAGCCCTTTCATTTATGGATGGTTCGTCCGGATATAACCAAATATGGATTGCTGAAAAAGACAAAATACACACTGCATTTCGCACTCCAAAAGGGATATTTCACTACAAAAGAATGCAGTTTGGCCTTAAGAATGCCGGCGCTACTTACCAAAGAGCCATGACAAAGATTTTCGATGACTTGCTCTTCAAGAAAGTGGAGTGCTATGTTGATGACCTGGTGGTGAAAACCAGAAAGAAAGAAGACCATATGCAGGACATGAGGGTAGTGTTTCAAAGGCTGCGGAAATACGAGCTGAAGATGAACCCTATAAAGTGCGCCTTTGGCGTGACCAGCGGAAAATTCCTTGGATTTATTGTCCGGCACAGGGGTATTGAGATTGATCCATCCAAGATCAAGGCTATTCAAGAACTCCCTCCACCAAAGAATCTGTCTGAGCTAAGGTCTCTGCAGGGGCGTCTGGCCTACATCCGACGATTTATATCAAACTTGTCAGGTCGGTGCCACCCCTTTCACAAGCTCATGATGAAAGATGTGTCGTTCCTGTGGGACGGCGGATGCCAAGAGGCTTTTGAAAAGCTGAAGGAATACCTCAAGACCCCTCCAGTATTGGGGGCACCAGTCAAGGGCAGCCCTTTAATCCTCTATATAGCAGCCACGCATTGTTCGCTGGGGGCAATGTTAGCTCAAATAAATGAAGATGGAAAGGAGCAAGCCTTATATTACCTTAGCAGAAGGTTGATCAGAACTGAAGAAAGCTATACTTACATAGAGAAGACCTGCTTGGCACTGGTTTTCGCTGTCAAAAAGCTCCGACACTATATGCTGTCACATGAGATCAGATTGATATCTGCAGCAGATCCGCTCAAATATATATTGACTCAGTCGGCACTCAAAGGTCGACTAGGCAAATGGGCTGTGATTCTGATGGAGTTCGACATCACCTATATACCTCAGAGGGCTATAAAGGGCCAGGCTGTGGCTGATTTCCTTGCAGAGCACCCTGTACCAGAAAATGCTATGCTGGAGACCGAGCTCCCTGATGATGAAGTGCTCGAAGCCTGTCAAACCCAGCCAATCATGTGGCAATTATACTTTGATGGGGCATCAAGAACAGAAACTGATTCCAGTGGGAAAACAAGAATACGTGCAGGGGTCGGCATTGTGCTAAAATCGCCAGAAGGAGAAGTGTTGCACACCTCCTGTTCTATAAATAAGCCCTACACCAACAATGAAGCTGAATATGAAGCTCTGATAATTGGTCTCCAGGTCGCCCTCAGTATGAGTATTCGGATGCTTCAGGTATTCGGTGACTCAATGTTAGTGATAAAACAAATACAGGGAGAATTCGAAGTGCAAAAGCCAGAATTGAACCCCTATTATCAACAGGCTATACGCCTCATGGCGAACTTCTACCACATTGAGCTCAATCATGTGGGCCGGGGGCACAATGCTCAAGCCGATGCACTGGCAAAGCTGGCCAGCTCATTAGCAGTCCCACCGGATGAGACACTTAACATCATTGTTATGAACAGGCGGCAGGTCCCCAGCATGCTGGAAGCGTGTCCTAAAGAATATGAGATTGATGCCGTTGACAAAGTCCAGGCGTCTGATTGGAGACAACATCTATTGCAGTGGTTCCTACACCAACAGCTGCCCAAGAATAAAGAAGAGAGAATGAAACTCCTAAGGATCAAATATTCCTATGAATGCAGAAATGGAACTCTGTTCCGAATCATGGCGGATGCCCGCAAGAAGATTTTGCTTCGCTGCCTATCTACTGAAGAAGCTTGGCAAGCAATGAAAGAAATACATGCTGGGACAGCAGGGGCACACCAGGCTGGGCCTAAGATGAAGATTGAAATCAAGAAACTGGGTTATTATTGGCCCACTATGTTTGAAGACTATTGCCAGTTTGCAAAGTCATGCCAGAAATGCCAGGAGCATGCCATTGTACCCAGGAGGCCTCCTGTAGCTCTACACCCTACAATTCCCAGCTGGCCTTTTGCTCATTGGAGAACTGATGTAGTCGGACCACTACCGACTTCTTCAGCTGGACACAGGTACATCCTGGCTATAACAGACTACTTCTCCAGGTGGGCGGAGGCAATAGCACTCAGAGAAGTGACTGGTGAGTTGGTTGCCAGATTCATCAAGCACAATATCATCTTCCGGTTCGGGATCCCCAGCCGAATAATATCTGATAATGGAAGTCACTTCAAGAACCAGAAGATATATCGGCTTGCCGAGAAGTACAAAATTGAATGGAGAACCTCCACTCCTTACAATCCACAAGCAAATGGATTGGCCGAGGCCTTCAATAAGACACTATGCACCCTGCTAGCCAAGGTCGTCAGTTCTAACAAAAAGGACTGGGGCGAAAAGATGTATGAAGCACTATGGGCATATCACACTGTCTATAAAACCCCCACGGGTTGCTCACCCTATTCACTAGTGTACGGCTTCGAGGCAGTAGTCCCTATAGAGCTGGAGGTACCGTCACTCAGGATTGCAGTCCAGCATGGCTTAGTTCGTGACGAACAAACCAATGCTGAAAGGAGACTTGAAGAACTGGCTGAACTGGAGGGGAAGCGTCTGCAAGCCCAGAAGAATATCCAGATGTACCAAGCCCGCATGGCAAATGCCTTCAATAAGCTCGTCAAGGGGCGGGAATTCAAGAAAGGAGACCTGGTCATGGTCAAGAAAAGGGAAGTCATGGCTTCCAATCCAAAAGGCAAACTTGCTGCTAACTGGCTGGGTCCATACGTAATCCAGAGGGTCTACGAGGGCGGAGCCTACGTGGTTGTCAACCATCGAGGGGAAATTCAGTTCTCGCCACTCAATGGGAAGCATCTGAAACTTTATCATGTTGCACCACTGCCCGCTGGGGAAGTGGCGAATGAATAGATAAATCAAGACTGATGACAATCAGATGATGAAGCCCTATTCGGACCCTTCGTCCGGATTAGATAATGAAACCCTACTCTTCCTGGTGTTGATAAAAAATGGGACTAAAAATAGAGATGTCCCGCCAGACATGTTCGGGCATTCTGAACAAGGGCAAAAATGGCCAAAACCCAGCTATGGTGAAAACCCGAAAGGGCACTGTAAGCAAAATCGGGTACCCCGCCACGTGAAAACTAAAAAGGGCGCGTGGGCAAAAGCAAGAGGGGGCTGGCTTCGGCGAAAACCCGAAAGGACGCTTAAGCCAGTAATGTGGCAATTTAAAGTTCCCTTTTCTCACCCTTCCTAATAAAACCCCAAGAAGGACGATCATCATAAAGTCCCACCAGAAATCCTGTCCAACAATCTTTCGGCCCTTGTCATCATTAACAAGATCGGTCGGCTTACTCCTTTAACTTGGACCCTTCGTCCCTGTTAAATGAATCTACCCCTCCGACAAACGGCTTCGTGCCTAAGCTGCTACCAGTCAGCAGTAGTTCAGACCTTCCGTCTGGACTGCATGAAGAAATATCATCCTTCTTTGCGTTGATGTCTACCCCACATCAACGATAGAACTTATGTACACATTTCCCAGTGAACAGCCCCATGCTTGAGCTGCTACACAGCGACGTCACTCAGACCCTTCGTCCGAGTAGACGATGAAACCACTCTCCTTTGCGTTGATGTCTATCCCGCACCAACGATGAGATCCACATTGCCGGTAAACAGCTTCATACCCAAGCCGCCATCCACCAACTTCAGTTCAGACCTTCCGTCTGAATTGCATGATGAAGCCCTACTCTCCTTTGCGTTGATGTTCACCCCACATCAATGAATGGCACTCCGCCCTCGATGAGCTCTATCCACCTTGGTCTAGTGGCACTCTGCCCTGACCGAGCTACCTTAAACTTGGTCCAGTGGCACTCCGCCCTGACCAAGCTACCTTCACCCTTGGTCTAGTGGCACTCCGCCCTAATCGAGCTACCTTAAACTTGGTCTAGTGGCATTCTGCCCTAACCAAGCTACCTCAAACTTGGTCTAGTGGCACTCCGCCCTGATCGAGCTACCTTTACCTTGGTTTAGTGGCACTCCGCCCAGACCGAGCTACCTTCCCCTTGGTCCAGTGGCACTCCACCCTGGCCGAGCTACTTATATCTCAGTCTTGAGGCACTCTGCTCTGACCGAGCTACCCTTATCTTGGTCTAGTGGTACTCCACCCTGATCGAGCTACCCACACCTCAGTTTAGTGGCACTCTGCCCTGGCCGAGCTCGCATATAATAAATAACATCGCCAATGCGGGCCCTACGCTCGAATCGGCTCAAATCTGTCCTTTGCGCTAGCATTACCTTCTTGCTAACGACTAAGCCTTTTCTCGGCGCAAGGCCTTGTTGATGCGGGATGAGACCACGGACACGACAAGCTCGTGACTGCCCCTTAACGAGAGAAGCGTCGGACGTGCGCGGTTGAGAAACCGGCAGTGAGCTAGGGTGGTCGGCTCTCACTTGTGCCCGGATCGGGTCACGGGACGGTAACGCTCTCTCTCGCAGCAGCGGTGATATAAATATAAAGCGAGCTAATTGTCCCTACACATGCTCTCTAGCAGCGGCATAAACAAATATATATGAAGTAAGCAAAATGCCAAGTAAGGGAGCGAATGCGATACCTCCACGCGCTCGGCGTGGGGAAGACGGACCCGGCCGAAACTCGTACTCCCGGGATAAATATTACACAATGATGACGGCAATGAAATATTGCCCACTCCACGCAGGGAGGTAAAGGGCTACACAAATGGGCCCGGGAGGACCGAATTCGGGTTGACGGGCGGCTTCTCGCGTCTCTTCGGCAGCACCCGAACTTGTGGCTGTGGGGCCCACGCGCTGTCCGGAGGGGCCGTGTGGGACCCGGTGGCACCGCTGTGGTGGTGGATGCCTGGATGAGTGCTCCCTGGAGTGGAGGCGCGCTGGTTCACCGGCCGGAGGCCGGGCGGCTCCGATCGGCACCGGTCGGAACAACCGGCCACGGATCTACAACTTCTGGCTTTCAGCGCGCGTCCCAGCGAGAACGGACGCTGCGATCAGCCCCGATGTCGGATCGACACGAGACTGGTGCCGTTAGAAAGCTAACTTCAAATCCTTCAATTTAGGCCTGAAGATCTGGCCTGGATCTGCACGGATCTGGGCTTTAATGAATTTTCAACTTCCTATTGTACAGTAGCCGAACACTCAGATCTGCAGGGCTCTTCTCTGAGAACTGCCTTTGATCGATATGTGAACGTCCGATTTGGAAGTGGTGGTCTTCAGCAAAGTTGTAGGAAAGCAAGCTAGGAAAACGGTAAAACTAGTTTGGACAAGTTTGGATGTGGCTACGAATTGATAGGATTTTTGAACTGGAAGTGGGTCGGATCTGAAAATGGGCTGAAAGCACTGTAGCTGAGATGGAACACGAATTTTGAAAAATGGATAGATGGCGGGTCAAAAATCAGGAAACATAGTGGATGTAGGGGATGATGGACAGAACTCCAAGTAAAATTGGGAGGGTTTGGAAAAATCAAAAAGAGGGTCGGAGGTGAGAAACACAGGGCTGCTGTCACTGTAGACAGAGACAAAACAGATCTGGGAATGAAAGATGCACGAAAATGGAAAAATACTAAACGAGGGATTTTGGACCTGAATTTTTTTGTGGATATGGGAATACAAGATCGGAACAACCTCTAAACATTTTTAGATCAAGAGGATGTCGGAGTTGATAGAAGGAATTCCGAGAAGAAGCTTCTGTCCAGGATGGACAGAACACCGAAGGCTCGAAGGCGGCACGAACGGCGGCGGCGGCACCGGAGATGAACTCAGAGATTGAGGGGGAGGAGATAGAAGGGTTCCACTCTAGAATTGGGGGTTGGGGATGAAGAAAACCAGGGGGAGAGAGAGGGGAGGTCGAAATTCTCACAAGGGGGGGGGCTCCCTGCACAATGCTTTTTTCACTTTCATTAATTCAATAAATTGGAAAATACAAGCTATATATAATAAATGTAAAAAGACACTAAATGCCCATAGATCTAAGGTTTGGAAGGGCATATTAGGGAGTTCCTAAATATTTCTCCCATGTGGTCAAAACTTTAACCATTAATCTAATCAAACTTGGACCATTTCCATTCAAACTTACCTAATTTTCAACAACCAAGCCTAATAAGGCCAAAGAATGGGGCGCCCCCCTTCATGGGCTTCTCATGGGCCTAGGCTGGTCCAAGGCCAACCACTCAAGTCCAATAACCCATGTCTAGACTTGGGCCTTCCAAGTCTTGGTGGTCCATGAGAGGAGAAAGCCCACTTGGGCCTTAAGTGGCTATTAAGGTCCAATATGAACTAGGTTTCTAATGGACTCTACTAATGGTAACCTAGCCATGGACTTTACATTACAAGTGGCCCATTGGCTTGCTATAAGCCTTACAAGGAGCCCAAATGAAAGAAATGAAACAAATACACAAGTACAATCCCATACAAGTCATAACACACAAATACATTCCACCCGTATAGCTTTTGATGCCCCCATCAATTCTCCCTGGGTGGGAGGAACTCGACCCCGTCGAGTAGGGGTATGGATGCTCGAGTACTCCAGTGGATCCGTCACCGTGCCAAGTAACGCGGGTATGCTCCACTCCAAGTGACCGTCACCTGCTCATTCCATATATACTCGATATGCACAAGCTGCTATGGGCCAGAGGTGGACACTTCGAATGGGGCACTCTCAAAAAGGGAGGTGGCGGCTCGAAGACTCACTAGGAATCACCGCTGAGTCCCTGTAGGTGACTGATCCGGGTATAGATGTAGAACCGACCCCATACTCATCGAGTGAGTCCAATCGCCTCTTACTCATAAGAGAACGACAACGAGCTTGCACAAGACACATGCAGACCCTAAAACTACACACAAAATAAATCACACAAACAAAACCACACAAAGAAGAGACAATACCGACTCATATATGACCCTAGACATACCTAATGTTAGTCCGACCCGTATATGGGTGACGGCGGACCAGGACACCCGAACGTGTGCCATGCATGCATGTTATGTAACCGGAGATGGGTGGCATGGAGAACACCTAAATGGCCAAGTATGACCCAGTCATGCATGGACGCCCCTTTGGATTTGGGAGACTTGAGAGGGCTAGGGAAGCCGGGTGTGGAAGGGCCGGATGTGGGTGTACCGGAGATGGGTTTAGGTGTGTCGGAGAAACCAAAATCTCCGTTACCCCCAAATGATGGTTCGGACCTTTGGCTATGTAGTGGTTGCTTGGCCCGAGTGGAAAAGACATGATAGTGAACTCCGCAGAAGAAGGGTAGTGAGTATGAAAACTCGGGAGGTTCACTAGTGAAGGGGTCAAAAGGGTCGAAGAAGGTGTGACCCCATGAAGTGGGTTCCAACATGACATGGTCCCAAGTTTGGAATTCATAGTCACCGTCATACATTATGATCGGTGGGACGACAGACATGTGTAGAAAATAGGATTCCTCCCTTGGGCAAAAGGGAACGAAGTCGGACTCGGCCGGCATCGGGAGGAATATAAGAATCTCCGTGGTGACACACCCCATGGTGCACTCGAAGGTAATGGACCCGAAGGCCGGATGGGTGAAGCTAAGACTAGCGGGTTGGTCAAAACCTCGGGCCAGAAGATGCGTCAACTCCCATTGTGAATCTAATCCCATGATAAGATCGTCCAACATATCAACATGGTGACGAGATCGAAATGTGGTATGGAATGAGTTGACCGGCACTATAGGTAGGATGGGATCCATGGATGGAAATGGAGGTGGGACCAAGCCATCCTTGAGCCAACTAAAAAGCGGCTCGGCGATGTATAGTGTACCCGTTAAAAATACGGGCGGCTTGGGCCTTGGTGGCTCCAAATGAGATGGTTCCGAATCAAGTTCGAAAATAGAGAGTGAAGACATTGGAGCTCTCATGGGTGAGGAAAGAATGTTCTTCTCATGGTGAAGGGGTCCTTGGGGTGGCTCCGGGAACAACCAATCTACCCCGATAGACCGATCTAGGCTAGTACTAAGCCGATCTATGCTTGTACTAAACCTTTGCATTTGTCCCATCATGGCTTGGAACATTGCGCCCACTTCATCGGGACTATAAGCTCGGGATGCGGCCATGGTTGCAAAGATGGGGTTGGGCCCCCTAGGAATGGAGATGCAAGACCATTTTTTTTAAGTTTAAAAGTAAAATGTGATGCTAACTAATGCACCTAGACATAACCAAAACTCGGTACGGCGCGGAGATAACCGATCCGAAGACCACTCGCGCAAGTGTGCGACCTTCCCGATAGGCGTAGCCTAACGTTCGGACAACACCTTTTGATATACCGGGTTATTGGGATGTAATGCAAAAAGACACTTTTTTTTTGTTTTAAAACAATGATGACCCTAAACACGACTTAGACAATGACTAATGGTTAGACGTAAATGACATCCCTTTTTTTTGACACCCTAGACTCAAACTCGCTCTGATACCAAATTGATGCGGGATGAGACCACGGACACGACAAGCTCGTGACTGCCCCTTAACGAGAGAAGCGTCGGACGTGCGCCGTTGAGAAACCGGCAGTGAGCTAGGGTGGTCGGCTCTCACTTGTGCCCGGATCGGGTCACGGGACGGTAACGCTCTCTCTCGCAGCAGCGGTGATATAAATATAAAGCGAGCTAATTGTCCCTACACATGCTCTCTAGCAGCGGCATAAACAAATATATATGAAGTAAGCAAAATGCCAAGTAAGGGAGCGAATGCGATACCTCCACGCGCTCGGCGTGGGGAAGACGGACCCGGCCGAAACTCGTACTCCCGGGATAAATATTACACAATGATGACGGCAATGAAATATCACCCACTCCACGCAGGGAGGTAAAGGGCTACACAAATGGGCCCGGGAGGATCGAATTCGGGTTGACGGGCGGCTTCTCGCGTCTCTTCGGCAGCACCCGAACTTGTGGCTGTGGGGCCCACGCGCTGTCCGGAGGGGCCGTGTGGGACCCGGTGGCACCGCTGTGGTGGTGGATGCCTGGATGAGCGCTCCCTGGAGTGGAGGCGCCCTGGTTCACCGGCCAGAGGCCGGGCGGCTCCGATCGGCACCGGTCGGAACAACCGGCCACGGATCTACAACTTCTGGCTTTCAGCGCGCGTCCCGGCGAGAACGGACGCTGCGATCAGCCCCGATGTCGGATCGACACGAGACTGGCGCCATTGGAAAGCTAACTTCAAATCCTTCAATTTAGGCCTAAAGATCTGGCCTGGATCTGCACGGATCTAGGCTTTAATGAATTTTCAACTTCCTGTTGTATAGTAGCCGAACACTCAGATCTGTAGGGCTCTTCTCTGAGAACTGCCTTTGACCGATATGTGAACGTCCGAATCGGAAGTGGTGGTCTTCAGCAAATGTGTAGAAAAGTAAGCTAGGAAAATGGCAAAACTAGTTTGGACAAGTTTGGATGTGGCTACGAATTGATAGGATTTTTGAACTGGAAGTGGGTCGGATCTGGAAATGGACTGAAAGCACTATAGCTGAGATAGAACACCAATTTTGAAAAATGGATAGATGGGGGATCAAAAATCAGGAAAAATAGTGGATGTAGGGAATGATGGACAGAACTCCCAGTAAAATTGGGAGGGTTTGTAAAAATCAAAAAGAGGGTCGGAGGTGAGAAACACAGGGTTGCTGTCACTATAGACAGAGACAAAACAGATCTGGGAATGAAAGATGCACGAAAATGTAAAATTACTAAACGTGAGATTTTGGACCTGAATTGTTTTGTGGATATGGGAATACAAGATCGGAACAACCTCTGAAAATTTCAGATCAAGAGGATGTCGGAGTTGATAGAAGGAATTCCGAGAAGAAGCTTCTGTCCAGGATGGACAGAACACCGAAGTCGACTTCGCGGCGGCTCGAAGGCGGCACGAACGGCGGCGGTGGCACCGGAGATGAACTCAGAGATTGAGGGGGAGGAGATAGAAGGGTTCCACTCTAGAATTGGGGGTTAGGGATGAAGAAAACCAGGGGGAGAGAGAGGGGAGGTCGAAATTCCCACAAGGGGGGGCTCTTGCACAATGCTTTTTTCACTTTCATTAATTCAATCAATTGGAAAATACAAGCTATATATAATAAATGTAAAAAGACACTAAATGTCCATAGATCTAAGGTTTGGAAGGGCATATTAGGGAGTTCCTAAATATTTCTCCCATGTGGTCAAAACTTTAACCATTAATCTAATCAAACTTGGACCATTTCCATTCAAACTTACCTAATTTTCACCAACCAAGCCTAATAAGGCCAAAGAATGGGGCGCTCCCCTTCATGGGCTTCTCATGGGCCTAGGCGGGTCCAAGGCCAACCACTCAAGTCCAATAACCCATGTCTAGACTTGGGCCTTCCAAGTCTTGGTGGTCCATGAGAGGAGAAAGCCCACTTGGACCTTAAGTGGCTATTAAGGTCCAATATGAACTAGGCTTCTAATGGACTCTACTAATGGCAACCTAGCCATGGACTTTACATTACAAGTGGCACATTGGCTTGTTATAAGCCTTACAAGGAGCCCAAATGAAAGAAATGAAACAAATACACAAGTACAATCCCATACAAGTCATAACACACAAATACGTTCCACCCGTATAGCTTTTGATGCCCCTATCACTTGTGCCCTAGTCGACTCTCTCAATATCCTCCTCTTATACGAGTTCAAAAAAAGGAATGATAAAAAAATAATAATAAAAATAAAATTAAAATGATAAAAAAATATATAAAATGATTAGAAATGGGGCTAAAATAGAGGTGCCCCGCCGGACTTGTCCAAAACATCTTGGACGAGTGCAAAAATGGCAAACAACCCGGCTGTGACGAAAACCCGAAAGGGCGCTACGGGTAAAATTGGATACCCTGCCACGTGAAAACCCGAAAGGGCGCGTGGGCAAAAGCAAGAGGGGGCTGGCTCCGGTGAAAACCCGAAATGGCACTTGGGTCAGTAATGTGGTAACACAAAAAGTTCACTTCATGAATCTCCTTCGATAGCACATCCACTGCATGTCCCACCGATGATGAAACCCCATTGGTCATGAGGCATATCATCTCGATCTACGCTAAAGCCCATCCCAGAATAGACCTTCCGTCTGCTCTGATAAAATCCTTCCACTTTCTGTCTGATACCCACCACGATGAAACCTATCCAGTTTAGATTTTACATCTATCCTGATGAAACCGATCATATGTCCCACCGATGATGAAACCCCATTGATCATGAGGCATATCGTCTCGATCAATGCTACAGCCCATCTCGGAATAGACCTCCCTTCTGTTCTAACAAAACCACGTATCCTTTCATGTCCCCCGATGATGAAACCTACTATTGATCGATTGGCACACTGCCCGATCAACGATGAAACCTATCCGGCTTAGACCTTACGTCTATCCCGATGAAACCTATGAAATCCTTGCATTGGTATGAACCCAATACCGATGATGAAACCTGCTATTGATCGATTGGCACACTGCCCGATCAACGATGAAACCTATCCGGCTTAGACCTTACGTCTATCTCTATGAAACCCATGAAATCCTTGCATTGGTATGAACCCAATACCGATGCTGAAACCTGCTATTGATCGATTGGCACACTGCCCGATCAACGATGAAACCTATCTGGCTTAGACCTTACGTCTAGCCCGATGAAACCTATGAAATCCTTGCATTGGTATGAACCCAATACTGATGATGAAACCTGCTATTGATCGATTGGCACACTGCCCGATCAACGATGAAACCTATCCGGCTTAGACCTTACGTCTATCCCAATGAAACCTATGAAATCCTTGCATTGGTATGAACCCAATACCGATGATGAAACCTGCTATTGATCGATTGGCACACTGCCCGATCAACGATGAAACCTATCCGGTTTAGACCTTACGTCTGTCCCGATGAAACTCATGAAATCCTTGCATTGGTATGAACCCAATACCAATGATGAAATCAGCTACTGGTAGAGTGGCACATTGCCTGATCGATGCTGAAACCCAGCCAGGGTAGACCTTCCGTTTGCTCTGATAAAAATACGACACATTTCCCCAAATCAATCTGGATCTTCCGTCTGGATAGATAATGAAATAGTATTCCTTTGCGTTAATGTAAAACCCCACATTAACGATGAAATCTACATCCCCAGCGAACGGCTTCGTGCCCAAGCTGCTACACACATTTCTTTAAGTCAATCCGGACCTTCCGTCTGGATAGATAATGAAATCCCGTTCCTTTGCGTTAATGTTAAACCCCACATTAACGATGAAACCTACATTCCCAGCGAACGGCTTCGTGCTTAAGCTGCTACACACATTTCTTTAAGTCAATCCGGACCTTCCGTCTGGATAGATGATGAAATCCTATTCCTTTGCATTAATGTTAATCTCCACATTAACGATTACAGTCATGCTCCCGGCGAATGGCTTCGCGCCTAAGCCACGAAACACACTCAAGTCAACCCAGGCCTTCTGCCTGGGTGAACGATGAAACCCCATACCCCTTGCGTTGATGTTAACACCCACATCAATGATGAAGCATACACAAGTTGAGCACGTGGTTTGACAATTTACAAAGCTAAAGTCCTAGTGCAACAAAAAAAAAAGAAGAAAGATAAAATGGGGCTAAAAATAGAGATGCTCCGCCAGACTTGTTCGGGCATTCTGAACAAGGGCAAAAAGGGCCAAAACCCAGTTGTAGTGAAAACCCGAAAGGGCACTGCAGGTAAAATCGGGTACCCCGCCACGTGAAAACCCGAAAAGGCGCGTGGGCAAAAGCAAGAGGGGGCTGGCTCCGGCGAAAACCCGAAAGGGCGCTTGGGTCAGTAATGTGGTAATGTAAAAAGTTCCATGCCAATGGCATGCTACCTTCATCTCCCGCCATTCACAAGAAGCCGTCCATTTGTCACTCGGCATCTTGTCCGACTAGCGATAAAACCCTCGCAGGATAGACCTTACATCTGCCCTGATAAAGTCTTCAGGCCCTTTTCAAAGTCCCACCGATGATAAAACCCATCACCACTCTTATGAAACCAGCTAGTGATCAACCGGCACACCGCCCGATCAACGATGAAACCTATCCAGTTTAGACCTTACGTCTATTCTGATGAAACTTATGAAATTCCTTTGCATCGATATAAACCCAATATCGATGATAAAACCAGCTATTGATCGATCGGCACCTTGCCCGATCAATGATAAAACCCTACCCAGTTTGGACCTTACGTCGGTTCTGATGAAACTTATAAAATTTCTTTGCATCGATATAAACCCAATATCGATGATAAAACCAGCTATTGATCGATCGGCACCTTGCCCGATCAATGATAAAACCCTACCCAGTTTGGACCTTACGTTTGTTCTGATGAAACTTATAAAATTTCTTTGCATCGATATAAACCCAATATCGATGATGAAACCAGCTATTGATTGATCGGCACCTCGTCCGATCAATGATGAAACCTATCCAGGTCAGACCTCACGTCTTTCCTGATGAAAAACACATATGCTCTCACGTCCCACCTGCGATAAAGCTTACCCAGTCTAGACCTCACGTCTATTCTGATGAAACCTATACAACTTCGTTGCATCGATATAAATCTAATACCGATGATAAAATCAGCCACTGGTCGATCGGTACATTGCCCCGATCAGTTTTGAAACCTACCTGGGATGGACCATACGCCTGTTCCAGATGATATTCTAACCCTTTTTATTCACATTTCTGCAAATAATCTCCCTTGCGGCACATATGGCCGAAGAAGACATTTGCTGCTACCAATGGAGTTCGGTTTAAGCACCCTCCGGATACCGTCGCACGGTGGAGCGAGTTCTGTTGCATCCCTACGGTTTTGATGATGTCTCACACTATAAATCAATCTTCTATCTCTAGAATAATTCATGCTTCATCATGTAGAACTGTGCAGTTCATATGGCTGTCAGATAAAATTGCACTACTTGATCATGTCTACACACTGTCTGCATTGTCTGTACACTAATGGGTCGACCCTCCACCACTGATGGGTCGACGCCTCCTTTACTCTCCAAGTCCATACAATGAATTTCATATTCAAAGTATGTACATTGGTCTTCACCTGAAGTCCATACATTGAACTTAATATTCATAGTCTGTACACCCTCCGCTAAGCCTTCAGAGTGTGTACAGTCATTCCTTGAGTTCAAGTCCATACAACGGCACTGTAGATTGCATCTGAAGTGTATACAACCTTTCAAGGGGTCAAGTCTATACATTCTCCCATTCATTTCAAAGTCTACGCATCGCCCTTCATCTTCCAAGTCTATACACTCTGTTGAATCACAAGTCTATACATCGTCTGCCATCTCAAAGTCAATACACTGTCCCTCGTCTCTCACATCATGACCCAAAGTCTGTACAGCCTCTAGTCACTGTACAAGTCCACACACTGGCTGCACTGCACAAGTCTATACATTGGCTTGGGCATCCAAGTCTAGACATTGATTTACTATTCATGCCTTGATTCGAAGTCTGTACAGCGAGCGGCATTCTTCAAAGTCTGTACAGCCAACGCCTTCATTGATTCCATGTCTGTACATCACTGTCTCAAGCTAGAAGTCTGTACAGAGTTCAGCTAGTCTATACACTCATTCACTGTAGCTGCATCGGTTCACCTGAAGTCTGTACATCGTCTCAGCCACCGTCTCATTCAGCGTCTCACGCTTACAAAGTCTATACACTGGTCGGTGGAAGCAAGCCTATACATTCGACTGTTCAGCCTGTGCTCAAGTCTGTACAGCCAGGGAGACCATTAAGTCTATACACTCATTCACTGTAGCTTGCACGGGGTGAAGTCTGAACATTGGCATGAGTTTTACAAGTCTGTACATCCTTCTGTTGAAAGTCCAAGTCTGTACATTGGACTGGTTGAGCATGTCTGTACAGCGTTTGCATTTTCAATAAGTCTATACACTGGGACTTCTACCTACGTTCTGAACTGAACTGAGTAAGTCTATACATTCCTCATATCTTTTACCTACGCTCAGTTCAGCAAGTCTGTACACTAGGAACTTTACTGACGTTGCTTTGCCAAAGTCTACTCACTGTGAACCTTCAAGTCTGTACAGACTTCACTTGTTCAAGTCTGTACATCGTCCAGCTCTTTGGCAAGTCTAAACATCTCTAAGTCTAGACACTCAGTTATCCTTCAACCCTATACACTCGATATCACCTGCAAGTCTATACACTCTCAAGTTGTTCACACTTGCTTAAATTGCTGTTTCTAAGTCTACACAGTCGATGCCTTCATGCATTGTTCTCTTCGAAGTCTAAACATCAACGTCTATACATTGAAGTCCATACAGTGCATACTGTTGTGCTTCAAGTCTACACATTGCTGCTCTTCATTACAAGTCTTTACGCTCATTCTCCTTCACACGACCAACTCTATACATCCACTGTCTAGCCTGCTGAATGAAGTCTACACACTGAGATCGCATGAACACTTACAAGTTCATACACTGAGCTCGCTGAAGAACTTCAAATCTATACTCTCACACTATGACACACTTGCCTATTTGGCATCCCTGAGTCTATACACTCGAGGGCCTCATACACTTCACAGAAGTCCACACATTTCATCCTTTGTGCTAATGCATTCTTCAGCTAGTCTATACACTGAGGTCGCTTGAAGTCTCACAAGTCTATACACTCCCTCAGTGTACACACTTACTCGTCTGCTATCCTAAAAGTATATACATTCCTATCTGACTGCACTAATTAATCACATTGATATGTCTATGCCTGCAGATGATTCAGGTCAATGATTGGGCACGTGAACCGAGGATGATGCCTGGCACGTGATCCGAGAATGCTCTGGAAAGGGAGGGAACGAGATTCCCTCGTGTGAAGGCCTGAAACTCAGGTCGAAAGCCATATAAAGGGTGCCTTCTACGATCAGATGGACTCAACTGGAGAAAAAGCTGAAGAGTAGAATTCCTGAGCAGAAGAAGAAAAGAGAGAGAGCCTCCATGTTCCAGAAAGAAAATAGAGAGAAAAGATTAGAGAGCATTGCTGTGAGAGAAAAGTCTGAGTGAGAGAGAAGAGTCCAATTTGCTTCTTCGGAAGCTACATTTGTATTTGATTTTTTTGAAACGATTTGTGTTCATCGTTGGTCTTGTTTACATTTCTGTTTTTCCTTTTATTTCTTCATATATCTGATTTCGAGTTGTTACCCTCCGGTGTTTGGAGGAAGGGAGAGTTACTCCGGTTCCCCTCTGGGCTGCAGAGGTAGAGAGATCTGTGATCTCTGGTTTTTGCCAGTGACGGGTTGTCATTAGCAGGTTCCCTCCGGGTTGGAGGAAGGGAGAGGCATCTCCGGTTCGGGTCTTGCTGGTAGCAGGTCCATGTGTCAAGCTGTGTGGCAGCACATTGTTCGCAGACTGAGTCTGTAGCTTTCTAGCAGTGGCTAGTGGAATCCTCACTCTAGTTGGAGTGAGGGGTGGATGTAGATTGTGGACTACAATCGAACCACCTTAAAATCTCTTGTCTCCTCTGTGGCTTGGTATTATCGTTGTGCTTTCCTTCTGTTCGGCATTGTGTTTGTGTGTGGACGGGCTCTTCCAATCGGTGCTTATTATCCTGTCTTAATTTCTCACTGCGTTAGCTGCATTATTTAGCCTTATCTGAAGGGTTGTATTTCGAAGTAGTGAGTTTCCGCTGAAGTTGTTCAAATTGGGAGTGATCTATTCATCCCCCCCTTCTATATCACTCTTCGCTGCGCTAACAAGTTCCCCATCCTTTCCCTGAAAGGGTGGACGCTCTCCTGCTAAGTACGGGTTATTCACATGAGGATTGCTAAAACCGCTACCAAATCACCATGAAGCAATAATAGTACAGCAAGTAAAGAACAATTGTATATGGGACTGGCGTAAAGTTTCCTTTTCACTATATGAATGAGGAAAAGAGTACAAGAGAAGCCCCTATGGGAGAATTGTATTACAAAAAAGGGAGGGAAAGATGTTCACTGGCGCTGGAATATGTCTTCGAAGGCCAGAATACCCACATACGGAACACCCCCCCTCTTGGCCAAAGGTGCGTCGAGAAGCGCCGCCGAGAGCCCCCGCCAACAGCGCGCCGAGAAGCCCTGCGGAAAAGCCGCGCGCCTAGAACCGACGCACCGAGAAGGCTACGCCGAGGAGCTGCGCCGAGAAGCTCGCGCCAAGAGCGTTCAAGTCAAAGAAATTGAAAGAAATCCAAGAAAATGCCAAAGTAATGATGCTTCCAAGTTGAAGATGAAAGATGACTAACAATGTCAAGCTGAGAAATGGGTTCAGATGCTGAATGATACATACACCTGCAGGCACCGTGTCATTTATTCTGCATTTCTGCTACCTGCAAGTGGGGGGCATTTGTTGACACCTGAAATATAACCGAGAATAAAGATGAGACCGAAGAGAAGATTGAATCAGAAATGAAGATCCTAGAGATTCCTGCAAAGTCGGAACTACAGAACAGTCGTCACTAAAGCTACCACCCGGCTGAAGCCCTCCCCGGCCAAGCTGATGTCCGGTGATGTAATCGCCCAGATGGCAGTACTGATGAAGAATTGCAGTCCATTGACTGATGAAATCTCCAGAAATGTTCTGATAAAGACTATGTCAACTCACCAACTAATGGGCCTTCACCTGTTCTGACAGATTCGAAGGACTCACAAATGAAAAGGCAGATTAGGCAGCTTTGACAGCTCAAGCCTACTGATGAGGAAGATTAAAACATTAAAAGTCCTAAATGGGCTCACTAGTGTGGCGTCGAGAGCTCCTCACCGAAGCCCAAAAAGCCCATGGAGGCGGCGCTGGGAAGCTAGACTCTTGGCGCCGGGAAGCCTCCGCAATCGACTGAGGCGCGCCGGGAAGGTGTGAAAGGCGCGCCAGGGTCGATCATGCCGAGAAGGGGGGGCACTGCGCTTATAAAACCCCCAGTTTCGTCCAAGAAAAAAGGAGAACAGATAGATAGACAGATATCGAAGAGAGGAGTAGCCACACTCGCCAAAAAGAGAGAAGAGAAGAGAAGCTGTTGCGAGGTCTGAAAGAAGGAGAAGGTGGGGTGCTCGGGGAGGGAGAGGAGTCAATGCTCCGCCCTCCCCCATCCTTTGTTTTTTTATCCTTTTGCATTTTCATTTCTCCAATGTGCATCCTTTGTATTGCTTCTGTTTCTTTACTTCTTTTGAAGAATGCTATTGCCCCCCCATTTCGTATGGATGGGCATAGTCAGACGATGTAATCGACAGTATATATATAGACGAGCAGGGTCTTCCCCTTGTTTTCGATACTGAATGCATCTAGTTGTTACTTTCTGAAACATATTTTCTCTTATGTATGTTCATCCGGAAGTGGGGGTCTGGCGTGAGCTTTGGCCATGATCCTCTGCTCCCTTTTTGCTTCTGCTCTGGGTGAGGGGCAGCAGGTTCCCCCCATTCTAACCTATGGATGTTTGGGGTCCATGGCTCCCGAGGAATCCTAGTGCGGTAGGTTTTAACGACCTCCCTCCCTTGATTGTTCCCTCGATGTCATTAAGGCCGTCCCAGGAATCAGAGACAGTCATCTCTTGATTTTCCTGGGCGGCCGGCAACAAATAAACATATACATCCGCAGGGTATTTTGAGTGTGTTTTAGATGAACGATGGTCTCGATTCCTCTACAGACCTTGTCTCTGGATGATTCCCTAGTATCCCTCTAGTAAAATCTTTGATCCAATTCACTCTTGCATCCCAATTCCTGTCTCGATCACATAAATCTCCAGAACAGAGCTCCGTAAAACCCTGAAACCCTATACGTTATCGGCACTGAACCCTCCCGGCGCACCAAACAGTCCCCGGCGTGGCACTTCGCGCGCCGAGAGCTGGGCGCGCCGATAACCCCATCTTTCCTTTCTAACCGGCAAGGAGCCTCCCTTCAGGTGACCTTCCCGGCGCGATGACTTCCGCGCCGAGAACCCCCGCGCCGGGAACCTTCTTTCAGGCTATAACTGTGCCGAGAAACTCCTGCGCCGGGAACCCCTCCCTTCATGCTATAACTGTGCCGAGAACCCCTTATCAACACTCCATTTCATTTCTGATTACTCCATGTATCTGTCTGAGGGATATCCAGAGACCATCGTGTATACCCTGAAGAGATACAGCAACGGGGAAGGACCTCCCCTACATTACTCAGTCCAGATCCGGATTCCTCTGTAACCCTATGAACCCAAAGAGCTCTGCCACTGCATGTGCTCTGATGGTTCCCAAGGGAATATCAACTGGTGCTATGAATGCAGATAGTGTTCTCGGGCCTAGTGCTCTCCTCTTTCGGCCTTCATCCCGGCATCCCGTGGTTGATGGTCTATCTCTCCTTGGCATGCTCCAAGACAAGGGGATATGCTGCCGAAATTCACCCACATCACACCGAGTGACCGACATATTCTCTTCTAACCCCGCTGAACCTAAAGAGTTCTGCCACTGCATGTCCTCCGATGGTCCCTCGAAGGGGGATATTAGTAAAACATTGCATCGACATACGGTGTATCATGGTATGTCGGTCCCTCTCCGGATTCCGGGTTGAATATACCCGATCTTTCACGGATCCCGTCCTGCCGCTGCATGGACAGTTTCCTATTCCCATTTGGCATAGTCCAAGACAATGGGGATATGCTGGCGGATTTGCCCCGCACCTGACGTACTCTTGCTTTATCCAGTCTATTTAATGTTCTGCGAATAAACTAGCACGCTCTTATTTGGGCTTTTGCCGCTATCCTCCTCCTGTCTTTGGCATTTAATCAAGGGTTGTCTTCCTTAGGGAGGACGTAATTAACGTCATGGCCTTTACGGTATGGCAGACTTTTGGTCCCGACTCGGACTTCACAATCGACTGACCAAGTCAGATCGAGCGCACAATGAAATTGTCACTCCGGTGACTGGCACGCCTAATAAACCAACCAATAAACCAAATAAATAAATAAATAAATAACAAGATCTTCAAAACAAATCCGTCCCCCACACTACTCCATACGAGACGAGCCTGGACTCTCGTACAGGCCACATCTATATGTTTCTTCTGTCGTGGAAGGGTGGATTCTGTCTTCCCTTCGAACCTTTCGTCCTGCAGCTTCTTAATTTTTTTCGGTTGGCGCCCATTCAGTTGGTAGCCAACTCTTATCTCCTCCTTTCCGCCTTTCGTATTCTCTGTCGTTAGTGCGGAGTCCCTCCTTCCATGGACCTCTTCCACTTTTTATTTGAGTTGAAAGCGCATCCTTCGGCGGGGAAGGGCTTCTATTTCATCCAGGCGAGGTGAAATAGGAGTTGTATTTCTTTGGCGGCGAAGGATTCTTCGCATAAGGGGTGGAAGACCTAATTCTTCTGGGTGGGGATTTGCTCTGTGGAGGAAACCTGGAGGTGCCCGGTAATCCCCAATTTCCACCCTAATGTCCCTCCCAGAGAGGACGAGTTCCCTCCTCATGTGGAGGAGTATGTTGTCATTTTGCAGAAGCACCGCCAATCCACCGAAGAGCTAGTGACGCCGGAGAATATCGAGCGGTGTCTTCTTACGCGGCTGCATCCGTCAGGCTCAGGTGCCACAACTTAGATCCTCCTTCGGATGTGGGGGTCATCTTTCTTTTCCTGAGCACGTCTTCTTCCTTGTGCAGACACCAGGCGGGAGCCTCTGAAGGAGGCCGCAGAGGTGATCAAGCTTGGAGATGACTCGGGTGCCGACGAACCGACTGCTCCCGTGGGTCGCTTCCGAACCAAAGATAAGGGCAAGGGAGCGGCCCAGGGTGAATCCTCCGGACCGCGGGGACCCAAGCGCAAGGACCCTGTGAAGGGTATGATCCGGGCCGCTGCGAGGGCCAGAAAGCGGGCCAAGAAGGCCGGGGTCGTACCCACGGTCGAAGGCGACCCTACCGCGGCTCACCCCTCCGCCGGGCACAATGGGGCCGACCCTCTCGGGCGGGCTCTCCCACTAGCCGAGCCAGAGGGGGCCGAGGAGGTCGGGGCTGCCCCCGCGGGCGGCGATGATGCGGGCTCGGTTCCTCCTTTGGCCGGGACCGAGGGGGCCGAGGGTGCTCTCGCAACCGGCAGCGGGGCCAACCCGGCTCTCCCCCCGGCCGGGGTCGAGGGGGCCGTGGCCGAAGTTGGGGGTGCTGTGACTGCGGCCGGGGCTGGCGCTTCGGGCGGTAGTGCAGGTGGCGAGCCGATCCAGGTTGAGGGGCCGCAAGAAAATCCGACCGAGGCGCGAGGGGCGACCGATGCTGGGGCTCGATCCGAGCCACACGGTGGGGCGCCGGGAGATAAGGGGTTCTCCGTTCCAGCGGCCTTGGAGAGGCTCGGTATCTCGAGCCCCCAGCACCAGGTATGCCGCGGTATAGCCACGAAGGTGAGGGGGGGAGGTAGGCAGTACTCCCCGTCTACGGCTCTCACCGGGGTTATGGAGGGCGGTCTGGCCCTGGCCTAGATGGGGGCTGCTCTGGCGGAAGCGTATGCTCGATCGGAATGGGAGCGAGTGAACCTGGCCTGGACCCTTGGTGGGTCGGATAGGAGGTTGGCTCGGCTCACCGAGGAGCGTGATGGACTTCGGCGGGAGCTCTCCCCAGTCAAGGGGCTGATGCAGTCGAGCCAGGTGGAGACCCGGGCGCTAACCGAGCAGCTAGCCAAGGCTCGTGAATCGCTCGAGAGGAAGAGCAAGCTTCTCGAGGAGGAGCGCCTTGTGCGCGCTGAGCTGGATGGCCAGTGGGAGACTGAGCGGGCCAAGCTGGTAGATCGAGCGGAGGAAACCGAGCGCCTTCGGGGGGAGGCCGAGGCCGATCGGGCCGAGGCGGAGAAGCAGGTGGCGGCGGCCGAAGAGCGGACTGCTGAGGCCGAGCGGAGGTCGGCCGAGGCGGAGCGGAGGGAGGCCGAGCTCGCTGGTAGGGTGGGATCGGCCGGGTTGGAGGCTCTCGAGCAGTACAAGAGCTCAGAGGCCTACCGGGTCGACCTTAAGGAGGCTGCCCTTCCCTACTACGAGTTAGCGCTTCGCCGAGGCATCCGCAAGGGGTTCAAGCAGGGCTCCGACCGGGCGGTATCTTATGCGAGGGAATAGGATTCTGGGATTGAATTCCCATCCGGACAGTGCTACGACTCGGATCTGTCGTCCTCGAGCTCCTCTGTCTCGGCACTGGATGAAGAGGATCAGGAGGGGTCTTCGCCCGAGGGATCGCCAACTCCGGATGCCTTGGGAGGGCGCGCAACCGAGGTAGTTCCCACGCCGGTGGGTGTTAGGGTGCTAGGCCCGGATACAGAGGGGGGGTGAATGTATCCTTCTATGTATAATGGCCAAATAAAAACTTGGATGCTAGAGATAGACACAGAATAGAACCAATTCGATTCAACTCAAATACAAACACTTGGAGCGTGCCTATTCAAGCATCTAGTGAAAGCAAAGCAAACAATCAAACCACTACACAATAGATTTTTAGGTGGTTCGGTCCACAGACCTATATCCACCCCTCACTCCCAACCGGAGTGAGGCTTCCACTAGCTCAAGCTAGAACGCAGACTTAGTCTGCAAACAGTTGCTGCCACACAGCTTGACCAGGGGAACAGCCTCCCCTCTTCCTCCCAACCGGAGGGACACCCAAGTGACTCCCAGCCACTTGGAAACTAGAGGTCGAAGACCTCTCTTCCTCCAGACCAGGAGGGACCACTGGACTTGCAACCACAAGCCCAGAACCGGAGGACTAGCCTCCCTTCCTCTAACCAGAGGGCAACCCACAAGTGACAACCTGTCACTTACAACCCGGAGATCAGATCTCCCTTCTCCTGAACCAACAGGAGGAACCCGATCCCCAACAGGGCAATCGGAAGAACAAAGATAATCAGAAAACAAAGGAAAAATAATAAAGGAAAATAACACAGCAATCAGAAAGCTGTAAAAGATGAAAACACAGATATGGCTCTCAATGGAGCTGACTAGCCTGGATCTGATCCACGGTCCAGTAGGAACAAGTCTTCAGATGAAGCTTCCCATCTCTCGTTCTCTCTTCTCCTTTCTCTTCCTTTTCTTCTCTACTTCCTTCTCTCACTCGCGAGCTCTCTCTCTTTCTCTTTTTACTTCTGCTGCGTCTCTCACTCTGCCACTCTTCTTTTTCTTCTTCTTCTCTTCTCACTGGATCAAATACTCTCTGCTGCTCTCAGACTCGATGTATAGACTTTGCTCTTTTTCTATCGATCAGCCTTCTTTAGTGGAAGAAAGCTCATATATATAGCAGCAGTAGCAGCTCCTGGGCGCGTGGCTTCCACGTTTTCCCGCCCAAGGAATTTGCTAGAACCGAGGCAGCTTCATCCACGTGTCAGCATCTTCATACCTCGTCCTCCTGGGATCACGAGCCAGGTCATCAATCTCGGTAAGAATCCCTGTCAGACATAGCATTGAATAATTCATCAGTTTAAGTTTGAACACCCTGTACAGACTCTGTTAACGCAAAGCATTGTATAGACTTCAGAGATCAATATAGAAAGTGTGTACAGAGTGAAGGAGTGTATAGACTTAGCAGTCTAGGCCTCTAACAACGAGTGTATAGACTTGCAACTCTTCATGAGATCTCAGTGTATAGACTCAACCAATGTATATAGTTGAAGATCTAACAATCGAGTGTATAGAGTTAGTTATGTGAGCATGCATTGTATAGACTTCACACATGAAGACATCCGCTGTTTAGACTTGAATAACATTCAGCAAAGCATAGACTTAGGCGTTCTGTTCAAAACAAAACCAATGTACAGACTTCATGCTGTACAGACTTGATGTTGATCAACAGACCTTTGAACATCAACACAAGGCGTCAACGCTTCCATCGTGCAGTGTCGCCTCAGCTCCTCAAGCGAGATGCTCACGCCCTTGGCAACAGGCCAATGCGTCAACGCATCCAGTGTCAGCGTCGACGCAGTGAGCAAGACAGAAAGGTGTGCGTCTACGCAGTCAGCCAAGTGCGTCAACGCACTAAGGCACACGACCCATGAAGACAGACAGGTTGTACAGACTTTGAGGAATAGTTCAGTGTATATACTTTGGCAAGGCAACGATGGTAAAGTTCCTGATGTACATACTTTGATTCCCAAATGCAAAGCACACGATACAAAGACTCTATACAGACTTCATGGCATGCAGCAATACACTGGATGATGTATAGACTTTACATTCAATATGCATGAGACCTTGTACATGGGCTGTACAGACTTAGTGTGTGCTAGCATGTGGATGTATGGACTTCATGAAATCAGGCAATGCTGACTGATGTAGACACTTGGCAGATAGAGTGAAGTATGAACTACCATGTACAGACTTTAAGACTTAGTGAGCAACCCGGTGAATAGACTTGGCGATTGTGAGAGCATGCGAAGTGCAGACTTTGTGTTGTGAACACAGGCTGTACAAACTTGCTAAGTTGCATGAACAAATGGCATTGTATAGACTTTACGAAGGGCACACGAAGCAATGTGTGGACTTGGTAACTCACGCAGACAGATGAGTGAACAGTCTATGCCATTCTCACAGTTAATCAATGTACCAAGTTCTGAATGAAGTAAACACATAAGACATCAATTTATCATCATCAGAACACACGTAAACAATGTCATCATCAAAACATAAGTCAACACATATGACATCAAACATATGAGAGTCATAGTGTTTGTCATCATCAAAACATAATATCCAACAGTGGGGTCAGTGCCAGGGTCGGCCATCGCTGAGCATGCCGGGGGCGGACTGTCCGAGCCTTCCACTTCCGAGCTTCAGGGTGGGCCGGAGGCCTGATGTATCCGCTTTGCTTCCTCTCTTTGTATACCTTTTTCTTTTTGGAAGGAGAAAACTTCCTTCTTTTTGTGTAGAAATAAATAAGGCAGTGGTATTGTGATGAAGACTTGTCTATTCCATACCGTCGTTGCCGTATTCTGTTCGGCGTATCTGCGGTTGTTGGAAAGAGCCGATATTTTCTGCATGAATCTCGCACGATGGTTGGGTGAGCGTCTGACAGGATGTCTTCCCGTTTTCCCACGCTTTAAATACCTGGCCGCTTCATGTGTCCCGCTGGGGCAGAAGACGAGAAGTTTGAGGTGACCGTTTGTATGGAGAAATCCTTCTGGTGTGTTTTTGAGGGGGGAAATCATTTAAGACAAGTAGCCTCCCTTTGCCTATAAAAAGGACTGAAGGGCGTCCCTTCCTCTCCACCGCTTAGGGTTTTCCCTGACAGTCTTTCCTCATTCCTTCTTCACGTTGCGTTGTGCCGTGGTATTCGGGGCATGGAGGAAGCTCCAGATGAGGAGGTTGCCGACGACGGGGGGCAGGGAGTTCCTGCTGCTCCGATCTTGAAAAGGAGTCGACGGCCGGCGAGCAGACTTGAAAAGGGGTCGACGCGCGAAGACACGACGTTTTCCCTTTATCAGTTCCGGCGACGCTTGCAGGGGGGCGAGATGGAGGACGGATGGGGGCATCAGACATCCCTGCTGCCCGTCCCTTCCTGCTTGCTTCACGGATGGGAGGAGGAAGCCAACTAAGCTCCATCCCTTCCGGGCCTTCCCCTGCCTCCTTATCCAGCTCTGCTGGTTTCTTTTTCTTTCTGGCAGCCACTTTTTCCCTCTTCTGCTCTGCCTGCTCCTCCTTTCTTTCACTCTTCGGAGGGTGCATGCACTCTCTTTCTTCCAAGGAGTTGGCAGTTTAGCGGGGAAGATGCTTTCATATGCATTCCCTCTCCTCCTTCTCTTCCAAGTTCAACTTGGAAGGTAGCCTTTTCTTTCTTAATCCCTCTGTCACCTTTGTCTCGAGCTGCCCGAGCCAACGGGGTCAACTATCCTTTATCCGAGCCAGTTTCTACACTAGGCAGAGTCAGTGGCTGGATGCAGGAAGGTCATCCGAGTCAGCCAAGCGATGGGCTCATACGACGGCGCTAGATGGATCTTTTACTTTTTTGACATGTATTCTATTGGCTTCGGCCTTCCTGATGTACAAACGGGTTGTTTGAATAAAAAGAAAGGAGCATTTTATCTTATCTCATGTCGTTTGCACAATACTTAGTACTCAGAAGTAGAACTTGCGTAATGTAGTTGCGTTCCAGGTCCGAGGGATGAGTTCTCCTTCCATTGTAGATAGGCGGTATGCTCCTTTTCCAAGCGTCTCGACCACTCGGTAGGGGCCTTCCCAGTTAGGGGATAACTTGCCCGCCGCCTCAAGTGGTCGAGAGGCTTCGGCTTTCCTGAGGATGAAGTCTCCCGGCTAGAAGTGTCTGCCTCGGACTTTGATATTGTAGTATCGAGTGAGACGGCGTTGGTACTCCGTTGCTCTGATGCTGGCAATCTCCCGGATTTCATCTACTAAGTCGAGATTTTCGAGCAGTTTCTGGTCGTTTGCCTCGGACGAGAAGCAGATGACTCTGAGGGAGGGGTTGCCAATTTCTAACGGAATCACGGCCTCGGTGCCGTATACCAGCTGAAAAGGGCTTTCACCGGTTGCCGTTCTGGGAGTCGTTCTGTGCGACCAGAGTACGTTCGGCAATTCCTCGAGCCAGCTGCCCTTGGCTTTGCCGAGCCTAGTCTTGATGCCTTTCAAGATAGCCTTGTTGGCATTTTCGACCAGCCCGTTAGACTGAGGGTGGGCGACCGAAGTGAAGTGATTGCGAATATTGAGGTTGGCGCATCTGTCTCGGGAGTACCGAGAATCAAATTGCCGACCATTATCGCTCACTATCACCCGGGGGATGCCGTAGCGACAGATGATCGACTTCCAGACGAAATTCCAGACGACTGTCTCGGTGATCCTTGCAGTGGCTTCGGCCTCGATCCACTTAGTAAAGTAGTCGATGGCGACGATAATGAACTTCTTCTGGGCCTGGGCCGTGGAGAACGGCCCGAGGATGTCGATTCCCCAGCGAGTGAAAGGATAAGGCTCGGCCAGGGTGACGATCTTCGTTGCTGGCTGATGGACCAATTGGTCGAATCGCTGGCAACGGTCACAACGTTGTGTGTAGGTCGAGCAGTCACGCTGTAGGGTGGGCCACCAATAACCTCGCCGTAGCAAGATCCTGGCGAGTGACCTTCCCCCCAAATGTGCCCCGCACAGACCTTCGTGAACTTCTTCGATCGCTCGGTTGGCTTCGTCGGTACCGAGGCACTTCAAAAGAGGGCCAGAGAAGGATCTCCGGTAAAGTGCGCCATCCAGAGTGACGAATCGCCGAGCTTGGTATTTCAACCTTCGGGCTTCCCGAGGGTCGGGAGGTTCCTGGGAGTCTTGGAACCACGATAGGTAGGGGGCACGCCAGTCGCCTGGGGAGGCTGAGTCAACAGCTAGGAGTTCCGAATCAATGCTCGGGCGCTCTAGCTCTTCGAGAAGGACCGATCGAGTACCCTCGGGGTCAAGAGAGATGGCCAGCCGAGATAGGGCATCCGCTCGGGAGTTCTCCTCCCGAGCTATCCGGACTACCTCAAAACTCTCGAACTGTTGTGCCACAGTCTTGACCAGTTGGAGGTATTTGATCATCGGTGCCTCCCGAGCTTCATAATCGCCGTTGGCCTGGCTAGCGTCTAGTTGGGAGTCGGTGTGAATCCTGACTCGCTCAGCTCCTAACCGCCGGGCCATGCGGGCTCCCGATATGAGGGCCTCATACTCAGAAGCATTGTTAGATGCTTGGAAGTTGAACTTCAGGGCGTACTGTAGCTCTGCCCCTTCGGGAGACTTCAGGAGGATGCCGGCACCGCTCCCGGCTGAATTGGAAGATCCGTCAACGAACAGTTCCCAGGTTGGCCCGGGTGCGGACGGAGATCTCTCTTCAGTCGGGATGGTGCTCTCGGCGATGAAGTCGGCAAGCGCCTGGCCTTTGATAGCCGAGCGAGGCCGATACGATATATCGTAGGCCCCGAGTATGATGGCCCACTTGACGATGTGTCCTGAGGCTTCGGGGTGAGCGAGGATCTTCTTCAATGGTTCACCGGTCAACACGGTGATGGAGTGCCCTTGGAAATAGGGTCGGAGGCGCTTGGCCGAGGTAACTAACGCTAGCACGAGTTTCTCGGTTGCGGGGTACCTTCTCTCTGCCTCGCTGAGCACCTTGCTTGTGTAGTAGACCGGTCTCTCGATTCCCGAGTCATTTTTGAATAGGACCGAGCTAACTGTGGATGGAGTTACCGAGAGATAGAGATACAAGGCTTCCCCCGGGACGGGCTTGGAAAGCACTGGAGGCGAAGCCAGGAACTCCTTAAGCTCGGTGAATGCTTTTTGGCATTCCTCGTCCCACGCGAATGTAGCAGATGCCATTTTGGGCTCCCTCAGCAGTTTGAAGAAGGGTAGGCATCGTTCAGCCGCGCGGGACAGGAATCTGCTGAGCGCAGCAACGCGCCCGGTAAGGCGTTGAACGTATTTGATGCAGGTGGGTGGGCGCATGTCCAGGATGGCCTGGACCTTGTCGGGGTTGGCCTCAATCCCACGCTGAGTGACCAAGAAGCCCAAGAATTTTCTGGACTTTACTCCGAAGGCGCACTTGGCGGGGTTGAGCTTCATGTTGTACTTCAGGAGGGCGTTGAAAGTTTCTGCTAGGTCGGCGAAGTGGTCCTCGGCCTTGAGGGTCTTCACGAGCATGTCGTCAATATAGGCCTCGACGTTCCGACCGAGCTGTCCCTCGAACATATGGTTGACTAGCCTTTGGTACGTGGCTCCGACATTCTTCAACCTGAAAGGCATCCGGGTGTAGCAGTATACCCCAAAGTCGATGATAAAGGCGGTCTTCTTGATGCCTTCGGGGTGCATTCTGATCTGGTGGTAACCTGAGTAGGCATCCAGGAAGCTGAGTATCTCATTACCCGAGGTTGAATCAACCAGTTGGTCGATGCTCGGTAAGGGATAGTAATCCTTTGGAGTAGCCTTGTTCAAGTCCGTGAAGTCCACGCACATCCGCCACTTTCCCGAAGCTTTCGGCACCAAGACGACGTTAGCTAGCCACATCGGGTACAGGACCGGTCTAAAAAGGCCAGTCTTCTGCCCCTTGGTGACCTGTTCCTTGATAATCGTCTGTTTCTCCGGCGCATGCTTCCTTCTGCGTTGTTGCACGGGCTTCATGGTTGGGTCGAGGTTGAGCTTTTGCACCACCGTCTCTTCCGGTATCCCGTGTAGTTGATCATCAGACCATGCAAAGACCCGGACGTACTCGAAAAGGAACTCTTTGTACTGCTGTTGAACCTCAGATGTTAGGTGGGCTCTGATCTTTACTCCTAGGGTCGGGTCGTCCTTTAGGAAAATCGCTAGCAATTCGCCTCCCGGTTCGGCGGTTGCGGATTTTTTCTCAACTTCCCAGGGGCCCTTGCTTTTCCCGTCCGGCCTTGTGACCTCAACCGAGATATTATAGCACCTTCGGGCCATTACCTGGTTACCTCGGACTTCCCCCAATCCATTTTTGGTGGGGAACTTCATCTTTTGGTGATAGGTAGAAGGTGTTAGTGTTGGTGTGCTACAGGCCAATTTTGGGTCGGGTAGGCCCAATAGTTGTACGATCTTATTCATTAATAAAGTGGTGTTTGAGCGTAAATATGCGATTGTGTTACTTTACGTTGTCCCTAGGATATGTGGTTGTAAAGTCAGCTCGAGATTGGATCTCGAACATGAGACTTACTTTACATGAACACATACCTTAAACTGTTCCTGGTTGGAGGGTAATCACTCGGGGACTTTGATTACCTATTAAACCAGTACATATATACAGTTTTGGTCTTTTAGAACCCTTTTCTAATAAACCTAAACTCTATATATAGCTACCTATGTGAAGCTCATTCGAGCATTCACTTCTTCCAACCTCTTAAGCTTAAGCAAGCACATAAGCTTAAGAGGAGGATTAGCCTCCCCCTTTCTCCCTCTTGCTCTCTCTCTCTCCAGAAGGTGATAGAGCCGGGGAAGGTCGTGCCGGGGAGGTACCGTCGCTGCGCAAGGGTCAGTGTGGATCTGCTCTAGAGGCCGTACAGCTGTGCAGCTCGGTTTCTCTGCATCGGGCTTAGCGGACAGCGTCGTTCCGCGCAAGGTGAAACACGCAACCCGTTATTAGGGTATTAGAAACACCGATTAGAGCACAAATTAAGCTTTCCATAACACCGGAATCGGGCAAATTAATTTTTTGTTATCTGCTGCGTCGCCCGTAGGTGCTGTGCGAAACCTTACAGTGGTATCAGAGCCAAGTTCGCGCTCTGGTCGGTATTTTTATTGCTGTTTAGAACCATATTTGAAAGGGGATTAAATGCTTCAATTGTTAATGCTAGAAGGGGATGTTGGACATCCCTGTTCTTCTAAGATGCTGGGCATCCCTGGGGCAAAAATTTTTTTTTTTAAAAAAAATTTGTTGAACCGATTTGGGCACACTGCGCCCGCCGCGTGCGCCGCGTGGGCGGCGCACGGGGCACCCGGGGTCTGCTCCTGCGGGCGCTGACCCGCGGGCGTGCTGGCCCGCCACGCGGTGGGCGCCGCAGGCGGCCCCCGCCACGCGGGCGCCCGCGCGCGGGCGTCCACGCGCGGGACGCGGGAGCGGCCGCCCACGCGTCCCGCGTGGGCGGCCCCGCGCGCAGGGGTTTGACCGATTTTTTTTTAAATAAAAAAAATTATGTTTTTACCCTTTTTAATTTATTGTGCTCATGTTAATAGTATATATATTAGATATATATATATTAAAATGCACAGTAAATTAAATCGAATTTTATCGAGTAGGTTAATTATGTTATCTCGATGGTAAATGTCAAATGTTAAATTTTATTTAACCGGGTTGAATTTACCGAGGTGAGATAATTATTATTTACCTTGGGATAAAATGGTAATGATTGAAGTTACTTCGGTAAATTTTAATTTTTAAATTTTTAATTATTAGATAATTAGAAAATTTAAATTTTAAATTTTATTGAAGTTAAATGTGAAAATTTTAATTATTTAAATTTTTAATTATTAGATAATTGTTAAATTCAAATTTTAAATTTTATAAAATTACTAATTGAGGATAATTGCATTATTTTAAATTTATTTTCAAACAAAAATTATTGGATAATTAGTTTGAATTTAAATTTAAAATTATTGGCATGTTTAAATTTTGAATTTAAATTTGATTATTGGATAATTAAATTTAAATTTAAATTTAATTAATTATCTCAATTAGATGCCCCTGTAGAAAATGATGGTTCTTTACGTGCTCTACTTTAATTATCTTGTATTGGCCTGCTTGTGTGTTTAATTTTAGTTAATCATGCTTTGATTTTTAAAATTAAACAAAGTTAGCATGTTTTTGTTTGCACATCCCATTTTTAAATTCAAAAGTAAGGATTATTTTCAGAAAATAACCCTTGATTGATTTTATTTGAATGGGTTGGAAAGTGATCATGGACTTAGATTAATGTAATTAATTGGGGTCTGCGAACCTCCTTTCTCTTTCTGTTAAAATTCCAATGTACTACTATCTTCCTCCATTGTTGTACTCGCCCTAAGGGCTGCTGGAATTTGAGTCACATGTAATTTAATTTTTTCGACCTGCGTGCCGTGTAAAAGTTGTAATTAATGCGGCGTCGGAGTTTGAAAGCGTGGAGCACACCCGACGAGGACGATCCAGCTGCTTCGGAAGCGGACCGGATGTCTTAGTTACATTAGGGTTAAAGTCCATGATCACTTGCGTTTATTTTTGCATTGGATGCATTTATTTTGTGCAAATTGCTAGGTACGGTAAATATATTAGATATATTTATATTACCACCTAGGGTGAGATCAAGATAAAATTAAATTTCCTCGCGTTTAAATTTTAGATCTGACAAGCGTGGCTCTAGGAGTCGTCGTGGCCCTCCATCATTATGGAGTGAATGAACGTCTTCATTTCATGGATTTGTTGTGCTTTCCACAAGGTCTATGAGTTTGGGGACGGGATTAAACTCTAAGGCTCGGCCTCAATGGGGTGAGGAATTGAACTCGGCTTTGTTGTGCTTTCCACAAGGGTCGGGTCATGAACTCATTGCTATGTTGTAATGATGGTTAGATCTAACCGAGAATATCCTTTGTTGTGCTTTCCACAAGGGGATGATTTCTCGGGGGCCGAATATCGGATATTGCATTAAATGCAAGTGCTTGTTGACTGCACTTGAGATGGTGTATGGCTTGTTGTACTTTCCACAAGGTCGTACATCAGTCTCGTTGGGATTCCGACCCACTAGGTTGATCTCGTTGATCTCCCGTTCTATATACTGAGGGTTATATAGTTCGATCGAAAAATAGTGAGACTAACTAAGATAAGAAACCACATCTAAGTTAGAATTTGAACACATGCTAAGTTATCTTTTATTTCTTATCCAGATTATAATGTCGTCGTCCAACCCCCTCCGCGGCATCTTGGATGCAAATAGATTAACTGGACCGAACTACTCGGATTGGTTGCGTAATCTACGCATAGTCCTTACCGCCGAAAAGATTGCGTACGTGTTGGACATGGTTCATTCTGAGCCAGCTCCTGATACCGACGAGAGCGAGTTACTGGCTTATGCCAAGTGGTCTAAGGACTCCTCCCTTGCCCAATGTTACATGTTGGCCTCTATGGCTCCCGAGCTATAGAGGCAATTTGAAAAGACTGATTGTAGAAGTATACTTCTCAATCTACGCCAGCTCTTCGGGGAGCAGGGTAGGATTGAGAGGTATGACATCTCCAAAAGGCTTTTCAGGACACGGATGTCTGAGGGTTCTTCAGTACAGGCTCATGTATTGAAAATGATGGAGTGGATAGAGAGACTCAATGCACTGGGGTTCAAGTTGGATCTTGAACTGTGCATTGATCTTATACTCCAGTCATTGCCCGATTCCTTTTCTTCCTTCATCATATACTTTAACATGAATAGAATTGATGCAACTCTCCCGGAGCTGCTCAACATGTTAAAGAGTGCTGAAGGAACTATGCAGAAAGATAAACCATCTTCTTCTGTAATGATTATTGGCCGGGCCAAAAAGAAAAGGAAGGTCACCCAGATATCCACTACAAGTAACAAAGGGATATTGTTAGTGTTGGTGTTTTACAGGCCAATTTCGGGTCGGGTAGGCCCAATAGTTGTACGATCTTGTTCATTAATAAAGTGGTGTTTGAGCGTGAATATGCGATTGTGTTACTTTACGTTGTCCCTAGGATATGTGGTTGTAAAGTCAGCTCGAGATTGGATCTCGAACATGAGACTTACTTTACATGAACACATACCTTAAACTGTTCCTGGTTGGAGGGTAATCACTCGGGGACTTTGATTACCTATTAAACCAGTACACATGATGTGTCAGTGACCAGTCTCATGGTCATTGGTGCGGGGCACCAACACATATGTGTAGGTGTATGTCCTTGGAGGATGTGCACTGAACTGATCCGCTATTGGATCTTCAGATGGTTGATTATACCTAATGTCAACTGAAGATCCAACGGTCACAGTAGCATCATTGGTCCTTTGACCTGAGACATTGATCGGATCTTACACGAGGACTGGAATGATTTAATTATTTAGCTAAGTGACTTTAACCATAAGTCATGAGTTGCCGAGTCATTAACCACTCCAGGATACGTGTGAAGATCATCAATGGTCAAGAAGGGATCGCTCACTGTCGGGTATATATCAGACAGTTAATGGGTCATGACATTGACGCTTCGTTAAATCCCTGGCCAGGGTCGTGTGAGTTCGTTTAGAACGGACGTCATACACTTTAAGGAGATCATAGTCAAATGGCACGATCATGGGGTTTGACAGAAACCATACCCTCGATCGTACCAGACTCATAGAAGGAGCGAGAGATTATATCGATGCGGTAACTGTGGACTTACAGGTACCAGACAGGCTGGTTTAAACCCGGCGTCCTCTAGGATCACGCGGATTTGCTTGACCCAACGTGATCGTAGGTTCGGAATGAATTAAACTATTATTCGGCTCTTGTAGAAGCGAATAATACGTTTAATTTACTTCTAATTAGGAATTAGAAGTTAATGGACCTTAAACTAGAGTGACTGTGGGCCTAGAGGATCACACACAATGGATTCTTGGGTGACGGATAATTATTATACAAATGTATGTATTATTTCCTTTTAATTCCTTTTGGAAAGGAGTGTAAACGGAGTTTAATACATATGTATAATATGAGATAGGACATATATACAGTTTTGGTCTTTTAGAACCCTTTTCTAATAAACCTAAACTCTATATATAGCTACCTACGTGAAGCTCATTCGAGCATTCACTTCTTCCAACCTCTTAAGCTTAAGCAAGCACATAAGCTTAAGAGGAGGATTAGCCTCCCCCTTTCTCCCTCTTGCTCTCTCTCTCTCCAGAAGGTGATAGAGCCGGGGAAGGTCGTGCCGGGGAGGTACCGTCGCTGCGCAAGGGTCAGTGTGGATCTGCTCTAGAGGCCGTACAGCTGTGCGGCTCGGTTTCTCTGCATCGGGCTTAGCGGACAGCGTCGTTCCGCGCAAGGTGAAACACGCAACCCGTTATTAGGGTATTAAAAACACCGATTAGAGTACAGATTAAGCTTTGCATAATCCCGGAATCGGGTAAATTAATTTTTTGTTATCCGCTGCGTCGCCCGTAGGTGCTGTGCGAAACCTTACAGAAGGCACCGCTTTCGTTCGGCTGAGGATTCCTCGACCGAAGATTGCGTTGCATGCTATCATACATTTGATCACTATGAAGTCCACCATGACTGTAACGGTCTTGGGTGGGGTGCCAATGATGCGGGACGGGACCACGGACACGACAAGCTCGCGATCGTCCCTTGACGAGGGAAGCGTCGGATGTGCGCGGTTGAGAAACCGGCTGTGAGCTAGGGTGGTCGTCTCTCTTTTGCGCCCGGATCGGGTCACGGGACGGCTTCGCTCTCTCTCGCAGCAGTGATATTATAAATTGAAGGCGAGCTAGGTATCCCTACACATGCTCTCTAGCAGCGGCATATAAAGCATATAAAGAATTAAGCTAATGCCAAATGTAAGGGTGAAGACGATACCTCCATGCTCTCGGCGTGGCGAAGATGGCACCCGGCCGAAACTCGTACTCCCGGGAACTTAGTACATTATGTTTACAGCAGTACAAATAAGCCCACTCCACGCAGGGAGGTAAAGGGCGACATAAGTGGGCCCGGGAGGACCAAGTTCGGGTTGACAGGCGGTTTCGGGCAATGCTTCGGCTTCACGCGTACTCGTGCTAGTGGGGGCCCACGTGTTGACCAGAGGGATCGTGTGGGGCCTGATGACTCCTCTGCTGTGGAGACACCTGGAAAGCGTTCCCCTGGGATGGCGAGCTGCTGGAACGACCGCCGGACGCCGGGCGGCCCTCGGACGACGCTCGCGGGAACTCGGCCACGAATCTGAAAATTCTATTTGTAGGCGCGCGACTCGGAGAAAACTGCTGCTGCGATCAGCCCCGTCGTCGGAATGCGACGAGGTTAGCGCCGTTGGAAAGCTGACTCAGAATACCTCGACGTAGGGGTCTTCAAAAAAAATAATCAGATCTGTATTTCTGATCATGCATTTTACAAGCTTGCTGGAATCTGGCCAGAACTGCAGGGGCAGGTTCTGACTTCTCTGAAGATCGACGTTGACCGGGGAGAAGACCTCCGAATCTGGAAATGATTTCTTCAGCAAAGTTGAAGGTCTCTGAGAGAGGAATCCGGGACTATTTTTGGTTTTCTGATTGGAGACGAAATGGATTTTCTGAGATTTGTTTACTAGACCTGGGTCGGATCTGGGAAACTGTGGGCAGACTGTTCTTGGGAACTTGGACGAAATTTGAGAAATACCTAGAAACCTTACCAAAAATTAAGAAAATTCCTGGTGGTAGATATATGTGGACAGAACTCCCAATAAATTTGGCCGACCCAAAAAAAATCAAAAGATGGTTCGAATGGGGTAAACTCAGAGCTGATGAACAGTAAACAGAACCAGGACAGATCTGGAACTTGGACTTGGACGAAAATCAAAAAATAGCTAAAGGATGAATTTTGACGTGATTTTTTTTGTGGGGATAAGGGTTCTATAGGGGAACCAACCCTGAAATTTTGAGCTTCAGAAGACGAAGGGGGTGACAGCAGGAATTCGGAGAAGAAGGGTCTGTCCTGAGTGGACAGAACACCGAAACCGTTGGCGACGACGCGTCGGCGGCGAGACGATGGCGGCGGCGATCACCGGAGTTGCTTCAGATGCTGGAGGGGATCAAGGGGGAAGGGATTACACTCTAGAAAGGGGGCTGGAGGTGGAGGAACCAGGGAGAGAGAGGGGAGGGGTGCAAATCTCACTTGGGGGCAAATGCCAATTTTCTCTTCATTAATTCATTCAATATGAAAAATACAACCTTATATAGGATGCCAACCAAATTCAATCTCAACCCTTGGATCTAGGGGTTTGGATTGAAGGGCTGGGATGAGGTATGACCAACCACAAGAAATACAATATTTAAAGGAATCCCATTCCTAATTCTACCACATGTGGTCAAATAAAGGGAGGAAAGAAAGAAAATTAAACAACCTAGCCTAATGGAGCCAAAAGAGGGGGCGCCCCCCTTCATGGGCCAAGGGCCTTTCATGGGCCATGAGCCATCCACAAGCCCATGCTAGACTTGGACCCTTCCCATTTAGTTGGCCCATGAGGGAGTGTAAACCAATTTGGGCATTAAGTGCATTAATGACCCATTAGAAACCTAATGACCCAATATGGCATAAGCTCCTTAATGGACTCTACTAATGGCTACCTAGCCATAGACTCTACATTAGAAATGGCCCATTGGCTTGATATAAGCCTTACAAGGAGCCCAAAAGAAAGAAAATACACAATTACAATCTCATACAAGCCATAACTCACAAATACACTTCACCCGTGTATGGAAATCGCCTTTGATGCCCCATCAATTCTCCCCGGGTGGGAGGAACTCGACCCCGTCGAGTAGGGGTATGGCTGCTCCGGTACTCCGGCGGATCCGTCACCGTGCTAAGTAGCGCGGGTATGCTCCACTCCAAGTGATCGGCACCTGCTCATTCCATATATACTCGATATGCGCACTGCTATGGCTAAAGGTGGTCACTCCGAAGGGGCACTCTCAAAGGAAGGAAACAGCTCGAAGACTCACTAGGAATCACCGCTGAGTCCCTATAGGTGACTGATCCGGATATAGAAGTAAAACCGATCCCATACTCATCAAGTGAGTCCACTCGCCTCTTACTCGTAAGAGACTGACAACGAGCTTGCACAAGACGCATGCAGACAAACAACGACACACAAACCATGCAAACAAACCACACAAAACAAACCACACAAAGAAAAACACACCGACTCATCTATGACCCTAGACATACCTAATGTTAGTCAGACCCGTACATGGATGACGGCGGACCAAGACACCCGAATATGTGCCATACATGCATTTGACGTAACTGGAGGTTGACGTCATGGGGAACTCCTAGACATACTACGATGCACCAATCATGGACATTGGGCTTGGATGCGGGAAGTCCGGGAGGTGCGGGTGGTTTAGAGGGATCGGGGAAACCAAAGTCTTCCTTACCCCTGAGGGATGGTTCGGACCTATGGCTATGTGGAGTTTGCTTGGCCCGAATGGAAAAGGTGGGATAGTGAACTCCGCGGAAGAAGGGTAACGAGTATGAAAACTCGGGAGGGTCACTAGTGAAGGGGTCAAAAGGGTCGAAGAAGGTGTGACCCCATGAAGTGGGTTCCAACATGACATGGTCCCAATCGTGAAATTCTTGAAGGTGCGGGTGGTCACCTTCCTCCGTCATGGTAGATGGGACCGTGTATAGGAAATATGACTCCTCCCTCGGAAGCAAAGTCATGAAGTCGGGCTCATCCGGTAGCGGGAGAAGTAGAAGAACCTCCGTGGTGACACAACCCACGGTGCACTCGGAGGTAATGGACCCTATGGCCGGATGGGTGAAGCTAAGACTAGCGGGTTGGTCAAAGCCTCGGGCCAAAAGATGCGTCAACTCCCATTGTGAATCTAATCCCATGACAAGATCATCCAACGTATCAACATGGTGACGAGATCGAAATGTGGTATGGAATGAGTTGACCGGCACTAGTGGTAGTGTGGGGTCCATTGATGGGAAGGGATGTGGGACCAAGCCATCCTTGAGCCATCTAAGAAGTGGCTCGGCTATGTAAAGTGTTCCCGTAAGAAACACGGGTGGCTCGGGCTTTGGTAGTTCCCACTTTGATGGTTTCGAATGAAGACCGGAGGTAGATAACAATGGAGCATCCATGGGTGGTGGAGTAGCTTGTGTCCTTTCCCACCAATCCGAAATCATTTTCTTTATTTCCTCTAAGGAGCGGGTTGGAGGAGGGACCTTGGGGTGGACTAGCTCCTTAACTCTCGGCTCGGGTGTGGGCCTAGGCTCGGTTATAAGCGGGACTTCCACTCGGTTGGAGGTGCTTGAGTGGGTTGGGATGGGAGTGCCAAGGGGAGGTTGGTTGGTGGTGCATGGGCGGGCCACTAGATTGGGGTCACTTTGGTGGGCTTGGACGGCGGTGAAGGGGTGGGATTGGGTAGAGGTGTGGCCCACTTGATTGTGGGTGAGTTGGTGGGGTTGGTGAGTGGAATGACCTCCGTGGTTGGAGGTAGGTGGGCGGGGAACGTAGGCCCTCCTAAGCACTCTCTTCATTTCCCACCATGACTCGATGGGCCTTAGATTCCTATCCTCCCTCCAATATTTGATGTCCCTCCAAGTTGCAGCGGCTTCACCAAAAAGTCGCCTTTTGGCAACATCGACTTGCATGGGCCCGTACATGATGTACACCTCGAAGTAATCATCCATAATGGCTTCCCATTCTAGATAGACACTCGGGTCATCGGACCCGTAGAAATCCCGAGTTTCGGGCCTCGTGGGGTGGTTCGGGTGGTCCTTCCATTTGAGATAGTATCGCCACCATCCGGGAGTTTGGGACTCCATGGGACACGGGGAAACTAGTGGATGGCCATGCCGACACTCGGACCAAAACACTAGACACGACACTAAGTAATGCAAAGTTGGAATGCACTAACTAATGCACACTAAGGACCCTAGACGTAAACCAAGACTCGGTACGGGGCGGAGACAATCGACCCGAAGGTCACTCGCACAAGTGTGCGGCCTTCCCGATAGGCGTAACCTAACGGTCGGACAACACCTTTTTATATACCGAGTAAAGGGATGTATGCGACCCAAAAATGACTCTTTTTGTTGTTTTAAAAATATGATGATCCTAAACACGACTTAGACCGACTAATGACTACATGACACTCTTTTTTTTTCTTGAATGCAAACACCCTAGACTCAACCTGCTCTGATACCAAATTGATGCGGGACGGGACCACGGACACGACAAGCTCGCGATCGTCCCTTAACGAGGGAAGCGTCGGATGTGCGCGGTTGAGAAACCGGCAGTGAGCTAGGGTGGTCGGCTCTCTTTTGCGCCCGGATCGGGTCACGGGACGGCTTCGCTCTCTCTCGCAGCAGTGATATTATAAATTGAAGGCGAGCTAGGTATCCCTACACATGCTCTCTAGCAGCGGCATATAAAGCATATAAAGAATTAAGCTAATGCCAAATGTAAGGGTGAAGGCGATACCTCCACGCTCTCGGCGTGGCGAAGATGGCACCCGGCCGAAGCTCGTACTCCCGGGAACTTAGTACATTATGTTTACAGCAGTACAAATAAGCCCACTCCACGCAGGGAGGTAAAGGGCGACACAAGTGGGCCCGGGAGGACCAAGTTCGGGTTGACGGGCGGTTTCGGGCAATGCTTCGGCTTCACGCGTACTCGTGCTAGTGGGGGCCCACGTGTTGACCGGAGGGGTCGTGTGGGGCCTGATGACTCCTCTGCTGTGGAGACACCTGGAAAGCGTTCCCCTGGGATGGCGAGCTGCTGGAACGACCGCCGGACGCCGGGCGGCCCTCGGACGACGCTCGCGGGAACTCGGCCACGAATCTGAAAATTCTGTTTGCAGGCGCGCGACTCGGAGAAAACTGCTGCTGCGATCAGCCCCGTCGTCGGAATGCGACGAGGTTAGCGCCGTTGGAAAGCTGACTCAGAATACCTCGACGTAGGGGTCTTCAAAAAAAATAATCAGATCTGTATTTCTGATCATGCATTTTACAAGCTTGCTGGAATCTGGCCAGAACTGCAGGGGCAGGTTCTGACTTCTCTGAAGATCGACGTTGACCGGGGAGAAGACCTCCGAATCTGGAAATGATTTCTTCAGCAAAGTTGAAGGTCTCTGAGATAGGAATCCGGGACTATTTTTGGTTTTCTGATTGGAGACGAAATGGATTTTCTGAGATTTGTTTACTAGACCTGGGTCGGATCTGGGAAACTGTGGGCAGACTGTTCTTGAGAATTTGGACGAAATTTGAGAAATACCTAGAAACCTTACCAAAAATTAAGAAAATTCCTGGTGGTAGATATATGTGGACAGAACTCCCAATAAATTTGGGCGACCCAAAAAAAATCAAAAGATGGTTCGAATGGGGTAAACTCAGAGCTGATGAACAGTAAACAGAACCAGGACAGATCTAGAACTTGGACTTGGACGAAAATCAAAAAATAGCTAAAGGATGAATTTTGACGTGATTTTTTTTTGTGGGGATAAGGGTTCTAGAGGGGAACCAACCCTGAAATTTTGAGCTTCAGAAGACGAAGGGGGTGACAGCAGGAATTCGGAGAAGAAGGGTCTGTCCTGAGTGGACAGAACACCGAAACCGTTGGCGACGACGCGTCGGCGGCGAGACGATGGCGGCGGCGATCACCGGAGTTGCTTCAGATGCTGGAGGGAATCAAGGGGGAAGGGATTACACTCTAGAAAGGGGGCTGGAGGTGGAGGAACCAGGGAGAGAGAGGGGAGGGGTGCAAATCTCACTTGGGGGCAAATGCCAATTTTCTCTTCATTAATTCATTCAATATGAAAAATACAACCTTATATAGGATGCCAACCAAATTCAATCTCAACCCTTGGATCTAGGGGTTTGGATTGAAGGGCTGGGATGAGGTATGACCAACCACAAGAAATACAATATTTAAAGGAATCCCATTCCTAATTCTACCACATGTGGTCAAATAAAGGGAGGAAAGAAAGAAAATTAAACAACCTAGCCTAATGGAGCCAAAAGAGGGGGCGCCCCCCTTCATGGGCCAAGGGCCTTTCATGGGCCATGAGCCATCCACAAGCCCATGCTAGACTTGGACCCTTCCCATTTAGTTGGCCCATGAGGGAGTGTAAACCAATTTGGGCCTTAAGTGCATTAATGACCCATTAGAAACCTAATGACCCAATATGGCATAAGCTCCTTAATGGACTCTACTAATGGCTACCTAGCCATGGACTCTACATTAGAAATGGCCCATTGGCTTGATATAAGCCTTACAAGGAGCCCAAAAGAAAGAAAATACACAATTACAATCTCATACAAGCCATAACTCACAAATACACTTCACCCGTGTATAGAAATCGCCTTTGATGCCCCATCAGCCAAGAGTAACCGGCAGGCTTAGGGCTCCCTCGGGATAGGTGGCCTGGCCATTGAACCCGCACAGGGGGGTCCGGATCGGGCGGAGTTTAGACGGATCCTCCCCCATCTGGGGTTCGCTGGGCGGGGCCCTGGGAGGCTCGATGGCTCGGTTCGCCCGCTCAGTATGACGCTTCCTTCCCCGACCATTGTCTCCTCCCGGTGCAGCTCCTCTGGCGATGACGTTGATGTGGACCCCTCGGGGGCGTTGTCTATCTCCTCTGGGGCGCCTCGGTCTTCCTGGTGCCCGGTCACGAACCTGGAGAGGTGCCCCTGACGAATGAGACGCTCGATCTCGTCTTGGAGCTGGTGGCAGTCGCCGGTATGATGCCCGTGGTCGCTGTGGAATAGGCAATGCTTGCTGCGACTGCGGTTCTTTGACTTCATTGGCTCGGGTTGGCGGAGGAGGCCCGAGCCTTTGATGTCTTCATAAATCTCGTACACTGGAGCGGTTAGGGGGGTGTACCGCTCGTACTTCCGCGACGGTTCCTTGCGTTCCCCGTCTCGGTTCCGCCTTTTTCCTGGGCCCGAGCTTGGCTCGGGTGCCCGCTTCTTGTCCCCCTCCCGAACCGAGCCGGTTGCGTCTCGGCATGCACTGAGTACTTCCTCGCACTCGGCGTGGCGCAATGCTAGAGTCACTAGCGCAGCAAGGGTCGAGGGAGGGTGCAGGACAAGCTCGCGGCGGAGGTTCTCGTCGCGGGTGGCCCCGGTCAGAGCGGTTATGGCAGAGGCGACGTCCAGGCGGGGGATCCTCAGGGCTTCCGATTTGAACCGGAGGATGTAGGCCCGAAGTTTCTCCCCTTGCGCCTGGTTGAGGGCCAAAAGCCCCGCTACCGACCTTGGGGGGCCACTACCGGTGAAACTCTCTTTGAATACTCGCCCGAACTGCTTGAAATCTCGGATGGATCCGGGGGCGAGGGCCCGGAACCACGCCTGGGCGCCTTGGACCAGGGTGGTCGTAAAGGCTCGGCACTTGATGGCGTCGGACGCTCTGTGAAGGGTCATCAGAGCGTCGAAGCTGTCGAAGTGGTCGGCCGGGTCACCCTGGCCGTCGTAGGGCTTGAAGGTCGGGATAGAGGTTCGGGGAGATACCTCTGCCTTCAAGATATGGTCGGAGAACGGAGATCTCCCTCGTCCTCTGGTGGAGAGGTCTTCTGCAGGCCTCGCAGGGCGCGCTCCTGATCTGCGAAACGCCTCTCGAATTCTCGCAGTCTGAGGGACAGCTCCGGCTGCCGCGACGCCGTAGGGCTGAGGGGGCGTGAAGGCAGGTTGTCTTGGCGCTCCCTGGGGACTTCGATCTCCGGGAGGGGACGGCGTGCCCCGTGCCTGCCCCGCTTCGGCGTGGAGGAAGCCTCTTGCTCCGGAGGGGGAGCTTGCGAGGGTCCTCCTACTTTGTTGCGGATGAGCTGCTGTCCTCGGAGGGTGAAGCGGCCTCCGGTGGTGTGCTGGGACACGTTCTCACGGGGAGGGCTCTCCGGAGGGGCGCATGACCTTCCATCCCTGGTCGCTTGAGTCCTCATGAGTTCCACGAGGACGCCCAGTTTCACGTTGAGGGCTTGGAAGGTGTCGGCGCCGCCGTTGAGTGGCAGCCCTACCGTCGTGGGAGGAGGGGGCGGCAGCCCGGCCGCGGGCGGATGGGGCGGTCCGTCGGCGGGAGTGCTGGTACAGGAGGGGGTGTTTTGGGAGGCTTGTGAGGGGCCTTCCCCCGCCGCCGTCGTGACCTTTCCCCTGCCGCCGGCGGACCTCCTCCCTGAACTTCTTCTCACTATACTGGCTCTTGGGTCGTTTCCCACAGACGGCGCCAGATGAAGGGGCGTGATCTCGCGCTGGTCCTGAGCTGGGAGGATGATCACCGAATAGTGAACTGCAAAGAAAGTGAAACGAATTAGGAGGCCCAGGGATAGTTCCCTGGGAAAACCCTCCGATGCTTAAGTCAGTAGAGCAATGGTGGAAGGTATTGAGGGAGGTTGAAAGAGATGCGCGAGATTCCCCAACACCAAGATGGTGAAGTGGTTCCTGCTCAGGGAGTGTTAGGCATCTATCTGCCTTACCTGCTGTAAGAGGGAGTCCTTGGTTTATATAGCGAGCTCCCCCGAAGAGTCCCATAAGCTGAGGAGTTTATGGCGGGAGTTACGTCCTCATCATGGGATCGTTACGTCCTCATCGTGGGCTCTTCATGACATTGGGAGATCGTGGCGCCCTTATCCCGCTGAACTCCTGCTCATAAAGGACTGTCAGCGGCTGCATGGATAAGCATTTATCAGTTGATCCAAGCATGAGAAGTGCCAGCCCTGTCCGGGCGATGGGCATAGCTCGGATGCGGTCAGATCGGAGTGGGCGCGGAGCGCCTACCCTTATCTCGGTGGGGAGATGGCTCGGGCGTGGGTCTTCCTCCGTTCTGACGTTCGGGCCTTTCGAGCCTAAGGGCCGCCGAGGAAGGATGGGATCCCGAGTGTTCTTTATTGGGCTTTTATGGCCGAAGTGGGCCTGAGAGGGCTGTCACTTGGATGAGCTGAGCCTCGTTCGGTCCTGATGGGCCTAGTTTGGCTGCTCTTAATCGGGCTACAGAAATCCCCCTCTGCAATAAGTAATATTTTAATTTATCTTCTTATATTTTATTCATATATATGTCATTTATTTTCTATTATTTGTAAAATAGGCGGTGTAGCTCAATTGTGCTCCATCGTTATTGGAGGTGTTCGACATAACACACAAAAAGAAAGGGGCGGATCAGTTTATCAGTGAGAGAGCCCGCTCAGTAGCAGTAAGTTTATATACATATGCAAGTTTTTCTTTTCATTTAAATATGATTGATTCATATGAAATTTATAAGTTTTTTTATTCAATTTGTAGGAAACATATAGCAGATATGTGACAGAGAAGTACGGGAGGGGGCCGCACAGTAGCCAAAGTTAGATCTGGCGGCATGGGTGACAGTAGCTGGCGTACCGAAGAAAGACCAGCGATATGATTTTAGGCAGAGCCTGGAGAGTAGCACAGTGATACCATCGTGTGCGAGTTCAAGCGTTGTCTCGACCAGTAGCAGTGCCTTCAATATGCCCCCACGTGGCCCCATTACTTCTCCGAGAGACGTCAGAGACATCGTCCGAGTTGAGATGTCTAATTTCTAGTGACAAATGAGGGTGGAGATGTCGAGCGAGGAGGCACGCATTACGCAGGCACTCGCTGGCCTCCTCTCCAACGTGGGGCTTTTCCCTCATGGAGCACCCTCGACCACGGCATAGCCCCCTCAGGTGAGTGTTTGTTATATTTTTTCACATAATTTAAAGTTATAATATTACTATTTAATTCAAAGAAACTACCGTGAAAATGTGTTAATATCCAACCAGACCTTGGGTGGTGAGAGTGACTTAAGAGAATTGACAGAATCTAAATCGGATATCTGATTTGAGTTCGGCGTTAAAATTACTCAATTCAGAACTAAGTTAATTTTTAAAATTAACTTTGTTTAAAATAATTCTGAATATTATGCAATGAACAACGATCATGATATCTTAGGTAATTTCACACAAAAGGAAATGAGTTAATCCAAATTTGTATCAAACACCATCGAGCAATCACCTACTTGATGAGCTAATCCCCCTACTATGGAAACACAAATGGGTTAGGCGTAAGTTACCCCCACTTGAGTAAACCCGATTTTAACCTAATCCACTACCAAAGTGGTGCTTAGACATTGGACAACCCTTTTCGTTTGCTATCCATTAGATGTGGCTCCTCTTGAAATGCATGCATCTCCCTAACGTCTCTTTGCTTGAAAAAGTCAATTAGCCGTTGTGTCTAAATCTTCTTTCTTGAGTTGTGTCTCGTTATTTCAAAGGTTGTTAGTAACAAAACAACTCCCTAAAAAGGATGAATGAGAGTGCCAAAAAAAAAGTAAGAATTAAAATTTTGCTCGAGGTTCAACTAAAGATTAATGATGGAAATGTGGTTTTACATGGAAGATGAAGAGCGTAGTTTAACCTTGTCCACCTGTGGTTGATGGCTTTTAGCCGTCAAGGGAATGACACACAGAGCATAGCCCATGAATATGTCAATTCTGATTTTAATCTTCAGCACTACATAAGAATCTAAACCAAAGAAACTCAAGCATTTCAATGTTTTACAGCCTATCAAGGAATCTAAAAAATCACCGCTCTCCACTCCGCTTCATCCCACCCATCTAATCATAACAGTCTCAGTGACGGGAGTGCACCCCTGCCCTTGCCACTTGCTATCAGGAATCGGAAGGAATATATGAACCGCGAAAGGTGGTGACGTCGCCGTGCAGAAGAGAGGAGATGGGAATCAGAAGAGAGCTCCGCGCTGCCTTCCTGGAGGAGAAGAGAGTCCAGCCGCCTTCAACACCCTGCGACGCACACAGCCAAACACCCAGCCGCGCGCCCACTCTCGCCGCTCCCCGCCGCCTCCTGAGGGAGAAGAGAACCTCCGTTGATCAAAGGACCTTGGTCGCCATGCCGCCGCTGCCCTTGGTCGCCGCGATCAAGAGATAGAAGGAGAAGAGAAATGGGATCTGGGATCAGCGCACACAGCCGTGCTCAGCCACCTCCTCAAGGGAGAATAGACCCTCGCCATGCCCTCCTTCGCCTTGGTCGCCGCCGCCTTGCTCGCCGCGATCGAGAGAGGGAAGAGAGAGGAGCGTGATCTGGAAAGCTCACCCTCGCCGCCTCCCTTCGCCTCCTTGAGGGAGAGGAGGCCATCGCTCTGTGCGATCGAGAGAGAGAGAGAGAGAGAGAGAGAGAGAATGGTCGCCCCTCGCAGAAACTCCGCTGGGGAAAGGGCTCCGGCGATGCCAAAATCGTGGGTTTTAGGTATTAGAATTTCATAGATTAACGTGTCGGGACATGCAAATAAATCATCTTATAAGGTTTTTCACGAAAATCCTTTCCTACTTGGTGCTTTACGTGCACACAGCAGACAAGCGTTACCAGGCCAAAATGTACCCCATATTTTTGTGGGCGGTTGGCCCAGCCCAAAACGGTCCGGAACCGAGCCCAAGCCGCTTAAGGCGTCCCAGGCCGACCAGGCGGCGCGCGCCTGCGCGCTTTGGACCGTGTGAGTTCTGTGGTAAGAGACCGGATGGGTCTATTGAGCAATGGATCCAGTCGGATCCTATAAAAGACCTGGACCATGCGAACCTCCGGCATGCCCAGGCCTTCTAACCCCCCTACTCGTCTCTCCGCTAGGGTTCAAGCCGGAGGCCGATCGCCGCGGCCCTGCTGCCGTCTATCCGACGAGCGCCGCCACCGGCTAGGAAGGCCGGTCCGTCGATAGCGGCCGCCGGATGCACCTTCCTCCTCCTGATCTCCCCGACTCTTGGCGGGTAGCAGCTCCGGCTCTCCCAGTTCCGGCACTCCGTCGGCGCACCTCCCCAATTTCTTCGGCGGCCACTCCGGCGGCACCTCTCTCTCTCTCTCTCTCTCTCTCTCTCTCTCTCTCGTATGAAGTTGCCTCGGCCATCTACAGGAAGAAACAGACAATCTTCGGGATGGAATTGTCCACGGCGCAGGCATTGAGGGTTTCGAATGCCGACTTGGTGGTGTATGTCCACCCTTCGAACGCCAACAGGATCCAGCAGGCCCTCTGCCGTCAACTCAGTGTCTCCCTTTTCACGTGAGTGTTGCGTGTCCTCATTCGCCTCCTCTTGTTCTGCTGCTGCCTCCGACAACGCCGAATGGCATCAAAATCCAAGAGAAGTAGATTTTAAGGCTACTGTGAGAATTGGTAGGTGTAGGGTTAGATGTGAATAAGAATGCTAATTGTTCTGATCAATCCGTGTATTGTGATGTGGTGACAAATGATCTTTCCCCAAGTATTGGCAACTTCTGTAGAGACATAAGAAACCTTGATTGATGAACTCTTAGAAAAATAGAGATTAACAATTTGGGATGGTTATATCAATTTGAGCTTCCAGGTCAATATGACCATCACTTGTTCACTAGCTGAGCATCTGTTGTTGGAATTTCTACCAGCCCACAAAATTTTGTTTCCAGCCCTTGTGCAAAACTTTGCATGATCGAGATGCGTCACTGAAATAGATCACGGTGGTTACAACACCAGAGTGGCCGTGGGATAGAGAACAAAATCAACAATTACCAACTAATATAGATGAAACATGAGCCAGGGTAAGCATAAAGCGTTATTCCATGTATTAAACTCCTATAAACTTAATTTGAAGTTCAGTTTACTGAAAATCTTCCATGTAAATTTTGACTTTCAATAATGTCATAAAATTAGGAAGAGATCTGTCTGCTAGGGAATGAGCGAAAGCTTCTATTTAAATGGTTACATGGTGAATTAACGTGAAATGTTGGAATATGGTTCAAAGTCTAGTTAGACTCATACATGCATGCTATTAAATGGTTGACGGAAAGCATTGTAACTGTGAAAAATAAGCTTGTAATCTATTGTACAGTTTTGGGGCATCATTGAAAGGAAAATGAAGAACAAGTATAAAAAGTAGAACATCACGTGGCAAGTTTCTTTCTGAGAAATGTTGGACTTTGATGTTGTTTGTATTTGTAGGTCATGTGGATTTATTTTCTAGGCTTAAAAATGTTGAAGACCCATCTTTGGACCAAGTTACAAGGCCGGGCTGGGTGGTCAAAGTTCATATTTATGGGATTTGGCCACACTCCACAGCCTCTCATGGCCAGGCTAACCCAATTCACGATGCATGGCATTAGACGAGGGTATCATATAGAATGTTTGGTGATGTGGATATGTTTGGTGAAGCTGTATGGTGGAATCTGAGATGGCTAGCAGAAGGTTCTTATATGGGATATCCACAATTTTTAGAGGGGATTTGCTAATTTTATGGCTTATAAGGCATTTGTTCCATTTGAAGACATAGTAATTGCTCTACTGGGTCATGTGCTCTTCAGAGAGATTTGTGATTGGTGGAGCTCTTGATCGGTGCTTTACAAATTCTTGATCATGCTAGAAATCTTTTTTTTTTTTGGTTTCATGGTCCACCATTATTTCAATAGATAGAATTTACTTAAAGCATTTATCTTCTTTGTTCCTCTGTTTTCAGGAGAGTGTTTTTTGAGAAACTCACCCCAGGAAGTCCTCCTCTAGTTATATTTATAAAACTGGTGTTACAACCCAATACATGTGGATTTCAAGATGAAAATCATAGTTGATTTTTTTCTTTATTTAACTGGATGACATTGTAATTTGTCTGTGATGCAAAAAATATATAATCTTTAAGTCCAGGAAAACAAAGTTTCTACAAAAGTAAAAGAAATAGGTTGCTTCTCTCCAGGGCATCGAGAACTGTGGGCCCCCGCAAGTTGTGACTCAGTAACTGTCACACATAGAATCTTTCCTTTCTCCCCCAATGGGCCAGTGTGGTAAGGGAACCAACAGCTATCAAAATCAACAATTCCCTTTGGTTACTTTTTAATCTGTTTATAAAGTTGATCTTTTTAACAGTAAGTAATGCTGTCCAGAATTTCTTCTATATCTTTGAAGGTGGCAATCTTGTGTTCTTTCCTGTTGATGCATGAGCTTTAGGTTTTGCTTTTGTTGAAGAATTCTCTGTTTTTCATTCTCAGTGCTGCAGAATGTTAATGGACACTAAAAGAGCTTCTTTACTGATCATCTGCAGGTTTAATGAAACTTTTGATGGCGTGTTGTTAGCTTATTCCTTGGGTCTTCTAAATAAGACTGCAAAGATTCTTCCAGGGCTGATCCCATATTTTTGTGTGAATGTGAAAGCAAAATTGTTGCTCTTTTCTCCAAAACCAGACATGCTTTTAGGTAACTCAGGTTCTTCTGCATTGTTTCATGGTTTTGACAGTCTCTTTGCTCCAGAAAGGAACTTACCAAGAAGTTTAGTTATTTATTTGTAGCTGATTGTTGGGTCTTGTGAGTCATTTTTGAACTGCCATTGTTGTCAAGTTCATACCAAGAAATATTGTTACTACAATCTGTAGCAGGAGCTTAGGAGACCGGAAATATAGCTGTCAATTTCATACCAATCTGAATGATGCTGGATTTGTTGAACTGCCATTGGTGTTGCATTTATTCAGACCATTGCCTGGTCTTATAAAGGAAAGAAGTTATAAAAATCAAATTTCAAGATGTCTCTTGGTACTCTCAGATCTTGAATCTTTGTTGCTTTCAGAAGGAAAAGTGGTTAAGTTGAGCAAAGAATCAATCTATGTCATCATACTTGGTTTTTGCGCTGCAGCCATTACATTGGAAGATATTCGTGAAGAGTTTAAGTATAAAATTGTGAGCTGCCTTTTCTAAGTTGAACTCTTTATAGTTGGAATATAATGTCAATGAGATCTGTCATAACAAATGAATTTTAATTGTGTGGTAGTATTCAATTGTTTGCCTGATTTTTGTCTTTTCTACAGAAGGATGAAGTTGGTGTATTTTCCAGCATATATCACAAGCGTCATGTCATCAAACCAGGAACCATGTTACGATTTTCTGTCAAAAGGTGCCTGTCATATTTATGAAATGTTTTCATGTACTCAGTGGCATTTTCCTTGCAATTGCTGCCCCAGGTTTACTGTCTGACTTTCTGTAAAAATAATAACCAATGTTCAATATTAACCCAAATGTTAATTGTGGAAATAGGATAGTCTTTGTTGGGTGGCCGGGGCAGTTAAGTCCGCTTTTGCCTTCTATGATAGCTTTTTATGCAAGTTGTTCGGGCAGTTTTCAGTGCATATCACAAGCATGTATTGTTTCTAGTCAAAGGAGCCATTCACAGTTCATGAAGCCAATAGTATTTCTGTTGCCACTGCTGGCTGGAAGCAGCTGTTATATGCAAGTCCTGCCATTAAAGTACCATATTGTAATTATTCTTCACATAGCTTTTTGTATGTTGTGATATCATTGATGATAATGTTGTGGCCTCATCTGTGATCATAATACAATACCACTCGTTGGAGTACGAGATATTATCTATACTAGATCACAAAATCTATTATCAATGCATAGTGCATGTCTGAAAAATAAAGCTAATATATACATGTACACAGAGATCATCGATTCATCTTTTTTCTTTTAACTGATCTCAAAAAAGAAAAAGAAAATGGTAATCATTCTACCTTGCAAGTGATGTAACAAATAGGGATGCTGTCATATCCTTCCTATTTAATTTGTGGTTGATGCAATTTAAATTCCACAATGGTTTACAATTTTCTGTGGTTATATCAACCTTCTTGTTACACTGGTGCAAGTAATAGTCTTGTAAACATGGAAAAATATGGGCCCCTGATGGTTCTTAATTGACATTTATCTGCAGTCTCGACTGTCAATATTAAGTTAAGGCTCAGTGATAAGTGAACTATTGACTTGTTTCTCCTTTTCTCTAACATCTGTGTCGTTGTCAGTTATTCATCATGAATTTTTTTGATCTGGGCAGTTTTGATGAAGAAATACTCCACATATCAGGATCTTTAATTCCGCCTGACACTGGTTGTGTTTATTGGTTGTCCAAGCATGTCATAGCTGAAGGTTTAAAGGTTGACAGGTGTGTTCATTTTCATCAATCTCAAATGGATGGTGGTTACATGACATTTTAGCCTTTTTTTCCCATGGCTATAAAGGATTGCCCTGCCTAGTGTTGGCTAACCCCAGGGAGGGCAGATCAATCTGCGGGATCACCCGAGAATTGTAGCCCCACCTGGTTTTGAACATAACCTCTATTCCTTGAGGCAAGTTTTGTGGCCAACATCTCATGGCTGGATGCTAATTATAGTTTCTTATGCAAGTTAAGTGCATCTAATATATATGTAGTCTTATTTTTCATTATCGAAACTTATAGGTGTGTCAAGAAGCATGGCAAAAGGGGTAGAGAGATTAACGTGGAGCAAGACCTTGAGCGGCTCAATGAAGGTGATATTTCCTTGTCATCTGGTCTTCAACACAAGTTCAGAAGAACTACATGAGATTTGGTCGTGACTTTTACAGATGTTCACCCAGTGTTCTAACTGGTTGTATTGCATAAAGACTTTTGGTTCACTTACAACATTATGTCAAGATTTTCTTTTCATCTATTGGTTTCTCATTGATAAAACTCGACATTGAAGCGGCAAATTTAACCACTGAATTTTGCCTAGCAAGTTGCAGCTCTACTTTAGGAAATGTACCATATTCTCTGACTTGGGTGCAAGTTCAATGCATGTTTTTCGTTCCAGAAGCCTGACTTGGAATGTGGAGAAGAAAGAAATACGGTTTCTTTAAAACGTGCATATTGGGATGCATGTAAGATGTCATACGGTTCTTTCTGCAATGTTACAGCCCTTCATGTGCAAAATCATAGTTGTGTCTGAAAAGCAATGTATCTGATTACTTCGTCTCACCAAGAGGATTGTATTTGGGCACTTGGCAACACCTCTCGATGTTGGTGATTCCCATTTGCAATGCCTATCCTGGCGTGTTGGCCATATATTGCAGTACTCAATTATTTTGGCAGTAAATTCCTTGAATAAACTGATTTCTGCGTGTGGCCCAATCGATACCTGGGGCTGGAGAGGTTTTGCATTGCTATACCAGTCGACTTTTCTCTAAATTTTTTTCCCCTGCAATGTAAGATGTTCAGGTTGGATATTTTGATTGAAAGCTGAAAAGTAACCAAGATATTGTATAGATAACTTGGGAGTTTAGTGGTCTCTTTAAAATAGCTGAATTAGAGCTTGTAAAAATGCTTGTCTGATGCTGCCTTAACTTTCCAAAGAAAGTTGAAGTTGCTAGTTAGATTGGACGACGTTTTCAGGGCAATCGACTGGATTAAATCCCAAGGAACTTTTTCCAATACCCGATTTGGGAAGAAGTCTCATTCGTTAGATAGAAAAATTGTAAGTGCTGCAGAGTGGGTGTAACGACCCGAGAATCCGATTACCGGGAAGGCCCGATAACCCGAGACTCGCACCGCCGCCCACGAGCCGGGAGGGCTCGGAAGGGCTAGAAGGAGTGTGGAGGCACAAAGAAATAGGAAATAAAGCAGGACAACTCAACAATTAACAGAAATAAATAAACAACTACAACAGAGTCCAGTCCAACAGAAAGTACAGTCTAAAGCAGTAAAGCGTACCACATGCCAAGTCAACACTCGGCCCGGCAAGCTGGCAACTGAGAACCTCCGCTTCGCACCCTCGAACCACGAGGAAGAACCGCTACACCTGAAAAGCAGGGAATGAGTCTCCAAAACAGAGACTCAGCAGGGATCCCGCGGAACCCCAACCGGAAACAACGGCGGTAGCGGAAAGGAGAGCTACAACTACAGCAGGAACAGCAAACCGGTGGCCGGTCAAAAACTCGGCACTACAGCTACTCCTACTGTACCAGAAGGCACACCTCGATCACGCAGTCGAAGCTACCGAACCACACTAGTACCACCTACCGAAGCAAGAACACACGGCAACCACGCCGTAGAGGCCTGTCCCTCGGACACAGCCGACCTGGACACGCTGTCCAAGGTGCAACCCCGACCATCCGATCGCGGGTACCGCACAACAAGACCCAACCTCGGTAAAGCCACTAGCATTAGACCCTTGGCGCGAAAACCAACACACGCGCCACGGCGAAACAACCGAACTCAACGGTCAACACGACCGAAAACCCGAAGGTCGAAATCACGGAAACTGATAGTCTGTCACTCCGTACTCGACAGGAGTACCACCCACTAGAAGCACAGCCGGTAGCGTCCCCTGACGTCTTACACCGCACCGCAGGTGAACCGCCTGACGTGGTAGGTCCTACCCGAGGCGCGAACACCGTACAAGTAACCACAAACAAGTGACTAGCTGGGGTCACGCCCGTCGACGTGGGTCCAACCGCCCCCAACCACGTGTGCACACACAGACCACGCGTCCCTGGTCTGGTCCTCTGACCGGTTTTCCCCTCAGCCGGACTCTGGCTGCAAGACGTGGGGCCCGACGGCAACCGGTCCACAAACCGCCTCTAAGGGTAAGCCCGTACACCACTCCCTGGTGCGACTAGCACACGCGTACTAGTAGGCTACGACTAGTGGAGGGTCACAGAAGGAGTAGACTCTCAAGTCAACGGAAAACAACGTCCGCATCCGACAAAGTACGGGGACCATCCCACGTACTAGCACCGTCGCACGATGACCACAGTCGGAGAAGAAACGGGACTCACAGTCCACGGCCGCGCACACACCCTGCGCGAGAGTCGAGAAAACCCAAGTGACGCTAAGTCACTGGGCTCTGGACAGTCCTCTAGACGCCCTACACCCAACGGTCCTTGAGTCACAAGACTCGGGGTCAAGACCGTTGCACGCAACAGCACAAGGCCGTCAATCTAGTCCAAGCTCTAGGTCCAAAACCACGATATCACGAATACCGAGACAACACACGAGTTGCCAAGACCATTCCCTTGAGAAGGGAACGCAAGGGACAAAGGCCACTCACACGGGCCACACGGAAAACACAGAAGCACGATTCCCAAGGCAGCACACAAGCCGCCACGACGATTTCCCATCTTGAAGCAAGCGGGAAACCTCCAGCCCCAGGCCGGGTAACTGGACTCGCAGTCCAAGACCAACCACGTGGCCCACATGGGAATCGCCTTCCAAAAAAACTCACGGCATGCGGGGGAGACCCCACCGCACCCACACCGATACACGGTGACTCGATCGAGCGTAACACGAAGGCCCAGCACGCGAGAAGTCACCCGGACTCTCAACCCTACGGGCACGCTAAACGAGATAACACGGTCCTCCAGACACCCTCAAAACACGGACACAGAAACCCACGGGTGTCAGGGACACTCACAAGACCGCAGGTCGACCACTGGGTCACAACCGGGTCGACTAGGGATCCACACATTGCGGGACAAGGCGGAGAACACAAAAACTCGCCTCGGAACAACACAAAGCCTGACGGTCTAACCCTAGGCCGTCACAGGGTTGTAACGGTCTAGGCGAGACCGTCACATCCACCTGGCGGCCTAACGCAGGCCGTTACACGGCCCAAAGAACGCAGGATGTAACGCGCCTGGCCCAGCGCGTTACACGAATGTAACGCGCTTGCCCTGGTCCGTTACACGCCTCACGCTCTCAGCGTGAAAGCAGGATGTAACGCGCTTGCCCCAACGCGTTACACGGATGTAGCGCGTCTGGCCTGGCGCGTCACACACGCTGCCCTCCCCAACGGATAAAAACGGCTCTGACGGCCCACCCTGGGCGCGTTACAAGCATGTAACGGTCCAGAGGGCACCGTCACACCCCCAGCCCTCAGCTGGGCAACAGGGAATGTGACGCACCCACCCTGGGGCGTCACAAGGCTGTGACGCGCCAGCCCTGGTGCGTCACACGCCTGACCCGAAAACCAACGGAAGAGACTCTAACGGTCTAGCCCTGGTGCGTCACAGCACCTGGCGGTCTATCGTGGGACCGTCACACCCACAGACCACCAAGGGCCAACAGAAGGGGGATGTAACGGCCCAGCCTAGGCGCGTTACACCAAGTGACGGCCACTGGAAGGACCGTCACTTCCTTCCGAGAACGCTACGGCGGGAAACGACCCAAAACTCGTCCCACGCCCCCATACCTCCACAAGAGAGGGGGAAAACAAGGGGGAAGCTCCCCAGAAGCCCCTAGCATGCATCTACGGCCTCGGATCGGCCAAAAACGCAATGAAACGGGAGATCGGCCCACAAGCCCTAAAACATGGGTTTTGCCCAAAAACCCCGATTCCACCCGCTCGGCTCACCACGGCCTACGAAACTCGCGGGAAAGGAAGTGCACGAGCTGGGGAACCATCACCCTACCTCCACCGAAGATTTCGCGCCTCGAGCTCGCCGATCCGCGAAGAAACGCCGTGAAACCCTCGCCGGCTCGCGACCGCGCCACGAGCTCCCACGCGCCTCCACCGCCTCGATCCTCGCCCATCCTCGCCCGCGTCCTCACCCGCGCCGCCTCCGCCTCGCCCCCGCCTCGCTCCGTCGGCCGCCGGAGAAGAGAGGGGAGAAAGAGGGCGTGAGAGAAGAGAGAGAGTGAGAAAGAGAGAATGAGAGGGGGAGAGAGGAAAGGGTTAGTATATATAGGAAAACCCGAAAATTCGATAAATTCAGAAAATTACGAAAAATTACCTCCGCGATCCTCGGAAGGAACACAACGCAGTGGTACTGTCCCGGAGTCGGAGAACGCCACGGTTTGCCCTGCAAAGAATTCCGAAGGCACATCAGGGAAAAACACGTGTAAAGCACAAAATACACTCCGAGACCCACTAAAATGATCTGAAAAATATCCGAAAAATCCGGGGCATTACAGCCCTCCCCCCTTAAAGGAATTTCGTCCTCGAAATTCAGGACCTAGAACGACGTCCTAGAGGAAGAACACTGAACCAACTGACACGCTGTCAGGGCCCCCAGCACAGAAAACCTCGATTCTCACGAAAACACGGATCCTGAGGAACACAGCCAGACTCACAATCACACACAACACCTCGCTCCTCGCGCCGAGCACACCGGCCACAGAGCAGGCATATACCAAAGGACACAGTCCGGCATCACCTCAGACAATGCGAGAATCAACCATGGCACCGCAGCCACAATCTCGCTCACCGAGGAAACACAACCCTCGCCACGAGAAACAGCTACTGATTCATCCAATGGTCAGCAGACAAATGGCACATCAGCTTTACAACCAGCTGACAGGTCACACGCCCTCCTCGAGGGAGCAACCAAAATAGAGCCTCCACCAGCTCAAGCAGTCCTCTCCGCAGACCGCAATCAGAACATCGGCTCAACACCAAGAAACACCCCACACATGGCAAGCCGAAAGCCGGACACAACACCGTGCCAACTCTTGTCAAAAGACAAACTTCGACAAAGCCCAGATCCCAACCGGAAAGGCACATCGCAGAAACGACCATCAAAGGTCTCGCTGGCACACGGCTCTCGCCACGCTCGAGCCCCAACAACCAGCATCTTCTGTCTCTGAAAAGACCATCCACTGGTCACCAACTGCTCGCCAACTCGACCCTCTCGGGAAGCACGACGAAACCAAATGACAGAACATGGCGTCTTCAGTCATCACCCTACGGGACTCAGACTCATAGGGAACCACCCCATGCTAGTCACCAAACCAGGGATAACCTTGCGACACCAATGTCCTATCAGGGACCACCAATCCGACGCCAAACTCACAAAAGGCCTCCGCCCACAGGCGTCACTCATCCATCTGGTCTCATCACATCCTTCGATCAATCCAAGTGGACACCTGCCAATCCCGATTCCGCCCTTACCACAGAGCCACGGGACACCACCTGAACAGTGCTCACGGGTCCCTAAGCAATAACCATCTCACCGTCACAATCCGACAAGATCGTAGAACCAACAGGAACCCACAGCCTGGCAGAGACCACATCCTCAAAGCACGATCTCATCCGAGGGCACGACTGGGAACACAAGTCGGACACCAAGCCACCGACTCCGACCATCACGTCCTCGACCTCCGTCAGGCGACATCCTCAACAACCTCATCCAGGTCCAACACCGACGCCTGACACAGCTTCCAACACAGGAACAGGGTACTCATGCGGCGCACTAGCCAGCACTTTTCCCAACACTCCACCTGCCAGTGCCAAGAACCACGACTTCTCGGGCAACGGCACGGCAACAACACGTTTCACACCGAGGAACCAATCCTCCAATGCTCAACGCAAACTCAGGAATCCGCCCGTAGCAACCAATGCTACGATCCTGAACTAGTGGGTCACGAGCCCACCACGCTTCCGCTGCGCACTCAGATCCGCGCGCACAGCCGAGAAAGCAAACACCGCCCAACCGGCACTCGTCCTTCCGGAACAGCGCCAGCACCCTCACACGACAAGGGAATGGGCACGACTTCTCACAGGCAGCCACCTTGCCAAAACAAGGAGCACGTCTCGCACGGACTTCATGGCACACAAGGCCAACCAATCCGAACACACAACGCAAGACGACGATCCTTAGCCGAACGCAATCTCTCCAACCAAAGGAGAAACCAGCGCACTTCGACCAACGGAAGAACTCCACGCTCGACCTGACCTCGAACCTCGCGCACGCTGGAAACAGCACCATCCAGCACCAAGGAAAACCATTGCTTCCATCAGGTCAGCGCCTCCGACACACTCGACGAGTGTCACGTCGGACTACAATCACATCACCTCTCGATGCACCAGCGCTGCAATTCCTCGAACTGCAACACGGCGTGCCAAGAGCCGCATCACGAGCCATAACGACAACCGCCGACGCTCATCCTCGAGTCCCGAACTCACCGCGGAGCCTTCCCATCTCAAACCAACTCCAGGGCGAACACAACCCATCCACTGACAGAAGCACAGGAGCAAAGACTTAACGGGACATCTCTGCCAAATCCTGCCTCGAAATCAGCAGAACGATCAGGACCGACACGTCATTTCTGACGCCACAGAGCGCGACAAGAACATCAGGCTCGACGAAACAGCAGCCCACCGAGAAGATCCTCCGCTCACCCGAGCACACTTCTCGATCAGAACGCCTCAGGAGCTGGACAAACCTCAAGCTGGAGTGGCCAAAATCGACAGCAGCTCCCTCGAAGCACGCTCACGGCCACTTAACCACGAACAGTCCGCACCAGACACCTGACCACGCTGCAGGTTCCTCGAATGCAGCACCGCGAGCTCACACCTGCTAGCAACCTCTGCCCAACTCAGCACAACCAGGGCCACCACCGATGAGGGAGAAGGCTCTCGACCTCGATCCTTAGACCCTACGCTGGCACGAAAGCCGCGGACAGCAACCACCTCACAGCGCCGCACAGCGCACTCAAGCTCTCAAGCGAGAAACAAGGCGAAAAACAAGCACAAAACCCTAAGCCAGCTGCCAACTGTACTGGACCTTATGGACTCTGATCACTGCAATATCTCGAATTCCTATGTACGTCCACAACCACCGCTCTGATACCAGCTGTAACGACCCGAGAATCCGATTACCGGGAAGGCCCGATAACCCGAGACTCGCACCGCCGCCCACGAGCCGGGAGGGCTCGGAAGGGCTAGAAGGAGTGTGGAGGCACAAAGAAATAGGAAATAAAGCAGGACAACTCAACAATTAACAGAAATAAATAAACAACTACAACAGAGTCCAGTCCAACAGAAAGTACAGTCTAAAGCAGTAAAGCGTACCACATGCCAAGTCAACACTCGGCCCGGCAAGCTGGCAACTGAGAACCTCCGCTTCGCACCCTCGAACCACGAGGAAGAACCGCTACACCTGAAAAGCAGGGAATGAGTCTCCAAAACAGAGACTCAGCAGGGATCCCGCGGAACCCCAACCGGAAACAACGGCGGTAGCGGAAAGGAGAGCTACAACTACAGCAGGAACAGCAAACCGGTGGCCGGTCAAAAACTCGGCACTACAGCTACTCCTACTGTACCAGAAGGCACACCTCGATCACGCAGTCGAAGCTACCGAACCACACTAGTACCACCTACCGAAGCAAGAACACACGGCAACCACGCCGTAGAGGCCTGTCCCTCGGACACAGCCGACCTGGACACGCTGTCCAAGGTGCAACCCCGACCATCCGATCGCGGGTACCGCACAACAAGACCCAACCTCGGTAAAGCCACTAGCATTAGACCCTTGGCGCGAAAACCAACACACGCGCCACGGCGAAACAACCGAACTCAACGGTCAACACGACCGAAAACCCGAAGGTCGAAATCACGGAAACTGATAGTCTGTCACTCCGTACTCGACAGGAGTACCACCCACTAGAAGCACAGCCGGTAGCGTCCCCTGACGTCTTACACCGCACCGCAGGTGAACCGCCTGACGTGGTAGGTCCTACCCGAGGCGCGAACACCGTACAAGTAACCACAAACAAGTGACTAGCTGGGGTCACGCCCGTCGACGTGGGTCCAACCGCCCCCAACCACGTGTGCACACACAGACCACGCGTCCCTGGTCTGGTCCTCTGACCGGTTTTCCCCTCAGCCGGACTCTGGCTGCAAGACGTGGGGCCCGACGGCAACCGGTCCACAAACCGCCTCTAAGGGTAAGCCCGTACACCACTCCCTGGTGCGACTAGCACACGCGTACTAGTAGGCTACGACTAGTGGAGGGTCACAGAAGGAGTAGACTCTCAAGTCAACGGAAAACAACGTCCGCATCCGACAAAGTACGGGGACCATCCCACGTACTAGCACCGTCGCACGATGACCACAGTCGGAGAAGAAACGGGACTCACAGTCCACGGCCGCGCACACACCCTGCGCGAGAGTCGAGAAAACCCAAGTGACGCTAAGTCACTGGGCTCTGGACAGTCCTCTAGACGCCCTACACCCAACGGTCCTTGAGTCACAAGACTCGGGGTCAAGACCGTTGCACGCAACAGCACAAGGCCGTCAATCTAGTCCAAGCTCTAGGTCCAAAACCACGATATCACGAATACCGAGACAACACACGAGTTGCCAAGACCATTCCCTTGAGAAGGGAACGCAAGGGACAAAGGCCACTCACACGGGCCACACGGAAAACACAGAAGCACGATTCCCAAGGCAGCACACAAGCCGCCACGACGATTTCCCATCTTGAAGCAAGCGGGAAACCTCCAGCCCCAGGCCGGGTAACTGGACTCGCAGTCCAAGACCAACCACGTGGCCCACATGGGAATCGCCTTCCAAAAAAACTCACGGCATGCGGGGGAGACCCCACCGCACCCACACCGATACACGGTGACTCGATCGAGCGTAACACGAAGGCCCAGCACGCGAGAAGTCACCCGGACTCTCAACCCTACGGGCACGCTAAACGAGATAACACGGTCCTCCAGACACCCTCAAAACACGGACACAGAAACCCACGGGTGTCAGGGACACTCACAAGACCGCAGGTCGACCACTGGGTCACAACCGGGTCGACTAGGGATCCACACATTGCGGGACAAGGCGGAGAACACAAAAACTCGCCTCGGAACAACACAAAGCCTGACGGTCTAACCCTAGGCCGTCACAGGGTTGTAACGGTCTAGGCGAGACCGTCACATCCACCTGGCGGCCTAACGCAGGCCGTTACACGGCCCAAAGAACGCAGGATGTAACGCGCCTGGCCCAGCGCGTTACACGAATGTAACGCGCTTGCCCTGGTCCGTTACACGCCTCACGCTCTCAGCGTGAAAGCAGGATGTAACGCGCTTGCCCCAACGCGTTACACGGATGTAGCGCGTCTGGCCTGGCGCGTCACACACGCTGCCCTCCCCAACGGATAAAAACGGCTCTGACGGCCCACCCTGGGCGCGTTACAAGCATGTAACGGTCCAGAGGGCACCGTCACACCCCCAGCCCTCAGCTGGGCAACAGGGAATGTGACGCACCCACCCTGGGGCGTCACAAGGCTGTGACGCGCCAGCCCTGGTGCGTCACACGCCTGACCCGAAAACCAACGGAAGAGACTCTAACGGTCTAGCCCTGGTGCGTCACAGCACCTGGCGGTCTATCGTGGGACCGTCACACCCACAGACCACCAAGGGCCAACAGAAGGGGGATGTAACGGCCCAGCCTAGGCGCGTTACACCAAGTGACGGCCACTGGAAGGACCGTCACTTCCTTCCGAGAACGCTACGGCGGGAAACGACCCAAAACTCGTCCCACGCCCCCATACCTCCACAAGAGAGGGGGAAAACAAGGGGGAAGCTCCCCAGAAGCCCCTAGCATGCATCTACGGCCTCGGATCGGCCAAAAACGCAATGAAACGGGAGATCGGCCCACAAGCCCTAAAACATGGGTTTTGCCCAAAAACCCCGATTCCACCCGCTCGGCTCACCACGGCCTACGAAACTCGCGGGAAAGGAAGTGCACGAGCTGGGGAACCATCACCCTACCTCCACCGAAGATTTCGCGCCTCGAGCTCGCCGATCCGCGAAGAAACGCCGTGAAACCCTCGCCGGCTCGCGACCGCGCCACGAGCTCCCACGCGCCTCCACCGCCTCGATCCTCGCCCATCCTCGCCCGCGTCCTCACCCGCGCCGCCTCCGCCTCGCCCCCGCCTCGCTCCGTCGGCCGCCGGAGAAGAGAGGGGAGAAAGAGGGCGTGAGAGAAGAGAGAGAGTGAGAAAGAGAGAATGAGAGGGGGAGAGAGGAAAGGGTTAGTATATATAGGAAAACCCGAAAATTCGATAAATTCAGAAAATTACGAAAAATTACCTCCGCGATCCTCGGAAGGAACACAACGCAGTGGTACTGTCCCGGAGTCGGAGAACGCCACGGTTTGCCCTGCAAAGAATTCCGAAGGCACATCAGGGAAAAACACGTGTAAAGCACAAAATACACTCCGAGACCCACTAAAATGATCTGAAAAATATCCGAAAAATCCGGGGCATTACAGTGGGTGTGCGAACTGTTGGGGTTATTACCTTGAACTTGTACTCGAACTTTCAGCTTGTCTATTAAGTTAAAATGAGTCTAACGTTGTTTTGTTTCGTAAATGAGCCAAGTGTGATGGTTGTTTGTCTCATTTAAGTTTAGTATTTAGGGATAATTAATTATGGGCCCTTGGGAGTACCTGGGTCTTATTTTCTCCTTCTCCTCCCCGTCAGAATGTTCTTTATTTGTTTTAATCTTTACCTAGTTCCTCCTATCTCCGGTTTATACTTTTACAGGAATGCCAAGTGTTGCACCATTGTTAAGTATTCAAAGTGTTAAAGTAATATTATTATAGTTTAACACTTATGTCCAAAATATGTAACATTCTACCACCCTTGGATGCCAACGTTAAAGCGTTACATGACGTTTTAACAGAAAAAAAATATGATCAGGCAGTACAACCGGTGCGCTAAGTAAGGGCGAGCAAACAGTTAGGCTCTGTTTGATAATAGGTCAGGATAATTTATATGAGATGGGTTAGGATGAGTTATTCTTTAGTTTTTCTCTTTTTCAGTTTGATAACTTGTTCTTGCCTCTTAGAATAACTCATTCCTAAGAAATGGTAGAATGAGTTATTCTTAGAATAGGGACTTTTATCCTAACCGACCCCTGGTAACTTGATCCTGTTATCAAATTCGAACAAGGGTGAAAAGGTGGAATAACTCATTCTACTCGAGGCACAAAGAGGACTTTAAGACCCTGTTTGATAATAGGTTAGGATAACTCACATGAGATGGGTTAGGATGACTTATTCCTTAGCTTTTTACTTTTTCAGTTTGATAACTTGTTCTTACCCTAAGAATAACTCATTCCATAGAAATGGTAGAATGAGTTATTCCTAGAATAAGGCCTTTTATCTTAATCGACCCCTAGTAACTTAACCCTGCTATCAAACTAGAACAAGGGTGAAAAGGTAGAATAACTCATTCTACCCGGGACTTATTCCATTATAAGGCTCGTGCTGTTGGGTGTCCTAATTAATTATCCCTATAATTTATTGATTATTGAATTAGTATGAATTTATTTTTTAAATTTAAAAACTAATAAATTGGACTACTTTGAAACCTGTTCATTTTATACTAACCTCGGACCTGATCCAGCAGTCCTTTTGAGCGAGTAAGCAGCTTGGCTTCGTCGAAAATAAACACAACCTTTTTAAAATTTTAAGTCTCCTAAAAAGTTATTTAAATTTATATTTGTTAATGAACTAAGCTTGAATCCGCGGGCGGTCAAACAAGTCCAGTTGGAATGATTCATCTGCACCGGCAGCTGCACCGAGGGTCCCATGTAATACTTTATCTTAAATATTCGAAGTGAAAATCAAGACCCGGAGCCTCTTCGGCCCTAACACCGGTACAAGTTTTAAAGAGCAATACTAACTGCACACTTGGGGTAATGTCACCCCTCGGGTGTGCAGTCTTTTTATTATTATTATTTCTCAGAAAAAAAATCGATCACTGGAGTCACCTGTCCACACGTCCTACTCAAATAAATAAATAGGCTAAAAATATAAAAATAAATAAATAATATACTTTTATCGTTCTTTATTTTTTAAAATTTTTTGAGCCATCGAATCAAGGTGTGTCTTATATAGACACGAAAGTCGAGTGGGACCAAAATTAGAATAACTTTTTAAATATAAAAAAACTACAATGCACACCCAAGGTGTCCAATTACCTCAAGTGTGCAACTGAGTACAACTCAGTTTTAAAACATCACTTTTGTGGCTGTGGTTAGTAGCTTATGTATCTCAATCTACACCAGTCGAAAAGTATATTTTTCTCATTTTCTAAATACATAACTGTGCCAGTCTTTTCAAATAGTGTAGAATGAAATGTACATAAAAGCATACAAGTAATTTGCTCTCAAACAACACATACATTCCTTAATCAATTGAGTCCGACAGAAGGAATCGTCTTGGGGATGATGAGATCTTCTTTTGGGTCCACTTTGATAATAGAATAAATTCGATTAGGATAAGTTAAATCGGAATCAGGCGAGTTATTCTAATTTGATCTATTTTTTCTTAACTGGAGTCGGATGGGAGCGAGCATTTTCTCATTCCCATAAAAGATAGAATAACTTACACGGGATGAGTTAAGATAGAGGGTGGACATATCACTCGAGATAGATCATCTGTCCCTATCTATCTTAATCCGTTATTAAATTGAGTCTCACAAAATAGAGATTAGGCCCGACAATTATCCGTTTAAATTTAAACCGAATTCGAATTCGTTTAATCAGATAATTATCCGAATAAAATATCCGACAGATAATTTAATCAGATATCGGATATCCGATTATTAATTCGATACGAATTCGGATATTTAGATATCCGTGATGGATACTATCCGATCGAATATGCACATTTAGATATATATCTAAAGATACACATATTCTATATATAATTAACCCAAATCTTATTATGTTGTTTGATTGCTCTTTTTTACCATTTTTTGGTCTCAAAATATAATTTAAAAATAAGAACTCCACTTACACCCATATTTTATCCTTTTAGGATGAAATCTAATCTTTTGATAACATCTCCCAAAATAAAAATAACTTTCACTCTTTTTTTTATAGAAAATAACCTACGACGCTCCCACACGGCTCACACGACTCACCTCTAAATAGACTTAGCAATTATCCGTTTAAAGTTTGAACCGAATTTGAATTCGTATTAATCCGATAATTATTCGAATAAAATATCCGACGGATAATTCGATTATTAATCGGATACGAATTCGGATATCACACTATCCGCTCCGTATCCGAACCGTTTACATGCCTAATAGAGAGTGAAGTTGACTCCTACCTTTCTTTTTTATCTCTCAGTGGTCCTTTCGATTACGCATGGATTTTTATTTCCATTTTTTTTCTCCATATATACCTCTTTGAATGCATGTTGAAGAATTCCTTCTTACCACCTCAATTCCATGTATCCCTTTATTTTTCTTATTCTCCAACACTCCATGCCGCAAACTCACGAGTGTTGCTGCCATTCCTTTTAATAGGTCCAGGTCATCTGCAGTCGAGGAATATGGATGAGATCGGTAATTAATGGGTACCGTGGGAATGAATGGGTCATCCCGTTGACGTCACCGATCCTCTCAGATGTGTTCCGATTCGGTGGCGCAGAGTCGAGTCGTTCCTGCAGTAGCCTTCAGTGATGCTCACATCTCAGCCACTCGCCTACAGGGTCCATCGCGTGATGATAATGCCAGAACACTCAAAAAGATGTGGTGATGATGCATGGGAATGTTATTTACTACTAGGTCATCACGACGAAATAGGAATAGCATCATCCCCCTATTATTAGTCATAATCTCTGAAACATCCATAAGAGACCTGATCCGTGCTGTATTCATCAAAAAAGATGTTGTGACATACATAGACTTCTTTACCCCAACGAGTCCCGAACGAGACACACCTCACCTGGCTCCATCCCCACACACGCATGCCCGCGTTGGTACGTGTAGTACGTAGTAGTGCACATGACATGTGTATACCTGCATCATCTTAGGGTTGCAAGATTGGGTGGATCAACGACACAAATCCAATTGATCAAGATAATTGCATTAGTTCATGCAAATGTCAGATTCAAGTTGAACTCACGTTTAACATGAACACTCCTTTGACCAGGTCGGCCTAGACTCTTAATTCGGTCGTTAATCCAATCCTTAAGAAAAACTATTTAGAATAATTATCATATAAAATAGATTATTTTAATTAACAGCTGTACTGTTTGAATCAAAGTCAATTCTAGTTGAGTTGAGAGGTTTTTGGCTAAGTGGGAAACTATTGTTGACTTGACATTCAAGTCTACTCGAGTGCGATAAGAGCTCTCTTACAAATTAAGGAGATGGATCGCACTTATGCACTCTCACATATACACACTCTAATTAACTACCTATACCAGTTTGAAAGAGAAGAAAAAACCATCGATCTGTCTAAAACAAAAAAGAAAGAAAGAAAAGTATCACCTTCAACGACTGTAAAACGAGATGCATATATATGTACGAGGATGCACGATGATCACCACCCTCGATGAGTTACAGTTTGCTTGAAGTATGGTGGCCCGCCTTAATTCTTAAGGGTGGCTTTGATATCAAATTAGAATATGTTACTCGGGACGAGTTCGGATGAATTATTCTTTAATTTTTTTTCTTTTTTAAATTTAATAATTTATTTTTACTATGGAGTAAACTCAATCCATGTGAGAGGATAGAATGAGTTAACTCCGGAATAAGAATTTTAATTTTAACCGATTTTTGATAAATTAATCCTAGTATCAAACTTGGTTAAGAGCGAATAAACAAAATAACTCGTCATATCCTATTCTTATTCGGTTATCGTAGTAATCCTAAGTTAAGGCTTCTCTACCTTTTATAACCAGCCATCTTCTTCCTACCCTAAAAAAAGACACAGAATGGTTCTTGGTCGTTGTCCCCTCCACTTGAGACTTGAGAGGGTACAGGATCCCAACTCCATGTGAATGGGATTGTCGAGTGGACTTTCCGGGGCTGACCAACTCACAGGAAAAGTCAACTTCTACGTACATCAGCATTAATCCCCATCCACATGATTGAATTGAGGAGGCCACACCCCGCAACTTCTTCCCAGATCTCCCCCAGTACCCTCTCCCACCATGCGAGAGCATTACTTTTTTTTTTATTTTTCCCCTTATAGTTATAGCTAGCCGAGCCAGCTATTAATATTCTCTTCTCCCCCTCTCATCGTGCTGCGTTCTTCCACCCACATGCCGTGCCGTCTCCTCTACTTCTCCCTGCCCCCCCCCCCCCTACCCATCTGGGAATCAGAGAATGTAGCGTAAAACATAGAGAACAACCCAACACAACTCCCAAAAGAATTTAACATGAATTGATGAGAGAGAGAGAGAGAGAATATGCAAAACGGTGATATATAGTTAATGTCTCATATTGCATCTCTTCTTATTTCTTTTTTTTTCTGTCCTCCTCAACTACTCTGAAAACCCTAGCAGAAGCATACAACATACTTCATATGGGTCTCAGAAGGTACATACACAATACACATTTACTGTAAGACATGAGAGGGGGTTATTGGGATCAAAGTGAGCATAATTTGACACCTTTCAAATGAATGGGAGGGGGGCGCTTCCGAGCGAGCTACAAGTTTGCGTGGAGGAGGCACTTACAGACTCATATGATCCAACCCTGAAGGCGCTGTTTCTTCCTTGCAGTTGCAGCTCGCAGCACCTGCAAGCTGGTTGCAAGCAGGATTAATATGCATCTCGCTAGCTCTTTCCCCGGTGTGGGAAGCTTCGTGTGGGTCTCTGATCATTAGGAGGTGTGGTGTGTATCAATGGTGCAAGGGGTTGGGTCCTGTGGGCACCAGCCTCTTCTCCATGCCATAGCGGGGATCGATCTCGTCGCCGTCACCGGGGCTCGGCGCCGGCAGGACCTCTCTTGGGCTATGGTGGCCGGAACCTGTCTTTCCCTGCCGGTGCCGGTGGCCGTGGTGGCGATGGCGATGCACGCCGAAGCCGGAGAAGTCGAACTTGCTCGCCAACATCTTCCGGGGAGTACTACTGCCGGTGGAGCTCAGGCTGCTGTGAGATGCTGCACTGCCGGTGCCGCCGCTACTAGACCGCCATAGCTGGCTCCACCCATGCAGAAGCAGCAGGAGGAGGGTGACCCACACCAGGAGAACCGCTGCAGGAGGCCTCCTCGGGGCCATGGAGGGGGAGGAGGAGGAGAGAGCTGGGACAAAAGAGGAAGTTGGTGATGATGCTGGTGGTGGTGGGTGCAATGGTGAAGGTGGCAGTACTACTGCTATGAAGAGGGGGCATGTGAGTAGAACCAGGTGGAAATGGCGAGGAAGTCTTTGGCAGCTTCCCGCTCTCTAGCTACCCACCGGCCTGTTCTTCTTCTTCTTCTTCTCTCTCTCTCTCTTTTTTTCTTTTAGGAGAGGGGATGGGAGGGATCCAGAGGCTTGACAGCTTAAGGGTTGCTGACCCAGAATCGAAATGTGGGTGGGGAGTTGAAATGGTGACAGGAGGGGGCTTTGCTTGCGTGCGACTCCATTGCCCCTCGCTCTGCGATGGGGGAGTGGTGTTTTTTGTTTGCTATTGGTCGGCAGGGGAGCGTTTCCGGGGCTTTTTATGCGGCGGAGGGGGCAGCCCCTCCGCGTTGCCCGTGCGCGGGTCATGTGCTCGTGGGAGATACAGTGGTGAAGGTGATGAATGAGCGCGCTCCCTCGCTCTCTCTCTCTCTCTCTCTTGACGTTGACGGAATAGAAGGGGTGCCGGAAGGAGCACATCAAGGGGGAAGAAAATGGCCGCAATAATGCTGAGGCTTGCTGATACGGCAAGGTTAATGGCACTACTTGTGGGGTGGAGTAACTTCCTTCTTGATTCCAGAGCTGCTTCCATGGAGGGGGAGGAGGAAGAAGACACACCAATCCTTAAAATGATGGACTTCAAATGGGATCACTTCGGAAGGTTTGACCAACAAAATATATGTGCATCTAAATATGTTGTTTGATGGTTCTTTCTCAGGTCGTGGGGGTGGTCCACGCGTGAGCCAGTAGAGGACAACTAGGTAGATGCATGAAAAGCACAAGTTAGACGTTTAGGGATGGCCTTGTTATATATTTTTATGAAAAAATAGGAAAAATACTTTTATATTTTTAGAATATTTCAAAAATACTCCTATGTCTCCACGTTTATCGTATTTACCATAATACCACTGAAATTTCCATGAAAATTGCATCATACCTCTACCGTCATCGATCTGTCACAAACCTTAACTCAAGGTGAGTTAAGAGGAGAGAAATGATAAGCCTACCTTTTAGTCAACTTTCTCTCTCTCTCTCCACCTTGTAATGGTGCTCTTGATGTCGTGAACACACATACACACACATTGAGAGAGAGAGAGAGAGAGAGAGATGATGGGGTGGCTGGTGTGGCCAACAGTGATGTGGAGCGCTAGACAGCGAGAGAGATGATGATGAGGTGGCCGGTGTGGCCACAGTGATGTGGAGCGCTAGACAGCGGTGAGGTGGACAGGGTGGTCGATAGCACAAAGCGAGCTCAATGGTAGCTTTGGAGCTGGTGGAGGTTGAGGGCACGTATGGGCAGCGTGTCTAAGGGCTTTGGTCATCGGGCCAAGATGCTAGAGTTAAGGAGGAAGGTTGGTGGAGACAGAGGTCCAATAGTATTGTGGTGGCCGGACTTGAGGTAGAAGGAGAGCGGAGGTCAATAGAGGAATAAAGTATTACTCATTAATTAATCAACTCCCAATAACTTAGGATCCCAGTAATGTTTTCTAGAGTTTAGCCATCCGAGTCAAAGCAAAGGACTCTTTGGTCTAACGTTGTCATGCCCCAAACCGATAGCAACGAAAACTATTCGGAACGTGGCAGTAAACACTCATGACAATTCAGAGTAAACTATAAGAGACACAAAGAGATCAGAATTAACAAAAATAGATAACTTTATTAATATCAAATTCTTTATTACAACTTTATTTTCCCAACTTACAATTAATGTAGAAGAAGAGAAACGACTCAAAACATGACTTCAACCTATCTAGACTCAAGTAATTAAAAAGACATAGGTCTTCACAAACTCTAGGAGCATTTGTCACTCTTGCCTTTCCCCATCTGATGGAATATCATCTTCGTTATTATCTGAAAAATGTTCAGAGAAACTGGATGAGCACAAACGCTCAGTAGGAATTACATATCTAACACCGGGCAGAATATAAGTGATTAATAGTTTAACAATATGTGAAAAAATGTTATATGATGCAAGGTGCAAGAGACTCAAATCCAAATCCAAATCGTGGTAATTAAGATCAATATAAGCATTCTATAATCGAATGGTAGAAAGAAAATAATTGCAAGTATAAGATTCAGGTATAAGAGGTAACATGATTCATTGAACACAAGATACAATGGCGAGTCAATAATATGCACACGAGAATATAACTTTAGATTGGACATGAATAAAAGTTCCAATAACAATTACCCATTCCGAGCCACATATATCAAGATCATATCAAATATCATATTCAAATCAAATATGTGGCGTTGTCTAAAACAAATCTTGCATATAGTTGGTGCAATGTCACATCTGATCATTCATAATACCGACATATTTTTTGACTTTGTCTCACCCCTAAGATCAGATCTGGGCCCTTATAAATATTACCTAGCATTGAGTGTCATGTTAGACCCAGAGTCCCAAATAATAATCCAGATGAATTTTTAAATTAATAATGGCCAAAGAATTCCAATAACAAGCTTATGTAGTCAAGGAAATTGAGAGTTGGAAATAAGCGTTTTTTTCCAAGGATTTCCAATAATTCAAGCTCTTATGATCAAGTAGTGAGTCATTTGAAGGAATGCCATTGGAATGGAAATCAAAACATATGAACTTGTCAATGAGAAGTATAACCCCATGAAAAGAGGTCGAAGAGGTCAAGGAAAATGGCTAGGAAGACATGGATTCGAGATAAGATCCATAATTCCACACATCAAACATCGAAACGATAAATCCGAGAAGATTACGTTGAATGCGGTCTGGTCAAGGACCGTGACCTGACCGTGCCCAATAGAGTGTCGTGATCAAGGTCAACCAAGAAAGGTCAAATCAAAATGTAGTCTATCTGTCCATCGCCTTCACAAACAGTAGCTGAACACGGTCGCTGTATAGGCCACATTTAGAACAGTCACAGTCGAACTTAGACAGAACCACGTTCTGTCATTCCAAAGGCTAGTCGAACCCTATCCTACATAGTAGGATGTGGATTCCAGTGGTTTGTAGAGTTTTTATGATACAACCAGCTCGAAGTCCTTGTGAGAATTTAAGACTCTCGGAGACTTACGGAGACCTTGATGAAGAAGTTCCAGTCTGACAGAAGGAATATCTGGCGGAGGGTCCTAACTTCACTAAGATTTGGGGGTTTAAGTGAGAAATAGAAAACAATCACTAGTGGTAGGTTAGCATCACCGGAGTGACATAACCTTCAAAACAACTATACATGATATATTCATGATCAACAATATCTAGCATGTAGGGATGACAAACAATGTTATGGGATGAATCAATTTCAGGTTAACAGAATCAATCTACTCTCTTATCATGCTGAGAATAAGGAGAACAAGATGAGTTCATGATCAAAGGAAGATGGGAACATATATAAAGAAAACTTAAGATACATTAGTTGATTCATGCCTCATAGTTACATTAGTTGGTTCAAATGATATGCGGACATGAAAAGCATCCATCCAGACTCTAATATCATTAATATAGCATACTGGTATGACAGTAGGGTTTATGGAAATTTGGGACATAATGCAGTCTCTTCAGCGGTTGCGATCAAATCGCGATCGGTCTCGGAACCGCAATCAAGATCAAGGTAATTAGAATAAAAATATAAATAATATCAAAATTCAATCTATCGACCAATCACGTTTAGAGACGTGGTGCCTGTGGGGGCCGCAACTATAAACAATAACTCGTTTTGGACGAGAAACCCTAAAACAACGAAATCCAGACCATAATCTTCGAAATACATGCAATATAGTGGATATAATTAGGGAAAAATGATGCAGAAATAAAGTAGACATGCATATTAATATTTTTGATCCATTGATTTGCTATTTAGCCCGAGAGATCACCTACCTTTAGTCACTTAAGGAAGAAGAGGAAGAAGGACGACGTCTGGCCACGAATGCCTAAGGACTCTCGATTCTACCTCCTAGCATGATCCTCCCAGGCCTAGAAGTCTTCTCACACGAACTAGGGTCGACTAGGGAGGCTATGGGGTTGGTTTTATAGGGTTTCAAGCCTCTAAGAATCCTAATTAGATCAAGAAACCCTAGATATGAATAGCCTCCAAAAATTACGACTTCTATCTATATCTAGAGCCACCCCCACCATATCTAGCACAAATTATGGTTAGGATTTAGGTTAACTTTTGATCTTACTTAATAGATTAGGGTTTTGTTAAGGATTTTAGCTCATTAGGGTTAGATTTAAATCAATTTAGCCCATTTAGATACTAGGGTTTTGGAAATTCCAAAATTTAGAAATTAATTAAGTCTTTTAAGCCCATTAAGCCTTAATTTTTAAATGCAACAATGTACAATTTCTTTTATTTAAATTTCATTATAATTATTTAAATTTACCATTTACATTTATTTACTTACTCCTATAAGAAATCGAGTTGCTACACCCTCCCCCACTTAAAAGAATTTGGTACTCCAAATTCATATAATTTTCTTTCCAAAATAGTGGGGTACAAGATCACCACTCCCAAAAAACACACCCTCTCATATTGTATTCTCAAAGTTCTCTCACTAGATCGAACTCTTAAATCATGCCAATATATAAGATCACCATGTCCAGGCATGCAAATAAAGAATAAGGCAGGTTTAGAGTTGCCTTCTATCACTCCTCCATCCTTTAATGCTTGCTGCCTGCTTTGCCGCCTTGGTTCACCTTCTTGCTTATCTTGCGGTGCTTGCTCTTTCATGAGAGGGTAATGAGAAATTCGATGATCTCCACTCCCACAACTAATGCACTTTTCCAGCTTCCTCCAACAATCTATGTGTTTTAATTATTCTATAGTTGTTCAAAGCTCTGAAAACAGGTGAGCACTTCTCTGGTAGATAGCTTGTGCAACTCACAGAACCAACTAGCACAAAATTACCACGGTGAGTTATGCCATTATTCAGTTCTAAACACTGATTTCTGTATTTATCTGAATACAGGTTTAGGTGACAGGTAATTTGCAAGATGGAAATGCACTACTTAAAGTGGCTTCACCGCTCAGGAATAGTTGCACGCTAAGTTGCTGCTTGAAATGTCGTGGACATGTTTGATTGATGTTGTAGTTTGTTGGCTGCATGAACTTTTGTAAAATGTTAGATTACAAGGAAAATGTAGCTTGTGTCTGAAGTTGTATGCGAGGATTATGACATTATATATCTCTCTGACCTTCATGTCTCAATGTTGATTATAATGTGATCTTTGTGTACATATATACGAAATTAAGTTTCTCTGATCATCCTGATGTGTATCATGTGTTATTGTTGGCAATATTTGGGAGTGTAAAAAAAATGATGTACGCAATTTATTTACCCTCAAAAGTGGATATCTGTGGCTTGGGTCACAGGACTTTGTGTATGAATGTGAGTTGCTACAGTCATTTTTGATTCTGTCGGCCATGGAAATAAAATGTACGTCCACCCCAGTGCTCAGCCTCGTCACACGTCCAATTTCTGTATTATATGGTGTCCATGTGGGCCTTGGATGACCTGAGTGTGCTATATAAGGATCGTGCAGTATATATTCCGCAAATAGAAGTGGTGCATGGTGCAACTAGGTGCAAGCCAACGTTCTCCAAAAAGGGTAATTTGGGTATACAAAATATAGAGTCACTCTCTAATCCCAACAACTTGTCAAATTGCCAAGAATAACTCATCCTACTTGGCTTTAACCCAGTAAGAGTAGTGGCAGTTATCAAAGTGTAGGTAAGCAAACTCCCAGGCTACCCTACCCACATTTATCCTAACTATGTTAATCTAACTGGTTGTCAAAGTGGCCCTAAAGGAAGAGGTACACACATTTAATTTGAAAAGGCCATCACACATAAATTCTTTTCCAACAAAGGATAGGCCTTTGGTTATTACAACTTTATTTGACTCAAATACAAGTTTATAGCCTTGTTGTACTAGAATGGATCCACTAATGAGGTTGCGCCTGATGTCGGGAATGTGGTGAACGCCGTGAAGGGTCTGTTAGTGTTGGTGTGCTACAGGCCAATTCAGGGTCGGGTAGACCCGACATATGTACGCTCTTGTTCATTATTAATAAAGTGGTGTTTGAGCGTAAATATGCGATTTGTGTATTACTTTATGTTGTCCCTAGGATATGTGGTTGTAAAGTCAACTCGAGATGGGATCTCGAACATGAGATTGACTTTACATGTACACATGCCTTAAACTGTTCCTGGTTGGAGGGTAATCACTCGGGGACTTTGATTACCTATTAAACCAGTACACATGATGTGTCAATGACCAGTCTCATGGTCATAGGTGCGGGGCACCAACACATATGTGTAGGTGTATGTCCTTGGAGGATGTACACTGAACTGATCCGCTATTGGATCTTCAGATGGTTGATTATACCTAATGTCAACTGAAGATCCAACTGTCTCAGTAGCATCGTTGGTCCTTTGACCTGAGACATTGATTGGATCTTACACGAGGACTGGAATGGTTTAATTACTTGGCTAAGTGACTTTAACCATAAGTCATGAGTTGCCGAGTCATTAACCACTCCAGGAGACGTGTTAAGATCATCAATGGTCAAGAGGGGATCGCTCACTGTCGGGTATATATCAGACAGTTAATGGGTCATGACATTGACGCTCCGTTAAATCCCTGGCCAGGGTCGTGTGAGTTCGTTTAGAATGGACGTCATACACTTTAAGGAGGTCATAGTCAAATGGCACGATCATGGGGTTTGACAGATACCATACCCTCGGTCGTACCAGACTCATAGAAGGAGCGAGGGATTGTATCGATGCGGTAACTGTGGACTTATAGGTACCAGACAGGCTGGTTTAAACCCGACGTCCTCTAGGATCACGCGGATTTGCTTGACCCAACGTGATCAAAGGTTCGGAATAAATTAAACTATTATTCGGCTCTAGTAGAAGCGAAGAATATGTTTAATTTACTTCTAATTGGGAATTAGATGTTATTGGGCCTTAAACTAGTTATGGGCCTAGAGGATCACACACAATGGATTCTTGGGTGACGGATTATTATTATATAAATGTATGTATTATTTCCATTTAATTCCTTTTGGAAAGGAGTGTAAATGGAGCTTAATACATATGTATAATAGTAGATAAGATATATATATAATTTTGGTCTTTTGGAGCCCTTTTAGAAATGATCAAATCTCTATATATAGAATCCTACGTGAGCTCATTCGAGCTTCTTCCAATCTCTCTTGGCTTAACCAAGCATTAAGGGTTAAGAGAGGAGGATTAGCTCCTCCCCCCTTCCTTCCTCTTGCTCTCTCTCTCCAGAAGGTGAAAGGGTCGGGGAAGGTTGTGCCGAGGGGTTACCGTCACTGCAGAAGGGTATGTGTGGATCTGCTCTAGAGGCCGTGCAGTTGTGCGGCTCGGTATTCTACATCGGACATAGCGGACAGCGTCGTTCCGCGCAAGGTATAAACACGCAACCTGTAATTAGGCGGGTTGGAGTCTTAGAAACACCGATTAGAGCACAGATTAAGGTTTCCATAACATAAGGATCGGGCAAATGAATTTTTGTTATCCGCTGCGTTGCCCGTAGGTGCTGTGCGAAACCTTACAGGGTCAAAGTCTTCCCTGAAGTTAACTCCAGATCGACTCTTCCTGTCCCTAACACTTGCGCCTCCGCATTATTCCCCATCATCACAGCTCCTGCACCTGAGTCTTGATAAGTGAAAAACCAGGAGCGATCAGCACAAACATGAATATTAGCTCCGATATCAATCCACCAATCAATGGGCAAATTGGTCAATTTCACTTCAGAGTTTGAGAGAACTGACCTAAATGCCGGCTCTGATGCACTAGCGCCATCAGTCACCATGTTGACTTGAGGGCCAGTTGGAGGAGGACCATTTCCTTTCGCCTTTTGAGTAGATTTCTTTCGAAAGTAGCATTGGTAGGCGAGATGGTTGGTCCGACCGCATACATAGCAGCAGCGCTCCCCATCATTTTCATTTGGCTTTTGTTTTGTTTGTTCGATTTTTGTTAAAGGGTTGATAATTTTTCTTGAGGTTTTTGCATTTAGGAGGAAATGACTTTTTGTGATGTTTTTTTGTTTTACTTTCCACCATGTTGGCTTTAGGCTTGATATTTTGTGTAGCAGCTTCCCTTAACTTGTGTTGCTCTTCTATTCTTATTAACGTGAACATGCAATTAGGTTAAGGTTAGAACACCTTGGGTATGGCTAAGGGTCCTGGTGAAATAAGACCAAGCGGGAGGTAGCTTGTCTAATAAACATGCTATTTGGAAGGATTCATCGAGCTGGGATCCATTGGCTTTTAGTTCGTGAACTAGATTTTCAAAAACATGGATTTGTTCATTCATAGGTTTATTATTCGCAAATTTAAATTTATTAAAGTCAGATGCTTTGAACCGCTTAATATCGACATCACCTAGACCATATTTGGCTTCTAAGGTGTCCCAAAGTTCGCTAGCACTTTTTGAGTTATAATATAGATCATATAGATTATCGGAAAGAGCCCCTAGAATTCGGTGGAGACAGTGATAATCCATTTCTTCCGGTGTGGCTGTGTAGGAGGAGGATTCGGGTTCAGTTTGAGTTTGAGTTCGGGTTGACCGAGTTTGAATTCGATGGGTGTTTTGAGTTTGAGAGGAACCCGACCCCCGGTTTTCAGTTGTGGTATCACTAACAGCTGATATCAACCCTATTGTGGTCAGCCAGAACCTCATTTGATTTTGCCACCTTTTGAAGTTTGTTCCATTAAATTTGTCTGGTTTGCCACTAAGTGTTTCTTTTGTAATTAAACTAGCCATTGAGAAAATGTTCGAGGGTCAACAAAATCTATCGATGTGATGTGTTGAGTTTTTGTCAAAATACTTGAATATATAAAGTCAACAAATAATCATTTTAAATTTAAATTATCACCTAGTAACTAACAAGAGCGCAATTTTAATAAAAGCAGGAAATAGTACAGATATATTTTTCCAACAAGTAGAAATTGCTAAATTTTATTTTCAGCAATTAAGATTAATTAATTCATGCAAACTAATCAAAAGTAACACTTTTTAGATTCTAAAAATAGAAATAAATACTTTTAAAAAATAGAAATGATTTTCAAAATCTATTTATCTAAAAACATAAATTATTTGTTTAAACAGCAACATTAACATGAATTTTCAGAAAAATCAGAAATGATTTATTTTTATGTAAACAGAGATAAATTTTTAAGAAATTTCTATAAACAGACATTATTTTCAGAAAACCAGAAATGATTTATTTTTATGTAAACAGAGATAACTTTTTAAAAAAATCTGTAAACAGAAATTGTTTAAAATAGAATTAATATTTTTAGAACTGTATTTTCTGAAAACAATAATATCTATTTTATGTAAATAAAAATTACAGAAATTATTTTATGTAAAATAGAAGGTTTCCAGAAAAAAATAGAAACCTTTTATTATAATCAATTATATTTAAAAAATAGAAATATAATTTCAGAAATATAATAATAGGAGCAATTATATTTCAGAAAAAAAATTTCATATGGTATAAACAGTTATATCATAATTTCTAATTTCAGAAGCTTAATTCTGATTTCAGAAAATTCACTAAATCTTAATTTCAGAAATATAATTTTAGATATAATAGGAGTAATTTTTCTTCGATATTTTTTTCTAAAAAATAAAAATATTTTTTCTGAATTTTAATTTCTGAAATCAGAAATTACTATTGTAAATAATTTTAAAATTTTTTTGAAATTAGAATTTTAATTTTCAAAAATCAGAATTCTAATTTTATTGTGATTATTATATATATATTTTAAATTAAAATATGTCGACGAGAAAGACGTGTTTTTATATAAAACTCGTCGTCGTAGAAAAACGCATTATAGAATAGTGTCTAGTCTTGTAGACGTATTTTATAATCAAAATTATAATATTATTTTCAATAATATAATATAACAATAAAATTAGCTCTCTTATATTGTTGGGAATATTATGTTTAAAATAAGAAAAACCAGCAACAAATAATTAAATCTAAAAATAAAGTTAAGAGGTATAGGGAGCGTAATCTTTTGGCCGAAACGCGATGTCGTTGAACTAAGAGAATTATTGCCATCCGACGTGCGGGTCTCGCGACAAAGATCTCTTAGAGATACGACGATCCTCGGATAGGTGACCTCCTCTCTCTCTCGTCAACACGTCTTCGAAGAGAACCTTTAACGATTCTCAACCTAACTTTTAAAAACTCAACCCAAAAGAAATACAAATTATGGAAGAAAGAAATAGAGAAAAAAAATTGAAGAACTTTCGAGTGTTATTTCTCTCGTGATTATGTTCTACTTAAGTTGATTAAGGGATCTATTTACAGATCTTAGAAGACTCTCCTCACGTTTATATGGTGTTTGGGAGTAATTTTTTTTTTAGAACACTTTCTATCTTAAAAATTATATTGTGTTAATTTTTAACTTAAATTTTAAAATTGATAAATATTGATAACATATGTTTGGTAAAAGTGATATAATTTTTAAAATTTATATAGAATTGTTTGGGAGGGGGCTGCGGAGGGGGGAGCCGGAGCCGGAGGGAGGGGAAGCGGGCTGCGCAGGGGGGGGAGCCAGATCCCGGCTGTTCCCCTTTCCCCCCCCACCGCCCACCTGGCGCCCGCCGCCCACCCGTCGGCCGCCGCCTGAGCTCGGGATAGGGGGGGGCACGCCGGGGTGGAGGCGGGGAGCAGGCGACCAGGGGAGGCGGGGAGCAGGCGGCCGGGCGGGATGCGCAGGCGGGTGACCGGGGGAGGCGGGAGGCAGGCGACCGGGCCGGACTCGCAGGCGGGCGGCTGGGCGGGACTCGCAGGCGGGGAGCAGGCGGCCGGGGGCGGCCCGGTAGGACTCGCAGGGGGGGGCGCAGGCGGGCGGTCGGGGCGGGACTCGCAGGCGGGCGGGGAGGGGGGCGCAGGCGGGCAGCCGGGGGAGGCGGGGAGCAGGCGGCCGGGCGGGACTCGCAGGGGGGGCGCAGGAGGGCGGCCGAGCGGGACGCCCAGGCGGGCTGCCGGGGGAGGTGGGGAGCGGGCGGGACGCAGGCGGGCGGCCGGGGGAGGTTGGGCGGGGATGCGCAGGGGAGGGAGTGGGGAGGGGACGTCGGACGAGGGGGAGGGGAGGGAGAACGGCCAGGGGGAGGGGGGTGGGGACGTGCAGGGGAGAGAGGAGAGACGAGAGAGTCCGCGTTCTCAAAAAAAAAATGGTAGAGAGTTATTTTTTTTTTAAGAAAGATTTATACGGGATGAGTATCTCTTCTTAAAATTTAAGAAAGGAATATCAAACAGGTCGGTGCACCTTCTGCCTTGTGTACGAAGGTCATTGCATGTCTTCATAAGGTCGGTGCATACTTATAGCATTTGGATACGCAAGTCGGTGTATATTTTGACTTCTTAACATAGGTGAAATATTTTACACAGAGGTGAAATATTTTGCTCTGTAATAACTCAGGTAACCTCAGTTATATTTCTTTTGTCTTCTTAACAGGGGTGAAATATTTTACATACAACTAAAATATTTTGCATAGCGGTAAAATAATTTACATTGGAGTGAAATATTCAGGAATGAAACGTTTTGTTATAAAAATGAAACATTTTGTTTGACTGCAAAACTGAACGAATAGAAATGAAACATTTTATTACAGGAATGAAATATTTTGTTATAGGAATGAAACGTTTTGTTATAAGAATGTATTTCTATTCGTTCATATCCGTAGTCAAACAATATGTTTCATTCCTATAACAAAACGTTTCATTCCCGTAAAAAAAACGTTTTATTCCTGTAACAAAATATTTCACTTCTATTCGTTCATCTCTGTAGTCAAACAAAATGTTTCATTCCTATAACAAAATGTTTCATTCCTGTAACAAAATATTTCACTTCTATTCGTTCATCTCTGTAGTCAAATAAAATGTTTCATTCTTATAACAAAACGTTTCACTCCTATACAAAATATTTCACTCCGTAACAAAATATTTCACTCCCGTATTTTCCGCTGAGCAAAAAAGTGGGCCGACCGAGTGACCGACCGGATCTGACACGGGGCTGACGATCTGACACGGGACTGACGCGGGATGTCCTTTTTGCATTAAAAATGATCTTTTCACCTTTTTTTGAGCCAATAGGAGGGGAGGTTGCACAATGAGATGGCTTTTGTGCACCGCATGCGGTGCACAAAGCATTACTCATAAAAGTAATACCATCAGCTAAATATCCAAACTAATAAATCTAAGCAATTTTCAACCACACTCAAACTGATTAATAAAATGGCCCACTTTCTTCTTATATAAGGTCTTCCCAGATTGACCAGCAAGTCGGATGGAGTGAGTTCTTTGTTTGGAATGAAAATGACCTCAGGCAATCAAACTATTGTTTTGCATAACTATTCTAATGTGCGACACATCTGACAGATCAATCTAATCCAGTGTTATCAGAATCGGATTGGATTGACCGGTCGAATCGATTCGACCGTGAACCGGTTTAGCAATCGATCCGATTAGGCCCAGTCCAGTCTAATGTTAAAGAATCGGACGAACCGCGGTTCGACCGGTGAACCGGTCTGAACCGGTTCGACCCGATTCATCCTTAAAAAAAATATAAAAATATTTAAATATTCAAAATGATATGTATGTGTGAACAAAAGTATCTTATTATTAATGATTTGTTATTATTTATCATTTTATTTTAGATATATTTAAAGTTTAAATGTTTAAAGGAGTATAAATGTCAATTGTGAAGAGTGAACACCAAAGAAATATTACAAAAATTCAAGGTCAATTTATTTAACCATGTTATTGCTATTTTTTTACTTGTATAGTTAGTAGTTAAATAATCAGGACTAATATTTATACATGTATGTTTATTTATTTTGATCATTATATCTTATTTCTTATTGTCTTAGGTTATAAAATCGGGTCGGACTATATATCAATATTATAATAACATCACGGTTCAAACCGGTTCGATTGAGCAGTCAAACCGGTTCGAATCGAACCAGCTCATTGTTCGGTTCAGGCACCGGTCCGATTCTGATAACACTGATCCAATCCGCTATGTACCGATCGTGATGAATTTTGATAGTGTTGAATTTAGGGCTATCAAGGGGTCAGGTCTGAGTCAGACTTAGGTCAGTTCTATTTCATTTCGACTCATCAATATTAAAGTCTTAGTCTTCTCCGAACCCAAATTATATTGGGTCGGGTCGGACTCGACACTTTTACAAAAATGTAAAGTCTGACTAAGACTCGATCTCATCCAAAATTTTAAATAAAATAAATTTTAATAAAAATAATATATTTAATAATATAAAATATATAATCTCACTAAATTAATTAAAATTTTAATATTAATTAATTAATTTATTTGAAAAGATAGTCTTTAATTTTTAATTAAGTATAATAACATATTTTTAATTAAATAATTTTTAAAATTTGAAGAAAGAAAAAAAAGAGAACGAGTCAGAACAGCTTGCAGGATGAACTTAAAGTCCGAACCCGACTCGTGAATTTAGTTGGGCCAAAAAATCTAACCCACTAAGGGTTTGCAGATCGAAAAGTGAATTCATTTGTTTTACTGCTGAATAAAGATTCAAATAGTACTATATCTGAAGTATGTGTTATAATGTCAAGATAACAGTAATTACAGGTCGATTATTGGATAGTAAATAGACAAAAAATGTAGAAATTTGCAATTTAAAATATAAATTAATTTATTAGATTTTATATTTTTAAAAATAAAAATTCATAAGATAAACGAAAACACACTTGGGAGTAATTTCCGTGTTGCCCAACTTGGTATAGTGAAGTTAACTTCGGAGGAGGGAAGAGGCTGGAGGATTCCGTGACTTAGGTCATGTAATACCCTAAAATTTTATATAAATATTTTTGGAATTTTCTGAGATTTTTCTGGAGATTAATGAAATTAATTGGAAGTTGAATGAATTTTTGGGTTAAATAAGTTATTTGATAACCAATTGACTTGGCCCATTTAAATAAGCCCAAAATACCTAAAACCAAGTCCATAAGGTTTGGCACATATTCTAGAAGCTTAAATTAGTATAGTTACGAAATTTAGAGGGATAATTACTCCTTAAATAGATAAATAAATGGATAAATAATAGAAAGAGTTTGAATTCAATCAAATTTGGCGCCCAAGACCAAAAGTGGTCTATCGAGCGACCGCTTGGGACAAGAAACGGTCCTGCCTGGACCGCTTTTTAAGAGTCGGAACGTGAGCAGTTTATATCGCACAAAAACACCATTTTCGTCAGGCTAAATCCTCTGGGATTGATGCAATCTGTTAGCTAGAAGACTCTAGTACGCCTTTAGGATGGATTGGTGACCTAATTAGGATTCTAAGTTCGTGCAAATCCCTAAAACCCTAGCTAAACCTATAAATAGACCTAGAACCAATCTGTGCGACCCTTACTTTTGGCTCACATGGAACTAAGATAAGGAGGACGAATTAGAGGTATGTTATTTAGAATATTTTGTTCATCATACTAAGGTCTAACTACCCTCCAAATTTTGTCTTAGGAGATCAAGCCACCAGGAAGATAGAGGCATTCAAAGTTGCTGGTTCTGTACAAGTGTGACGACCCGGGATCCGAGTACCGGAAAGGAACCGGCGCGTCTCGAATCTCGGCCCGCCAACCCACGAGCCCGAAGACTCGGAAGGGTAAAAAGGGATGGTGTGGGAGTACAAGAGAAGCTGAAGCAACTGTAGAGATAGCACAATAGTATAAAATAAATTGCACAGCATAATATAAATAAATAAACTGCTACAAGGTCCACAGAGTCTCATGTCCAAATAAAGTACAGTCAACAGAAAGAAAAGTACAACTACACGGGGCATCCCCCGGCTCTGGCAGACTGTCGACTAACCCTGGCTAGAAGAACCACGCTGAAACTCGGCCGCACCTCTCGACGACCCCGCCTCACCTGAAAAGTAGGGGTGAGCCTCATTTCATTGGCCCAGTAGGGATCCCCCGGACCCACACCGCACAACGAGAAAAACGGCAGTAAGGCGCTAGCAACCACGGAAGGTAACACCACCTAGCAGAAGTACGGTAGAACCACACGCTGAAGCAGGTAAACGGAAAAGCCGCCTGCCATACAGTACGGTACCACAAAACCTCGGTCCGACAAAACTCGAGTCTACACCTGCCAGCAAACAGGAGCACCACCCACTAGAAGAACGACCGGATGCGTCCCCTGACGTCTTACACCGCGTCACAAGTGTCTAGCTACAATGCCTCGGGCGCGAGACTCAGACACACACAGTAACCAGTACTACAAAACAAGGACTAGCTGAGGTCGCGCTCGTCAGCGCGGGTCCGAAACCCTCAGCCCCGTGTGCACACTCAGACCATACGCCCTAGGCCTGTCCTCTAGCTGGTAATTCCCCCTAAGCCCGGACTCGGCTGTACGCGGGGGCCCTACGGTAACCAGCCTACTCACCGTCTCTCTCGGGTCAGCCGCTCCACCACTCCCGGGTGGGTCAGCACCGCGTGCCGTAAGAAGGCTACGACTAGTGGACGTGTCACCGGATGTGAGACTCGACTCACGGAAACCACCGACTAACACACTAACACAGACTCTCAGTAACCAAAATGATAGGTACGGATGCCGGGGACACGCATGAGGTCCAACCGTCCCTCAAGTCACGCGGCACCCCTACCGAGGTAACTGATTCTCCGGGGACCCCCGGGCGCCCCTGTGGCTCTCACCGGGTGCTCACGGCAACCCTCGGGCCACACGCCACAATTGGATCTGAGACTCGCTCCACCGGAGGTACAACTACCGAAAGGAAACGCAGCTCGGGGAGGGGGATTAACGCGCTAGGGACCCAGGGCGCGACACTGTCGCGCTCTGGTCCCCTAGCGCGACCCCTGAAGAATGCGCTAGCAGAAGCTAGCGCGTTCTCCAAGAAGGTGCTAGCCTAAGCTAGCGCATTCATCAAGAACGTGCTAGGAAAGCCTAGCGTGTTCTTCAAGAACGCGCTACCTACCCCAGGCGCGACATGAACCACCATACTGCTCGTCTTCTCGGACGAACGCGCTCGGACGACACAACGCGTTCAAACAGAACGCGCCCCTGGTACCTAGCGCGACAACGGGCCGAGTCCGGTTCGTGAAAAACGTCCGGAAATCTAAAAATCACGCCCATTCACCCCCCTAGTGAAGGGAAAACAATGGGGAATCATCCCCCAGACGTCTTAGCATGCATATAGAGCCCCAAATCGATCAAAAACCCTAAGAATCAATGGATCCGACGCTCAAACCCCAAGCATGAAAATAACCCTCCCGGCATGAGTTTAGCCCCTCTCGGCCTCTCCACGGCCTAGAAATCACGGGGAATGTTATAAAGAGGGCAAGGATCCGTCCCCCTACCTCAATAAAGCTAGAAATCTTCCGGGAAGTCGCCGATCCTCAAATCTAGCTCGAACACGAATTCCACCCACGTGCCACAAAAAGGGCACCGCCGCGATCCTCTCGCCCCTGCCGTCGTCACAGCGTCGCCACCGATGTCCACCACCCGTTGCCGGAGGAGGAGGGAGCGTCGCAAGCTCAAACGGAGAGAGGGGGGTTGCAACGGTCGGGAGCGGTCACGGGAGGAAGAAAGAAGAAGAAGAAAATAAGAAAAGGGAAAAAGAAAAGGGGAAAATAGGGGGGTATTTATAGAAAATCCGAAAAATGCCAAAAATACCGAAAAATGGAAAAATACATATTCTCGATCCTCGGAACGCACCGATCGCAACAGTGCCACCCGCGGGTAGGTGAACGACCCGGTTCACCCGCTACGGGGTTCCATAGCTTTTCCCGAAACACACACGCGGAAATCAGAAAACGCACGGAAAAAACTGCGGAACGCACTCCGGGCCTCCAAAACAGCTTCGAATCGCACCGACACGAACACGAAAGATGTCCGAAACATAATTTCGGACACAACGGAGCTTGACTCTTCGAGAAAGCAGTTCTGGGACCCAAAAGAAGGATCCAAAAAACTCAGAACATCACAGCCCTCTCCCCCTTAAATGAATTTCATCCTCGAAATTAAGGACAGGGCCCAGGGACAGGGGAGAAGACTCACCCGAACAAATAAGGATACAGTTGCCGCATCTCATACTCACGCTCCCACGACGCCTCACCACCAGAGTGACGCTGCCAGACCACCTTAACCATAGGAATAACCTTGTTCCGCAGGCGCTGTTCACGTCGATCCTCAATACGGACATGGTACTCTGGAAGGGAGAAGTCTAGGGTCACCTCAGGCCAAATGACATCCTCCAGAACATGGGAATCATCGGGCATATACCTCTGAATCAAAGACACGTGAAACACATCATGCACAGAAGATAGCTCCGGGGGTAACTGCAACCGATAGGCAACCTCACCGATACGCTCGACAATGAGGAAAGGACCAATGTAGCGGGGACTCAGCTTCCCACGCCTGCCGAAGCGCATCACACCCTTCATGGGAGAAACTCGCAAAAACACCCGATCACCTACAGCAAAACTGAGGGGTCACCTCCTTCGATCGGCATAGCTCTTCTGCCGGCTCTACGCAGCCAACATCTTCTGCCGGATCAGATGCACCACCTCAGTGCACTGTTACACCAAATCTGATCCTATCAGGACACGCTCTCCCACCTCGAACCAATCAAGCGGAGTCGGGCAAGGTCGCCCATACAATGCCTCGTACTGTGCATTACCAATGCTCGAATGATAGCCATTGTTGTAGGCAAACTCCACTAACGGTAAGTGGTGGATCCAACTCCCTTGCCACTCCAGGCAACACGACCTCAACATGTCCTCCAAAGTCTGGATGGTCCTCTCAGACTGGCCGTCCGACTGAGGATGATATGCCGAGATAAATGCCAAATCGGTGCCTAGAGCCTTCTGGAAGCTCCTCCAGAATCAAGAAGTGAAGCGGGGATCACGATCATACACAATGGAGATGGGAACTCCATGCAACGGAACGATCCGCTCCACATACAAACGAGCCAAACGATGCACGCTCCAAGTGACCTTGATCGGCAGCAACCGCGCCGTCTTCATCAGTCTATCCACCAGCACCCAGATACTATCATGCCCACTGGATGTCCTTGGCAACCCCACCATGAAATCAGTGGTCACGTGGTCCCACTTCCACGCAGGAATATCCACGGGCTGAAGTGTACCTCCTGGTCGCTGGTGCTCAGCCTTCACCTGCTGACAGATCAGGCACCTGGCCACGAACTCCACAACATCTCTCTTCATACCAGGCCACCAAAATTGCCTCTTCAGGTTCTGGTACATCTTCGCCGATCTGGGGTTCACGGCATACCGGCTCCCATGAGCCTCTCGCAACACCGCGCGTCTCGTCTGCTCCTCGGCTGGGACGTACAACCTACCTCGGAACCTCACAGCTCCATCCTCACCAAACTCCACCTCAGCCAATGACAAAATCCGGGGTAGCTCGGGGTCCACACACTGAGCCTCAGTCACCTGACGATGAATAGATGGCATGACAGTCAAGCTCGTAAGAACAGTCGAACCCTGATCCCGAGGGATCTTGAGCCTAAAAGTCATGGCCGGAACCTGCTCCCATAACCTCCACTTCCTCAACAACATCTGACTGACCACCACCTTCCTGCTCAAGGCATCAGCCACGACATTCATCCTGCCAGGCTGATACGATAGAGTAAAATCATAATCCTTCATGTACTCCATCCACCTCCTCTGCCTGAGGTTAAGATCCTTCTGGGTAAACACGTACCTCAAACTCTAATGGTCAGTAAACAACTCAAACTTCTCACCATACAGATAGTGCCTCCAGATCTTCAGAGCAAAAATCACCACCGCCAACTCAAGATCATGAGTATGGTAGTTCTCCTCATGTGGCTTCAACTGCCGAGATGCATACGCCACAACTCCACCGTGCTGCATCAACACAGCACCCAAACCTACCTCGGAAGCATCTGTACACACCACAAAGCCTCCCGATCTCGGAGGCAACACCAACACCGGAGTAGTCGTTAGCAATCTCTTCAGCTCCATGAAGCTCTGCTCACACTCCTCCGTCCAGACGAACGGCACATCCTTCCGCGTAAGCTTGGTCATCGGGACCGCAATATGAGAAAATGCTGGAAGAACCTCCGATAATAGCTTGCAAGCCCCAAAAAGCTCCGAATCTCCGTGACAGAACTCGGCCTCAACCACTACACCACAGCCTCGACCTTAGCCGGGTCCACGAAAATACCATCACCAGAAATCACGTGCCCCAAAAAGTGCATCTCACGAAGCCAAAACTCACACTTTCTGAGCTTGGCATACAACTGGTGATCAAGAAGGGTCTGTGTAATATCCCGGACCTTTCGGATCCTTTTTCGTGGGTCTCGGATCTGGTTTTTCGGAGTGTCTGGCTCCGTTGTGTCAGAAATTTCATTTCGGTCATTCTTCGTGTTCGGATCGGCGCGATCCGGAGTTGTTTCGGAGGCCCGGAGGCCTTCCGCGGCTTTTCCGCGCGTGTTTTCCAATTTCCGATGTGTGTTTCGGCAATTCCTTCGGAACCTCGCTGCGGGTGAACCGGGTTGTTCACCTAGGCACGAGTGGTACCGTTGCGATCGGTGCGTCCCGAGGATTCCGGAAATGTAATTTTCTATTTTTTGGTATTTTCCAGAATTTTTGGATTTTCCTATAAATACCCCCCTATTTTTTCTCTCTCCCCCACCTTCTCTTTCCTCTTCTTCTTCCTCCTCCATTTCCCCCCACCGTGACCTCTCCCTCTCTTCCTCCCATTGGACCGCGGCGAGCTCCTCTCCGGCTACAGACAGTGGCGGGGCGACGGCGCGACGACGTGGGCGGCGGTGAGGCGATCGTGGGGACGTGCGGTGCTCGTGGGAAGCTTGGAGAACGAGGGTTTTCCAAAGCGATTTCTTGCGTTCGCGGACGATCCGGCGGAGCATTCGCTCCATTGAGGTAGGGTGATGTTCCCTAGCTCCCCGCCGTTCATTTCCGTGGTTTATAGGCCGAGGGGAGGCCGAGAGGGGTGTGATTGAGCATGTTGGGGTTTTTCCATGATTTGGGGAGAGCTCGCCCGATCTATTGATTTGATGCATGATTTCACGTTTTGATGGCCTAGAATCATGCTAGGGGTCCCAAGGGGTCTTCCCCTTTGATTTCCCCCTCTCTGGTGGAGGCATGGGGGCGTGGTTGAAGTTTTTGGACTTTCCCGCCGTTATCGCCGTCGGGTGCATGTGACGATCCTTCCAGGGACCGTCACATTATGTGACGCGCCTCGGGGGGGCCGTCACATGCCCTTTGTTTAGCCCTAGGGGGTCAGGGACTGTGGCGGTCCCACGATTGACCGCCACTTGTATGTGACGCGCCTGGGCTGGGCCGTCAGGGGCTTTCCCACCGTTGGTTTTTGACCGTTGGGGGTCTGCGTGTGTAACGCGCCAGGGCGGGCGCGTTACATCCGAGTGACGCGCTGGGATGAGCGCGTTACTCCCTGGGTTACCCCAGGTGTGAGGGGCGCGTAACGCGCTGGGCCAGGCGCGTTTCATTCTTGTAGCGCGCTGGGGCAGGCGCGTTACATCTTGCTTTCTCGAGGGGAGCGTGAGGCGCGTGTAACGCGCTGGGCCAGGCACGTTACATTCGTGTAACGCGCTGGACCAGGCGCGTTACCCTCTGCATTCCTTAGGCCATGTAACGGCCTACGTTAGACCGCCAAGTGTGTGTGTAACAGTCTTGCCTAGACCGTTACAGCCTTGTGACGGTCCCGGGGTGGACCGTCAGGCGCCTGGTTGCCCCGAGAGGGCTGCAACCTCGTTTTTAGTCCGACTGTGGCCACAGTGCGACGGGGCCGGTGCGTGGGGTGGTCCCCGTGTGTCGTCGGATGCGGGCATCGTTTTCCGTGACTTGAGAGTCTACTCATTCAGTGACCCTCCACTAGTCGTAGCCTACCAGTACGCGGTATCGGTCGCACTAGGGAGTGGTGTACGGGCTTACCCTTAGAGGCGGTTTGTGGACCGGTTACCGTCGGGCCCCACGTCTTGCATCCAGAGTCCGGCTGAGGGGAAAACCGGTCGGAGGGCCAGACCAGGGACGCGCGGTCTGTGTGTGCACACGTGGTTGGGGGCGGTTGGACCCACGTCGACGGGCATGACCCCAGCTAGTCACTTGTTTGTGGTTACTTGTTCGGTGTTCGTGCCTTGGGTAGGCGCTACCACGTCAGGCAGTTCACTTGCGGTGCGGTGTAACACGTCAGGGGACGCTACCAACTGTGCTTCTAGTGGGAGGTACTCCTGTCGAGTACGGAGTGTCAGACTGTCAGTTCCGTGGCTTTGACCTTCAGGTTTTGTCGGGTCGACCGTTGAGTTTCGGTTGTCTCACCGTGGCACGTGTGCCGATTTGCATGCCGTAGGGTCCTTGTTGTGTAGAGTACAGGGCTTTCCTTTTCGAGGTACTCTCCTACCGCTAGCGTAGTGATTTCCCATTTTACGAGGTAGGGTTCGAGTGATCCCTACCGAGTCTTGTTCCGAGACTCATTCCCTGCGTGTTTTCACCGTGTTTCAGGTGAGGTCCCGCCCTGGGGGAGCGCGTCTGGGGTGCAGCGTGGTGCGGGTGCCCAGAGGTAGTGCCAGAGGTCAGAGCCGGAGTATGTCCCGTGTAGCTGTACTTTTCTTTCTTGTCTCTATACTAGTTGTAGACTACTGTTGTTGTTACTTCCTATTGTGGACCATGTAAAATGCTAATTTATTTCCTGCTTCATATTATAACTGTTTAATTTCTGCAATTACTTGTGATACTTGTGTAGTTTCCACACCATCCTTCTAACCCTTCCAAGTCTCCGGACTCGTGGGTGGCGGTGCGAGTCTCGGGTTATCGGGCCTTCCCGGTAATTGGATTCTCGGGTCGTTACAGCTGGTATCAGAGCACGGTTGTGGAATTACATGAGAATCATATGTAATTGTAGTGGTCCACTTGTCCACAGCAATGATGTACAGTTGACACTGGCATCGGGCATCGTGTGTTTTTCTTGACCATGTCTGTGACGACCCGAGAATCCGATTACCGGGAAGGCCCGATAACCCGAGACTCGCACCGCCGCCCACGAGCCGGGAGGGCTCGGAAGGGCTAAAAGGAGTGTGGAGGCACAAAGAAATAGGAAATAAAGTAGGACAATTCAACAATTAACAGAAATAAATAAACAACTACAACAGAGTCCAGTCCAACAGAAAGTACAGTCTAAAGCAGTAAAACGTACCACATGCCAAGTGAACACTCGGCCCGGCAAGCTGGCAACTGAGAACCTCCGCTCCGCACCCTCGAACCTCGAGGAAGAACAGCTACACCTGAAAAGCAGGGAATGAGTCTCCAAAACAGAGACTCAGCAGGGATCCCGCGGAACCCCAACCGGAAACGACGGCGGTAGCAGAAAGGAACGCTACAACTATAGCAGGAACAACAAACCGGTGGCCGGTCAAAACTCGGCACTACAGCTACTCCTACTGTACCAGAAACACACCCCAGACTCACGGTCAAGGGCTACCGAACTACACTAGTATCGCTTATCGAAGTGAAAAACCCACGGCAACCACGCCGTAGAGGCCTGTCTCCCAGAACACGGCCAACCTGGACACGCTGTCAAAAGTGCAACCCGGACACCTGGTCACGGGTACCGCACGACAAGACACAACCTCGGTAAAGTCACTAGCACTAGCCTCACGGCACGAAAACCGACACGCGCCACGGCGAAACAATCGAAAACTCAACGGTCAACACGACCGAAACCCGAAGGTCGAAGTCACACGACTGACAGTCTGTCACTCTCTGTCCAGAACAGGAGTACCTCCCACTAGAAGAACGACCGGATGCGTCCGCTGACGTCTTACACCGCGTCACAAGTGTCTAGCTACGACGCCCTAGGCGTGAGACTCAGACACACACAGTAACCAGTACCACAACAAGGACTAGCTGGGGTCACGCTCGTCAGCGCGTGTCCTAAGCCCCCAACTACGTGTGCACACACAGACCATCTGCTCTAGGTCGGGTCCTCTAGCTGGCTTTCCCCCCCACCGGACTCTGGTGGCAAAGGCAAGGGGCCGACGGAAACCAGCCTAAAAACTGCGTCTCACCGGGTCGCGCTCTCCACCACTCCCAGGTGGGTCCGCACACGCGTGCGCAGGAAGCTACGACTAGTGGAGGATCACTGAGAGAGTAGACTCTCAAAACAACAGAAAACGACGTCCGAACCTAACGGAGTACGGGGACCATCCCACGTAACAGCACCATCGCACGGTGACCACGATCGGAGAAGAAACGGGACGCACAGTCCACGGCCAAACACATAACCCACTCGGGAATCATCTTCCAGGAAGACTCACGACATGCGGCGGAACCCCACCGCACACATACCGATACACGGTGACTCGATCGAGCGAGAATACGGAAACCCGAAACACCTGGGGTCACCCGGACCCACCAAGCCCACGGGCACGCTTATCGAGGTAACACGGCACCTCCAGACACCCCAAAACACGGTAACAAAACCCACGGGGTGCCCGGGACACTCACAAGGCCAAAGGTCGACCACTGTGTCACAACCGGGTCGACCGGAGACCAACACAACCCAATCGGAACACTAGTAAACCGCCCGGACCCTTACACTCACGAGCACGCAAATCAAGGTAAACGGAACCCCCGGACACCCCAAAGACACGGTCACGGAACTCCACGGGGTGTCCAAGGCACACACGGCCCACGAGGAGCACGATCAGCCGCAGACCGCCCGCCCCGGGCAGCCCGGCTGGTCCCTCCAAGAACGCGCTATAGGTCCATAGCGCGTTCAAGCAGAACGCGCTAGGAGCCTATAGCGCGAGAAGCCAGGTCGCGCTATGTTTCCATAGCGCGACAGTCCACAACGCGCCGTAGCCCTATAGCGCGACAGGAACCGCCATACTGTTCATCTTCTCCGATGAACGCGCCCCGTCGGGGCGGCGCGACCCTCAAGAACGCGCTACTGGAGGCTAGCGCGTTCTCAGTCCGCGCCCGAAAACGGTAGAAACGGCGGGAAAATCCATTCCACGCCCCGATCACCCCCGGGTGATGGGGAAACAAAGGGGGAAACATTCCCCAACCCCTCTGGCACCGAGAGGACCCATTTGAACCCCAAAAACACGATCAAAACACAAGATTCGGCTCACACCCCAAAAACATGCATTTTTCCCAAATCACCCCGTTTAGCCCGCTCGGCTCACCACGGCCTACGAAACTCGTGGGAATTGAAGTACACGGGTTGAGGGTCCATCTTCCTACCTCCACCGAAGATTCGACGCACCGTGGACGCCGATCCACGAAGAAAACGCCGTTTAAACCCTCGCCGGTTCACGATCCCACGAACCGCCTCCACCACCGCGATCCTCATCCCGTACCCGTCGCTCCACGCCCCACGAGCCACGCCGCCCCGCCCTCGCCGCATCCGTCGGCCGCCCGGAGTGAGAGGGGGAGAGGAGAGAACGTGAGAGAAGAGAGAGGGAGGGAAGAGAGAAAATGAGATGGGGAGAGAGAAAAAGGAGGTTATTATATAGAAAATTCGGAAATTCTCGAAAATACCGAAAAATAGAAAATCACATTTCTGCGATCCTCGGAACACACCGATCGCAACGGTACCACTCGCGCCCTGGTGAACAGCCCCGTTCACCCGTAACGAGGTTCCGAAGGAATTACCGAAACACACCCCGGGAATCGGAAAACACACGCAGAAAAGCCGCGGAACGCTTCCGGGCCTCCGAAACAACTCCGGATCGCGCCGATCCGAACACGAAAGATGTCCGAAATGAAATTTCGGACACAACGGAGTTGGACACTCCAAGAAACCAGATCCGGGACCCATGAACAAGGATCCGGAAAATCCGGGGCATTACAATGTCGTTTTCGTGTTTTCTGTCTTTTACTTCAGGAGCGAGTATGGCGCCGAGGAGGAGCTCTCGCTCTCAGCAGGGGCAGTCGGCTGGAGGTCAAGAGATCCAGCAGGGGGTCCAGGGGGACCAGGAGGAGCATAGTAGAGTGCCACCAGGAGCTACCAAGGCCGCCGATACCGCGAGACTTCCGGGAGCCGAGGATTTCTTCCGTGGCATGTACCAGCTTATGTCTCAGCAGTTCGGTGGAGAGGCTGGTGAGGACTCGTCAGCTAGGGGTGGGCCAGGCCGAGCAGTGAGGGACTTTCTGCAGTTCCATCCGCCTTACTTCAACGGCCAGGCAGACCCTGATGCGGCTCGTGATTGGCTTGATGAGATGGAGCGGGTGTTCAGTTCTGCGAAGAGTGCTGCCGAGGACAGAGTGGTGTTGGCCTACAACCAGTTGCAGGGTACGACTCAGAAGTGGTGGTCTTTCGAGTGGAAGACATCCTTTCAGCTTCGTCCACTTGAGCAGGTCGAGTGGGACGATTTCGTCAGTGCTTTCGAGCGTACGTACTGTCCAGATTTTGTTGCTACGCAGCGGATGTGGGAGTTTCTAGAGCTGGTGCAGGGCGACATGTCCGTGTTGTAGTACAGGGCCTGATTTGTCAAGCTGGGTCGGTATGCACCTCACATCATGGAGCATGAGAGGGTGAAGACCGCACAGTTTGTTCAGGGCTTGAGGCAGGAGCTGAGGCACCATCTGATCGCGAACGGGGCCACTGATCTTGAGACAGCGTCTCGTGTTGTGACTTCCTTGGAGATGGATGTGCAGAGGACCCGAGGACCGATCAGCCAGGGGTAGTCTTTGTCAGGTCGCAGCCAGCAGTCGGCTACCCAGCAGCAGGGTTCTTTCCAGCATGCGATGAGTGGTTCAGGTGTGCCGGCACAGGCAGCATCGGTGACAGGATCTGCGTCCTTTGGCACGAAGGTCAAGAAGTTTTTCAAGAAAGCGTTCGGCAAGAAGAAGTCCAAGGATCAGGGGCAAGCTTCATCGGGCAGTGTACAACAGCCAATCCCCTTGCAGCGTCAGGGATTAGTGGGTGGGTCGTGAGGACCGTGTCCACGGTGTAGTGGGTTCCACCCAGGCAGGTAGTGCATGTTAGGATCGGTGCGGAGGATTCAGAAGGGGGGGGGGTGAATGAATCCCACCCTTAAAAATTTTTCGGCTCAATAATAAAACTAGAACTCTAACAAAGCAAGACAACCAATCTGAAGAACATGTAGAATATCCTTTTAAACCAAAGATCAAATACGTAACCTGCGCCCAAATAAACAACTAGCGGAAGCAGCACAGATATAAACGAGAATGTAATGTAACCTGTGAAATAGATAGGAGATATGGAGCAACCAACCACTGCACAGAGATTTTTAGGTGGTTCGGTCCACGGACCTACAACTACCTCACACTCAAACCGAGTGTGGCTTCATTGACAGCTGGGCAACACAGCTTGCCAACAGACGCTGATACACAGCTTACCCAGGGGAACAACCTCCCCTCTTCCTCCTACACGGAGGGAACCTCTAGCAACCCACGGTCACTAGAAACCAGAGACTCACGTCTCTCTTCCTCTATACCAAGAGAACCCCACTAGTAGCAGCCCCGCTACCAGTGAACCAGCCAGTAGCACTCTGCTACCAGCATTCCACCAGAGGCCTAGCCTCTCTTCCTCCTAGCCCGGAGGGAACCCACAAGCAGCCCCCCTGCTGCTTGCAAATCGGAGATCAGATCTCCCTTCTCCTGACCCACCAGGAGGAACCCGACCTCAGTCCAGAGGATCGGAAGAACAATGATAACCAAATGAAAAAGGAAAATCAAAAACACGAAATGAAAATAACTTCAGCAAACAGAAAGCTGAAAAACGAAATGCACAATGTGGCTCTCAACGGAGCTGACTGGTCTGGATCTGATCCACGGTCCAGTAGGAACATATCTCCCTCGATCTCACTCTCTTTCTTCACTCTCTCTCTTTCTCTTTCTTCTCTGCTGCACTTCTCTTCTTCTCTCGATCTCTGTTCTCTTTTTCTCTCTTTCTCTTTTTCTTTTCTTCTGCTGGATCGTGGAAGCTCTCTCTTCTTTTTCCCTTTCTTCTCTCAGCTTCTGCTCTCTGGCTTCGATCACGATCAGCCTCCATCTGAAGACGAAGGCTCCAATATATACCAACAGCAGTTAGGGCGTGTGTCTTTCACATTTCCTGCCCAATACTTGGCCCACGTGTCAGCAACTAGAGTCAGGTGGCGTCAACTCACTTGCTCCAAAGGGTTGACGCAGCCTTCAAGGACATTCTACAGCAAATCTCAAGTCTGCTGCGTTGACTCCATCAGCCTGCTGTGTTGACGCATCGGTGATCCAGTGATCAAGTCTTCAACAGATAGACGTGCTGCGTCGACGCTCTCAGCATGCTGCGTTGACGCATTGGTGTTCCAGCATCTGAACTTAGATGGCTTCAGCCCTCTCACGTTTCGTGTGGAGTGCATTGACGCATTGTGCAACTGCGTCCACTCTCTGGTCACCTTGTCAATCCATCAACCTGCTGCGTCGACGCCACTTGATGAATGTGTTGACGCACCAGAGTAATCCAGTAAGCCATTGGCTCTTCCTTTGTAACTGCTGCGTCGACGCCACTCTATTTTGGCGTTGACGCAGTGAAATAACTCGTGAGAGTCTCTGCTTCATGGAGTTAACATTGTGGATATCAGTGAAGGCTTCTTCAACTGATGCGTGGACGCTTTAAACTCCCAGCGTCGACCCTGTTCTTTTCTAGCAACAAGAATGAAATCAAGTGAAAGTATTATTGAATGAAAATTTAATTCATCACTGAATTGAACACATCATTCATATCTCATGGTTGTCATCATCAAAACCAGGGGCACAACAATCTCCCCCTTTTTGATGATGGCAACTATGAGATGAATGCCATTAATGCCATTGCATCTAAACAACCATGGTTATCCATATCAAGCAAGGAGCTTTAGATTAACAGGAAATCTATTCATTGACTGAATCGAGCATTAATTTTGTCGTCCATTCAAGTTCAAGACTTTACATCATTGAACCAGACAAAAAGAAGAAAACATATAGTTAACTCTAGATGCAATGAACTCTAGTTTAGATTCCAGCTTGACTTCATAATTCTCCTCCCCCTTTGACATCATCAGGAAGGGGAGTAGATGTGGGAGAGCTTTGGAAAGTAGCGATTGTATTTTCTGGCAGAAGAAGGTGTTTGTTGCTGACGAGAGGATTGCCCTTGAGGTGGCTGATGAGACTGCTGTCCTGAGGCAGATTAATCTCTGGCCAGTATATTGCTGATATCCTGAGAGATTTCGCCCAGCTGGTGACTTAGAGTGGTGTGTACACTGTCAATGGCAGAAGAGAGATCACTTTCCTTATTGTGAAACTTGTCTCCAAGTGACTAAATTGCTGCAGTCACTTTGTCAATCTTTTCTAACACAACTTTGAGGCATTGGGGAAGTGCATTGACAGGACTCTTGATGGTTTCAACTGCTATCCTCACATCATAGCACAGATCAGTAATCTTGGCAAAGGATGAAAAAGTTGTAGCTTGTTGGCTGTGCATCTCTGTCACCAAAGTGGCTAGTTTGTCAAGGAGAGATGATATGTGTTGCAAGACGGACCTTGTAGCTTAGTCAGATAGCATCTTGGAGAGTAAAAATTTCTGCCACTCGGATAGGACAGAAACTTCAAATTGTACAATCCGAGCTGCCAGTTTGTTGAGATGATAGTTTGTAAACTCCATTAATTTGTCCATCTTTGCATCCTGACGCTGCAGCATCATAGACATGTGAGCGAACATCTCTTCAACAGTGGCTGGTGGTGGACCTGCATCAGAAGTTGGAAAATGTCTCCTATAAACATCAATGGTTCCAGTTATAAGGGGTTCCATTGTAGGTGCAGAACCACTGGGTTCCCCAGTTTCCAACTGAGGGCTAGATGATCTAGCAAATGTGTCCTCAACCTCTGGTCTTTCTTATCTTACATCTGATGGAATCTATATCTCTGTCCTGTTCACTTGACTTTCATCCATAATGGCTGTTCTTGATGCCTGACCTGTTTCTGATGGAGCTATTTTCTGACTGGGAAGGATTCTGACTGGCTTACCATCAATGACTTTAAATCCCATGAACTTCTGAATGTAAGTGAGGGTGTAAACATTCCCTTGAGGAATGATTATTTTCTTCTCAGAACCAAAGTTGACACCCACTTTTCTAAAAATTGCAGTTAATGGAGCAGCAAAAGGAAGTGTTCTGGACTGTGTCAGACAAGACCCCATAGTTTGATTCACTACATCAGGCAGGGAAATCTGTATTCTCTTCAGCATACAGTAAAGTAGAAACCTTTGCATCTCAGTCACCCTTTCTCTACCACTGCTCTGTGGTGTGATCATTGAAGTGTAAATGTGGTGGAGCAGTCTATTCAATGGAGGGAATTGATTGGCTTTGAGACTAGCTAGATAGGTTTCCCTGACATCGGAATGATCACTGGGTTTGTCAGTCAGGAGCGCAAAAGCATCGTGCTCATCGTACTCAAAATCATGCAGCTGAACTCCATTTTTGGGGATTTTCCAGGCTCGGGCAAACAGCTTATTTGTTAGTTCGAAACAGACATTCTTGACAGATGATGTAAGTTTTGGAACTTGTGGTTCATATTTCAATTTTTTGTAGAACTCTCTGACCAGGGTAGGATAATAGACATTATGGTTTGTGACAAACGACCACCAGCCCTGATAGTCTAAGGTCGGAAACAATTCCGGAAAAACTGCAAGCATCTCATGGTCGGTAGCATCAACATACCGGGAGATGAGAACTTTCAGAGGTTCTTCTGCTGTGACTGGAAGAGATCTGTCCGCACCTTTCTGACCTGTTGCAGAGCCTGAAGATGAACCCTTCTTTTCTTTCCTGACATCAGATGCCTTCCGCTTTTTGGTTGGCGGACTAGGATTGCGGGGACGCGTCTCCTTCCTCTTCCCTTTATCGTGATCAGCTATGAAGCTGGGCTCCATTATGCCTTCGGCTGATGCTGAACGTCTGGGAGGTTCCTCTGCCCTCTTCTTCCCCTTTGTAGTGGATGTCGGAGGAGCCATGGCAGTGAGGTGAATGGAACAGGGAAAAAGCTGTGAGGGTTTTGGAGAACATGGAAGGTGGAACGACCAAGGGTTTTGAAAGGAGTGGAGACGAGCAGTGGTCAAGCTACGCTTTTAAAGAAGCTACGAAGACCCTTTTAGTGAACGGTTCAGCCGGTTCAAGTCGGTGAATCAGATTATGAGGAAGGTTGTATTAGAAGTAATGCGTGGACGCCAAGGGACATTGCGTCTACGCAGTGAGGCAGATATGAACAGAAGAAACAAGATAAGTAGCCAGAAGGACATCCGTTCAAGGAATTTTCTTAAGATACTAAGATAATGAGTTGACATGCTTATATTCAAGAATTTAAGAGTTACATATCAAGTTCCCATGAAAGAGATGTATGTAAATAGGCTCCAATTCATTTAATGATAAAGAGAGAAAATAATCTTAAAACATCGAATTAAAAACTATGAACCACTAAAGCCACCTGTCTGGAGAAAAAGTGGAACTCTTTTCACACTAGAACCATTTTCATATATGTCCCTTATATCTGTCAATTTTAAGAAGCCTTTCAGAGAGAGAGAAATTTAACTGGCATTGATGATAGACTCAGTTGAATAAGGAGCTTCAGATCAAACATACTCACAAGTTTTGATTATTTTCACATTTTCAGCATTTTCAACTTATTTTTACGTTTTCATTTGCAGTCAAGTATAGCTAGCCTTTTGACACGAGTACACATGTTTATCAGACACCCGAGTCCCCGGTTACTCAGCATAGCAAACTATTCTGCATATACGAACTAGAGTTGGCAACTGACGTCATGACATGCTGTTGTGCCCCTATGGTCATTTGAGTTCATATGGTCACTTGGGTCATTCGACATCATTCTATGGTCATATGAGTTCTAATGTATTCTTGGTTTTGATAATGGCTAAACACTATTAGTCATTGATGTTTTTCACCTTCATGTGATTGACATACGTGATGTTTTTGTTCATGACAGGTGCGCCAATGAATGGACAAGGAATCAAGTGAAAATGGTGAACGTGAACGCTGAATGTTGCGCCCTCGCACGCGGATCGACCTGCGCGGTCAGGTCGCCCCCGGAACAAAATTTAGAAATGCTCATAGCATAATCTAAATTGATTTCAATCCCAAAATACATGAAATTGATGAGAACATGAATATCTTGATCTATGGACATGTTTCCTAGGGCTAACAGTTCAATTTTGTAGGTACAGGTCTTTCCGGTCGACCTACACGCTTTGGCCGGTCGACCTGATTTGCCAGAGCCTCAGAATGTCAACGTTTACAGATTTCGGTCGACCTATACACCTTGGCCGGTCGACCGGTTTTCCCAGAATCGAAATGATGACGTTGTTATAGGTTTCGGTCGACCGCCCCCAGGCGTCCGGTCGACCGATTTTGCCAGAGCCGAAAAGTTCTGGCTGCAGCAGGTTCCGGTTGATCGGCCCATGAATTCCGGTCGACCGCCAGCCCCGATGCAGCCTTGTTTGACTTCAAAATCAACCTCGTGGCTAGCCCCTTTCCATGGATTTGTTTAATCAAACCTTACCTAATCTTCCATGATTTGTGGATCTGGTCTAGGGGGCATCTATGGACCATTCAAGGGTTATAAAACTAACACATGAGGGGTTAGAAACCCTAATGCTTCAAGGGGCTTCTTGTGAGATCTAGGGTGGCTGCAAGAGAGCTTGGAGACGAGCTACTGTTCACGTGAACAATAGTTCGTGAAGGTGTTCTTCATCCAATCAAAGGGGAATCAAGCTCAAATCAAAGCCAGCAAACCTCAAGGAAGATTACATCAAAGCAAGGCTATCAAAGTGATCCAAGGAAGCTGGTTTGATTCAAGTTCTTCAAAGGAAATCATCTTCATCCATTCAAGTTCTTTCAAGCTCATTCAAGGTGATATTTCAAGCATTCAAACTCCTAGAAGCTAAAGAAGCAATCAAGGTTCAAGGTAGCTTCATCATCTCCTTCATTCATTCAAAGAAATTCAAAGAGAAGATCAAGAGAGAAGAATTGAAGGAAGAGGTACTGTTCACATGAACAGTACTCCGTGAAGAACATTCATCCAATCAAGGGTGAATCAAGAAGATTGAGTTGAAGCCAAGAGGAGCCTTGTTGCTGATCAACATTTCATACAAGGGCCAATTCATTTTCACTCATAACTCAATCTCTTGTCTTAGTTCATTCACATTTGTTTCATTTTCATTATTGTTTAAACATTGAAAGTGTGAGTCATCCCTACCGGTGGTTAGTAGGAAGGTAATTGGAGGGTGTTCCAATTTGCGGTTGACATCCCTACCAGGTGGTGAGTAGGAAGGCAATCGGTGGTTTTCGATTTGCGGTTCTGTGCGCTGCACAAGTGAAGCCTCACCGGGTTTTGGTGAGGGGTGGACGTCGGGCTGAGGATTCAGTCCGAACCACCTTAAAATCCTGTCTAGTGTGGTTTGCTTGTGTGATTGATTCGTTCTAGGTGCATGCTTAGGATCGAATTGTTATATATCTTGCTTATCTTGCTAAGCAAATCATAACGCACTTGGAAGCTAGGTTCTATTCCGCTGCAATTCATTTTAACTAGCTATTTAGAGGGCCACATTACGAAAAGTGGGGCTGATCTATTCACCCCTCCCCTCTAGATCCGTTGTCCACTACACAACACATGCCTATCAGCATTTCATAGGTGCATGAGGGTAGTTTCTCAGTTAATAGTTACCATTGCTCTGGAATAATTTATTTTCACTTGAAGATAGAGATAGTAGTGCACCTCATGACTTGCTCTTCAGCACTTCTTTGGTGCATAGGGCTAGTTTCTCAGTGAATAACTACCATTGCTCTGCATTTTATTACATGTGTAATATATTGCATCTTCAGCGTTTATAAACAATTTCTGAGTTCATTATCAATACAAATATTAAATTCCTCTGCACACATTGGTTTCTTTACTTTTGAGCAATAAGGTTTGAGAGATGATAAGGTCCTGGTTTTATTAAAATGTTCAGCTTTTGTTTCATACATAGTGCATTATTGGGTTCAAAAGTTCTTAAATTCAAATATCATAAGAATTATAGATCTCCTATCATTAGCATATCATAGAGCTATTCAAAACATATCTCATACTCAACAAGAATTATCACTTTAACTCCCCCTGAATTTAAGACATCATCTACATTTCTCAGTGCTCTAGAGTTCTTCCCTCATACTAAGATGTCAAGGAGGCTTTATTGTGGGATAAGAACGGAAGGGACGGAATTAATGGACAAAACAAGTTGATGTGAGATAGGGAAGTTTCCAAAAGAAAGATATAACAGAGAGATTTTACCATGGCATAGCTGTTTTGACTCAGTTCTAGCTCACAAACCAATCAAGTTTCCAAATTATATTCCTCAGTGCGTTAACTCAACCTCAGTACTGCGTCAACTCATCCAACTAGACAGCACAAACATTTGCTCAAATTCAGAAACCAATTGCCCACAGCGTTAACTCAGTTTCATCATTGCGTCAACTCACTCAACCAGAGGCACTTCACATCAGGTTCTCAAAGAATAAGCTGTCTGGTGCGTTAACTATATTTCCACACTGCATTAACTCACTTATCCAACCAGCAGTAACAACTCTGTACTTTATTCAGCATTTTGTCACCGAGAAATTAATCTTAAGCTAACTCCCCCTCAGACCATGTATGAATGAAATTATAACAGCCAATAAAATGAGTATCAAGCTGAAACTGTATTCATGATGAGATGATTGAAGGAAAGATAGACACAACAAGCAAAGATGACTAAGCTCCCCCTGAGAACATGCAATCCTATATGTAATTCAGAGGTTCAGTGAGCTATGCATGCAAGTCACATATATGCACTTCAGATGAGGAAAATTCAGAAACATCAATTCAGACAATGCAGATGAAGAGTGAATAAAAAAAAATTAACATGCTATGCAGTAACACTAAAAACAGGAAGTGCAAGAAATTTACCTGAAAAGTTCGGGAAGGGGTTTTTCTTCTTGAGTGTCTTGGTTTATTACCCCTCTTTATTCTTCAGCTTCCAAGGCACACCTGCAGGTTAGCAAGCTATCTTGCACAAATAGGCACCCAAGATTTCTTGGGTCCTGAATTAGCAGTGACATTCCTAGCAGATTTTCTAAACAATCTCCTAGCAGCATGGTCATCAGATTTCATCAGGTAGCAATTATTCATTGAATGACCAATTGTACCACAATAATGGCAAGATGCAGCAGGTTTCAGATTGGATTTATGCACATTCTTATAAACATGATTTTTATGTGTATATGTATGAAAATTTCTGTTTACAGAATTAAAGTTCTGTTTACCAAAACCAGCATTGCTTTGGTATCCTGCCAGCCAACAGGTTGCAGCCCTGTGACCCGGCTTTCCACAGTTAAAACAATGAGAGGAATTTGTTCTCTTAAAATTCTCATGAACAGCATGTCTATTTGCAGGGATTTGTGGACGCGGGATTTTTTTTATCTTTCTTTATTATTATTATTATTTTATTTATTTATTTATTTATTTAGTTTGTTAGGCGTGCCAGTCACATGTGTGGCGATTTCATTGTGCGCTCGACTTGACTTGATCAGTCGATTGTGAAGTCCGAGTCGGGACCAAAAGTCCGCCATACCATAAAGGCTATGACGTTAATTACACCCTTCCTAAGAAGGACAACCCTTGATTAAACGCCAAAATAGGAGGCCACTCGGGGCGGTAATAAAAGAAAAATAACAGCGCATGATATTGAAGATATTATCATTCTGAGAAGGTAATTGAGCGAACGATAAGTTATTAAATCAGCATGACCCCCCCCCCTTGTGTAGGTCGTGCCGGGTGGAGATAAGATACCGTCCACGCAGCGGCGGGGCGGAGCCTGGACAGTCATCGGGGACATATCCCCTTTCATGTTCCTCATCCAGCCAAAGGCCTCGCAGTATTCATATTCCCCGAAAAATCGAGCCAGACGGGAGGTGTATGATGGGCACTTCCCGGGACTTATCGGGGTTAAAACATCTATCGACATTTCGGCAGCATCTCCCCATAATCTGGATCATGCCCAGGGAAAAATAGGCTATCACCCACGGAGTGCCGGGATGAAAGCCGAGAAAAGGAGGGAGCAAACCCCCCACACTGTACATGTATGCTCTAGGGCAATGTTTGACTCTTCCCTTATAGGAGCCGGTGACACTCATGCAGTGGCAGAGCTCACCTCAGCTAAAGGGGTTGCTCATAAACCCGGTACGGATCAGTGGAACATAAGGGAGTCTGATTCCCTTTAATTTTATCCTCAGGACAGTTCTGGTGACTCATGGACATCCCTAAGTGGGTTTGATAGAGGTGTCGGAGGCTTGATGGGTGGCGGAGTAGGCTCTCGGCGCACCTTGGACTCGCCTAGAGGTTCCCGGCGCCAAGGCAAGGAACAGAAGGGGGTTCCCGGCGCGCCCAGGAGATATGCTCTCGGCGCAAGGGCCAAATGGCCAAAGGAGGTTGTCGGCGCCAAGGCCAAATGACCAAGGGTATGGGCTTCTCGGCGCAAGGGCAAAGAGGCCAGGTTCCCGGCGCGCTGAAGAGAAGGCCAGGGAGTTCCCGGCACTGGCTTCCCGGCGCGAGGAGGAATTGCTCAAAGGGGGGGGGGGTTCCCGGCGCGCAGGGGAGAAGGCAGATGGGCTTCCCGGCGCGATGGCAAAGCAACCAAGGGGGGATTCTCGGCGCGGCGGGGAAGGGGCCAGGGAGTAGGCTTCCCGGCGCGATGGCAAAGCAACCAGGGGAGGGTTTCCCGGTGCGGCCAGGATACAAGGGTTCCCGGCGCGGAGGCCAGAAGGCCAGGACAGTTCTCGGCGCCTGAAGGATAGCGCCGAGAGCTGTTCATCTGATTTACTGTATGCGGGGCCGAGAGGTGTGAGGGCGCCGGGATAAGAACAGAGCTTTACGGTACTATGTTCTTGAATCTGTTGAGGATTCAGGGATTTTCCCTGGTGATTCAGGCCAAGATAGACGGGCCTTGGGAAATCAAAGAGCTCAATTCATCAGACTACAACTGACTTTGGCTTGGATTTCAAAGGGAAGGCCGGAGGCGGAGAGTGATTTGGGGGAAACACGGCTTAGGGTATCTCTGTCACCAGCGTTCCTGACGATCCGTGAGGATGATTTTGGCATACTCTCCATCATCTGGGGGCCAAGAGATGACTATCTCTGGCCCCGGAGATGACTCCTGCAAAGCCGATGAGCAGGAATGCAATATCTAAAATCGAGCGGCGGCTGCTATGTATCTATGCTTTGCTTCAGGGGCCAAGGGATAGTCTGTCCCTGGCTCGGAAGCAAGCATGAGGAGCGTTCAAGAAACGGGCGAATATCAAACTGGGGGGGGATATCATGCTATTGAGTCTTAAGAAGAAACAGAAAATATGGGGAGACAGCAATAGGGTTTCGGAGAAATAGACAGCAGGCCTCAACGGGAGCCTGTAGTTTTCATTCATTCGAACATCACGATTACACTCGCACATCAGAGGCAATACATAAAAGAAGGTATATGCAGACTATGCCTTGCCCTAGCAGAGTAAAATCGGCTGTGATATCACAACATACATCAAAAGGGGGAAGAGACAGAAGCAATCGAAAATTAAAATAATGAACTACAGAAAATGGGGAGGGGAGGGCGGAGCATTGACTCCTCTCCCTCCCCGTTGCCCACCTTCGATCAGGCTTCGAAACTCCTTTCTTCTTTTTCCCTTCCGCCTCTTCCTATCTCGGATCAGATTGCAATGCTCCACTCTCCTCTCCTTGTTTTTTTGTTTGTGGCTATCTGTTCAGGCTCTCTCCCTTTTTTTGCTATCTGCTCTCACTCTCTCCTCATTCTTTTCGAATGAGGAGATTTTATATCCCTCGTTGGTGTCCTCTCGGCAGGCTCGTCCCGGCGCGCCTCAATTATAGGCGGAGCTCCCGGCGCGTGGGACTCAAGCTTCTCGGCGCCGCTTCTGGGCTTCGACAAGGGGATCCCGGCGCCACTTTTATAGGCCCATTTAGGACTTTTAAGACCTCACATAGACTTCGGCCGTTATTGGTCCTTCAAATGTATCAGAACCCGAGAAGGCCCTCCACTGGTGACACAGCTTCTATTGAGATCATTCATAGATTTTCATCAGTCGGTAGACTGGGGTTTCATCGGCATTGCCATCTGAATGACGATAAAGTCGGACATCATCTCATCGGTATCGTCACCTGAACGGTGACAAGACCGGACATCAGCTTTAGCCTGAAAAGACTTCAGCCAGGTGACTGCTATTTCATCAGTGACGTCGTCTGACTGACAATGGCATCGGACTTCAGCTTGGCCCGGGAAAAGGCTTCAGCCGGGTAGATGGTTGATGAACTTCGTCATTGATCTTTCACTATTGGTCTGATCTTCCTTTCAATTCTGTTTCTGCCCTTGCTCATTTCCAAGGTGTCAGCAAATGCCCCCCACCTGCGGGCGGCGTAAGCGCAGAATAAGCGGCACGGGGTCTGCAGGTGCCTTTCATCATTCGAGGGTATCTTCCCCCATTTCTCTTTGACATTGTTCTTCGGCTTAATCATGTTGCTGCAGCAATATTATGCACATGTATCTTTCATTTTCATGTTTTTCATCTCCATATCTTCTGATTTTATTGTCGGCACTTTGGAGCCTTCTTGGCTTTGCCTTGGGCTTCTCGGCGCGAGGTAGGACCCTTCTCGGCGCGTGTGCTTCTCGGCGCGGCCTATTATCGGTGCGGGCATCTCGGCGCGGCCTTCTCGGCGCGGGCGTCTTCGGCGGGCTTCTCGGCGCGGGCGTCTCGGCGCGCCCCCTTTTCTTCCGACTGACGGGGGGCTCTCGGCGCGCTTTTCTTCGCGCCAAGAAGTCCCTCTTTCTTCTTCTTTTTAACCCCCCCGAGAGGGTTTTTACCTCATTTCTTACCTCTCCCTTCTCTCTCTTCATCTCGGCGACGGCGGTGAGCTCCCCCCCCCCCTCCGAGAACCTTGTCGCCTTCCCCCCCTTTTTGACCCATTCGTTCTCGGGTAGGCTCATTATGTGGGATTGAGTCCCATTTTATGCTCGGGATCACTCCCTCTTGGTGGGTGACTCCCTATTTTTCTTGGGCAGACCCCGGACAAGAGGAGATGCTGCCGAAATTTAATTGGAATTATTTATTTAATCATCACATGCTCATTCATCTTTCCGATGCTTATTTTCATCTTTTCTTGATTGTAGTCACTGACATGGCTTCCGACTCTTCTACTGCGGCTTCCATGACTGTGGGAGCGAGTTCATCGGCTCAGCCGGACATATCTCGGGCTTCAGTGAACTGGCTGAATGTGAATAGTCTGAGCTTTGGCTATAACCAGGTCACCACTGTCGACGAGTCCTCTGATTCCGAGACTGACACAGTGCCGTCTTCCGGAGTCTATTCTTCCACAGAAGGTATTGATTTCAGAAGGGCTGCTGACTACCGTCCGGACCTGCCGAAGGATCATCATCTGCTGCCATTTATCCGGACCTTCACCATAGGCGGAATGAGGGATTTCCTGCTTGCTCGGTCTGTGGAAGCGGCAATACTTGCTGATAGAGACAGCATGAAGGGCTCTGTTTATCACGCCCGAGCTATATATCTCCCGGGTGAGAAGAGGGACTGGAATGCCGTGCTGGGCATTTCTGAATTAGAGCCGGAGAAGAAGATGCTGACCCGGGCTCCAGAGTTTACCCCGGCAAGGTGGGACCATGCAGCCGGTCGCGTCCATCGGGAGAAGCCCAACTTTGGACTTTTTCTAGCTCCTGTGAAGTGGGGTTACAGGGACGAGCCATTTATTCTGAACTGTCTGCCCGTTCAATTTAAATATCAGCTAGCTGCCGGCTGGTTTGGAGATGCTAGAGTGACAGACGCCCATCTCTTTAGGGTAGGAGCAGTGGAGTTTACAGAATTTATCTTGAAGGAATACGCTCCTTTACTGATTAGAGCTGGGGTATATCATAGTGTGTTTGCCTCCAGGTTCCGCTATCCCATCTCTCGGGGATTATGTTGCGGCATGCTTGAAGTGTTCTGCCCACAGTTTAATACGTTCTATACAGCAGAAGGCGAGACTTCTCTCGATCTTTGGAGTCTTGCGCAGCTTTCAGGCCTGCCTATAGATGGGGAGCCATACGAGGAGGTCTGTCTAGACGACTCTGTAAAGGACACCTCTGATGGAGAGGGCAGATATTCTTTTGGCTACGCATACCGGTACTTGATGAAGGCTTATCGCACCATCTGTCTGGCCTACAGCAGGGGATCTTCCAAAGGATATCAACCCCGGGAAAAGAGCAGCAGATTGAGAGTCCGTGTAGGACAGTGGATATAGTACTTCTTCGGGGGTCCCTTGAAGTATACAGACTTCCCTTCCGTGGGACCGACTCCCAGTAAGCAGATCAGGGCCCCTCGTTACAAATCAGCATTGCCGGCTTCACTGCGCCGAGCAGGTGTAGATGGCCCGAACCCAGCAGGGGTTGACCCCATTATTCATTGTGCAGCTTATCTGACCTTCTGGCTGTGCACTTTCGCTCTCCCCCAAGGGGACGAGACGACTATCAGACCGAAGGCTATATATCCGGCCTGTCAGATGGCCTGGGGGATGAGACTGTCTCTGTGCCCGGCGGCTTTGTGTTTAGTTTACAAATCATTGGGAGATTTGCATAGACATCGGGTTCCCCGTTCCTTACGGACTGTAGGTCCATTTCATTTCTTCAATGCTTGGGTTTGCAGCATTTTCCCCGAGCTGGCCCCGAGAACTTTGCAGTAAGACACACTGCTCCCTCGGATGATTGAGTTTGCTAGCGCCGAACCCGGTCTTTTCTCAGAGCAACTGTTTAAGATAAGGGGCAGGTTGACAAAAGTGCCTGTAGATGCTCCTGGCAGCATTCATTTCTGGAGCTTGGCAGCGGGTTCGGCTCCTTTAGTAGACCCTCAGAGGGAATGCAAAATGGAGGAGGTAGAAGTTTATGTCCATCCTGTTTCGGGGGCCAATGCCACCCGACCCATATTAGAACCAGAACTGGTAAGGTGGGCTATGGCTATCCGACCCAGTGTATTGGTCTTCAGGAAGGGAGGCTTGCTTATTTTGGAGCCCTATTACCCATTCCGTTTCAGCAGAAACTTTGGATATGATCAGCATATTCCTCCATCAGTTGCTCAGTTTCCTTTGGACAGCCGTGCCAAGCATGGGTCCTCCATTGCCAGTGACGGTCGGATATGGTGGGATTTCTTTCATCGCCGAGAGGGCGTAACTTTCAGGGTCCCGACCGTTTCCAATCGTATTCCCCGTGTCACATCAGAATATATTAAGTGGTGGAATACCCGTACCAATTTCTATAAAGACGGCAGAGGCGCCTTTTGGGATGTGGCCGAGCGCTCTTTCTTAAAGCGGCAATCAGGGCCTGTGTTTGAAATTGATGAGGTTCATCTGAAAAGGCTCTATTCACAGCATCCGAAGGAGGCGGAAACATATATTGTCAGGCGTCGGTCCTTAAAAGAGGAAGGTTCTGAAATACCCACTCCTGTCTTTTCTGAGATCAATGAAGATGCTTTTACAAAGGACCTGAGGCAGCTGGGCCACATAGGGAGTATTCATGTGGAGGTGCAGTATCCATTTCCCCCGGAGGAGCCTCTCCCGACAGCAGCCCCCTGGAGGGGCCCGGTGGACAGATTTCACCCTTATCGGACATTTGTGCGGAGGGAAGACCGCACCAAGACATATTATCAGCACACTTCTTGGCTTTTTGTACTGCTGAATGTTCACGGGCTGTCAGTAGAGAACCCAATAGCTGGCATTCTGAATAAGCCACTTTTTAGTTCTTTTCATTATGTCGACGGCTGGTGCATGGATTATCTCGGTCTATTTCATTGCCTCGACTTCCACGGACATAAAGATTTGGCTACCTTGACGGAGAAGTGCCAGACCATTGGTGACGTATGATGGCTCGTGAAGGAGGCTGCTTCCCGCTCGAAGGAGGTGGCTTATCTGTATTGGCCGCTTTCCACCTTCTATGACGGCCTAGCAGGTATGACCCTTCCTGTGCGCTCATGGCGTCTTTCTTTTATTGTTATGTTCTGCATCTGTCGACTCTGACTGCCTTTCTTGTGTCTTGCACAGATAGACCGGACATAAAACGGCAGGGACTTTACAGGAAGATTATTGCTCAAGCTGAAAAGCCTGCTTACTTTGAAATTCCTGTAGCGGCACCCACGACCACTCCTTTGCCTCCGGGCAAGAAGAGGAAGCCTTCTGTGGTGAAAGCTGCAGTTGTCAAGGCCAAGAGGGCCAAGGTTGTTCGGGTCCAGCAGTCAGCTCCAGTTGCGACGGATGCCGGGACCCCTCTTCCAGACATCCCCTCTTTTGACGAGTTCAGGTCTCAGAGGGAGGCTGCTCAGGAACCTGCCGAGAGTGGCGGTAAATATCTTGCAGATGCAATCTTCATTATTTTCTTGACTGATCTTTTAAGGCGTCCTTCGAGACTGAGCTTCTCTTTATCTGATACAGCCCCGGAGCAGGTTGCAGTGCCTGCGGAAAGGGACACGAGGCTGCCTTCTCCTACCCCGGCTGGCGAGGAGGAGGGTAAATGTGCTTTCTCATCTTTTCTCCTTATACTTTTGTTGTTATTCTTTTCCATTATATCCCTCAGAGTTCCCCTTTTTTTGAGGTGACAGTCAGGGAGCCGACTGAGGCCATGATAGCAGCGGGAGAGTCGCCTCAGCCACAGGAAGGTGAAAGGACTCAAACGAAACGGAGCCCTATTTCGGCCAGACGCATAATCACCCGGTCTGCATCCCGGCACGCTCTAGAAGCAACCTCGCAGCATATAGCTAGAGTGGAGATATCCTCGGGCAGCTCCGAGACCGTCCCTGATAATGAGGAGGAAGTGACTTTCAGCGGCAGTGAGGAGGAAATCCTAAAATCAGAAGCCTTGCCCATATTTGCAAAAGGCCTTCCACCTTTTCAGCCTCCTAAGCTGCTGATGCTATCTTCTGAGGAGGAATTGCAAGAGGAGTTTGCCGGGCTCAACACTGAGGTTGACATAACCCCTCCATTTGTTGCTTCAACTACGAAGCTTTCTCCCCTTTTGTCTCATTTTGAGGATATAGACCCCACTTTAAAGGTAAGCTTCTTTTTTGTTTGCTGTTCTACTTATTTTCTTTCATTCATTGATGAGGATCATTCTGCTTTGCCCTCAGGACCCTGTCATTGCCAGTTCAGACGCGGCCGCAGTTTCTATGGACGTCTCATCTGCAAATTTGGTCATCATCCCTGCTTTACCTTCAACTTGCATGGAAATTTCTGAGGTTATTCGCCCCGTGCCAGTAAGAATATAGTCTTCAACTGACTTAACATCACTGGACTTGGGATCATCAGGAGAGATTTCCATCCTTGTCAGGGCCTCAGAGTTCAAAGCCGAAGTAGACCCAGCCAGAAGCTCCGCTTTTATACCGGCCGCCGTAATGTCGATTGCGCCCGAGTCAGCAGTCCCTGCCACAGTGGCTATAGAGACTGGATTTCTGCCTCTACAGACTAGGGACCTTTCGCCCCCATTATCAGAAAGAGTAGCTGAAGATGAAGCCCTTATTCAGAAGACTCATGAAGAGATAGCTCCATCATTCATTGGTTCTCCCTCCGCGGATGTTCAGGCCATAGCACCCGAGACAGCGGTAGAGGAGGAATCTTCAGCTCAACCGAAGAGCACAGAGAGGGACCGGCCAATTCTTCCAGCGGATTTGCCGTCTTCGTCCTCTCAGCCGGATGTTGCACTGTGGGCAGACATTGACGGCGAGGTGACTTTCGAAGTAGCTCCAGCCCCTTCTCCTGGCTTCGCTTCATCCGAGATTTTCGTCTGGCAAAATCTGGACATGCTGCGCCAGCTGGTGGAGTCCCAGCCCGGACTGACTTATCTGCGGCTGAAGGAGATAGCCGAGCGTTTCACCGCTGGTCTACAGGCGATGGGCTGTCCCATGGAAATATGGGCCCAGCGGGTTCTATTGTTGTTAAAGTTTATACATCGCCGGGACTTCTTGGCGCATATTATGTCTGACAGACTAGCAGCTTTGAAGTTGCAAAGGAAGGAGTGCAAATCTGAGCTGGAGAAGACGGACTCTGTTCTTCAGGAGCGCCAATGCCAACTGCAGTCTCTGGCGCAACGGGAGCAATTCGTGCGCAGCCGGATAACCATCCTGGAGGCTGAACTGTTTGACCTCCGGGCTGAACTGCCGCAGATAACAACTTCTCGGCCGCAGCTTGCGGAGGAAGTAGCTCTGTTGGAGGGGCAGGTGGCATCCTTTCAGGACGAGTCTGCTCGGCTACAGGAGGAGGAGGCTCGACTTCATGAGCTAGGGGCTGCCCCGCATGTAGGGCTTCTGGCCTTCGAAGACATATTCCGGCGCCCGTGAATATCTGTTTCCCCCTTTTTGTAATACAATTCCCCCTCAGGGGCCCTTCTTGTATTCCCTTTTTTATTCAATGGAAAGGAATCTTTACACCAGTCTCATATGTGGTTTGTTCTTAACTTATCGCACCATCAATATTTCACGGTGATTTGGCAGCGGTTTCAGCGGTCCCTATGGGAATAGCCCGTACCTAGCAGGAGAGCGTCCACCCCTTCAGAGAAAGGATGGGGAACTCGCTCCACCGCGTGACGGCCTCCGGGGGGTGCTTTAAAACGAATTCTGTTGGTGGTAGCAAATGTCCTTCTTGGCCATACGTGCCGCAAGGGAGACGGTTTGCAGGAATGTGAACGAAGAGGCTCAGAGCACTATCCGGAACGGGCGAATGGTCCATCCCGGGCAGGTTTCAAAGCTAGTCGGGGCAATGTGCCAATCGACCAGTACATGATTTCATCATCGACATTGGGTTTATATCGATGCAAAGGAGTTTTACAAGTTTCATCAGAGTAGACGTAAGGTCTAGACTGGGTAGAGGTTATTGCAGGTGGGACATTGAAGGGTGCGTGGTTTTCATCAGGACAGATGCAGGGTCTGAACTAGATAGGATTTCATCATTGATCGGGCGAGGTGCCGGTCGATCAATAGCTAGTTTCATCATCGACATTGGGTTTATATCGATGCAAAGAAAATGTTATAAGTTTCATCAGAATAGACAAAAGGCCTAAACTGGCAGGGTCTTAATTGGACATGGTTTCATCACTGATCGGGCGAGGTGCCAGTCGATCAGTGGTTGGTTTCATCGTCGATATGGGGCTTATATCGACGCAAAGAGTTTCATAGGTTTCATCAGTATAGACGTAAGGTCTAAACGGACAGAGGATTTCATCATTGATCGGGCGAGGTGCCGGTCGATCAATAGCTAGTTTCATCATCGATATTGGGTTTATATCGATGCAAAGAAAATGTTATAAGTTTCATCAGAATAGACAAAAGGCCTAAACTGGCAGGATTTTAAGTGGACATGGTTTCATCACTGATCGGGCGAGGTGCCGGTCGATCAGTGGTTAGTTTCATCATCGATATTGGGGCTTATATCGACGCAAAGAGTTTCATAGGTTTCATCAGTATAGACGTAAGGTCTAAACCGGACAGAGGATTTCATCATTGATCGGGCGAGGTGCCGGTCGATCAACGGTGGGACGTATGTAGAGGTGTAGGTCTCGTCAGGACAGACGTAAGGTCTATTCCAGCAGGTTTTATGGCGGGTGGGACTTTGCCAAGAAATACGTAGGTTTCATCAGGCTAGGCGTAGGGTCTATCCTGGTAGGGTTTTATCGTTGACCGGGCAAGGAGCCAATCGATCAAGGGAAAGTTTAGGAGTTTGATCAGGACAGACGTAAGGTCTGAACTGGCCAGGCTTTATCAGAATGATGACGGGTTTTATTATCGGTGGGACATGTGAAAGAGGGTATGTAGATTTCATCAGGGTAGACGTAAGATCTACCCCGGAAAGGCTTTATCATCGGTGGGGCATAGAGCCAGATGACCGATGGAAGGCCTCATCAGTGAAGGGGAGGTGAAGGCAACGTGCCGGTTGGCATGGAACTTCTGAATTACCACATTACCGACCCAAGCGCCCTTTCGGGTTTTCGCCGGAGCCAGCCCCCTCTTGCTTTTGCCCACGCGTCCTTTCGGATTTTCACGTGGCGGGGTACCCGATTTTGCCTGCAGTGCCCTTTCGGGTTTTCACCACAGCTAGGTTTTAGCCATTTTTACCCTTGTCCAGAATGCCTGAACAAGTCTGGCGGGGTATCTCTATTTTCAACCCCATTTTTTACATATATACTTTTTTGTCGTTTTCTTTCTCTTTTCCCTTTTCATTGTCTTTTCTGGGACCCGAACTTTCATCCTATGGACCATGGCGCCATATGTTTATCGTGGACACACGATCATTGATGTGGGTGTCAGCATCAATGCAAAGGGAAGTAGGGTTTCATGATCTATCCCGACGAAAGGTCCGAATTGATTTAGAGGATATAGATAGCAGCTCGGGCACGAGGCCGTTTACTGAAAATATGAGTTTCATCATTAATGTGGGGTTTAACATTAATGCAAAGGAATAGAGTTTCATGATCTATCCAGACGGAGGGTCTGAATCGATTCAAAGAGCAGTGTTGTGCTATGTCAGAGCGGACGGAAGGTCTACCCTGGATGGATTTTAGCGTCGATCAGGCAGCGTGCCAACCGATCGATAGCAGGCTTCATCATTGGTATTGGCTCATACCAATGCAAGGATTTCATATGCTTCATCAGGATAGACGTAGGGTCTAAACTGAGTAGGGTTTTATCATTGGTATTAGGCGAGGTGCCAATCGATCAATGGCAGGCTTCATCATTGGTATTGGATTTATACCAATGCAAGGAGTTCATGGATTTCATCAGGATAGACAGAAGGTCTAAACTGGATAGATTTCATCATAGATCGGACAGTGTGCCAATCGATCAACAGCAGGTTTCATCACGGCGGGACGTAAAGAGGCCTGTAGATCTAGTCGGGATAGACGTAAGGTCTAAACCGGACAAGGTTTTATTGTTGATCGGGCAATGTGCCGGTCAATCAGTATTAGGTTTCAGTATTGGGTTTATACCAATGCAAGGATTTCATAGGTTTCATCGGGATAGACGTAAGGTCTAAACCGGACAGGGTTTCATTGTTGTGGGTCTTAGACAGAAACAAGTGGAAGTGTTTTATCAGAACAGACGGAAGGTCTATCCCGTGGTGGGCTTATTATCGAGGGAATGTTTCTTGAGCAATGCATGAAGGCTTCAACAGAATAGACATAAGGTCGATTCCGGATGGGTTTAATCGTTGATCGGGCAAAGCGCCGGTCGATCGACGAGGAGCTTTATGGTGGGAGGTAAGGCTTTCTTTGGAATCACCACATTACCGACCCAAGCGCCCTTTCGGGTTTTCGCCGGAGCCAGCCCCCTCTTGCTTTTGCCCACGCGCCCTTTCGGGTTTTCACGTGGCGGGGTACCCGATTTTACCTACAATGCCCTTTCGGGTTTTCACCACAGCTGGGTTTTGGGCCATTTTTGCACTTGTCCCTAATATAGGAGCAAGTCTGGCGGGATATTTCTATTTTTAACCCCATTTTTTTTCACTTTCTTTTTGTTCTTTCTTCTTCCTTCCTTTTTTTTTTTAGAGGGTGACAGGTCGGAATGCCACCAGCTCAAGATGAGGGTAGCTTGGCTAGGGCGGAGTGCCACTAGACCGGGAAATAGGTGTAGCTTGGCTAGGGCGGAGTGCCGCTAGACCAACGAAAGGGGTAGCTCGGCTAGGGCGGAGTGCCGCTAGACCAAGAAAAGGGGTAGCTCGGCTAGAGCGGAGTGCCGCTAGACGAAGGAAAGGGTAGTTCGGCTAGGGCGGAGTGCCGCTAGACCGGGAAATAGGTAGCTCGGCTAGGGCGGAGTGCCGCTAGACCGGGAAATAGGTAGCTCGGCCAGGGCGGAGTGCCGCTAGACGAAGAAAGGGTAGCTTGGCTAGGGCGGAGTGCCGCTAGACCGGGAAATGGGTGTAGCTTGGCTAGGGCGGAGTGCCGCTAGACCAAGGAAAGGGGTAGCTCGGCTAGGGCGGAGTGCCGCTAGACCAAGGAAAGGGGTAGCTCGGCTAGGGCGGAGTGCCGCTAGACGAAGGAAAGGGTAGTTCGGCTAGGGCGGAGTGCCGCTAGACGAAGAAAAGGGTGGCTTGGCTAGGGCGGAGTGCCGCTAGACCAAGGAAAGGGGTAGATTTTGCCCGATTACTCGGGGAATGTTGGCTGTACTGTATGATATAGCCTCAGATGTCTTCCGTTGAGTGGCGAGAATTAGATTTCCCTTCGATGGTTAACGACCACGTAGGCCCCTCCTTCGTAGACCCTCTGTATCACATAAGGACCTTCCCAATTAGTATTCAGCTTTCCTTTTGGGTTGGACGCCATGACTTCTTTTTTCTTGACCATGACGAGGTCACCTTTCTTGAATTCTCATCCTCTTACGAGTTTGTTGAATGCAGTGGCCATGCGGGCCTGATACATTTGGATACTCTTCTGAGCTTGGAGGCGCTTCCCTTCCAATTCAGCCAGTTCTTCTAGTCTTCTTTCTGCATTGGTCTGTTCGCCACGGGCCAGGCCATATTGGACTGCCACTCTGAGTGACGGGACTTCCAGCTCTAGCGGAACCACTGCCTCTGAGCCGTATACCAGCGAGTATGGTGAGCACCCTGTAGGTGTCTTGAAGACAGTGCGGTATGCCCACAGAGCTTCGTACATTTTCTCCTCCCAGTCCTTCTTATTAGAACTGACGACCTTGGCCAGCAAGGTGCAGAGAGTCTTGTTAAAAGCTTCTGCCAATCCGTTTGCCTGTGGATTGTAAGGAGTGGAGGTCCTCCATTCGATCTTATACTTCTCAGCAAGCCGATAGACCTTCTGATTTCTGAAATGACTTCCATTGTCGGATATTATTCGGCTGGGGATCCCGAACCGAAAGATAATGTTCTGTTTGATGAATCTGGCGACCAATTCACCAGTCACTTCTCTTAATGCTATAGCCTCCGCCCATCGGGAGAAGTAATCTGTTATGGCCAGTATATACTTATGTCCGGCCGAGGAAGTCGGCAGTGGCCCGACTACATCAGTTCCCCATTGTGCAAACGGCCAACTGGGAACTGTAGGGTGCAGAGTCGTAGGAGGCCTTCTAGGCACAGTAGCATGCTCCTGGCATTTCTGGCATGATTTTGCAAATTTACAGCAGTCTTCAAACATGGTGGGCCAATAGTAGCCCAGCTTCTTGATTTCTATCTTCATCTTGGGACCAGCCTGGTGGGCACCTGCTGTCCCAGCATGTGTTTCTTTCATCGCTTGCCAGGCTTCCTCAGTGGACAGACAGCGGAGTAGAATCTTCTTACGTGCATCTGCCATTATTAGGAACAAAATTCCATTCCTGAGTTCATAAGAATCTTTGATTCTTAGGAGTTTCATCTTTTCTTCCCTTTTCTGCGGCAGTTGTTGGTGTAGAAACCACTGCAGCAAGTGTTGTCTCCAATCAGACGCTTGTTCTGTGCTGACGGTGGCAACCTCGTCTTCCTCGGGGCACTCTTCTAGCATACTGGGAACTTGCCGCCGGTTCATAACGACGATGTTCAGTGTCTTATTTTGTGGGACTGCTAGTGAGCTGGCCAGCTTCGCCAGTGCATCAGCCTGGGCATTGTGTCCACGGCCCACATGCTTGAGCTCAATATGGTAGAATTTTGCCACGAGGCGCACAGCTTTTTGGTGGTAGGGATTCAGTTTTGGCTTCCGCACTTCGAACTCCCCTTGGATCTGTTTTATTATCAACATCGAATCGCCGAATACTTGAAGCATTTGGATACCCATGTTGAGGCTGATATATAACCCGATTATCAGAGCTTCATACTCGGCCTCATTATTGGTGCAGGGCTTGTTTATAGAACAGGAAGTATGTACGACCTCTCCTTCTGGTGATTTCAGCACAATACCGGCTCCAGCCCGTATTCTGGTCTTTCCATCGGAGTCTGTCTCTGTTTTGGATGCTCCATCAAAAAATAGTTGCCACATAACTGACTGGGTCTGGCAGGCCTCGAGTGTCTCATCATCGGGTAACTCAGTCCCTAGCATATCATTTTCCGGCACAGGATGCTCTGCGAAGAAATCAGCCACGGCCTGTCCTTTTATCCCCCGCTGGGGTGTATAGGTAATATCGAATTCCATCAGGATCACTGCCCATTTGCCCAATCGGCCCTTCAGTACTGGCTGAGTCAATATGTATTTGAGCGGATCTGCTGCAGATATCAATCTGACTTCATGTGACAACATATAGTGTCGAAGCTTTTTGATAGCAAAGACTAGTGCCAAGCAGGTCTTTTCTATGTAGCTGTAGCTTTCTTCAGTTCTAATCAGCCTCCTACTTAGGTAGTACAAGACTTGTTCTTTACCTTCTTCATTTATCTGTGCCAGCATTGCCCCCAGGGAGCAGTATGTGGCTGCGATGTATAGTATTAAGGGCCTGCCCTTAATTGATGCCCCCAGCACCGGAGGGGTCTTGAGATATTCTTTCAGCTTCTCAAAGGCTTCCTAACAGCCATCGTCCCAGAGGAACGGCACATCTTTCATCATGAGCTTGTGAAAGGGGTGGCATCTTCCCGACAGATTTGATATAAATCGTCGGATATAGGCCAGACGCCCTTGCAGAGATCTCAGCTCGGACAGATTCCTTGGTGGAGGGAGCTCCTGGATAGCCTTAATCTTAGATGGGTCAATTTCAATGCCCCTATGACGGACAATAAACCCGAGGAATTTTCCACTGGACACGCCGAAGGCGCATTTCATGGGATTCATCTTGAGTTCATATTTGCGCAGCCTCTGGAATACTACCCTCAGGTCTTGCAAATGGTCTTCTCTTCTTTTAGTTTTTACTACCAAATCATCAATGTAGCACTCTACTTTCTTGAAGAGCAAATCATCAAAGATCTTGGTCATAGCTCTTTGGTAGGTAGCGCCGGCATTCTTAAGACCAAACGGCATCCTTTTGTAGTGGAATATCCCTTTCGAGGTACGGAATGCAGTGTGCACTCTGTCTTCCTCAGCAATCCAGATTTGGTTGTATCCGGATGACCCATCCATAAATGATAGGGCCTCATGACCAGTAGTCGCATCGATCATCACTTCAGTGATTGGCACTGGGAAGTCATCTTTCGGGCAAGCCTTATTAAGGTCCCGGAAATCAACACATATTCTGATCTGCCCATTCTTCTTCTTTACGGGCACTATATTGGCTAACCATGTAGTATATTGGTTCTCTTCGACAAAGCCCACATCGATTAGCTTGTCAACCTCTTTGTTAATCTGATTTATTAATTCAGGGCACATTCTCCTGGAAGGCTGCTTTACAGGGCTAGCCTCTGGGTTTATCGCCAAACGGTGTTGTGCCACATCAGAACTCAGTCCCGGCATTTCATCATATGTCCATGCAAAGCAGTCTCGGAATTCTTTCAAGAACTGTACATACTGCTCCCTGGTAGCTGGCTCCAGCAGTGCACTGAGGAATGTCGGCCTTGGTTCATCTGCGATCCCCAGATTTACTTCCACAAGCTCATCGATGGTGGCCTGACCTCCATCTTCGACCTCGGGCGGGGCTTCTTGCAAGTCAATGAAGCCTCCCGGGATATAATCTTCTTCAGTTTCATGACCCTCTGTTTCATCATAATGGTCATCAGCGGGTGCTGGCTCATCATATACGGCCAATATTGTTGGATTCTGTTTAGTCTGCCCCGAGGACGTGACTGGTTCAGCAGGAAACTCAACAATGGAGTCTTCCGCCCTCAGAGGTTCTTCTGCTGTAGGCTTTGCCGAGGGATCGTCATTCTGTAGGGCCCGGACTTCTTCCAGGATGCGCTCAAACTCCAGGCATTCCCTCAGCTCTTTGGCTATTTGGTCTTCATCCGGGGTTCCCGTATCAAACTTTGCTTCAGCATGGAACAGATCCTCTTTGCAAGGTAGGTCTTCCCAGCACCAATCTTTCTCTGCTTCATCAGACGTCCCCGTCTCCGGCTGACTGTCTGGGGCTCCATTGTTCATTATGGATTGATAAATGATTTCTTCATCTTCCGAGGGGTACTTGTCATACCCCACCTCGGGAGGGTCTTCATGCTGGTAGGAAACAGAGATGACGTCCACCTCGGCTTCATAGAATTCTTGAAGGGTATAACCCAATCCCGGGTGCTGAGTGATCTTCCTCAGTTCTTTATTATCCCGGGGCGGATCCCATAGCTCCTGGAACGCCTTCTTTTGGGCAACAGGTTGCAGTGATGGCATCTGCATCTTAGAGAACATCTGCGAAACCCGTTGGGTAGTATAGTTCAAGCCCGTGATCGGCACCATCCGGTTTGCAGATTCTTCAGGGACCATGCAGTCTTGATCATCGTCTTCGACTGACTCCCCGGTGTAGAATATGATAGGAGGCTCGCAGAAGCGAGGGACTTCCATAGTCTTCAGTGGTAGCACCGTCTGGTACTCTAGGCTGGCGATGGGCTTGACTAAACCCTGCGGAACCTCCACCTGTGTGTACTTTTCTTTCATTTCTTCATCGATATCATCCGGGTGAATGCTAGGAGGGGTGATCCGAGCAAAGTCACTAGCATAAGAGATGTGAGATACCTCATGCTTCTTAATGTAGCCCCTTGGTGGCGGTGGAGACCAATTTCTTGCCTTCATCACCGGCTTCTTCTGGTTGACCCCAGCCTCTTTCTCTTCACCATTTTGCGACACCTCCGTGTAGTAGGATGCATCGAGCATATGGCACTCGAACACTTCGAAGGGATGCAGATCCGCAAACACCCTTTCTTCTTTTCCTTTGTGGCAGTATTTAATGCATTGATGTAGTGTGGACGGCACTATCTGATATTCATGCAGCCACGGTCTCCCCAGCAGGGCCTTATATGTGGTGTTGGAGTCGATTACATAGAATCGTACCACGGTAGTGAGATCCCCCAATGTGAGGATAAAATCAGCCACCCCAAGGGGCGTCTCACATTTCTGGTTGAATCCTGCAATTTTCATGTCTCTGACCTTGGTAAGCTGCAGATCAAAGTAATATTTTTGGTAGATGCGGTATGGGAGAGTGTTCACGGCAGCCCCGGGATCTATCAGTATCCTGCTCAGTGGCTGACAGTTCAGGGAGCCCCTCATATACAGCGGTCTGTTATGGCAGGAATTCGGAATCAGCATGTCATCCTCTGTGAATGTAACTGACGGCCCAGAATTCACTTCTGTCAAGAGTGCTTCATATTGTGCCGGCGACTGCAAGGCATCAACAATTGCTTGGCGAGCCTCTTCACTCAGAGAGAGAATCTCCCAGATGGAGAATCTGGTAGGGAGCTTCTTTAGCATTTTCATGATTCGGCTGCCCACCCTGACATTAGACAGTCTCATTTCTTCCGCCCATCGGGGTTTTGGAGGTTCATGTGGTGCCCGTGGCCTCTGCTGCCCAGTGCTGGTTTCATCCTCTGGACTGATTTCTTGGGGGGCTTCTTCTATAGCAACGGCCCCGGGTGCCGTCAGAGGGTTATCCCCTTCTTTCTCATTCTGCTTGTAGGCTACAGACGCCGATTGCTGAGGTCTCTTGCCTTTATCTGGCCCAGCCTGTATCGACTGCCCATTTTCTAGACTAGACAGAAATTCCAGAAATGTTGGAGTTTGACCTCCTTTCTTCTTTTCTTGGTACAAGCCGGCAGGTGGAGGAACCTGGACACCTCGTACCTCCGGTTCGGGAATCTGGTAGGGATGTTCCCCTCTGAACATAATGTTATGATTAGCTGGTGGTGGGCGCCCCCACCTTCTTCCGGAGCGTGTTGCATGTGCTGAGGTTGAGGCCTCGGCATGGTTGGCTTCTAGCAGGGCATTTGATGTTTCATCCTCATCATTCTCCCCGGGCGAGGTAAAGAGTGCCGACAGGGTGTTACATTGTACTGTCACGACCCTCTTTCCCTTCTTGGACTTGGGCCGTCTCTTCTTTTTCTGGGAATTTGGCTTTATTGGCCCCTGCCCCCAGAAGGGTTCAGTCTCAGCCTTTTCTTGTTCTGCCTCTGACTGCTCTTTAATTTCCAATTCTTCGAGCTGTTCCCAGAGTATACAGTCTTTCACCAGCAGGTGCCCGGGCTTTTTCTGTTCATATTCATCGAGCCCATTAATATACTGCTGTAAACGCCTGGCTGCAGGACTTACTTCCTTATGTGCAGGTAGGGGGACTTGTCTTCTCCGGTTATAAGTGGGGATCCGGATGACTGGCCCTGTCTCAGCTGTGCGCCATACTGGCTTTACTGGAGGCGGTTCAGGTCTTGGTGTGACACCGCGGATGACTGTTCCATTGGTACTGGCTGCGGGAGTCTTCTTTCTGTTCTTTATGGGTTTCATCTGCCATCCTTCCTGATCCTTCAGTGGGGTGAGGAAGCAAGCTTCATAAGTATGCCTGGTACATTCTTCAACGGCCTCCTTAGGTAGCTGTTGGTAGATTGAAATCATATTGGCGGCCATTTTTAATGCCGGAGGCTCATGTGGACGAGGTGGCTCTACCTGGTAATCTCACAGCTGTAGCTCGCCCTTTTTGACCATGCCTTCCATAATATCTTTGAAGACGTAGCAATCTTTAATTGTGTGCCCCAGCGCACGGTGATATGGACAGAACAGCGGATCACCTTTCTTTGCCGCGTCATCGGGTCTCTTTGGTTCAGGCAATGTTACCTTGTTGAACTTGTATGCCCAGTTGAATAGTGCGGCTGTCTTATCTTTCGGGAAGGAGTACGGCTTTCTCATTTTGTTTCTCAGAGAGACCTTATCTTTTCTTTCTGATGTGTCCGCTGGCGGGGGAGCTTCATCTGCCCCCTTCTTCCCTTTCTGTTGCTCGAAGGTTCTGAAATCGACGGTGTTGGCCTCAGAGTGCGATGGTCGTCGATCATTAGATTTCCCTTTCGGCACAGTTGGAGCATTGGCCGTCGGACGCTTAGACAGGAACGTCTCGACCTCCGCCACTATATTGTTCAGCCGGTCAAATGTTCTGACATCTGCACCAATCATCTTTTCCAGTACCTCTCTCCTGAGGCTCTGCTTACATATTTGCACTGCATCTTCTTGATGAGGAGGTCTTCTGCATCTCATAGCTAAGTTCCTCCACCTTTTGATGTAATCCAGTGCTGTTTCATCTTGCTTTTGCCTGGTTGCATATAGTTCTGCTATTGTAATCTCTCTTTCCGTGACGTGAAATCTGTCGCGGAACTTTCTTTGCATATCAGGCCAATCGGTCACTGACCCAACCGACAGGCTTGAATACCATTCAAAGGCTATCCCGGTGAGGGATGAGCCGAAGAACTTAAGCAGATAAGCTTCATCAGCTGCCAAGTCACCCATGATTGTGGTATAGTAAGCTATGTGCTCCCTGGGAGAGCCCTGGCCATTAAATTTTTCAAACTTCGGCGGCTTACTGACGCCTGGCGGTAGTCTCTTAGCAGCATACTAGGGAGGATACGGTACCCTGTACACATCGTAGGTACTAGCATCATCACCAGTCTTTTCAGACAGCTTCATCTCCACAATCTTTTCAATCATCAGCTTCTGGGCTATGGCTGGATCTATGTTTTTCGGGAAGAAGTGAGCTTGTTGCTGACCGTAAGGAGTTGTCATCACAGTTGCGCGCAAGGCCGGCGCGGCAGGCTACGTCTGAGATACAGAGGGCTGAGCTACCGTCTGCTGCAGAACGGGTTGGCTCGGTGTTTTGCCCTTATCAGCCGGGAGAGGATTAGCTGGGATAGCCATTTCTATTGGGCTGGCAGTCTACCCCACAGGCTCGGCTTGCTTGGAGACTAGTGTAACTTCATGCCTCTCATTTAGCTGTCTTCTGAGAGCATTGATCTCTTGTTGATATCTTCTGAACATCATCTGGATCATGGGATCCAGGGTTGACGAGATCTGTAGATCTTCTGAAGTCCCTTCAGCATCATCGACAATGGGATTATCTTCATCTTCGGCTGTCACCACATTAACTGTCATAGTGGTGATCTTGCGGACTTCATCATTAGTCTTCACCTTATCTTTTGCCGCCTGGCCTCTTCTTGTGACGGGGCCTGGTCTGGTTGCTAGTCTGAGCAGTTCATCTGGCTGTGTTGGTAACATATCCTGCCCTTCGACAAGCCCGGCCATATTGCAGGCAAAGATCTGCATCTTTTCCCTTTGCCTGTAGACTTTCCTTCTCACCTGATCGGGGTATTTGAGCCGGTCAAAGACTGATATTCTTTCTCTAGCTTCTTCCCTGTGCAGGTCTTCATTCCCATATCCGGCTCTGTGGCCTTCTTCATAGTCATTGGAATCGGAGGAGGAGACTCCGAGCATCACTTCTTGAAGGGTTTCTTCTTCTTCTTCATCCATGGTGCCCAAGGCCCGGGATAATCTTTGCTGCCCGAGGGCGGAGTTCCCCAGGTAGTGAAAGTAGTCTTGAGCCACTTGTTTCATCTCCTCTTGATTGTGCCTTCGTGGCTTAGGTTGGAGCATCAATCTTTCCTGGCTCTTCTGCTGATAAGCCAGTCTCTCCACCTGAGCAGTCAGGTGCTCGGCTCTGCAGTATTTGAATATATCGGCCTGTCTGGCACAGGCTCTTGGTCTTCTTAGAGTGGCAACAGCGACTGGTTCGCTTATTCTCATTTCCTCTTCCTCCCTGAACCTTCTACTCCCATCTTGGCAGCAATTGGCAGCAGCAGCATAATTCTTTCTTTCCCATCTTTTGCCCCCAGCCATTGGGTGAGTGACCGTTAGGTCTTCCTTCTGCTCATATCTTATGCCCCTCATCCTGGGGCGAATAGTAGTCAGATTTCTTCCTTCATTCTCTTCCTCATCTCTCCTACCCCGAGCCCTGGGGTGAACAGCAACAGCATTTCTTATGTCTCTTCCTTCTTCTCTTCTGCTTCCTGCCCTGAAGCGGGCAACAGTGGTATCAACAATGTTTTCTTCCTCTCGAGCTGGGACCCAGCTCTGGATCTTCATCGGCCGCCAGATCTGCCTGAACTTGGGCGGCTTCGGCACCAGTGGCCTTCTATCCTCCTCTTTCATGTCGGCCCTCCTGGCGGCTAGTACCCGGAACCTGTTGGTAGTAGGCACCGTCGGGACGATCACGTCTGGCTTGACCGCCCTTGGGCAACCACTGAGGTTTACCCGGACATCTCCAATCAGCATTGTCTTTCCTGAGTTGGATATCCGACGACCCGCAGCAGTGGATCGGGCTCTCCTGTCAGATCTCCTCCTTCTTCCAGCAGCATAGGATCTGCCCCTTTTCGTCTCGTGATGGACGAAGCAGGCCACGACCTCAGGAGTATCCTGCATCACCTGGCTCATTTTGGGGCTGGTAGCTTGCGTCAATGTCTCGACAACAGTCTTTTGCTCCTGGTTGTCAATCTCGAGCAAGTCAGTGAAGATGAGGCCCAGGCAGTTGGGCATCCCGACAGCAGGCGGCATCGATCCGAACGAAAGAGGTACCGCTAGGTAGCCCTCTCGAACATGTACATCGACCGCTTGTTGGTCAAAGCATACAGACATGATTCCAGCCGTCATCGTAGCTTCCTGAAAATAGAGAAAGCACGGAATCAGAAATTTGAGGGGGGGCCCACTGGGCCTCCTATCTTGGCGTAGAGATGAAGGGAGACTACCTCCCACCGGGCGTGCCAGACTTGTGGACGCGGGATTTTTTTTTATCTTTCTTTATTATTATAATTATTTTATTTATTTATTTATTTATTTGGTTTGTTAGGCGTGCCAGTCACATGTGTGACGATTTCATTGTGCGCTCGACTTGACTTGATCAGTCGATTGTGAAGTCCGAGTCGGGACCAAAAGTCCGCCATACCATAAAGGCTATGACGTTAATTACACCCTTCTTAAGAAGGACAACCCTTGATTAAACGCCAAAATAGGAGGCCACTCGGGGCGGTAATAAAACAAAAACAACAGTGCGTGATATTGAAGATATTATCATTCTGAGAAGGTAATTGAGCGAATGATAAGTTATTAAATCAGCATGACCCCCCCCCCCTGTGTAGGTCGTGCCGGGTGGAGATAGGACACCGTCCACGCAGCGGCGGGGCGGAGCCTGGACAGTCATCGGGGACATATCCCCTTTCATGTTCCTCATCCAGCCAAAGGCCTCGCAGTATTCATATTCCCCGAAAAATCGAGCCAGACGGGAGGTGTATGATGGGCACTTCCCGGGACTTATCGGGGTTAAAACATCTATCGACATTTCGGCAGCATCTCCCCATAATCTGGATCATGCCTAGGGAAAAATAGGCTATCACCCACGGAGTGCCGGGATGAAAGCCGAGAAAAGGAGGGAGCAAACCCCCCACACTGTACATGTATGCTCTAGGGCAATGTTTGACTCTTCCCTTATAGGAGCCGGTGACACTCATGCAGTGGCAGAGCTCACCTCAGCTAAAGGGGTTGCTCATAAACCCGGTACGGATCAGTGGAACATAAGGGAGTTTGATTCCCTTTAATTTTATCCTCGGGACAGTTCTGGTGACTCATGGACATCCCTAAGTGGGTTTGATAGAGGTGTCGGAGGCTTGATGGGTGGCGGAGTAGGCTCTCGGCGCACCTTGGACTGGCCTGGAGGTTCCCGGCGCCAAGGCAAGGAACAGAAGGGGGTTCCCGGCGCGCCCAGGAGATATGCTCTCGGCGCAAGGGCCAAATGGCCAAAGGAGGTTGTCGGCGCCAGGGCCAAATGACCAAGGGTATGGGCTTCTTGGCGCAAGGGCAAAGAGGCCAGGTTCCCGGCGCGCTGAAGAGAAGGCCAGGGAGTTCCCGGCGCTGGCTTCCCGGCGCGAGGAGGAATTGCTCAAAGGGGGGGGGGTTCCCGGCGCGCAGGGGAGAAGGCAGATGGGCTTCCCGGCGCGATGGCAAAGCAGCCAAGGGGGGATTCTCGGCGCGACGGGGAAGGGGCCAGGGAGTAGGCTTCCCGACGCGATGGCAAAGCAACCAGGGGAGGGTTTCCCGGCGCGGCCAGGATACAAGGGTTCCCGGCGCGAAGGCCAGAAGGCCAGGACAGTTCTCGGCGCCTGAAGGATAGCGCCGAGAGCTGTTCATCTGATTTACTGTATGCGGGGCCGAGAGGTGTGAGGGCACCGGGATAAGAACAGAGCTTTACGGTACTCTGTTCTTGAATCTGTTGAGGATTCAGGGATTTTCCCTAGTGATTCAGGCCAAGATAGACGGGCCTTGGGAAATCAAAGAGCTCAATTCATCAGACTACAACTGACTTTGGCTTGGATTTCAAAGGGAAGGCCGGAGGCGGAGAGTGATTTGGGGGAAACACGGCTTAGGGTATCTCTGTCACCAGCGTTCCTGACGATCCGTGAGGATGATTTTGGTATACTCTCCATCATCTGGGGGCCAAGAGATAACTGTCTCTGGCCCCGGAGATGACTCCGGCAAAGCCGATGAGCAAGAATGCAATATCTAAAATCGAGCGGCGGCTGCTATGTATCTATGCTTTGCTTCAGGGGCCAAGGGATAGTCTGTCCCTGGCTCGGAAGCAAGCATGAGGAGCGTTCGAGAAACGGGCGAATATCGAACTGGGGGGGGGATAGCATGCTATTGAGTCTTAAGAAGAAACAGAAAACATGGGGAGACAGCAATAGGGTTTCGGAGAAATAGACAGCAGGCCTCAACGAGAGCCTGTAGTTTTTGAATGAACTCACACATCAGAGGCAATACATAAAAGAAGGTATATGCAGACTATGCCTTGCCCTAGCAGAGTAAAATCGGCTGTGATATCATAGCATACATCAAAAGGGGGAAGAGACAGAAGCAATCGAAAATTAAAATAATGAACTACAGAAAATGGGGAGGGGAGGGTGGAGCATTGACTCCTCTCCCTCCCCGTTGCCCACCTTCGATCAGGCTTCGAAACTCCTTTCTTCTTTGTCCCTTCCGCCTCTTCCTATCTCGGATCAGATTGCAATGCTCCACTCTCCTCTCCTTATTTTTTTGTTTGTGGCTATCTGTTCAGGCTCTCTCCCTTTTTTTGCTATCTGCTCTCACTCTCTCCTCATTCTTTTCGAATGAGGGGATTTTATATCCCTCGTTGGTGTCCTCTCGGCAGGCTCGTCTCGGCGCGCCTCAATTATAGGCGGAGCTCCCGGCGCGTGGGACTCAAGCTTCTCGGCGTCGCTTCTGGGCTTCGACAAGGGGATCCCGGCGCCACTTTTATAGGCCCATTTAGGGCTTTTAAGACCTCACATAGACTTCGGCCTTTATTGGTCCTTCAAATGTATCAGAACCCGAGAAGGCCCTCCACTGGTGACACAGCTTCTATTGAGATCATTCATAGATTTTCATCAGTCGGTAGACTGGGGTTTCATCGGCATTGCCATCTGAATGACGACAAAGTCGGACATCATCTCATCGGTATCGTCACCTGAACGGTGACAAGACCGGACATCAGCTTTAGCCTGAAAAGACTTCAGCCAGGTGACTGCTATTTCATTAGTGCCATCGTCTGACTGACAATGGCATCGAACATCAGCTTGGCCCGGGAAAAGGCTTCAGCCGAGTAGATGGTTGACGAACTTCGTCATTGATCTTTCACTATTGGTCTGATCTTCCTTTCAATTCTGTTTCTGCCCTTGCTCATTTCAAGGTGTCAACAGGATTTTAGCATGTTTAAAATTCTCTTTTCTACCCTGAGCATGCCAGCAGTCCTTGACTGTGTGGCCATGCTTTCCACAGTGCGAGCATTTGAGAGAATTTCTTTCAAAAGTACCTGACCAGCATTCAAAGGTCTTGTGACCAATTTTGTTGCAGTTAAAACAGATGATGTGCTGGTTCATTGAAATACACCTGTTTCTATTAAAAATATGTTGGTTTGCAGGGAATTTAGCATGATATGAATAGAAAGTTTTCTTACCACTAGCAAACCAGCACTGAGCAATTGAGTGTCCTAATTTGCCACAATTAGAACATGTGACACTCCTTTTCTGAGATGAAAGATTTTTCACATGATATTTCCTAGCACTCAGATCATCCTTTTCTATCAATCTACATTCATGCATCAAATGACCAGGTTTATGACAGTAATGGCATGAGGTTTTCTTTTTAGATACATGTGAGTTTGTGTGAAGACTGTGATCAGCATGCTCTGATGGACCCTTTTTATTCACTTTCTGTTTTTCAATCATTTTCTGATTTTTATCCAGTTTTTCTGTTTTCTTAGCCTTATACTGAGGTGGAGATGATGAAGTAGAAGGTTTTTCCTATTCAGAAGAATTAACAAAAACGGTTTTCAAATTGGATCCATGGACCTTCCTCATGACTGGACTGTAGCCCAGTCCCTCTTTATTAAAATTAGAGCTAGAAACAGAAGATGTCTGAATTTTATTTTCAATGTTCTTTTTATTTATAGGGTTATAGCCTAACCCCTCCTTCTGGAAGTTGACCTTTGTTCCCAGCAATTTGTTTAGATTATCCTGCCCATTAAAAAATTTAGACAGGGAACTCTTCAAATCTAGAATTTCATTTTCTAACGAGGTGATTTGTAACTCATAGCTGGCAATTTCTTGCTCACTGCAATTCACACATTCAGTTAACACCTTGTTAACAGTTTTGTAATTTTCAATTTCTTGTTCCAGATTGCTCAATTTTTCAGGAACTTCAACACTAACTGTTTTTCCTTTTTCTAAGGTTAGACGTCTCTCTGACATAGTGGAGTTCAGCATTTTTAACTTCTCATTTTCTTCCTTAAGTTTGTCATTCTGAACCAATTCATTTATTAGAAGTTGATCTTCTGAATTGACTTCTTGCTTTCCTCTGTTTTCAAATTCCTTAAAGTCTTTTTGCTGTTTTTCAAGATCTTTCTGTAATTCTACGTTTACAGATTTTATGGCATTACATTTCTCAGTCAGCAACGTGTTCTCCTTTTTGAGTTTCTCTAACCTTCCTTCATTTTCTTTAACAGATTGTTTTAGAGAGTCATTTTCAGATTTTAGCTTGCTTAGTTCTGAGCTAACACATTCAAATTCCTTCATCAATTTTTCATACTGATTTTTATGCGTGTGAATATCAGATATGCAGGCATTATGAAATTGCTTCATCTTAGAACAATTTTTACATAGAGAACTTGAACTAACTAACCCAGTACCCTTCTTCAAGTTTTTATACTTTTTCCTTAACAGTTCATGAGATTCAAGCAGCTCAGAATATGCATTTTCCCAATCATCTAAATCATAGTTTTCAAAGGGATTTACCTGATCATCATTATCCTCTTCATCACTTTGATTGTTGCTGTGATCAGTCCCATTGGCCATCATGCAGGCGTCCTCCTTTGACTGGAAGGCTATCTTCAGTTTGTCCAGGATTTCGGTGGCTGACCTGCAATGATAAAAACACGAGTGTAAGGCCTTGTCAGTGGCAGCCTTCATAATTTCCATAGCCTTCATGTTTTGATCACACATGTATCTATCACTGTCAGTCCATTTGGACGTTTTCTTTGGCAGTTTGTGTGGACCATGCAAAAACAACTTCCACAGATCCGGATCAAGTTGTTTAACATAGATACGCAGACCTCTAAGCCACAACTTAAATCCAGAACCACTAAAGATCGGTGGATGCTTCATTGAATCAATTCAGGAGTAAAACCAAGCAATAAGACCCGATCAAAAATGCACCTATTAGACCAGCAGGATCCCCCACAGATCGTTGAATCTGGAGAAATAGGGAACCGCTCTGATACCAATTGTTAGGATCGGTGCGGAGGATTCAGAAGGGGGGGGGGGTGAATGAATCCCACCCTTAAAAACTTTTGGGCTCAATAATAAAACTAGAACTCTAACACAAGACAACCAATCTGAAGAACAGGTAGAATATCCTTTTAAACCAAAGATCAAATACGTAACGTGCGCCCAAATAAACAACTTGCGGAAGCAGCACAGATATAAACGAGAATGCAATGTAACCTGTGAAGTAGATAGGAGATATGGAGCAACCAACCACTGCACAGAGATTTTTAGGTGGTTCGGTCCACAGACCTACATCCACCCCACACTCAAACCGAGTGTGGCTTCACTGACAGCTGGGCAACACAGCTTGCCAACAGACGCTGATACACAGCTTACCCAGGGGAACAACCTCCCCTCTTCCTCCTACACGGAGGGAACCTCTAGCAACCCACGGTCACTAGAAACCAGAGACTCACGTCTCTCTTCCTCTATACCAAGAGGGAACCCCACTAGTAGCAGCCTCACTACCAGTGAACCAGCCAGTAGCACTCTGCTACCAACATTCCACCAGAGGCCTGGCCTCTCTTCCTCCTAGCCCGGAGGGAACCCACAAGCAGCCCCCCTGCTGCTTGCAAATCGGAGATCAGATCTCCCTTCTTCTGACCCACCAGGAGGAACCCGACCTCAGTCCAGAGGATCGGAAGAACAATGATAACCAAATGAAAAAGGAAAAGCAAAAACACGAAATGAAAATAACTTTAGCAAACAGAAAGCTGAAAAATGAAATGCACAATGTGGCTCTCAACGGAGCTGACTGGCCTGGATCTGATCCACGGTACAGTAGGAACAGATCTCCCTCGATCTCACTCTCTTTCTTCACTCTCTCTCTTTCTCTTTCTTCTCTATTGCACTTCTCTTCTTCTCTTGATCTCTGTTCTCATTTTCTCTCTTTCTCTTTTTCTTTTCTTCTGCTGGATCGTGGAAGCTCTCTCTTCTTTTTCCCTTTCTTCTCTCAGCTTCTGCTCTCTGGCTTCGATCACGATCAGCCTCCATCTGAAGACGAAGGCTCCAATATATACCAGCAGCAGTTAGGGCGTGTGTCTTCCACATTTCCTGTCCAATACTTGGCCCACGTGTCAGCAACTAGAGTCAGGTGGCGTCAACTCACTTGCTCCAAAGGGTTGACGCAGCCTTCAAGGACATTCTACAGCAAATCTTAAGTCTGCTGCGTTGACTCCATCAGCCTGCTGCGTTGACGCATCGGTGATCCAGTGATCAAGTCTTCAACAGATAGACGTGCTGCGTCGACACTCTCAGCATGCTGCGTTGACGCATTGGTGTTCCAGCATCTGAACTTAGATGGCTTCAGCCCTCTCACGTTTCGTGTGGAGTGCGTTGACGCATTGTGCAACTGCGTCCACTCTCTGGTCACCTTGTCAATCCATCAACCTGCTGCGTCGATGCCACTTGATGAATGCGTTGACGCACCAGAGTAATCCAGTAAGCCATTGGCTCTTCCTTTGTAACTGCTGCGTCGACGCCGCTCTATTTTGGCGTTGACGCAGTGAAATAACTCGTGAGGGTCTCTGCTTCGTGGAGTTAACATTGTGGATATCAGTGAAGGCTTCTTCAACTGATGCGTGGACGCTTCAAACTCCCAGCGTCGACCCTGCTCCTTTCTAGCAACAAGAATGAAATCAAGTGAAAGTATTATTGAATGAAAATTTAATTCATCACTGAATTGAACACATCATTCATATCTCATGGTTGTCATCATCAAAACCAGGGGCACAACAGTGCACGGCACCGATTATCTATTTTCAGTGTGACCAGCCAGGGCACATGGCGCGTGACTGTCCTTAGAGGCCGCCGCAGCAGCAGGTTCCCCAGCAGCAGAGGCAGCAACAGCAGAGACAGTATCCGTCGCTACCCAGGTCAGCTAGTGTGGGAGGCAGGCAGAGAGCTCGAGGCCAGATCACGCACATGACCAGGGCAGAGGCAGTGGCGTCGCAGCTCGTGGAAGGTACCGTTCAGATTTTGGATTGTGCGGCTCGGGTTTTGTTTGATTCTGACGCGTCTCATTTGTTTATTTCAGAGGATTTCGCATTGAGCATCGAGGAGTCGGTGACCTAGTTGTCCTGTGATTTGGCAGTGGAGTTACCTTCGGGTGATTTCATGATCACTCCGTATTGCTTCGATCAGGTTCCGGTTTGGATCGATGGACGGAGTATGCCAGGCAGGTTGTACGCGTTGCAGCTTCGAGATTATGATGTGATTCTAGGCATGGATTGGCTCGAGACTCATGGAGCGGTGGTGGATTGTGGAATGAAGAGGGTCTACTTCCAGCATCCGAGCAAGCGGACCTTCTATTTCCAAGGTATCAGTTCCACCTCTTGTCGATTCCTCATCTCTGCTATTCGAGCCCAGTCGATTGCTTGATTCTGGTTGTCAGGGTTTTCTCACGTCTGTGGTTATGTCTGACCAGATGGAGCCAAATGTCGAGGACATTCCGGTGGTGTGCGAGTTTCCTGATGTTTTTCTCGAGGAGTTGCCTGGATTGCCTCCCCAGCGGGAGATCGATTTTGTGATCGAGGTTGTGCCTGGTACGGGACCTTTGGCGAAGGCTCCCTACCATATGGCCTCCGCTGAGTTGAGGGTGCAGTTGCAGGAGCTGTTGGCCAAGGGGTATGTTCGTCCTAGCTTTTCCCCTTGGGGTGCGCCCGTGTTGTTTGTGAAGAAGAAGGACGGTAGTCTGCGAATATGCATTGACTATCGGCAGCTGAATGAAGTGACCATTAAGAACAAGTATCCGTTGCCACGGATTGATGATTTGTTCGACCAGCTCCAGTCTGCGCGAGTGTTCTCACGGATTCATTTGCAGTCCGGTTACTATCAGCTGAGAATTCGCGAGTCCGATGTGGAGAAGACTGCATTCAGTACGAGGTACGAGCATTATGAGTTTCTGGTGATGCCGTTTGGGCTCACCAATGCCCCTGCAGCCTTCATGGACTTGATGCATAGGGTGTTTCATCCGTATTTGGACCAGTTTGTGGTCATCTTTGTGGATGACATCCTGATTTATTCCCAGTATGCCAAGGAGCACGCGTACCATTTGGGTGTGGTGCTGCAGATGTTGCGAGATCACCAGTTATATGCGAAGCTCAGCAAGTGCGAGTTTTGGCTCGGCGAGGTGCACTTTCTGGGGCACGTGATTTTTGGTGATGACATTTTCGTGGACCCCGCCAAGGTCAAGGCAGTAATGCAGTGGCTGAGGCCGAGGTCTGTGACAGAGATCCGGAGTTTCTTCGGGCTTACGGGCTATTATCGCCGGTTTATCCAGGATTTTTCTCGCATTGCGGCCCCGATGACTAGACTCACGTGGAAGGATGTGCCTTTCGTCTGGTCTGAGGAGTGTGAGCGGAGCTTCAGAGAACTGAAGAGATTGCTCACCTCGGCTCCGGTGTTGGTTTTGCCTTCTGGATCGAGAGGTTTCGTGGTGTGTACAGATGCTTCCGGCGTTGGATTGGGAGCTGTGTTGATGCAGCATGGTAGAGTGGTGGCTTATGCATCTCGGCAGCTAAAGCCCCACGAGGAGAACTACCCTACCCATGACCTTGAGTTGGCGGCGGTGATCTTCGCGCTGAAGATCTGGAGGCATTATCTGTACGGTGAGAAGTTCGACGTGTTCACTGACCATCAGAGTTTGAGGTACGTGTTCTCGTAAAGGGACCTGAACCTCAGGCAAAGGCGTTGGATGAAATTCATGAAGGATTATGACTTCACCCTATCTTATCAGCCGGGCAGGATGAATGTCGTCGCCGATGCCTTGAGTCGGAAGGTCACGGTCAGTGCCTTGATGTTGAGGAAGTGGAGGCTCTGGGAACAAGTACCCGAAGTATCTTTCAGGCTCAAGATTCCCCAGGAGCCAGGGTTGGCAGTGCTTGCGAGTCTGACTGTCACTCCTGCTATCCGTCGACAGGCGACAGAGCCTCAGCATGCGGACCCTGAGTTGCCCCAGATTTTGGCGATGGCTGATGTGGAGCTCGGTGAGGACGGTGCTGCGAGGTTTCATGGCAGGCTGTACGTCCCAGCGGAGGAGCAAGTTCATCGTGCGGTGTTGCGTGAGGCTCATAGGAGCAGGTACACCATACACCCGGGTGCGACAAAGATGTATCGAAACTTGCGGAGGCAGTTCTGGTGGCCTGGCATGAAGAGAGATGTTGTTGAGTTTGTGGCCATGTGCCTGATCTGTCAGCAAGTGAAGGCGGAGCATCAGCGACCAGGAGGTACTCTCCAGCCCTTGGATGTTCCTGCGTGGAAGTGAGACCACATGACCACGGATTTTGTGGTGGGGTTGCCGAGGACCCCGAGTGGGTAGGACAGTATTTGGTTGCTGGTAGATAGGCTGACGAGGGTGACTCGGTTGTTACCGGTCAAAGTCAGCTGTAGCGTGTCCAAGTTGGCTCGTCTGTATGTTGAGCGGATCGTGCCGTTGCATGGGATTCCCATTTCGATCGTGTCAGATCGGGATCCGCGCTTCACTTCTGGATTCTGGAGGAGTTTCTAGCGAGCTCTTGGCACGGAGTTGGCATTTAGCTCGGCGTATCATCCTCAGTCTGATGGTCTATCTGAGAGGACCATTCAGACTTTGGAGGACATGCTGAGATCCTGTTGCCTGGAGTGACAGGGGAGTTGGATTCACCACCTACCGTTGGTGGAGTTTGCCTATAACAACAGCTATGATTCGAGCATCGGCATGGCTCCTTATGAGGCATTGTATGGGCGTCCTTGCCGGACCCCACTGTGGACGCACTTTCCGTTAAACTGTGGTTCCGGTTCGTCTGTTGGTTTTATTAAGTGCGTGGGCGTGCCAGTCACCGGAGTGACAATTTATTCGGGCTCCGGAGAGCCCATGGTGCGCTCGATCTGACTTCGTCAGACGATTGTGTGGTTCGTGTCGGGACCGAATCCCGTCGCGCCATGAAGGTCACGACGTCATTTACATCCCTCATACGAGGGAATACCCTTGATTAATTGCCGAAATTAGAGGCCCTGCGGCCGAAAAGAATAATACTAATTATGCGAGAGAGATAGGGATGGGTCACACTGAAGGTGGTATTAAGGCCATAAACTGTCGGCTGTGTTGGCCACTCGTAGATCTTTTGTATTCGGACACAAGTCCGTGGCATCGTCATAATGAGAAAACCGAGGTAGATCCCTCCAAATGTCTGCCGAGCATATGGCAATTTCAATGAGGATTCGGAAGGTGTCCGGAAAGAGAAAACAAATCCGGTCCGATTAGGATGTCGGCCCGAGGTTAGATCAAAGCCCGGCCATATCGGGGGGATTCCCGAGACTCGGGCTCGACCTAGAGGGGCAACGTTGTTGTTCCTTTTGCCCCGGGTCCCGGGGAGAGAGCGGGCTGCGGCGTGGGCATTAGCGTCTTTTATCTAGAGCTTTCTAGGTTATACCTTCTGGGATTTCTGATTTGATGTTTACTATTTATTCGTGCCTTTGTCCGGGATGATTTCTCTTCTTCTATGCATGATTATTCTTATTATTATCATTGGTTTATTATTTATTTTTCTATTACCCCTCCCGCCTCTTTTATTATGATCAATATTGCGCATTTGGAGTTCTTTAGTTAACGTCATTTTTATTGATTTATTTGCTATTGTTGATGCCCTTATCGTGATGTATATATGCATGCATGTAGTGTGCCGGCGAAGGAGAGACGGGAGTGTACCGCTGGGTATTGGGTGTACCGCTGGGTGGCGAAGGGGTGTACCAGTGAGGGCTGCAAAGGGCGTACCGCTGGAGGCCAAAGGGGCGTACCGCTGGAGAGTGTGTCGGTGAAGGAGGGGGAGTGATATAAAGTCTATACGTTCCCCAGGCTCGAAGTCTATACGTTGCCAAGCCCAAAGTCCGTACACTGGAGCAGAATGGAGCAAAGTCTACGCGTTGCAATTTGGAGTCTGTACGTCGACTGGCCCGGAGTCTGTACACTGGCCAAGTCTATACATCGGAGTGTGAAGTCTATACACTACCCAAATCTATACGCTGGATAAGTCTATACATTGGGGGTGTGAAGTCTATACACTGCCTAAGTCTATACACTGGCCATCATGAAGTCTGTACGTTGGGATATGAAGTCTATATGCTGGATGCTCAAAGTTTATACATTGCCCAACATAAAGTCTGTACGTCGGTGTGTGAAGTCTATACACTACCCAAAGTCTATACGCTGGTTATCATGAAGTCTGTACGTTGGCTGGCTCAAATCTATACGCTGGATAAGTCTATACATTGGAGTGTGAAGTCTATACACTGCCCAAGTCTATACACTGGCCACCATGAAGTCTGTACGTTGGCCAAGTTTATACAGTGGCTGAGGGTGTACCGGCGAAGGGAAGGAGTGTACCGCTGAAAGGGCCAGGAGGAGTGTGCCGCTGGGGGGCTCAGGAGGAGTGTGCCGCTGAAGGGTTGAAAGGGGGAGTGTACCGCTGAAGGGTTGAAAGGGGGAGTGTACCGCTGAAGGGTTGAAAGGGGTGTACCGCTGAAGGCCAAGGGAGCGTGCCGCTGAGGGCCAAAGGGGCGTACCGCTGAAGGTCAATGGGGCGTGAGGGTGGAGGCTCGATCAGTTTTTTTTTGATTATTTGTTTTAAGGCTTTTCTTTTCTTCTTATCTTAACTTTCGTGTGGTTTTATATAAAACTCCTCCCGTGTTTTGTTCTCTTTATTCGGTTCAATCTCTTTTCTTGTGGGTCGGAGGCTCGGGCTGCCGGGTGGTCAGTTAGCTCGGTTCAGTTCTCGTCGTGATGCCGGCAGTGGTTTGATGAGTTGGAAGGTTTCGTCAGTTATCTTGCTTGTTTGTTGCCTCCTTTTGCCTCTTTTAATTGTTTATTAGTTTCTCACAAAAATTCGGCAGCATTTCCCCTTGACCCGGGGCGTAAGGGAGATACAGGGAACGCGCCCACATGATGTGGCGGAACCCGACAACTGGAGGTGGGCCCCCGGGGGGGCAACACCTTTATAGAGACTTGGAAAACGCGAAGGAGAATGACAGATCGAAGACATCTAAGGGACCTGGACTGGGACTGGACAAGGAGTAAGCTGAGGGACTGAAGGGCGTGCCGCTGAGGGCTGAACAGGGGGTGTGCCGCTGAAGGCTGAACAGGGGGTGTGCCGCTGAAGGCTGAACAGGGTGTGCCGTTGGAGGCTGAACAGGGTGTGCCGTTGGAGGCTGAACGGGGTGTGCCGTTGAAGGCTGAACAAGGTGTGCCGTTGGAGGCTGAACAGGGTGTGCCGCTGAAGGCCAAGGGTGGGCGCACCGCTGAAGGCTGATCTGGGCGTGCCGCTGAGGGCTGATCTGGGCGTGCCGCTGAGGGCTGGAAAGGTGTACCGGCCAAAGGCCGGAAAGGTGCACCGCTGAGAGGCTTGAAAGGGGTGTTAGCAACTGGGGGGGGTACTTGGTGGCTGTTCAGGAAAAGAGGAATAAAGATGGGGGGATTTCAAGGCCCGGAGTGGCCCATTAGTAACTGGGTGGTTGGGAGGAAAGAAGGGTACCTTCCCTTCTCCTCAAGCTCGGGAACACGGTAGATGGCCATAGAAGGGAATGAGTGAGGAGCTCACGGAGCCAAGGCCAACAAAAGGGGGAAACCTACATCGACGTGGAGGACCCTAAAGACGCCGGAGGAATAAGGAGAGAGGGAGGAACGGATTGTCCGTCAAAAAAAAAAAAAAAAAAGGCCCGCAAAGCCTAGCCTAAAACATCGAAGATCGAAAAGAAACCCGGAGAGGGTGGTTTTCATTCATGAGAACCAAGAGGGCGAGGCCCTTCATACATATGGTAAAAGCAAACTCCCCAAATGGGGCCATGGACAGGAGTAAGAAAGACTAAGAACGCCAGGAAGAATGGGATACAAGAGGGAAGAAGACATCCGGGCCTAAGACATCGGCCGCTATCCACAACCCTTTCCCCCAACACAACAAGCTCTCTCTCTCTTACTCTTGTTTCTTCCCGGTGACCGTCGGACGGAGCTCAGGCCGGGAGGGCCTCTTCTTCTCTTCTTTCTCCGGCGTGTGTTGTGTGTCTCCCCGTCTGTCTCCGTGCGTCTGCTTCCTCCTTCGCCCTCCTTCTTCTTCCGTTCTCCTCTTCCTCTGCCTCTCTCCGTCCCTGTCTGTGTGTTCGTCCCCCTTTCTGTGTCGAAAGCAGGGGTCTTTTATACTACGGGCCGCCGGAGCCTTCGAGCACGGCCGTCGAAGGTGGGAAGTGGATTGTGATCATGGGGTTTGACCTGCCCCATCCTGGGTGTCAGTGGGGTAGGCTACGTGGCCCAACGATCAGCTGCCACCTCAGACGGCTCCACTGCACGCCAAGGATGCGTAGGGTATGGGCTTCACGTCGTCCGTTGAAAAGCTTCACCGCTGTGCCGCTGGCGAGCTGAAGAGGCGTGCCGCTGGAGAGCCAAAACGGCGTGCCGTTGAAGCCCCTAAAGGCGTGCCGTTGAACAGCCTGAAGGGCGTGCTGCTGAGGCCCCTGCAGGGCGTGCCGCTGAAGGCCTGCTGAGGGCGTGCCGCTGAAGACCCATTGGGGCGTGCCGCTGGGAGGCCCCCCCCAGGGGGTGTACTGCTGGAGCCACCCCCCGGGGTGTGCCGCTGAGCACCCCAGGGGGTGTGCCGCTGAGCACCCCAGGGGGTGTGCCGTTGAACACCCCATGGGGTGTGCCGCTGGGACCCTGAAGGGGCGTGCCGCTGGAGCTCCACCAGGGCATGCCGTTGAGGCCCCTTGGGGGCTGGGCGTGCCGCTGAAGGGCTCCCCACGGGGCGTGTATTCGGGGCCCGTTCTGAGCCCGTTGCGAGCATGAGTCACGGCCCGTTTGATTTCCTTTGGGGCCCACGGGCTGTGGAGCCTTTTGTGCTTGATTTCCCCGGGGGTTTCTTCACTCGGCGCCGTTGTTGATGCTGGGCTGAGCATGACATTTAGATGCGCGATTTTTGATGTTCACAAATGCCCCCCACCCACGGGTATCGCAGGCGAAGGATGAGCCGGGCTGTGCCCGCGGGTGTCTCCGTCTCTTCTCTCTTTGTCGATGGCGGCGGGGTGTCGAGAGCCGACCTGGTTTGTTGTTTGTTGGTCTCTTTGTTAGTGCCGACGGAGCGTCGGGAGCTGAGGTAGTATGTTGGTCTCTTCATCAGTGCCGACGGAATGCCGGGAACTGAAGCAGCTTGTCGGTCTCTTTGCCTCTTCATCAGTGCCGACGAGGTGTCGGGAACTGAAGTAGTATGTTGGTCTCTTAGTCTCTTGATCTCTTCGTCAGTGACGACAGGGTGCCGGGAACTGACATGCTTTGTTGATCTCTTAGTCTCTTCGTCAGTGTCGACAGGGTGCCGAGAACTGACATGCTTGATTGACCTCTTAGTCTCTTGGTCTCTTGGTCTCTTCGTCAGTGCCGACAGGATGCCGGGAGCTGACATGCTTTGTTGTCTCTTAGTCTCTTCGTCAGTGTCGACAGGGTGCCGGGGACTGACATGCTTGTCGTCTCTTAGTCTCTTCGTCAGTGTCGACAGGGTGCCGAGAACTGACATGCTTGTTGTCTCTTAGTCTCTTTGTCAGTGTCGACAGGGTGCCGAGAACTGACATGCTTGATTGATCTCTTAGTCTCTTGGTCTCTTGGTCTCTTCGTTAGTGCCGACAGGATGCCGGGAACTGACATGCTTTGTTATCTCTTAGTCTCTTCGTCAGTGCCGACAGGATGCTGAGAACTGACATGCTTGATTGATCTCTTAACCTCTTGGTCTCTTGGTCTCTTCGTCAGTGCCGACAGAATGCCGGGCGCTGACATGCTTTGTTGTCTCTTAGTCTCTTCGTCAGTGCCGACAGAATGCCGGGAACTGACATGCTTTGTTGTCTCTTAGTCTCTTCGTCAGTATCGACAGGGTGCCGAGAACTGACATGCTTGATTGATCTCTTAATCTCTTGGTCTCTTGGTCTCTTCGTCAGTGTCGACAGGATGCCGGGAACTGACATGCTTTGTTGTCTCTTAGTCTCTTCGTCAGTATCGACAGGGTGCCGAGAACTGACATGCTTGATTGATCTCTTAATCTCTTGGTCTCTTGGTCTCTTCGTCAGTGTCGACAGGATGCCGGGAACTGACATGCTTTGTTGTCTCTTAGTCTCTTCGTCAGTGTCGACGGGGTGCCGAGAACTGACATGCTTGATTGATCTCTTAACCTCTTGGTCTCTTGGTCTCTTCGTCAGTGCCGACAGAATGCCGGGCGCTGACCTGGTTTGTTGATCTCTTTTGTCTCTTTTCCTTCTCTCTCTTTTTTGAACCACATTACCGATACAAGCGCCCTTTCGGGTTTTCGCCGGTATCGGCCCCCTCTTGCTTTTGCCCACGCGCCCTTTCGGGTTTTCACGTGGCGGGGTACCCAATTTTGCCCGTAGCGCCCTTTCGGGTTTTCGCCACAGCCGGGTTGTTGCCATTTTTGCCCTTGTCCCCATGTGGGGGCAAGTCCGGCGGGGTATCTTTATTTTAACCCCATTTTATTTTATTTTATTTTTTTTTGAGTGAGTGCTATGCAAGTGTCGGCTAGGGCACGCAGCCTTGCGCCGGAAGGTAAGGTTCACTCGTTGGCAAGGATGGAATGCCAGCGCAACGGGAGAATCTGTGCCGATTCAGACGTAGGGTCCGTAATGACCATATTGTGCGGAGCGAGCGGCTAGGGCACGAGGCCTTGCGCCAGAAAGGGACTCATTCGGTGGCAAGGGACTAATGCCAGCGCAAGGGTAGAATTTGTGCCGACTCGGACGTAGGGTCCGTAATGGCAATATTGTGTGGAGCGGGTGGCTAGGGCACGAGGCCTTGCGCCAGAAAGGGACTTATTCGTTGGCAAGAGATTAATGCCAACGCAAGGATAGAGGTTCTGCCGATCCGGGCGTAAGGTCCGTAATGGCAATATTATGTGGAGCGGGTGGCTAGGGCACGAGGCCTTGCGCCAGAAAGGGACTTATTCGTTGGCAAGAGATTAATGCCAACGCAAGGATAGAGGTTCTGCCGATCCGGGCGTAAGGCCCGTGATGGCAACATTGTATGAGGCGGGTGGCTGAGGCCCGGGCCACGTGCCGGGGACGGGCCCGTTTGGTAGCAGGGTAGTGGCACCGTCGCAAGGGTGGAGTGTGCAGGGGTAAAGCTGTCTTGCTTGTGCGGAGGCGTGTACGACCCGGCTTGTGGGGATGGGATGTTTTCCCCGGGAGGATCTTATTATTATTATTTTTTGCCTCACTCATGCGTACGTAAGTATTTATATATATATGAGTGGACGCATACATGTGTGCATATATACATATATATATATATATATATATATATATATATATTTGGTAGAGTTTCCCTTTTTGTTTTCCCTTTTTTTTATCCCCCCCTTTTTTCTTCTTTATTCTCCTCTTCCCCCTTTTCTTTTTTTTTATTCTTCCCTTTTTCCTTCTTTTTTTTATATCTCTTCCTTTTTCCCTCTTTTTTTTATATCTCTTCCTCCCCTTTTTCTCTTCCTCTTTTTTCCTCTTTTTCCTCCTTTTTTTTTTCTCTTTTCTTTTTTTTTCTTCTTTTCCTATAAATAGGGGGGCGGGGGTGCTTCGAACGGTCACCCGTTTCGAACTGCCCCCCCCCCTCTTCCCTCTCTCTTTCTCCCTCTGGTAACCGAACGGGCGCCCCCCCCCTTTCGTCCTTCTTCCTCTTCTCCGAGCGCGACCACCGCCGCCGCTGTCGTTGTTGTTGCTCCGGTGAGGGCACCGCCGCGAAGGCCGTCCCCCCCTCTCTCTTCTCTTCTCCGTTCCTCTCTCCCCTCTCTTTCCCCTTCTCTCTTCTCCCTTCCTCCTTGTCTTTCCGTATAGGGCACGGTGAGGCCCTAGGCCTCCTCCCCCTTTCCCTTTCACCATTTTTTTTGGTTCCCTCCCTTCTTCTTCTTCGTCTCCGGTGTCGTAGACGGCCGCCGGCGAGTGTGCGTGGGAATGCACCGGGGAGGGGGTGTAGTGTGCGCCGGCGAACGACGGTCCCGGACGTACCGGGGAAGGGCTGGGCTCCACGGGCGTGCCGGTGGAGCGGGCAGAAGGTATGCCGGGGAAGCCCTCCGTGGGCGTGTCGGGGAACGGTGTCCCAGAGCGTGCTGGTCAGGCCAGGGCACAAGTGTGCCGGGGAGCGGGCCCTGGCAACCGTGCCGGTGAAGGCCGGGAGAAGTGGCGCGGGGCTGTGTCGGGGAAGGCACTAGTCCGTGCGTACCGGGGAGAGGTAGCCATAGGGTGTACCGGGCAAGGCGCCCGGGAGCGTGCCGGCGAAGCCCCTCGTCGTGTGTGCCGGTGAAGATCCCCGTGAGGGGTGTACCGGGGAAGGTCTCCCGTGAGCGTGCCGGCGAAGGCCTGCGTGGGGTGTGTCGGCGAAGCCTTGAAGGGCCGTGCCGGTGAAGGGGCACCAGGGAGCGTGCCGGGGAGGCACTGAGGGCGTGCCGGGGAAGGCGTATGTGGGTGTGCCGTGGGAGGCACCTGTGGGCGTGCCGGGGAAGGCACCCAGTGTAGTGTGCCGGTGAGGGCAACCGCAGGGTGTGCCGGGGAAGCCTTAATGGGCTGTGTGCTATTGAAGAAGCCTTAAGCCGTGGGAAGAAGACTTTTGACCGGTGGACTTCTGGTGTTGCCTCTCGGGGCCCACCATGACTTTGTTGGGGCCGTCACTCCTTGTGGACGCGCACCCGTGTTTTCCCTTACGCCTCTGGCCTAGGGGAAACTCTGCCGAAATTTCGTCAGAAATCGGCAATATTTATTCATCTAACTTGTAGCAACGCCCTTTCATAGTCCTTTTACTTGTGATCTATTCTGATCTTCTTATTTGTGTATCTTTGCAGACAAATGGCCGCCCCAAGTGGTTCTTCTGCCCCTGCTGCCGCCGTCGGTGCCGACCTCATCCCGCGGGGTCCCGTGCCGGCAGTCACATGGCTCAATGTGGAGGACCTAGATCGAGAGCACGCGGAGATAGCCGCTTTGGCAGAGTCATCTGAGTCCGACGGGGAGACCATGGATTTCCAGAGGCTTGCCCGAGTTGACAGTGGCTTCACATTTGACCGGGTCACCGGGGAGTACAGGAAGGACTTCCCGAAGGATAGGCACCTTGTTCGATTCCTGAAGCACCTGCGCTCCCGAGAGGGGCGAGACTTTCGCACTATAAAAGCCGTCGAGCGGGCCATCCTACATGCCCGGGACAGTCTATTGTACAGCGTCCCTAGGAGCATTCCGATGTATCTGGTGGGAGAAGCCCGAGAATGGAAGCCAGTCCTGGGGATCGAAGGGGTGCTGCCGGCTGAAGATAAATTGGTGCGGGCCCCTCAGTTCACGCCAGCAAGGTGGGACATGTCTGCGGGGAAGGTGCATGGCGAGTCGCCCCGATTTGGTTTATTCTTGGCTCCCCTGAAATGGGGTTATAGGGAGGAGCCGTTCATATTGGACTGTTTGGCCATCAGGTTCAAGTACGAACTATCACTGGGCTGGTTCGGGGAGCTGAAGCTTCAAGACGCCCACAGCTTCCGAGAAGGGGCGGTGGAGTTCACGGAATACGTACTGTTCAACTACGCCCCGTTGCTGGTCCGAGTTGGCATCTATCACAGCGTGTACGCTTCCCGGTATGGTTATCCCATCTCCAAGGGTCTCTGTTGCGGCATGATAGAAGTATTCAGTGCGGAGACCAATACCTTCTACACGGCAGAGGGAGAGACTTCACTTGATTTGTGGAGCCTAAGCCAGCTGAGCGGCTTGCCCATTGACGGGGAGCCTTATGAAGAAGTATGCCTCCCGGACTTGATCAAAGACGAGACTAATGGGGACGGCTATTATTCTCTGGGGTATTCATACCGGTACCTGATGAAGGCATACCGGGAGCTGTACCAGCTGTCGCACAAGGGGAAGCAGCCCGCCCGTGGGGATAGGAAACGGGTGCGTATGGCGGTATGGCTGGAATATTTCTATGATGGGCTGAAGCAGTATGAAGATTTTCCCTGCGTTGGCACCGCTGTTGCTCGCAAGAAACGTGCGAAGCCCAAGCATGACGTGAAGATCCCCTCCAGGGGACGTCGGAGCGGGGCCAATCCGACGGGGGTCGACCCACAAACTCACTGTGCCGCCTATCTGACGTACTGGCTGTGTTCATTTGCCATGCCGTACGGGGATGAGACGGTGATCCGGCCAGATGCCATCTACCCGGCGTGTCAGATGGCGTGGGGTGTTAAACTTTCTCTGTGCCCGGCGGCGCTCTGTCTGATTTATAAGGCACTGGGAGACATCAGCACGCACCAGTTCCCGAGGCAGGCCCGGTACGTGTGCCCACTGCATTTCTTCAACGCGTGGGTTTGTTCACTGTTTCCGGAGTTCGCCCCGCGAGTCCTTCAGGATTGGGGGCTGGTGCCGAGGATGCTGGAGTTCGCGAGTGCAGAACCGGCTTCCACTTCCATGCGGATGTATGATATTCGGGGCCGGTTGACCACGGTTCCCCGGGACGCAGCCGGTACCATTCATTTCTGGACGCTGGCCGCACATTCAAGCCCGCTCGTGAATAATAAGAGGGAATGCAAGGATGACCAGGTGGAGAGGTATGTCCACCCTATCAGCCAGGAAAACGTGGTGCGCCCGTTGCTGGAGCCCGAGCTGAGGGATTGGGCGCTGGCTATCCGCCCGAGCGTGTTGGTGTTCCGGAAGGGAGACAACGTACTGCTGGAGCCGTATTACCCTTTCCGATTTGGCCGCAACTTCGGGTATGACCAGCATATCCCTGCTTATCATGCGCAATTCGGCTTGCCTTCGCGGAACGTCCGGGGAGGTGCGGTCGCCGAGCACGCTAGAAGCTGGTGGGACTTCTTCCACCGGGCGGACTCTGCCTCCTTCAGGGTGCCAGCCCCGGGTCGCGTGCCCCGAGTGACTGAAGACTATATAAAGTGGTGGAATGCCCGGACGGCTTTCTATCGGTTGCACAAGACCGATTGTTGGGATGGCGCCGAAAGGAGATTCCTTAGCCGGCAACCGGTGCCAGTACTTGACATTGAGCCAGATCATCTTCTTCGGCTCAAGAACAGGCAAGAGAAGGAGGTGGCGACATATCTGATAGCTCGTCGGGAAGCCCGGGATAGGAGGCCGACGCCGAAAGTGGAGCTGCCTCCAGTGGCGAAGGACAGCTATCAGAAGACGCTGAGGGATCTGTGCCGGGTAGGGAGCGACCGTCTGGACCTCATCAATTATCCATTCCCCATAGAGGAAGAGGGGACTCCTGCCAAGAGCTGGCGTCCGGAGAGAGACTTGGCCTGCCTGTATCGCACGTTCATGAGGCGGGAGGAGAGGAAGCCTGAGAATTACAAGGATACCACGTGGCTATATATCCTCCTCCGGGTGAATGGGATGAAGATTGAAGATGTGACGGCCTCCATCCTGGGCAAGCGCCTGCACATCCCTTATTATTATGCTGATGGGTGGGGCATAGACCACTTCAATCTTTTCTGTCACCTTTCTTCCAAGAAACATGCGGATCTGGCCAACCTCACGGACCGGTGTCAAACTATTGAGGACGTTTGTTGGCTAGTCCGGGAGGCGGCACGTCGGGACAAGGACATATCCCTGAGCTACTGGCCGATCACGCTGCGGCTGTACACTGGCCCTCATGGTATTCAGTTCCCTCTTGCTCTTCGGTTTTGTCCCTCAGTGGTGCGGCTTTCGCGGTGAGTTAGGTACTAATGGTGTATGCATGTTCGTTCTTTCCCCTCTTTTCTTTGCAGACCATCCCGACAGCACGCAGATGGCCACGTACCGGAACCTCCTCCGGCTGGTGAAGAAGCCTGCGTATTTTGAAGCCGCGCCGCTGGCCCCGACCACGGCTCCTTTGCCTAAGGCAGCGAAGAGGCCCCGGGCAAAGTCTCCCGTGAAGAAAGCGGTAGACGCCGCAAAGGTGGCCAAGCAGAGGGACACGAAGCGGAGAAAAACAGAGGCGGCCAAGGCCCCGACCGCCGTTCCTTCGGCGCCAAGGGTCCCCTCTTTTGAGGAATTCGAGGTTGCCCGACCCGAGCCCAGCCAACCTGCCGGTCAGTACCTTCGACTATCGCCGTGTCTTTTAAGTCCCCCCTTTTATTTTCCATCTTGGAGCAGATCCCTAACACTTGAATGTTTTTTGCGTCCCAGCTCCTGTGGAAGAGCCCGTGCCCACACCTGTTCCTCACGCGAGGGAGCCTGCTCCTGTGCCCGCGCCTGACACGGGTGAAGCCGTGGCCATAGCGAAGTCGCCTGTTAAGGAGGCGTTGGCCGCTGCCAAGGTGGCCGGGCCGCAAGCGGCAAAGCGGAGGCGGGCTGAGGAATTCCTGGCTCCGACGGTAGCCGCTCCGGTGGCCCCCGTCCTGTCTTTTGAGGAATTTGAGGCTACCCGGACCGGGCCGAGTTACGGAGCTGGTGAGGTTCATCGGCCGCCTGCGTCGTCCGTGATTGATTTGCCCCCTGGGTTGGCCTCGCACTCGCGTGTGGCGACGATGCGCTTCTTCTCCGCGGGCGGCGCAAAGGAGCCGGCGCCTATGTCAATCCCGGGTGAGGGCAGGGCTGCAACTCCCGAGGAGGCTCTGCCCGTCGAGGAAGCCCGTGGGTCATCCAGGGCTGTAGGGGCCGAAGAGGGTATTTGTTTTGTCAGCCTAAACGACTTCTTTGTTTTCGGAGAGCCGACTGGGTTTGAGGTAATCCACTCTTTTTCTTTTTGTGACAGGCACAGCAGAGGCCGTCGCTGGAATATTCGGACCCCGCGTGCAACCCCCGACGACGCTTCTATATGTGCGGAGGAAGCTGAAGTCCAGCGTACCGGCCTCGTCTAGCCCGAGGGAGGGCACGCCAGCCATCGGCCTCGAAGTGGAGGCCCCTTTGTCGACAGAGCCTGCGGCAGTCGGGTCATCGTCGGGCGAAGAGGTAGACTACAATTATTCATCCGATGAAGCGGCTCCTGACGAGGGCGTGTCCGGGACATCGGGGCCGCCCGAGCCGGTCTTCGGGGCCCCCTTACTTGCTGGTTCCCCGAGCTCTGTGGGGAGGACTGCCGTAAGTGTGGGCTTGCTTGGGCCGGCTCCTTCATCTCCTTCTTGGTTACCTAATGACCTTTTCTTGTCAATCCTGGGTTTCAGGGGCTTGACTTGCCGGAGGCTGCGGAGGAGGGTGTCCCAACTGTGTCGATCGACCATCAGATAGGGATCGATGTGGGCTCGGGCAGACTAGCCCTTCTATTCGAGGCTCTTGAGCAAGAGTCGGCCGCAGGGGCTTCAAATATTTCCGAAGCGGCGGCCGAGCCTCTGGAGGAAGGAGAGATTGCGCCCGCAGACCGCGTCCTTACGGGGGCTGAGGTAAGCAGGGTTTCATGGTTCTTCCCACTCCTCGCCCTTGCGTAAACCATTCCCGGCGACGGGCGGCTAACCGTATTTCACGTGGGCAGGTGGTGCCGACGACCGGGAAGATGCCCAGCCGCTCCCGCAAGGCAATCGCCAAGCGGAGGCCGATTACCAGTCAGCCACGAGCGGGGGGACCGATTCCGGCATCTATTCCAGAGGTGAAGACCCTTGCCGCGCTTGTGCAGGCAGGGAGCGTTCCCCATCTATTAGTCCCCCTTCCACCTCTTCCGAAGCTGCCGGCCCAGATGGAGGACCCGTTCCTGAGACAAATATTCACGGGGCTCCGTGCACATCTGGAGGGGTTCCAGCCGCGAAGGAGAAGTTCATGGGTGACTACTTCGGGCCTAGCCTTACTTGAAGCCCCTCCTCTAGCCGGAGCAGCGACAGCCACACCCATGCCCCTTGGGGTGGCAGCAGCGAGTCAGGCGGAGGCAGAGGAGGCAGGGGAGCTCCAAATAACGGGAGTACCGGAGGCTTCGGCAATGGTCTCGTCCACTTCCCAGGCAGTGGCTGGTCAAGGGTCTCTGTTTAAGCTACACCGACCAGGCGGTCTGACCCTTGCCCTTCCTTCCTCTTCAGCGGCTGTGGACGCTGACTTGTGGGCAAAAGTGGACAGCACCGTGTAATTCACTCCCCCGGTCGTGCCCTCAGTCAGCCATATGTCATCAGAAGCACCAGTCCGTCAAATGCTGATCACTCTGCGGACCATGCTCCTCGCCGACCCTCCTCTGTCGTATCGGGAGGTGCATACCATCGTGACGCAATTAACGGGGGCGCTACAAGTGCTTGGCTGTCCGCTGGGGGAATGGTCACGGCGGGTCTTGCTATTATTGAAATACGTCAAGCGCCGCGAGTTCCTGGAGACCCAGGCTCCTGACGAACGCGCCGCCCTTGATGCTCAGGCAGACGAATATCTGCAGGCCCTAAAGGCCCGACGCGACAGTAGAGAACGCCACGGAAAGGCCCTAGAGGAAGGCGAAGGCAGCGTTCGTTCCTTCAAGAACCGGATCGAGAAGCTGGAGGGCTATCTCGCTGCGGCCAAACTTGGCCTCGCCGAGGCGGAAGGGGCGGTGGCAGAGGAGAGGGAAGCTCTTGCCGTTGCCGACGTTGAAATGGCGTCCGTCGAAGCGGAGCTCGCCCGTCTTGAGGGATTGAGGGGCCGACTGCGCGATATGACGAACTTCCCTTGCGTCGGGATCCTCCCCCTCGAGGACATCTTCAGGGACATCGACTGAGCGTTACATCCCTTAATTTCTCTTTCTTTTTTTTTTGAATGTAACACAGGGGTATGCCCCGCAGCACATGTAGTTTGATCCTCTTTTGAATAGAGCAAAGCATTTATGACTTCACGCGTTCCTGGTGTATGCATTTATCCCGGAGGGAGCTTTCCCACCCCTCTTTCTCTTCCGTGCATATTGTTTTCTCCTTCCTCTTCCCTCGCTCTTGTATCTTTCCCCCCTTTTCGTGTAGGGGCCCATTGGCAGGGTATGAGTCTTTGCGGGGATTCACTTTGGAAGGACCAGGCAGGGACCCATGTCAGGGTACAGGAGAGTGCTCGCCTTCCCAGGGGGAGGACGAGGGGACCACTCCACCATACCGAACGGGCAACTCCCTGGTTTTGCCGCAATATTGGAAGCGCGTGCTGGTCTCGAGTGAGGGGTACTTGGCCAGAGACCCCTTTTGCCGTTCAGAGGTGGCGGATAGAAAGGTCCGTTTAGTCAGTGACTTAGACGGGAGGTCTGATCCAAAGGGGTGCTCGCCCCCCGGGGAGGATGGAGAGAAGAGTTCGTCTAGTCAATGACCCGGACGTGAGGTCCGAGCCAAAGGGGTACTCTCCGCCCGGGGAGGACGGAGAGAAGAGTTTGTCTAGTCAATGACCCGGACGTGAGGTCCGAGCCAAAGGGGTACTCACCGCCCGGGAAGGACGGAGAGAGGAGTTTGTCTAGTCAATGGCCCGGACGTGAGGTCCGAGCCAAAGGGGTACTCACCGCCCGGGAAGGTCGGAGAGAAGAGTTTGTTTAGTCAATGACCCGGACGTGAGGTCTGAGCCAAAGGGGTACTCTCCGCCCGGGGAGGACGGAGAGAAGAGTTTGTCTAGTCAATGACCCGGACGTGAGGTTCGAGCCAAAGGGGTACTCACCGCCCGGGAAGGACGGAGAGAAGAGTTTGTTTCTTTCTTTTAAAATCAATTTTGGTACCCCCGCTGATGCGGGGGGGGGGGGGTAGCTGGAAATGGGGGGCGTCCCCCTTTCTGGCTTCTCTTTTTTTTTCTTTCTTTTTTTCTCTTTTTTTTCTTCCCTTTTTTTTTCTTTTCCTTTTTTTTTTGCTTCTTCCTTCTTTCTCTTTCCATTTTTTTTCTTTTTTTTTTTGCTTCTTCTCTCTTCCTCTTTCCATTTTTTGCTTCTTCTTTTTCGTCTTTCTCTTTTTTTGCTTCTTCTTTCTTTCTCTTTCTATTACTTTCTTCCCTTTTTCGGGGACCCGGCTGGTGGCCAAATCATTCGGACATTAATCACGCAAATCCGCCCCAAAACGGGGCGAAGAGTAATATTATTACCTAAATGGGGGTGCTGGGGCGTGGTACAGCCTCAAGTGCCTTCCATTAAGAGGCGGGAATTGAACCTCCCCGCGGTGGTTGACAATTACATAGGCTCCACCTTCGTAGACTTTCTGGACTACGTAGGGTCCGAGCCAGTTCTCGTTTAGCTTACCTTTGGGGTTGGCCGCCATGAGATCTCTTCTCTTGACCATGACAAGGTCACCCTTCTTGAATTCGCGTTCCTTGACGAGCTTGTCAAAGGCGCGTGCAATCCGGGCCTGATAGACCTGGATATTCTGTTGGGCTTGAAGTCGCTTTCCTTCCAGACTGGAGAGTTCATCGAGCCTTCGCTCGGTGTTGGTCTGCCCTTCGGGGACAAGCCCATGCTGAATGGCGACCCTGAGGGACGGTATCTCCAGTTCGACGGGGATGATTGCTTCCGAGCCATATACAAGAGAGAAGGGCGAGCAGCCCGTTGGGGTCTTGTATACGGTTCGGTACGCCCAAAGCGCTTCATACATTCTTTCTTCCCAGTCCCTTTTGTTAGAGCTAACAGTCTTGGCCATGAGAGTGCAAAGTGTCTTATTGAAAGCTTCGGCCAGCCCATTGGCTTGTGGATTGTAAGGAGTCGATGTCCTCCAGTCAATTTTGTATTTTTCTGCTAGCCGGTAAACTTTCTGGTTGCGGAAGTGGCTGCCGTTGTCCGACACAATCCGGTCGGGCACGCCGAACCGGAATATAATATTGCGGAGGACAAACCTGGCCACGACTTCTCCGGTGACCTCTCGTAAGGCAATGGCCTCGGCCCAGCGGGAGAAGTAGTCGGTAGCCGCCAGAATGTATTTGCCGCCTGTGGAAGATGCGGGTAAGGGGCCCACGACGTCCGTCCCCCATTGGGCGAACGGCCAACTGGGCGCTGTTGGGTGTAATGGTGCCGGAGGTCTCCTGGGTATAGTGGCATGCTCTTGGCATCTCTGACACGACTTAGCATACTCGCAACAGTCGTTGAACATTGCAGGCCAATAATAGCCAAGTTTCTTGATTTCAATTTTCATTTTCGGTCCCGCCTGGTGCGCGCCAGCTATGCCGGCATGGACCTCCTTCATAACCCTCCAAGCTTCTTCGGTGGACAAACATCGGAGGAGCAGCTTCCTTCTGGCGTCTGCCACAATTCGGAATAATATTCCGCTTCGGAGCTCGTAAGAATCCTTGGTTCTGACTAGCTTGATCTTTTCTTCTCTTCGGTCAGGCAATCGCTGGTGTTTGAACCACTGCACCAAGGGGGCTCTCCAGTCGGGCAGGCTGACGGCTTCCACTGTAGTGACCTCTAGGTCTTCTTCTTCTGACTCCTCTGCCATCATGCTGGGTACCTGGCGTTGGTTTATTACTTGGATATGGAGAGATCCATCTGGAGGCACTGCCAGTGAGCTTGCCAATTTTGCCAATGCGTCGGCTTGTGCGTTCTCCCCTCTGGCGACATGGCCTATCTCGAGGAGGTAGAACCGCTCCATGAGCCCTTTTGCTTTAGTGTGATACGGGAGCAGCTCAGGTTTTCGGACATCAAATTGCCCCTGGACTTGCTTGACGACCAACAGCGAGTCGCCGAACACCTGGAGCATTTTGATCTCCATTTGAAGGGCGACCTGGAGACCGATGATTAGAGCTTCATATTCTGCTTCATTATTGGTGCAGGGTTTGCTAATGCAGCAGGAGGTGTGCATCACTTCTCCATCTGGCGATTTGAGGACGATGCCAGCTCCGGCACGCACCTTGCCATGCCCAGACGGGGTCGCTTCTGTTCTCGAGGCCCCGTCGAAGTATAACTGCCAGACGGCTTGTTGCACTTGATCCACCTCTAGTGTTTCGTCTTCGGGTAGCTCTGTGGCCAACGGAGAGTCTTCGGGCACAGGGTGTGCTGCGAAGAAGTCCGCGACGGCTTGCCCCTTAACGGCCTTCTGTGGCACGTAAGTGATGTCAAATTCCATGAGCAGCACGGCCCACTTGCCAAGGCGCCCCTTCGGGACTGGCTGGAGGAGAATGTGCTTGATGGGGTCGGCCCTGGATATCAGGCTGACTTCATGGGACAACATATAGTGCCTCATCTTCTTGACCGCGAAGACCAAGGCAAGGCAGATTTTCTCAATCGGGGTGTACTTAGCCTCTGCGCCCACCAACCTTCGACTGAGATAGTAAAGAGCTTGTTCTTTTCCCTCATCATTGTTCTGGGCGAGCATTGCCCCCAGTGAGTACTCGGTGGCCGCTATGTAGAGAATAAGCGGTCTACCTTTGACAGGTGCCCCCAGGACGGGTGGGGTCTTCAGGTACTCCTTTAGCTGGTCGAACGCGTGCTGGCATTCGTGGCCCCAGCTGAAGGGTGCATTCTTCATCATCAGTCTGTGGAAGGGTTGGCAACGCCCTGACAGGTTGGAGATGAACCTGCGGATGTAAGTTAAACGCCCCTGTAGGGACCTCAGCTCCCCCAGACTCTTCGGAGGAGGCAGCTCCTGGATGGCTTTTATCTTCAGGGGGTCGATCTCGATCCCTCTGTGCCGGACAATAAAGCCGAGGAACTTCCCGCTGGACACGCCAAAGGCGCACTTCATGGGATTCATTTTCAGCCCGTACTGCCGGAGCCTTTGGAAGACGGCCCTGAGGTCGCTCAGGTGCTCGTCTCTTTTCTTCGTCTTGACGACCAGATCATCGATGTAGCACTCGACCTTGCCGTATAGCAGCTCGTCGAAGATCTTGGTCATCGCCCGCTGATATGTGGCACCGGCATTCTTGAGGCCGAAGGGCATCCTCTTGTAGTGAAATACCCCTTTGGGTGACCGGAAAGCCGTATGGACCCGGTCGTGGTCGGCTATCCAGATTTGGTTATAGCCGGACGACCCATCCATAAAGGACAGGGCCTCGTGGCCGGTGGTTGCATCAATCATCACTTCGGTGATAGGCACCGGGAAGTCATCTTTCGGGCAGGCTCTATTCAGGTCGCGGAAGTCCACGCAAATCCTGATCTGTCCATTCTTCTTTTTCACCGGTACAATATTGGCCAGCCATGTGGTGTATTGATTTTCTGCCACGAAGCCGACGTTTATGAGCTTGTCGACCTCTTTGCAAATCTGGCTGGTTAACTCCGGCCTCATGCGCCGGGGAGGTTGCTTCACCGGTTCCATTTTGGGATCAATAGACAGGATGTGTTGAGTCACCTTGGGGCTCAGTCCGGGCATTTCTTCATAGTTCCAGGCAAAGCAATCCCAGAATTCTTGCAGCAACTTTGTGTATTGTTCTCTTTCCTGCAGAGGCATGAGAGCACTCAGAAAAGTCGGCCTGGGATTGTCTTCTGTGCCGAGGTTGATTTCAACCAATTCGTCGACTGTGGCCTGGCCGCCATTTTCAATTTCTGGCGGGGCTGGCGACAAATCCACGAAGTCTTGGTCTTCATTGTCTTCGGGCTCGAGGACGTCATCTCCCTCCCCTTGTTCATCATGACCGGGCATAGAGGTTGCATTTGCCTCGCAGTCCCCTAGGGTCGTAGCCGCCGGGTACGTAAGGTCCGCAGGTTCAGGAGGGCATAAGTGCATCTCGGGCTCTTCTGTGTATTCATCATAGACCGCTCCTGCAGAGGCTGGGGTAGCCGCATCTTCGGGCGCCCGGCATCGGATGGACACAGTGTAGGCTCCTGCCCTGGGGCTGTCTGCCACATGGGGACGTGGCGGGGCTACCACGTAGTCCCCCATTCTAAGCTCATCCCTGTTGATGAGGCTTTGAGCAAGGTCTTTGAAGACATAGCAGTCTTCAATGGCGTGGCCCAGTATTTGGTGGTAAGGGCAAAACAGTGGATTCCCGCTTCTTCGGGTGTCCTGCGGCCTCATGGACCGTGGAAGGGAGACCTTGCCGTAATGGCAAGCCCAGTCGAAGATGCCCCGGGTCTTCTCTCTCGGAAAGGAATAAGGCTTCTGCAGCTTCTCTTGGAGTGTCAGCCCTTGCCTGGTTGGCCGCTCGATCAGCGGGCTTGCCATGTCTCTCATTTCCCGCCTTGTCAAGGCGGGGGTGTTGGGACTGGTGCCTCGGGGCCGAGGCATCCGGCCACCCCATGGGGGAAGAGATCCTTGGATCAGGTCGGCGACTAGCGAGGTTAACTCGGCTAGTCGTGCTTTTAGCATCTCGATCTCCCGTTGCTGCCTATGGTACAAGGCGTACATGACGGGGTCATATCGAGGGGAACTCGGGGCATGGCCCATGCTACTGCTCCTTGCTTCGCCGGCCGGCCGGGGTGGAGGCGCCTCGCTGGCGTGCCCTCTCGAGGTCGACACTTCGGAAAAGGAGGGGATCTTCTCCATATAGCGGCGGCTGGGAGGCTTCCACAGGAATACTTCTTCGTCTTGTGCCTCTTCGGCCGAGGCCCCGGGACATGTGTCTCGGTGGGTTTCCAGCGAATTTGCAGCTTCTGCGGGGTCGTTGCCGGGCCATGCTGAGACCGATATGACGTCAGTCTCGTAGTGATCTTCTAGTGAAAAGCCCAGACCGGGGTGCTTGGTGATTTTCAGCAACCGTCGATCCAGGTTTGGTGGGTTCCACATTCTTTCAAACATTTCCTTCCGGCTGGAGGGCTGGTAGGGAGGAATCTTCTGCTTTCTGACCATTCTGGCTGCCTGGTCAGTCATGTGGGGAAGTCCCGTGATGGGGACGTGCGGGTCATGCAACTCGTCAGGGAACCGGCAATCATCGTCTTCCCTGACCGGCTTTTCCCCGGCCACATAGAAAATAGTGGGCGGCCCCTCAGAGTTAGGCACCTCGAAGGTTTTCAGTCGTTCAGCTGCTTGGGATTCTATCTCTGCTATAGGCTTGACGATCCCTGGCGGGACCCTGACATCTTCTAGCAGGTCTTCGAGGCAGGGTGCCCCCGGTGTGGGGTAGATGGCGAGAGGGGCTGCCCTGAATACCCCTTCTTCTTGTGCAATAAATGGTACATGCGGGGGAGCTACATAGCCTGGGGGCGGCGGAGGAAACCAGCCCCCTGATTCCATTTTCTTCTTGCCCTTGTCTTGGATGACTTGAGGAGCTTGCTTCGCCTTCTCCAAGTACAGATTAGCATCTGACAAGTGACACTCGAACACCTCGAACGGGTGGAGGTCGGCGAAGATTCTGACTTCCTTTCCCTCACAGGGGTACTTGATGCATTGATGCAGGGTGGAGGGCACCACTCTGTTCTGGTGTAGCCAAGGCCGGCCAAGCAACGCCTTGTAGGAAGTGCTGGAGTTGATGACGTGGAACTGGACCTTGGTGGTGAAGTCATCAAAGGTCAAGTTGAACTCTGCGACCCCCATAGGAACTTCGCATTTCTGGTTAAAGCCGGCAATCTTGACATTTTTAACTTCGACCAGATGTACGTCAAAGTAGTGCTTCTGGTATACCCGGTACGGGAGTATATTCACCGCTGCTCCTGGGTCGATCAAGACCCTGTTGATAGGCTGGCCGTTCAGCTGCCCTTTCATGTAGAGGGGCCTGTTATGGCTGCAAGTCGGTAGGAGCATGTCATCTTCTGTGAAAGCCACTGCTACTTCAGGTGGTATTTCTGCCAAACAGGCTTCAAGGTGTGCTGGCGTCTGGAGTGCGGCGATGATGGCTTGCCGTGTTTCTTCATTCAAGGACAGCATCTCCCACACCGTGAACCGGGTCGGGATTTTCTTGAGGTGTCAGACTATTCGCTCGGCCGCCCGCACCTTGAGCAGTTTCATCTCTTCGGGCTTGCTGCGCCTGCCCTCATCCTGGGATTGGAGCGCCGGATTAGGGGACGCCTCCTTTGCGGGATCTGTTGTAGCCCGTTGAGCAGGCGGGGCCTGTTGGGCCTCCTCCGCTGTTCGCATGAATTCGGCGAGGTTTGGGGTGCCGCTGAATCCTTCCTCCGGCTGGGCAGGAGTTGCAGCTGGCAGAGCTTGGGGAATGCTTGCTTTACTGGTCGCAGCGGGCCCCTGGGGGTGCGCCCGCCTTCCTGCTCGAGCTGACAGGAACTCGGCGAACGACGGGGCGCCTTGACTCTTGGTGCCTCCGGGGTAGAGGCCTGATGGAGGAGGGATCTCGGTGCCTCGGACCTCGGGCTCGGGAATCTGGTATGGTTGTTCCCCCCTGAGCATGATGTTGAGGCTGCCCTGAGGAGAGCGCCCCCATTTCCTTCCGGACCTGGTGGCGTGTTGGGAGGTGGACGCCTCAGCTTGATTCACCTCTGCCGGCTCATGGGGTGGCTCTCCTTCTTTCTCTTCCAGGGAGAGAGCGGTGTCGAACAGCGCCGCGAGGGTATTGTAGGCGAAGACAACCTCCTTCTTCTTCTTGCCCCTGGGTCTTCTCTTCTTCTTCTTCTTGCCTGCTGCAGCGGGTGGCTGCTCTTGAGGAGGTTCACCCCACAGGGGAGGCTCTTTGTCTGCATCAGCTTCTGTTCCCGGAGCCAGCTCGAGTGATTCGAACTCCGTCCAGGGGACATACTCCTTCAGCTCCACAGGCTGGATTTCGGGCTGTTCATAATCTTCGAGCCCATCAATAATAGCCTGGAGTCTTTCAACCGCCGGGCTAGTCTTCTTGTGCATCCGCAGCGGGGCAGAGCTCTTCCTGTTGTGAGTGGGCCGCCTCATGACCAGCCGGGGGGCCGTGTCGTGGCAAACAGGGTTTATCGGGGGCGGTGCAGGCAGGGGCGTTGCTACCCTCGAGTGAATTCCTGGGGTGGGTCGAGAGGCGCGCGCCTTTCTGGTTTTTCCGGGTGCAGTCTGCCACCCTTCTTGGTCTTGAGCTGGGGCCATGATAAAGGTTTCATAAGTGGCACGGGCACAGGCCTTCGCCCATTTTTCTGGCAGCTCCTGATATAGCGAGATCATACTGACGGAGGAGGCTATACTGGGCAGCTCGTGTGGCTGCGGGGGGTCTACTTTATGCTCCCCATGTCCAGCTCCCCGTCTCTGATTAAGGACTCAATAACATCCTTGAAGACGTAGCAATCTTCAATAGTATGCCCGAGCACCCGGTGGTACAGACAGAAGCGCGGGTCATCTTTCTTCTTTGAGTCGCCAGGCCTTTTCGGCTCTGGCAATGTGATCTTATTGTAGCTGGTTGCCCACTCAAACAGGAGCTTGGACTTGTCCCGGGAGAAGGAATACAACATGTTTCTCATCTTCTCTCTTAGTGAGGGGCCTTCTCGCCGTTCTATGGTTCTGGGTGGCGGAGGGTTAGCTGCTCCCTTGGCTTTCTCCTTCTGCTTTTCGAAAGCCTGGAAGTCTAGTGCATGCACCTCCGGGGGAGCCGGCTTCTTCTCCGCCTGTCTGGCCCTCTGGCTTGACATGGCCGGGGTGGAGGAGTATCGGGCCAAGAATGCCTCGATCTCTGCTACCACATTATTCAGACGGTCAAATGTCTTGACCTCAGTGCCGATCATTCTTTCTAGGATTTCTTTCTTTAAGTTTTGCTTGCAGATCTGCACTGCGTCCTCCTGATGCGGGGGGCGTTTGCACCTCATGCTGAGGTTCCTCCACCTCTTAATGTAGTCGAGAGCCGACTCATCATTCTTCTGCCTCGTGGCGTAGAGTTCAGCCATGGTAACTTCTCTCTCGGCCACGTAGAATCTTTCTTTGAACTTCTTCTGCATGTCGGGCCAATCGGCCACGGACCCGGGCGGCAAGCCGGAGTACCATTCAAAGGCAAGCCCGGTGAGTGTTGAGCCGAAGAACTTCAGGAGGTAGGCTTCATCAGCAGCCAAGTCTCCCATGACGTTCACATAATAGGCAATATGCTCTCTGGGAGATCCTTGCCCGTTGAACTTCTCAAATTTCGGCGGCTTGGTGACGCCAGCCGGCAGCTTCTTGGCAGCGTAATGAACCGGGTAGGGTACCCGGTAGACGTCGAAAGGCGTCTGACCCCCATCGCCCCTCTCAGCCAATTTCATATCTATCATCTGCTCGAGCATTAACCGGCTGACTGCCGCCGGGTCGACTGGGCTCGGGTAAAAATGAGCGGGCTGCGCGCTCGGGGTGGCTACCACGGTCGCTCGGGGGGCCATGGGGGACCCTTGTGAAAGCAGAGCCTGTGGCGGGGTGACTGCTGCGCAATGTGCTTGCTGCGGGGGCGCGCCCCCGAGAGGATTGAGGGTTGCTGGGAGAGCTGCCTCGGGAGACTGCCCCCTGTCCCTGGGTACCTCGGGTGTGACCTCGGTCTGCCAGGACATTGGGGGTGGTGTGTTTCGCTCATTCAACTGCTTTTTAAGTGATTCGATTTCCTGCTGGAATCGTTGCATCATGAGCAGCATTGCTGGGTCAGCTGTGGGGAGGCTGGGTATGCCCCCCGTCTCTTCGGCCGGGGCGTCCTCGGATGATGTTGAGGGTCCGCCACTCGTGTCGCCGGTGGTGACTACATTGGCCGTGAGGGCCGTGAGGGGCTCCCCAGGTGTCGCGCCGCCTGCCGCTCTCCTTCTTCTGGTAAGGGGTCCCGGCCTGGCAGCTATTCTGGCCAATTCTTCCGGGTCGGCGGGTAAGGCCCCATACCGACCATGGACTCCTGCCATGTTGCAGGTGAATGTCAGCCATTTCCTATTCTTGTTTCTTCTTGACGCCCTCCGGGACGGTCCTCCTGGGAATGTTAGCCTGTCGAAGACCGACCGTCGGGACGGCGCCTCCTCCCGTACAGGGGACTGGCGCGGCTCTTCCGGGCGGGTCCTCGACTCCATAGTAGGTGCAGGTTCCCCCCTTTCTTCCTGGAAGGCGGAGGTCATTGCCCCCAGTAGTCTCCGGCGGCCAGCGGGGGTGCTACCCGGGCCTCGGAGGTAGTTTCTCATGGCCTGCTCGATCCCTTCCCACTCCTGGTCAGGGAGAGCGGCCTGTGGTTGCGAGTCGACAACAGCAGCGGAAGGAGAGTAGGCCCTGAGTGCCGGGCGGGCGGCGTTGTGACGGCGCCCCCGGCGACGGCGGTGAGCATCCTCGGACGGCACCAGGATGACAGGTGCCGGTCGGAGAGTGGGGGTCACTACCTCAGCCCTGTCATGGCGTCGGGCCCTCCTGGGGCGGAAGATGCTGGGCCCTGCCTGGGCGGGTGCGTTGGGCTGGGTCTCCTTAGGCACCCAGACTTGCTTCAGTTTAGCCGGCCTGTGACCCGGCGTCCTCTTTGGTGCTACGACCGGAGCTATGGGCCTCGTCTTCTCCTTCAGCTTAGCCAGTCCTTCAAAGGAGTTGCGGACTGGAACGGTTGGGATGATGCGGTCCGGTGTCACCTGGGACCTCTGCCCGTCTAGGCGGACTCGGAGGGCCCCAACCGTCATGGACTTCCCGGAGTTGGAGGCGCGACGCCCTGATCCGGCGCTGATGTTGCTTCTCCGGAGCCTTCTCCGGTGAGATGTCGACCCTTGGTGGAACGGGCCGGTAGTTTGGTGCACGTGGTGCACGTTGCAGCTGAGCGTCGTTGTGTGGACGCTATTGTTGTCTTCGGCCACAGCTCGGCCGGCGGCAGCTTCGACGGCTCCCGGAGCGGGAGCGTTGGTTTGAGGCTCCTCGGGCGTTTCCACGTCGAGGATCTGGACGAAGGCTACCCCCAGGAAGTTGGGGAAACCCACGGTGGGAGGGAAGCTCCCGAAAGTGAGGGGTACCGCCAGGTAGCCACCTCGCACGTGATTCTCCACAACCTCAGGGCTGCAGATGACACCCATTGTCGGCTCCATGATGCCTCTCTCTTTACTTTTTTCTGCATTTAAAAAGATAACGCAGTTAGTATTACAAGAAGGGGGCTGTGGGGCCCCTAATTTCGGCAAAGAGATGAAGGGTGGATGGGTCCCACCGGGCGTGCCAGAGTTGTGAACGCACTTTCCGTTAAACTGTGGTTCCGGTTCGTCTGTTGGTTTTATTAAGTGCGTGGGCGTGCCAGTCACCGGAGTGACAATTTATTCGGGCTCCGGAGAGCCCATGGTGCGCTCGATCTGACTTCGTCAGACGATTGTGTGGTTCGTGTCGGGACCGAATCCCGTCGCGCCATGAAGGTCACGACGTCATTTACATCCCTCATACGAGGGAATACCCTTGATTAATTGCCGAAATTAGAGGCCCTGCGGCCGAAAAGAATAATACTAATTATGCGAGAGAGATAGGGATGGGTCACACTGAAGGTGGTATTAAGGCCATAAACTGTCGGCTGTGTTGGCCACTCGTAGATCTTTTGTATTCGGACACAAGTCCGTGGCATCGTCATAATGAGAAAACCGAGGTAGATCCCTCCAAATGTCTGCCGAGCATATGGCAATTTCAATGAGGATTCGGAAGGTGTCCGGAAAGAGAAAACAAATCCGGTCCGATTAGGATGTCGGCCCGAGGTTAGATCAAAGCCCGGCCATATCGGGGGGATTCCCGAGACTCGGGCTTGACCTAGAGGGGCAACGTTGTTGTTCCTTTTGCCCCGGGTCCTGGGGAGAGAGCGGGCTGCGGCGTGGGCATTAGCGTCTTTTATCTAGAGCTTTCTAGGTTATACCTTCTGGGATTTCTGATTTGATGTTTACTATTTATTCGTGCCTTTGTCCGGGATGATTTCTCTTCTTCTATGCATGATTATTCTTATTATTATCATTGGTTTATTATTTATTTTTCTATTACCCCTCCCGCCTCTTTTATTATGATCAATATTGCGCATTTGGAGTTCTTTAGTTAACGTCATTTTTATTGATTTATTTGCTATTGTTGATGCCCTTATCGTGATGTATATATGCATGCATGTAGTGTGCCGGCGAAGGAGAGACGGGAGTGTACCGCTGGGTATTGGGTGTACCGCTGGGTGGCGAAGGGGTGTACCGGTGAGGGCTGCAAAGGGCGTACCGCTGGAGGCCAAAGGGGCGTACCGCTGGAGAGTGTGTCGGTGAAGGAGGGGGAGTGATATAAAGTCTATACGTTCCCCAGGCTCGAAGTCTATACGTTGCCAAGCCCAAAGTCCGTACACTGGAGCAGAATGGAGCAAAGTCTACGCGTTGCAATTTGGAGTCTGTACGTCGACTGGCCCGGAGTCTGTACACTGGCCAAGTCTATACATCGGAGTGTGAAGTCTATACACTACCCAAATCTATACGCTGGATAAGTCTATACATTGGGGGTGTGAAGTCTATACACTGCCTAAGTCTATACACTGGCCATCATGAAGTCTGTACGTTGGGATATGAAGTCTATACGCTGGATGCTCAAAGTTTATACATTGCCCAACATAAAGTCTGTACGTCGGTGTGTGAAGTCTATACACTACCCAAAGTCTATACGCTGGTTATCATGAAGTCTGTACGTTGGCTGGCTCAAATCTATACGCTGGATAAGTCTATACATTGGAGTGTGAAGTCTATACACTGCCCAAGTCTATACACTGGCCACCATGAAGTCTGTACGTTGGCCAAGTTTATACAGTGGCTGAGGGTGTACCGACGAAGGGAAGGAGTGTACCGCTGAAAGGGCCAGGAGGAGTGTGCCGCTGGGGGGCTCAGGGGGAGTGTGCCGCTGAAGGGTTGAAAGGGGGAGTGTACCGCTGAAGGGTTGAAAGGGGGAGTGTACCGCTGAAGGGTTGAAAGGGGTGTACCGCTGAAGGCCAAGGGAGCGTGCCGCTGAGGGCCAAAGGGGCGTACCGCTGAAGGTCAATGGGGCGTGAGGGTGGAGGCACGATCAGTTTTTTTTTTGATTATTTGTTTTAAGGCTTTTCTTTTCTTCTTATCTTAACTTTCGTGTGGTTTTATATAAAACTCCTCCCGTGTTTTGTTCTCTTTATTCGGTTCAATCTCTTTTCTTGTGGGTCGGAGGCTCGGGCTGCCGGGTGGTCAGTTAGCTCGGTTCAGTTCTCGTCGTGATGCCGGCAGTGGTTTGATGAGTTGGAAGGTTTCGTCAGTTATCTTGCTTGTTTGTTGCCTCCTTTTGCCTCTTTTAATTGTTTATTAGTTTCTCACAAAAATTCGGCAGCATTTCCCCTTGACCCGGGGCGTAAGGGAGATACAGGGAACGCGCCCACATGATGTGGCGGAACCTGACAACTGGAGGTGGGCCCCCGGGGGGGGCAACACCTTTATAGAGACTTGGAAAACGCGAAGGAGAATGACAGATCGAAGACATCTAAGGGACCTGGACTGGGACTGGACAAGGAGTAAGCTGAGGGACTGAAGGGCGTGCCGCTGAGGGCTGAACAGGGGGTGTGCCGCTGAAGGCTGAACAGGGGGTGTGCCGCTGAAGGCTGAACAGGGGGTGTGCCGCTGAAGGCTGAACAGGGTGTGCCGTTGGAGGCTGAACAGGGTGTGCCGTTGGAGGCTGAACGGGGTGTGCCGTTGAAGGCTGAACAAGGTGTGCCGTTGGAGGCTGAACAGGGTGTGCCGCTGAAGGCCAAGGGTGGGCGCACCGCTGAAGGCTGATCTGGGCGTGCCGCTGAGGGCTGATCTGGGCGTGCCGCTGAGGGCTGGAAAGGTGAACCGGCCAAAGGCCGGAAAGGTGCACCGCTGAGAGGCTTGAAAGGGGTGTTAGCAACTGGGGGGGGTACTTGGTGGCTGTTCAGGAAAAGAGGAATAAAGATGGGGGGATTTCAAGGCCCGGAGTGGCCCATTAGTAACTGGGTGGTTGGGAGGAAAGAAGGGTACCTTCCCTTCTCCTCAAGCTCGGGAACACGGTAGATGGCCATAGAAGGGAATGAGTGAGGAGCTCACGGAGCCAAGGCCAACAAAAGGGGGAAACCTACATCGACGTGGAGGACCCTAAAGACGCCGGAGGAATAAGGAGAGAGGGAGGAACGGATTGTCCGTCAAAAAAAAAAAAAAAAGGCCCGCAAAGCCTAGCCTAAAACATCGAAGATCGAAAAGAAACCCGGAGAGGGTGGTTTTCATTCATGAGAACCAAGAGGGCGAGGCCCTTCATACATATGGTAAAAGCAAACTCCCCAAATGGGGCCATGGACAGGAGTAAGAAAGACTAAGAACGCCAGGAAGAATGGGATACAAGAGGGAAGAAGACATCCGGGCCTAAGACATCGGCCGCTATCCACAACCCTTTCCCCCAACACAACAAGCTCTCTCTCTCTTACTCTTGTTTCTTCCCGGTGACCGTCGGACGGAGCTCAGGCCGGGAGGGCCTCTTCTTCTCTTCTTTCTCCGGCGTGTGTTGTGTGTCTCCCCGTCTGTCTCCGTGCGTCTGCTTCCTCCTTCGCCCTCCTTCTTCTTCCGTTCTCCTCTTCCTCTGCCTCTCTCCGTCCCTGTCTGTGTGTTCGTCCCCCTTTCTGTGTCGAAAGCAGGGGTCTTTTATACTACGGGCCGCCGAAGCCTTCGAGCACGGCCGTCGAAGGTGGGAAGTGGATTGTGATCATGGGGTTTGACCTGCCCCATCCTGGGTGTCAGTGGGGTAGGCTACGTGGCCCAACGATCAGCTGCCACCTCAGACGGCTCCACTGCGCGCCAAGGATGCGTAGGGTATGGGCTTCACGTCGTCCGTTGAAAAGCTTCACCGCTGTGCCGCTGGCGAGCTGAAGAGGCGTGCCGCTGGAGAGCCAAAACGGCGTGCCGTTGAAGCCCCTAAAGGCGTGCCGTTGAACAGCCTGAAGGGCGTGCCGCTGAGGCCCCTGCAGGGCATGCCGCTGAAGGCCTGCTGAGGGCGTGCCGCTGAAGACCCATTGGGGCGTGCCGCTGGGAGGCCCCCCCCCAGGGGGTGTACCGCTGGAGCCACCCCCCGGGGTGTGCCGCTGAGCACCCCAGGGGGTGTGCCGCTGAGCACCCCAGGGGGTGTGCCGCTGAACACCCCATGGGGTGTGCCGCTGGGACCCTGAAGGGGCGTGCCGCTGGAGCTCCACCAGGGCATGCCGTTGAGGCCCCTTGGGGGCTGGGCGTGCCGCTGAAGGGCTCCCCACGGGGCGTGTATTCGGGTCCCGTTCTGAGCCCGTTGCGAGCATGAGTCACGGCCCGTTTGATTTCCTTTGGGGCCCACGGGCTGTGGAGCCTTTTGTGCTTGATTTCCCCGGGGGTTTCTTCACTCGGCGCCGTTGTTGATGCTGGGCTGAGCATGACATTTAGATGTGCGATTTTTGGTGTCCACACCCACTTGATTGGTTTGAGGTTGGTGAGCATGTTTTAACGGGACCAGAGTTGGTGCAGCAATGTGTGGATGTTGTGCACTTAGTTCGTCAGAACATGTTGGCGGCCCAGAGTCGGCAGAAGAGCTATGCTGACCGTAGGAGGCAGCCCCTCGAGTTCGCCGTGGGCGATCGTGTGTTCTTGAGAGTTTCTCCGATGAAGGGGGTGATGCGTTTTGGACGACGTGGGAAGCTGAGTCCTCGCTACATTGGTCCTTTTGTGATCTTGGAGCGCATCGGTCAGGTTGCTTACCGGTTGCAGTTACCCCTTGAGTTGGCATCGGTGCATGACGTGTTCCACGTCTCGATGTTGCGGAAGTATATGCCCGATGACTCTCATGTGCTCAAGATTTCTATTTGGCATGAGGTGACTCCAGATCTCTCTCTGCTAGAGTTTTCGATCCGCGTAGAGGATAGGCGAGAGCAGCGCCTGCGGAACAAGGTCATCCCCTTGGTAAAGGTGGTGTGGCAGCGGCACTCTGGTGGTGAGGCTTCTTGGGAACGTGAGGACGAGATGCGTCAGTAGTTCCCATACCTGTTTGAGTGAGTCTTCCTCTTCTTTCCCCTTGGGTTGTTCCCAATTTCGAGGATGAAATTCCTTAAGGGAGGAGGGCTGTAATATCCCGGACCTTTCGGATCCTTTTTCGTGGGTCTCGGATCTGGTTTTTCGGAGTGTCTGGCTCCGTTGTGTCCAAAATTTCATTTTAGTCATTCTTCGTGTTCGGATCGGCGCGATCCGGAGTTGTTTCGGAGGCCCGGAGGCGTTCCGCGGCTTTTCCGCGCGTGTTTTCTGATTTCCGGTGTGTGTTTCGGCAATTCCTTCGGAACCTCGCTGCGGGTGAACCGGGTCGTTCACCTGGGCACGAGTGGTACCGTTGCGATCAGTGCGTCCTGAGGATTCCGGAAATGTAATTTTTCTATTTTTCGATATTTTTTAGAATTTTTAGATTTTTCTATAAATACCCCCCTATTTTCTCTCTCTCCCCCACCTTCTCTTTCCTCTTCTTCTTCCTCCTCCGTTTCCCCCCACCGTGCCCTCTCCCTCTCTTTCTCCCATTCGACCGAGTGAGCTCCTCTCCGGCTGCAGACAGCGGCGGGGCGACGGCGCGGCGACGTGGGCGGCGGTGAGACGATCGTGGGGACGTGCGGTGCTCGTGGGAAGCTTGGAGAACGAGGGTTTTCCAAAGTGATTTCTTGCGTTCGTGGACGATCCGGCGGGGCATTCGCTCCATTAAGGTAGGGTGACGTTCCTTAGCTCCCCGCCGTTCATTTCCGTGGTTTATAGGCCGAGGGGAGGCCGAGAGGGGTGTGATTGAGCATGTTGGTGTTTTTCCATGATTTGGGGAGAGCTCGCCCGATCCATGGATTTGATGCATGATTTCACGTTTTGATGGCCTAGAATCATGCTAGGGGTCCCAAGGGGTCTTCCCCTTTGATTTCCCCCTCTCCGGTGGAGGCATGGGGGCGTGGTTGAAGTTTTTGGGCTTTCCCGCCGTTATCGCCGTCGGGTGCGTGTGACGGTCCTTCCAGGGACCGTCACATTATGTGACGCGCCTCGGGGGGGGGGGGGGGGGGGGGGGCGTCACATGCCCTTTGTTTAGCCCTAGGGGGTCAGGGACTGTGATGGTCCCACGATTGACCGCCACTTTTATGTGACGCGCCTGGGCTGGGCCGTCAGGGGCTTTCCGACCGTTGGTTTTTGACCGTTGGGGGTCTGCTTGTGTAACGCGCCAGGGCGGGCGCGTTACATCCGAGTGACGTGTTGGGGTGAGCGCGTTACTCCCTGGCTTACCCCAGGTGTGAGGGGCACGTAACGCATTGGGCCAGGCGCGTTACATTCGTGTAGCGCGCTGCGGCAGGCGCGTTACATCTTGCTTTCTCGAGGGGAGCATGAGGCGCATGTAACGCGCTGGGCCAGGCGTGTTACATTCGTGTAACGCGCTGGACCAGGCGCGTTACCCTCTGCATTCCTCAGGCCGTGTAACGGCCTGCGTTAGACCGCCAAGTTTGTGTGTAACGGTCTTGCCTAGACCGTTACAGCCTTGTGACGGTCCCGGGGTGGACCGTCAGGTGCCTGGTTGCCCCGAGAGGGCTGCAACCTCATTTTTAGTCCGACTGTGGCCACCGTGCGACGGGGCCGGTGCATGGGGTGGTCCCCGTGCGTCGTCAGATGCGGGCGTCATTTTCTGTGACTTGAGAGTCTACTCCTTCAGTGACCGTCCACTAGTCGTAGCCTACCAGTACGCAGTACCGGTCGCAACAGGGAGTGGTGTACGGGCTTACCCTTAGAGGCAGTTTGTGGACCGGTTGCCGTCGGGCCCCACGTTTTTCAGCCAGAGTCCGGCTGAGGGGAAAATCGGTCAGAGTGCCAGACCAGGGACACGCGGTCTGTGTGTGCACACGTGGTTGGGGGCGGTTGGACCCACATCGACGGGCGTGACCCCAGCTAGTCACTTGTTTGTGGTTACTTGTTCGGTGTTCGTGCCTTGGGTAGGAGCTACCACGTCAGGCAGTTCACCTGCGGTGCGGTGTAAGACGTCAGGGGATGCTACCGACTGTGCTTCTAGTAGGAGGTACTCCTGTCGAGTACGGAGTGTCAGACTGTCAGTTCCGTGGCTTTGACCTTCGAGTTTTGTCGGGTCGACCGTTGAGTTTCGGTTGTCTCACCGTGGCACGTGTGCCAGTTTGCATGCCGTAGGGTCCTTGTTGTTTAGAGTACAGGGCTTTCCTTTCCGAGGTACTCTCCTACTGCTAGCGTAGTGGTTTTCCGTTTTACGAGGTAGGGTTCGAGTGATCCCTACTGAGTCTTGTTCCGAGACTCATTCCCTGCGTGTTTTCACCGTGTTTCAGGTGAGGCGCCGCCCCGGGGGTGCGCGTCTGGGGTGCAGCGTGGTGCGGATGCCTAGAGATAGTGCCAGAGGTCAGAGCCGGGGTATGCCCCGTATAGCTGTACTTTTCTTTCTTGTCTCTGTACTAGTTGTGGACTACTGTTGTTGTTACTTCCTATTGTGGACCATGTAAAATACTAATTTATTTCCTGCTTCATATTATAACTGTTTAATTTCTGCAATTACTTGTGATACTTGTGTAGTTTACACACCATCCTTCTAACCCTTCCGAGTCTTCGGACTCGTGGGTGGCGGTGCGAGTCTCGGGTTATCGGGCCTTCCCGGTAATCGGATTCTCGGGTCGTTACAGTCTGCAACACCACTCTCAAATGATGCACATGCTCCTCGGCAGACCGCGAATACACAAGGATGTCGTCCACAAACACGACCACGAACTGGTCTAGATATAGACGGAACACCCTATGCATCAAATCCATAAATTCCGCGGGGGCATTGGTGCGCCCAAACGGCATCACCAAGAACTCATAATGCCCATACCTCGAGCGAAACGCCGTCTTCTCGACATCAGACTCTCGAATCCGCAGTTGGTGATAACCCGATCTTAAATCAATCTGCGAAAACACCCGAGCTGATTGAAGCTGATCAAACAAGTCATCAATCTGGGGCAACGGATACTTGTTCTTAATAGTCGCCTGGTTCAACTGCCGGTAGTCGATGCACAGTCTCAAACTACCATCCTTCTTCTTCACAAACAACACCGGCGCACCCCAAGGGCAGAAGCTAGGACGAATGTACCCCTTGGCCAGCAACTCCTGCAACTGCGCCTTCAGCTCTCTCAACTCCGCCGGCGCCATACAGTAAGGTGCCTTCGACATAGGCGCCGTACCAGGTACCACCTCAATCACGAAGTCAATCTCTCGCTGCGGTGGCAACCCTGGCAACTCCTCTGGAAAAATATCAGAAAACTCGCACACAATTGGGAGGTCCTCCACATCCGGACACTGCCGATCGACCAAAACCACAGAAGCGAGAAAACTTTGACAACCCGTGTCAAGCAATCTATGAGCCCTAATAGCCGAGATAAGAAAATGGGAGGAGGAAGATCGGATACCTTAGAAATAAAAGGTGGGTCCATGAAGCTGCCGGAGGTAGGCCCTCTTCGAGCCACAATCCACCAAGGAATGATGGGCCTCGAGCCAATCCATGCCCAAAATCATATCAAAGTCCTGAAGCGGCAACGCATAAAGCCTAGCCGGTAAGTTCCGCCCATCCACCCACACAAGCACCTTCTTGAAGAAGTACTGGGTGAGCATGAAGTCACCGGTAGGCAACTCCACTGCCAGATCATAGGACACCTCAGTCGCCGACTCCTCGGCACTCTGAGTAAACTCCTCCGAAATAAACGAATGAGATGCACTGAAATCGAACAAAACTTGAGCCGCGCAACCAAGAATCGGAATAGTACCTTCCACCAACTGGGATGCCTCAGCCTCTGCTATGGTAATGTGGGTAACTCTGCCTCGGGCTCTCTGCCTCCCTGTGGTAGCTGACTATAATGACCCGAGAATCCGGTTACCGGGAAGGCCCGATAACCCGAGACGCGAACCACCGCCCACGAGCCGGGGGGGCTCGGAAGGGCTATAAAGGAGTGTGGAGGTACAAAGAAATAGGAAATAAAGCAGGATAATAATTAACAGAAATAAATGAACAACTACAACAGAGTCCAGTCCAACAAAAAGTACAGTCTAAAGCCGTAAAATGTACCACATGCCAAGTGAACACTCGGCCCTGCAAGCTGGCAACTAAGAACCTCCGTACTGCACCCTCGAACCTCGAGGAAGAACCATCGCACCTGAAACGCAGGGGTGAGCCTCCTGTCACTGGTCCAATAGGGATCCCGCGGAACCCCAACTGAGAAACAACGGCGGCACGGAAAGAAGTAACTATGAAAGCAGCAAAGTAACTACGGTGGCCTGCAAAACCTCGGCTCTACAGCTACTCCTACTGTACCAGAAAACACGACCTAGTCTCCCGTCGGGGGACAACCAAGCCACGCACCTGACCACCCGATTCCACAATCGAGGACCACCAGACACGAACCGCCCTAGCCACGCTACTAGGAAAACGCCGTGATATCTCCGTAGCGGAGGCATGCCCTCACGAAAAGGGCACGAGCCAAAACCACACGGTCAGGGAACACGGTCACGACCTCACCGCCGTGAACACAATGCTGTCTAGAGAAAGGCCCTCGGTGACGCCCACCGGGTACCCCAGACCTCGACTCCGGGAACATTCCTGAAACCACTCACGAAGTCCCGTCTCGCGGACGGAAATAGAACCCGGTACACGACAACACACGTCACGTGACAGGAGCACCACCCACTAGAAGAACGACCGGATGCGTCCCCTGACGTCTTACACCGCGTCTCAAGTGTCTAGCTACTACGCCCCAGGCGGAGACTCAGACACACACAGTAACCAGTACCACAGAACAAGGACTAGTTGGGGTCGCGCCTGCTGGCGCCGTCCGACGCCCCCAACCTTGTGGGCACACTCAGACCATACGCCGTAGGCCTGTCCTCTAGCTGGTAATTCCCCCTAAGCCCGGACTCGGCTGTACGTGGGGGCCCTACGGTAACCAGCCTACTCACTCTCTCTCTCGAGTCAGCCGCTCCACCACTCCCAGGTGGGTCAGCACACGCGTGCCGTAAGAAGGCTACGACTAGTGGACGTCTCACAGAACAAGAACACTGAAAACCACGCACGCACCCATTGCGAGTAGCACGGAGTAACAGGTGGCACGACGCCACCAGACTCTAGATGGTCCACTAGACCAACTAAACTCAACGGCCTTTGAGTCACAAGACTCGGGGTCAAGACCGTTGCACATGACAGCACTGAGCCGTCAATCTGGCCTAATCCCTATGTCCAAAACAACGATGGGAAGACTCACAAGGCAGTTCACAACTACCGAGACCCATCCCTCAAGGAGGGAAACTTAAGCGACCTCCAGCCTCGGGCTGGGAGATTGGACTCACAGTCCAAGGCCACACGCTTGGCCCACTCGGAAGCCACCTTCCAGAAAAGCAGCGACTTGCGGGGAAACCTCACCGCACTCACACCGATACACGGTGACTCGATCTAGCAAGAACACGGAAGCTCGGAACACCTGGGGTCACCCAGACCTGCCAAGTCCATGAGCACGCTTATCGAGGTAACACGGTACCTCCAGACACCCCAAAAATAAGGTAACGAAACCCACGGGGTGTCCGGGACACTCACGAGGCCAAAGGTCGACCACTGGGTCACAACCGGGTCGACCGGAGACCAACACAACACAATCGGAACGCTAGAAGGTCACCCTGACCCTTAAACCTATGGGCACGCTAATCAAGGTAACAGAACCTCCGAACACCCAAAGACACAGTCACGGAACTCCACGGGGTGTCTGGGACACACATAGCCCAAGGGGGACACGATCAGCCGTAGACTGCCCGCCCCGGGCAGCCCGGCAGGCCACCCCAAGAACGCGCTACAAATGCATAGCGCATTCAGGCAGAACGCGCTATACATACCTAGCGCGTTCAACAAGATCGCGCTATACTTCTATAGCGCATTCAGAACAGAACGCGCTATAGGTCTATAGCGCGACAACATAGAACGCGCTACTCACCCCTAGCGCGACAAAAACTGCCTTACTGTTCATCTTCACCGATGAACGCGCCCCATCGGGGAGCCGCGACCCTCAAGAACGCGCTGCCTGAGACTAGCGCGTTCTCAGTCCGCGTCTGAAAATGGTGGAAACCACGGGAAAAACCATTCCACGCCCCATTCACCCCCAGGTGAAGGGGAAACAAAAGGGGAGACCCTCCCCAAGCCCTTAAGCATGCATCTAAACCCCTGGATTGGCCAAAAACACCGTAAAACGAGAGATCCGGCTCACACCCCAAAAACATGCATTTTCCCAAAAACACCCAAACAAGCCCGCTCGGCTCACCACGGCCTACAAAACTCGCAGAAAATGAAGTACGCGGGTTGAGGGTCCATCTCCCTACCTCCACCGAAGATTCGACGCGCCGTGGATGCCGATCCACGAAGAAACACCATTTAAACCCTCGCCGGTTCACGATCCCACAAACTGCCTCCACCATCGCGATCCTCGTCCCGTGCCCGTCGCTCCACGTCCCACGAGCCACGCCGCCCCGCCCTCACCCCCTCCGTCGGCCGCCCGGAGTGAGAGGGGGAGAGGAGAGAACGTGAGAGAAGAGAGAGGGAGGGAAGAGAGAATGAGAGATGGGGAGAGAGAGAAAAAGGAGGTTAATATATAGAAAGTCTGGAAATTCTCAAAAATACCGAAAAATAGAAAAACATGTTTCCACGATCCTCAGAACGCACCGATCGCAACGGTACCACACTCGCCTAGGTGAACGTCCCGGTTCACCTGCAACGAGGTTCCGAAGGCATTACCGAAACACACACCGGGAATCGGAAAACACACGCGGAAAAACAGCGGAACGCTTCCGGGTCTCCGAAACAACTCCGGATCGCGCCGATCCGAACATGAAAGATGTCCGAAATGAAATTTCGGACACAACAGAGTTGAACACTCCAAACAACCAGATCCGGGACCCACGAACAAGGATCCAAAAAATCTAGGGCATTACAGCCCTCGCCCCTTAAAGAAATTTCGTCCTCGAAATTTAGGACTGGCACCAGGTCACAGGGGAAGAATGCCTCGACCGACTGACAACGCTATCAGGGCCTCAGCACAGAAAAACCTCGATTTTCACAAAACCATGATCATGAGGGATACGGCCAGACCATAATCACGAACGACGCCTACGCTCCCGCACACCGCACATACATCGGCCACCAGAGCAGGCATAATACAAAGGCACCAGTCTGGTATCACCTCAGACACAATGGAAACCACTCACGGCATCGCTGCCACCCTCTCGCCCACCGAGGGAACGCAATCCTCGCCACAATTACCAATCCACCGGTCAATGCCCATGCTCGGCGGACCAACCGAACGCCAGCTTCTCAACCCGCTGACCGATCTCACACCCTGCACCAGGGGCAACCAATCACTGAGCTTCCACCAGCTCACTCCAGGCAAGCCAAATGCGAACGACAGCACGGACCAACTCTGTCAGAACTCAAACTTTGACAAAGCTCAGATCCCATCCGAAAAAAGAACACATCACAGAAAACGGCCACCAAAGGCCTCGCTGGCACGCGGTTCTCTCCATTCTCGAGCCCCTACATCCAGCATCTTCTGTCTGTGAAAGACCATCCACTGGTCACCAGACATTCGTCAACGGGAAACCTCGACCGGCCCAGCAGGCACGATTCAACTCATGACAGGCCATCCGCTGACTCACGCACAGACCAACACCACATCCAGACCTATCATCATGCCAACTCTACCCTCTTAGAGGAGTATGGCAAAATTAAACGACTCCATCTCCCTCGGTCTTCACATCACTAGACTCAGACTTACGGGGAATTCTCCCTTGCTGGCCGCAGACTGAGGATCAATGTCCGACGCCAACGTCTCATCAGAGACCTCTACACACAGGCATCGACCACCGACCGTCCTATCTCATCGAATCCTATCTCATCAAAACCTCCATCTCAATTAATCCAAGAGGACGCCTGCCAATCCCGACTCCCGCTCTTATCACAGAGCCACGGGACACACAACCTCTTACGATCCACGGCACACTTCTCCAAAACACGATCTCATCCGCGAACGCAACCTCCAACGCAAAAATAGGGTACTCATGCGACAACCTCGTCAGCATATTTCCCCAACTCTCCACCTACCAGTGCCATGAACGACAAGATCTTAAGCAACGACACGGCAACAACACGTCTCACGCCGCTGGAGACAACACACACCGATGAACCAACCCTCCGCTGCTCTACACTTCCTCAGAAATTCACCCGCAGCAACCAATGCTACGATCCGCGCACTCTGATCCACACGCACAACCACCACATCGACAACTCGAGATCCACCAACCCGACAACCATCTGCAACCCCGCAGACTCCGATCCTTCACACATCGGGAACCACAACGCCAATCACAATTCTTGCAAACACCGCCCAGCCGGCACTCGTCCTTCCGGAACAGCGCCAACACCCTTACACATCAGGGAACGGGCAACGCTTCTCACAGGCAACCACCTTGCCAAAACGCGGGACGCGTCTCGCACGGACTTCATGGCGCACGAAGGCCAACCAATCTGGATGCACAATGCAAGATGACGAACCTAGCCAAACACAATCTCTCCAACAAAAGGGGAGACCAAACGCACTTCCGACCAACGGAAGAACTCCACACTCAACCTGACCTCAAACCTCGCGCACGCTGGAAACAGCACCATCCAGCACCAAGAAAACCATCACTTCCGTCAGGTCAGCTCCTCCGACAACACTCGCCAAGTGTCCCGTCGGACCACGATCACAACATCTCTCGATGCACCATCGCTGTAATTCCTCGAACTGCAACACACCACGCCAAGAGCCGTAACGCGATCCATAACCGGCAACCGCCAACGCTCATCCTCGAGTCCCGAAACTCACCGCGGAACCTTCACATCTCGAGCTAAATCCTGGGCGAACACAACCCATTCGCACGCAGAAGCGCAGGAGCAAGAACTTACTGGGACACCACAGCCTAATCTTGCCTCGAAACTCGCAAGAATAACCGAGACCGACACGTCATTTCTGACGCCACGGAGCATAACAAGAACATCGGCTCGATAATCAGCAGCTCAACCAGAAGACCTCCACTCATCCGAGCATAATTCTCGACCAGAGCACCCGCTCCAACACCTCAAACCACAACCTTAGCACCGCAGGGCCTGGGCAATCCTCAGACTGGAGTGGCCAAACTCAATAACAACTCCCTCGGAGCACACTCACAGCCACTTAACGACGAACAGTCCTCGCCAGCCACCTGACCTCGCTGCAAATTCCTCGAACACAGCACCATAGCAACACACCCATCGGCAACCTCTGCCCAACGCAGCACGACCGGGACCACCACCCGAGGGAGAAAGCTCTTGACCTCGATCCGCAGACCCCACGCCGACACGAAAGCTGCAAACAGCAACCACCCTCACCGCGCCACACAGCGCACTCAAGCTCTCAAGCGAGAAACAAAGCAGAAAACATGCATGAAACCCTATGCAAGCTGCCGACTGTACTGGACCTTACAGACTCTGATCACTGTAATATCTCGAATTCCCATGTACGTCCACAACCACGCTCTGATACCAACTATAACGACCCGAGAATCCGGTTACCGGGAAGGCCCGATAACCCGAGACGCGAATCGCCGCCCACGAGCAGGGAGGGCTCGGAAGGGCTAAAAAGGAGTGTGGAGGTACAAAGAAATAGGAAATAAAGTAGGACAATAATTAACATAAATAAATGAACAACTACAACAGAGTCCAGTCCAACAGAAAGTACAGTCTAAAGTAGTAAAACATACCACATGCCAAGTGAACACTCGGCCTGGCAAGCTGGCAACTAAGAACCTCCGTACTGCACCCTCGAACCTTGAGGAAGAACCGCTGCACCTGAAACGTAGGGGTGAGCCTCCTGTCACTGGCCCAGTAGGGATTCCGCGGAACCCCAACTGAGAAACAACGGCGGCACGGAAAGAAGTAACTACGAAAGCAGGAAAGTAACTACGGTGGTCGGTAAAACCTCGGCTCTACAACTACTCCTGCTGTACCAGAAAACACGACCTAGTCCCCCGTCAGGGGACAACCAAGCCACGCACCCGACCACCCGATTCCACGATCGGGGACCACCAGACATGAACCGCCCTAGCCACGCTACTAGGAAAACGCCACGATATCTCCGTAGCGGAGGCTTGCCCTCACGAAAAGGGCCCGAGCCAAAACCAAACGGTCAGGGAACAAGGTCACGACCTCACCGTCGTGAACACAACGCTGTCTGGAGAAAGGCCCTCGGTGACACCCACCGGGGACCCCAGACCTCGACTCCGGGAACACTCCCGAAACCACTCACGAACTCCCGTCTCGCGGACGGAAACAGAACCCAGTACACGACAACACACGTCACTGTAGATATATATTTCTCATCTCCTCACTCGGCGGACGATATGTCATGAATAAAGCAATAATATCAGGAGTAAACAAACAAAACACAGTGAGAGGAGGGAGAAAAATAGAGAGTGACCGTGATCGCCACCAAAGCGCAGCACGCGACTAGCGTACCGTACTTTGGAAAGGAAGGGGAGACACTCGCCTTGATGCAGCACTGGGAGGAGGCGCGGTCGACGCAGAACCACCTTAAAGACACACGGTCCTACGATAGGCCGTCTAAGAGTGCTGCCGAACGCGCGGGAAGAAGAACTCCTGGAGGATGGGCGGCTTGAAGTGAACCGCAGAAGGAGGATGGGCAGTGCAGAGGATGCCGCTCGTATCCTTGAACGGGCCTAAAGGAACCGCGCCAGCCCACCACGCCAAGAGTTGCAAAAGGGTTCACCTCCACCCTCTCCGGTCGGCCAGAGGGGATGGGCCTCGTGCTGATGAAGTGCTGACCTGCAAAACAGTATGAAGACACAGAAGGAACACCCAGATTATAGCTAAATGACGTAGTACGCGTTCATGTAAGAAGAATGAAGCATAAACAAATGGAAAGGGGGATACATGGGGGGTTTTAAACCCCTAGGGTGACAAAACGTAGGTGGGTGTGTGCATGGGGAGAAAAATGAGGGAAACACAGAGAGAGAACAATACATGCAACAGATGATGAAGAAATCAAAAAATGACGCTATGACTCGACACGCAGACTACTCCCTGAACCGGAGTCTCGTAAGGACGTAGAGAGCCTCCCTCCTTGGTGCTAGGTCGTTCGGAAATGCGGCAGGGCTTCGCCGTCGACCAAAATCTTCCCCCCCTTTTCGACGTCCGGTCACTAGGGTCTATTTATAGAGCCTAGAAAGCCAGCCCCGAAACTAAGGTTTTTAGATATTTTCAGGTCGAACTTACAAAAGATAATTCGTAGATAATATCATTATCTACCATCTGTAGATTGTGATAAATCCACACATGAAGAGTTTAAATACGAGAAAACATAAGGGGGAGAGATGATATAATAATAAAGAAAAGAAGTACGTGGTGCTACTAAGGAGGGTGATCGCCAGAGGGGTTACCTCAAGAAGAAACAAAGAAGATCGCGAATACCTGGTGGAAAATAGAACGCGGGATGGATTGTGAATTCCTCCTCCTCCTTCAATCGGCCGGCCGATGAAGGGGGTTTTCCTTTATTGATTACTCTTGCAAAAAAGACAAAAAAAACAAACAAAGAGAAGTGGATCAGCCAAGTGAATGTAGTATCAATCCCGAATAAATGATATGATGATGAATAGAGAACAACATGCGCACCTTTTTTATTGTTTGTTTTAAAACCCCTAAGAGTTAGGGAAAGGAAAAGGATGTAATGCTAATGCAAAAGAAGAAAACCGTATGATGACCGATGAAAAACAACACAATTAGATAAGCAAAAACCCCTGCTGTCCCTGACAACATTAAAGGGGAACCGAAGTTGATGCTGTTGGCAGGAAGAAAAGGAAGCAGAGAGCTCTAAAGATTGCACAGGAAGGAGATGGATAGCCTCCGTGAATTCAGCATCTATGTATAAAAACTCTGACCTCGGTAACCTCTGTCAAGATCGACCAGAGCTCCTTTATATAGGGTTTCAACCGAAGATATACTCAAATTTAGGAAGATAAGGACGGGCAATGATCAATGAAGGCAGGACTCTAGTTCCAATTCGAGCAAGGAGACTATTAGAGGCACGGAACTATTCAGGAAAGGCATACTCAAACACGACACCGAAGGATAAAACACGACCTTCAGAAGGGCGTCAAATTATAAATTGACGACCTACATCAAGACGTTACTCAAAAACACGACCAGGATCAAGGGCGTCACTTCTTGGATTTAATTTTTGCAATAAAACTCACTTTATTTGAAAATTATGAGAAACCGCCTGAGATGAAGGCGTTACTTGAAAACACGCCCTGAGGAAGAACGTTAATCAATAATTGGAATTTATTTTGAAACCGGATAATACCAGGAATTGACGCCCTCATATTTGGTCGTCCTTTCTTAAGAACACGCCCTAGATTAGGTCACTATTTAAAACACGCCCTTCATCAAGTCGTGAATCACAAAAAAAATGCAAGAATAAATCACAAAAATAGAAAAACTTTCTATTATAGAAATATTGAAGTTCACTTTGGGGCGTCAACATAGTGACATGAGATTTGATCAGCATAGCGTCAATTTTGGTGTGTCTACAGCTGCCCCGCCTTGGCGTCTGCTTTGCAAGGGAGTGAGACGAAATGGAGTGAAAGTACAATCAGCGGAATGAAGTGGAACGAACTGATAAGTAGATGCCAAGGTGTGATGTGACACGCCTCAGACACTAAGCATTGGAAATCTTTCCAAGATTCTGAGCGAAACAACTCCGAGTAATTCCAAGGAAGCATCGATTTGCTGGATAAAGGAGATTAAACTAAACAAGTAAAAATGTGCGCATGGCACGATAAGGGGACACCATTGGAGAGCGGTTACCAGCCAACGTGGACGTGCTACAACCAAGGTGTATTTGTGGGAAAAATAAAGGGAATTGAGATGGAGATCCAGCAAAGGGACATTTTCAAGTAATCAGCCTAAGCAGCTTCAAAGAGAATAAAGTACTCAATTTGGAATGGAATATCTCATGTCAACTCAATCAGAAGCGAGTGACCTTCATTATCACCATAATATGAAGATTTTCAGCATGAAGCTCAAAGTCCTACATGATGCATGCTGGGCTAAAAGAAAAAGATAAGACAAACTAAAAGATAGAAAATAATCAAGGATAATATTATTAAGCCATCCAGATTTGGTCAAGAATCCAGATCTCTGAGCTGACACTAAGCCGAAGCCCGTTTGTCCGCGCATCAACTCAGAAAGTGGAACCATCGTCCCAGACCTTTAATGACTCAACGGCCTATCCGTGTGATCAAGACTCTCCTGGAACTATCACTGTTTTTGATGAAGGGGAACTCAAATTCCAGGTTCATCAGAACCACAAGGTCCTTGATATATTATAATAGCGTAGAATACCATATAGTAATAATGCTTACAAGAACAGCATGATGTTACTTCCACAGTGATCCGAGCATCTCGAAACCTGCAATCTTCTGCACTTTAAAAGTTCATTAGCCCTCCCATAATTTTAATATGAATAATCCTCAATTCAAAGTATGACATGATCATAAGTGCTAAATAAAATAAAATTCCAACGAAATAATAGCACTTAAGTTCATCAGAGCACATAGGGAAGCAAATTCATAAGCTCACAAATTCACGCCTGGACTGAACGGCGTCAAAACATGAAAGGCGCCTGATTATGAGGGCGTCAAAAGGAGAAACACGCCCTTCACTAAGGCGCTAAATGCACCAAGAATTCATGAAGAAAATGACCCACTCAAGGGCGTTAAATAAAACACGACCTCAGTCAGGTTGTCAATTAAACAATTGACGCCCTAATAGAAGGCGTTAATTAAGCACAAACTTCCGTTTCTGATTCGCAAGCTAAACCCAGTCCTAATAGCCATAAACTTTCTAACTCCGAACAGCCTTAAGACTCCCCGGACTTCTATAAAGGGAAGGCACTTCCTTGAATTAATCAAAGCAACCCTTAGGAGCTCTGTTTCTTCTGCTGCTTCTTCTCCTGTTCGTGTTCTTTTCGCAAACCGGAGATGGAAAGGGCACTTAAGAGATCAAAGTCCTCAACTCCCAGATTAAGTGGTTAATGGGCACATCAGCAGCAGAATCTCCATGAACCAGGTAAAGATTGAGTCTTCTCTTCTTTTCCACTTTTCTTATCTTTACTGAACTATTTCTGTCGCTCATGCATTCTCCTTCTTCTCCACAGGATTATCCAAATGTTCCAGGAGCTAGGAGATTTACAAAAAATAAGTGGCTGCCTCTTATACTCTCCAAATTTTCTTCAGATATGAGGGTGTACTTAGCAAGATGGCACCTTCTGGGTCTAGTTACCCATGCCAAATATTATGATCAAATCCATCTTGACTGGGCAGCTATAGGAGCTCTTGTAGAGATATGGCATCCGTCTACTCATACATTTCTCTTCTCTACCTTTGAAGCCACCATCCTATTAGAAGAATTGGAGATGCTCTTGGGTTTAAAGAGAATGAAGCAAGGGGAAGAGGAGAAGATGGCCAACATGCCAAAACCAATTTCCTCTCATGAGCTATTAACCACATTGATACCTAGCCCAAACTTAGTGAATCAAATCAAAGCCACTAAAGGAATTAATCTTCTAAAGCTCGCTTCATGGGTGTACAAGAGAGCAGATCAAGCCAAAGAAGATGAAGGGATAGAGCGGGTAGCAAAGGCCTTCGTGGTGTGCTTGGCAGGAGCAATCTTATTCCCATCCACGGAGGACTTTCTAGAAGAGGCCCAATTAAGCGCCATAGTGAGCTTATGGGAAGGAGATAGAGTTGGACCGGCTATTCTAGCCTATCTCTATAGCGGGCTTACCTCGGCGGCGATGGGGAGGCCCATCTACGGATGCATGCTAGCTCTCTCTAGTTGGGTAGATCTCCACTTCAAGTTCGATCCATGTAACGAAGCCCAACAATCCTCAAGAATCTTCTCAAAAAGCCCACTCTCTTATATGACCGGTTCACTTGGGATAAGCAATAGAGTGACGAACCGGATTCCTCAAATCAAGAAGAGAGTGGAATGGAGAGAACACCTCAAAGTAATGCCAAAGAACCTCTTCACTTGCGCCCCGGGAATACTCAAGACTCAAGAACTCCGTGCAAGATTTTCTCCCGGGACGGACCTTCGACTCATAGGCGCCTCAGAATTTATCTTGTATAACTCACACCGGTGCCTTCCTCAACTCGGGCTTCCACGGCGAGTATTCGAGGATCCATCACACCTCCCTCCTATCAAAACAAGGGACCTTGGCGGCAATGAAGATGGAGAAGAAACAACCACAATCCAAGCTCTGTGGAAAATCAATAAAGCTCATCAACCTGTGGAAAACTTGGAAGAAGACAGAGAACAGTGGAAGTCTTATGTAATTGATTTAAGAAGCTTGAGGCCCAAAGTGGCTCATTGAAGCAATGCAATCTTTTTCTTCCAATAAATCAATGATAATTTCTGATTGAGCCAATAACACAGTGATTCTGATCAAATCTTCCAATAACATGCAATTCTGTTGCAAATAACGACTCAGTCAATGTCGTGAATTCATAAAGTGACGCCTCAGCCAATGTCGTCTTCCATGATTGATCGCTCATAACTGACGCCTTCACCAATGGACGTTACTTAAATAAAGACTTAAAATAGGTCGTTAATTGATTCATATTCCAAAAAGGATTTCGTTGAAATTCCAAAGGTAACGCCCTCAGCAAAGCCACGTTTCATTCAAATAATGCCTCAAGCACAGACGTTAATACAAAAAAAGTAATAATTGCTTCAATCACATCAATCAATCCCCATTCAATGCGCCTGACGACGGTTATCATTCCCCATGCAAACAAAAATAACGCCTTAAGCAATGTCGTCCATTATCAAGAAACGCCCTGGTTTCAGTCGTTGATTCCATAAGACGCGGCCTTACTCAAGTCGTTAATTCCTTTTGACCGTTCGACTTAACTTTCCCTCCTTTCTTCTTCTTCCTTCGTCCTTCGTCCTACTCCCTCTTTCAACTTCTCTTCTGCAAATCCTAACCGACCTCCCCCTTTCTCTCATTCTCTCTCAAACTCTCTCCCCCCTAACCCTAGACCTAGACGATGGCCGGAGGTGGTTTGAAACGACAATGGGTGGCGGCGCCTGAGGTGGTGGACCTGGGCGAAGATGCCCATGCCGAGGAGGATGCTCCCGTGGCGATTGAAAAAGACCTAGCAGCATCGGCCGGCGACGAGGGAAACCACGGCGGCGAGACGGTGGGAGAAGAAGACGACGGAGAAGCAGCAGACGAGGGAGGGGAGGACGATGCTGGCGGTGAAGAAGAAGAAGAAGAAGGCGAAGGTGGTGGAGACGGAGAAGAAGGCGGCGAAGATGAGCCACCGCCCATGGCGGCGGCCGTTCCCCGCCCCGGCTAGCTCCGGCGACCGCGTCAGCCACGGCCGAAACCAACAGGACCAAAGCACCAGAAGGTATGCACCCCAACCCAATTCCCATTTTTTTTATTTTTCATTTTTCCTGTAATTTCCATAGCCCTCGGGGTATAAACCCTGCAACCCAGAAAGAAGACGCCCTCAGGGGCGTCACGTTTTAGAAATGAAACGCCCAACCCAAGGGCGTTAGTTAAATTATTTCCCTGTAAAATAATTAACCCCATGAGAATACGCCCTGCATCATGTCGCCCATTTAAATTCATCATTTTTCATATCATGCTGTTAATTTCCGTTAATTCCCATGCTTTAATTATTTCAAATATTTTCCATGAATTATTCGCATGCTGTTATTTTTATTTCATTTTCTGAAAAACTTGAAAACAACGCCCCCCACCAGGGCGTTAATTCAACAATAGACGACCAAACCAGCGGTCGTCCATTCATTAATTCCTGATTAAATTAACGGACCCATCTTGGAAAACGCCCCACCCAAGGGCGTGACTTGAAATATTCTTTAAGAATTTCAGAAATTAACCATAGAACCATGCCTAACACAGAGGCGTTTCATAGATGAACAGCGACCTAGGATAGGTCGTAAATTCAAAGCTCACTTAGAACCACGCCCTCCTTAGGGGCGCTAATTCAACAAACCATGACCTGAGGATGGTCGTTAATTAAATCAAACATCAACATTTCAAACCAAGGCAGTTAAGTGAATTTCAACGAGAATAATTGAACAATTAAACCAAAATTTCTTTCTTTATGCGTGCAGGGGTTGATGAGGACACGGATCTCCTGGGTCATGGTCCGAGCAGCATATTACGGCCTCCCCGAGTTCCAGAGAGCCAGGGTAGATGCTATGGGGTTTGGAGCCTTCCTTAGCATAGAGCTAGTCAGGCCAGACCTACCACTTATCCAGGTTCTGAGGGAGAGATGGGACAGGACTAGCCGGGCATTCTTGATGCCATGGGGGCATATGGTTCCTACCCTGGAGGATGTAGCTAGGATCACCGGATTGAGGGTAGACGGCGAGGCTGTGAGCGGGATCACCTACCCTGACTACACTGAGCTTGCCCAGAGGTTGCTAGGGCTAGAGATGGTCTACGAGATGCCTAGCGAGTGTAGGACTATCTTCCGCACCGACCTGACTACAGTGATGGGCTTAGGGAATGCTAGGAATAGGTCCGGGGAGTCCTTAGAGCAGTTCTCTCAGAGGTTGATCGATGGGGCTAGGGCGGGCTACTGCCAGGACCCAACTGACAGAGAGAGAGCGGACCGGGACTTGAGGAGGTTTCTACTGCTGCTACTAGGGAGGCTATTGCTCGGGACGAAGGGCGACGTCATCAACTGCCGATTCTTGGGCATCCTCGAGGACCTGGAGGCAGTTGGCAGCTAGGCCTGGGGAGCGGCACTGCTGGCGCATATGATGGCCGACCTGTCCACGGGGACAGGACAAGAGACGACCGTCAGTGGCTTCTCACCTTTTCTTCAGGTATGCATTTTTATCTTTTTTCTTTTCTTTTATTTTTTTATGCGTGTGAATGCCTTACTAATGCAATGCATGGGTGCAGGTTTGGAGCCACCTATACATGCCGATGGGGCGCGTTGACCCACGGCCTGGAGGTGACGGAGCTTTTCCCCTAGCGCGGCGCTGGCTGCCAGTGGTGTTTGGAGCCCCACTGGGCTACGAGTGTCTGAGGAGCGTCTCCAGCGAGGGCGTGAGCGAGCACGGGCTGCGGGGTACTCCTTCACCAGCTCCACCTTTGTGGCGGGCTCTTCCCTCCGAGAGAGGAGCGAGGCAGGGGGTCAGGTTCGGGTTCCAGCTTCTTCACGGGGGCCCATGCCTCCTCCACCAGCGCCAGCTCGGGACGGCGAGGAGGAGGTTGAGAGTAGGGGAGAGGAGGGTGGAGGCGAGAGCTGAGAGACTTACTTGTACTCCTACACCCTCACACATGTACTCAGACATTCATGATGTATATATATATATGAGATTGACATCTTTTGTTACCTGAGCACTTTGCATAGTTGTGGCCTTGTGTTTGTGTACTTTCCTCTTTCCACGTTCTTCGTCTTTGCTTTGCTTTGCCCTGTTTCTGCGACTGTAATCCACACTTTGAACAAACAGGTTAATTCATCTGTTCGACTTGGCCCCTTGCTCAATAAGCAAGGGGTGCCTTTACTTTTGACCTTAATGGCGGGTCAAGGGGCCAAGCCTTTAATCAAATAAGGTAAATAAAATAGCTGATAACGGGGAGATGCATCATGCAAGCACGCATATGCAAACCATAAATGAAAGATGCCCATGCAAAAGAATGCAAGCATACATCGTGAAAAAAATGCATTTTTTTTCTTTTCCCTCTCATTTATATTTTTTTTTTGTTATTTTTCCAGAAAAACGCGCCTTAGAGTAGGTCGTGGTTCGCATAAAGACGCCCTAGAAGACGGCGTGAATTTGAAAAGGAAATCTGATTTTTGAGAAAGTAACGACCCGCTTAGGGACGTTATTCGAAAAGAGACGACCTAATCTAGGACGTTAATTCTATACAAAGCGCCATAGCCAAAGGCGTTAATTGAATTATTCTGCAGAAAAAAAAGGGTTGACAAGGCTATCAAGACCACGGGTCCTACACTGTCACCATCTAAAATTCATTAACCTTTCTTGAGTAATTAAAAGGGGGTCGACGTGATCATAGTTGACTTGTATTCGAGATTTCGTACAGTGCAATTTCCCAGGTCGGTCTTGAACATCCTGCCAGTTCGTGACTCACCACATAGAAGGGATGGAAGAAAATATAAGGGAAGCCCATAAGGGATTCTGAGATGCTCAAGGTAAAGTTACCTCCCCTACCCTATGCCTGTTGGGGTTCGGTCATTGGCGTAAGGAAATTTGTTGCCTTTTTGCCTCTTTTATATTGCACGCATACGCCCAAGGTTTTCCTTGCGGGGACTTTGCCCTCTTGTCATGCTTTTCTTTTCACCATTTGATTTTCACTTTGAATTTGACTTGCATTGATGAATAACCTAATTGTGCATGGGCTTTTGTGGCATTTTGTTCCCTTTTGGGCCTTGACTTCCACCTACTAGGGCGGCGGATAGGCTTGGCGTGTCTACCCTGAGGCCTCCCTTCCTCTCTTATGGGCCGAAGAAGAAAAGAACGGGTATTGCCTTTCACTTTTAGTCAGGTTTTTGACTTTCCATCGGATTTTGCACCGCTTGAGCTCAAGAATAAAGCGTGTAGTGTGTGTGGGTGTCAACCCCCTTTTAAGTTAGCAAGACTGATGAATGAATTCTGAATTTTGACCTTTCGGGCCTTGATCCTTTGTGTGCCATGGCACCAATTTTGATCTCTTTTTGATTTTAAAGAATTTCTCTATTTTGTTTGCTTTTTTGTTGGAATTTCTATTTTTTTTTTATTTTTTGAAATATTCCACTTTGAAAATTTCTCTCTCTCTCTCTCTCTCTCTCTCTCTATATATATATATATATATATATATATATATATATATATATATATATATATATATATATATATATTTGGATTTTGAATCAAGGGTAGTATTTCTTAAGATACAAACCATTCCAAGGGTGAGTCAACTCTTCTCCTTCAGCATTAATCAGTTTATAAGCATTACCAGGATAAACATCTTTTATGACGAACGGTCCTTCCCAGTTAGGTTGGAGTTTTGAGCGGGGGCCACCCGGCTTTACAAAAATCCTCTTGATTACCATCTCACCGATTTTAAATTTTCTCTCAATTACTTTCTTTTGATAAAAACGCGAGAGCCTGTTTTGATAAATGTGCGCATGCTCAGCGGCGACCAAACGCTTCTCATCTAGGAGTTCCAATTGGGCAAGGAGTGAATCCCGACGTTCATCAATAGAAAATTCCTTATCCAATTGTACTCGCAGAGAGGGAATGAGAATCTCATAAGGGGCTACCGCCTCATTCCATAAGTAAGGGCGAAAGGGGTTTACCCAGTGGGGGTGCGAATGGAAGTACGATAGGCCCAGAGAGCTTCAACTAGCTTGTCTGGCCAGTCCGAAAATTTATTAGCCTCACACGTCCTTTTAACAATCTTGATCAAAGTTTTGTTAGTTGCCTCTGCTTGGCCATTGCCCTGTGGATAATAGGGAGAAGAATGATGCAATGCAATGTTGTACCTGTTGCAGAGATCCTTGAGCTCTTGAGAGATAAATTGAGGTCCATTGTCGGTGACGATGGTGCTCAGGATGCCGAACCTTGCGATGATGTTCTTCATTATAAACTTGCAGACGGTTGATGCTTTAATCTCCACGTAAGCTTCCGCTTCTGCCCACTTGGTGAAGTACTCCGTTGCCGTGAGGATGAACGACTTTTGCTTGGTCAGGAGGTTTGAATCACCAAGAGGTCCAATGATATCAAAAGCCCACATGGAGAAAGGCCATGGGGAGGACGCAGGATGGAGTGAAGAGGCAGGAGAATGAATCTTGTCGGCGTGCAGTTGGCTCTTAACACACCTTCGAACATAGATGGAACAATCCTCTTCTAGAGTTGGCCAATAGAAACCTAGCCTAAGAATCTTCTTAGCTAACATCTGGCTATTCACATGACCACCACACACTCCTGAATGCGCCTCTTCCACAACTTTCCAAGATTCATCATCGTCGAGGCATCTTAACAAAACACCGGTAAGCCCTCTCCTGTAGAGTACTCCTCCAACCAAAACATACCGCTGAGCCACTCTTCTAATTGCTTTCTTCTCTTCCACAGTGGCTTCCTCGGGATAGGACTGATTATTGCAATACCTGGCAATCTCATAATACCAAGGCTTCTCTTCGTCAGCCAAGTCTTCTTCCCAGTCTAAAAGCATGACCTCCTTGCCTTTAAGAGATTTCTTCTGCTTGTCCTTCTCAAGCACCTTATCCCTAATATCGAGGAATGCACGATCCTTAATAGCTGGAGTGTCACGCTGATGAATCAGAGGAACATGAAAATCACGCTCAGGAGGGAAGACTAGAGCAGAGGCCAAAGAAGCAAGGGCGTCGGCCAAGATATTCTGGCTACGAGGAACATGGACGAAGATTAATTTGGTGAAGAGTTTGGCATAAGCTGAAGCAAGTTCCTGGTAGGGTTTGAGCTTAGGATTGATAGTGCGGCACTTGACCAGCACCTGGCGCAGAATGAGCTGACTATCACCCACAAATCGTAGATGAGTGACACCATATTGATGAGCGGTTTGGAGACCGGCCAAAAGAGCTTCATACTCAGCTATATTATTTGTGACGGGGAAAGTGAGCCGAGCAGCAAATGGGATGGTGACCCCTTCTGGTGTTAAAAGAACCATGCCGATCCCTCTTCCTTGAGAATTTAGAGCTCCATCAAAATGTAATGTCCACATAGGATCATGAGGTTGATTAATGGACATCAGTTCTTCATCTAGAAACTCCGAATTGACAGGATCAAAACGAGGTAGAGGGTGGTGAGCAAGATGTTCGGCAATGACGTAACCTTTGATAACTTTCTGCTGAATGTAAGTGATATCAAATTGAGAGAGGAAGCTTTGCCAGCGTGCTAATCGATCAGTGAGGACAGATTTCTCAAGGAGGAATTTAATCGGATTCATGCGAGCAATGAGGTGAACCTCGTGAGCTAGAAAATAGTGCTTTAACTTCTGAACTACCCAGACTAAAGCAGCGCAAGTCTTCTCCATGGCTGAATACCTCTGCTCACAGGGGTTAAGAAGTTTAGACAAGTAGTATGCTGCCTCTCCTTACCTTCTTTGTCCACTTGAGCCAAGACAGCACCTACAGAGTCATCCAGGACTGAGACATAGAGAATAAGTGGTTTGCCTGGAATTGGCGGCCTCAGGACAGGAGGATTGGCCAAATAATCCTTCAATCCGTCAAAGGCTGCCTGACACTTGTCATCCCAATTAAACTTGACTCCCGGCTTAGTAAGCTCGTAAAACGGCCTACATCTTTGTGAATGCTGGGAGACAAAGCGGCGGATAAATTGTAACCTCCCGATTAATCCTCGAACTTCCTTCAAATTCTTGGGAGGAGGCATGTCTCTGATGGCCTTTGCCTTGTTGGGATCAACTTCAATTCCCCTCTTGCTAACAATGAAACCAAGCAACTTCCCTGATGAAACACCAAATACACATTTCTTGGGGTTCATCTTCAACTGATACTCTCGTGATCTTTGCAAGACCTTAGCTAGAACCCCAGGATGTTCAATCCTTGTCCTTGATTTCACAACCAGATCATCCACATACACCTCGATATAAATATGAATCATGTCGTGAAAAATCACCATCATAGCCCTCTGATAGGTAGCTCCAGCATTCTTAAGTCCAAAAGGCATGACCACATAACAATAAGTACCCCATGGTGTAGTGAATGATGTCTTCTCTTGATCTTCTTCAGCCAGACGAATTTGATTGTAACCTGAAAAGCCATCCATGAAAGAGAGAGTCTCAAATCCTACCGTATTATCGATCAAAACATCAATATGAGGGAGGGGGAAGTCATCCTTAGGACACGCACGGTTGAGATCCCGGAAGTCTATACAAATCTGAACTTTACCATCTTTCTTCATAACCGGGACGATGTTAGCCACCCAATTGAGGTAGAGGACAACTCTAACAAATCTAGCCTTATGGAGCTTGTCGACCTCTTCTTTCATCTTTAAAGCCATATTAGGGTGGAAACGCCACAACCGTTGCTTGACCGGCACAGACCCTGGCTTAAGTGTAAGGCGGTGTTCGACGAGTGCAGGGTCTAAACCAGGCATATCTTCATAACTCCATGCGAACGTGTCCTTGTATTCTTGCAGAACCAAAATGAGCGCCTCCTCTTCGGAGGGCGGCAAATTCTTGCTTATGAGGACAATCCAAGGGTCTTCCTCGGTACCCAAATTAATTTCTTTGGTAGGCTCTTCTACAGAGGCTGATGGTTCGTCAAATCATCTTATGCCACTAGCAAAAGCATCAGCCTCGTCCTCATATTCTTCATAACTTTCATCCCCCTCTTCAATAGGGTCTTCATCATTCATAATTTCATAGACACCCAAACCCTCATAAGAAACAACAACATCCTCATATTCTAACTCTGGCAGGATGATTGGATTCTCTATAAATTCGGGAAGAGCTAAACAAGCCTGGCATCTGATAGCTAACTCCAATAGAAACCTATGGGGAATCTGCTTACCCTTGGACTTCTTATGTGAATCTACCCCTTGAATTTTAGCGTTAGCAAAAGAAGAGGAGGAGCAACTAGCTTGATCAGAAGAAGGAAGGGAAGGAGGTGAAAAAGTGGATACATGAGGTAATACAGAGGAAGTCCCCTCACCAGAGGGGGAGAAAAGATTTAGCAATGAATCTTGAAGGAGCGGCCCCTGGGTTGGGACGCACTCAGAAGAGAAATAGGAGGTCTCCTCAACAGAAATGGAGGTTTGGAAAGTTGGGAATTTGGCATTTTTTTTTTTCATTTTTGTCTTTTCCTTTATTTTTATTTTCTGTTTGCCAGATCAGAGAAAGATTGAATCAGTGATGGCCCACGCGGGGGCGTGATGGAGAGTTTAGAAAATCGCTCGAGGAGCGAAGAAGGAATTGTGAGAGAAACTTGGATTGAATCTGGAGACAAATTGATTGTAATCGGAGGCGGTCTTGGCACGCGACCAAACCGATGAGAATATAGAGAAGCAAGCACAGATGGATGCATGGAAGTGAGAGAAAAGAGGCCGGCCCACAGCCTATCCACGGTGAAACCTTCTTCAAACGGAACATCTGGCTCTCCAATATCAGTGTAGTCACTCAGCAGCTACCTCTTATCTGTAATTACGGCCGGCTTCTCAATCAATTCATGAATAAGTGGCGGCCATTCCGGATCAGTCGGCATGAAGAGGCGGCTCAAAGAAATAGTAATATCCTGCATATCGAACCACCTGTACCAGTCACATTCTGGATCATCCATTTTCCTTCTCTTGTCAGGCCTTAAGGACTCCATGGCTTTGTATGTGGCCAACGGTGCGATATGGCGAGCAAACTGTCTAGCATGGACATCCTGACAGTCTAATATGGAAGTGATTATTGTAGTCTGCTCATTATTCTGAAAGCCACCTGTGACAAAATGTGTCTTCAATGTCCAAGTGAGCGGTTGGCGATCTGTTTTTAATGTAGATGTCATAAATGCCCATGGTTCATCTTTGTTTTTGCCTGGCCCTTTGTAACCTAGGCCACCTCATGTAATCAGCTTCTGAGGTTTAACAGGCCTAATCCTGCCTTGACAATTGGCACCCAGACCTTTGCCATTTTGATACCCCATTTTCATTAAGATGTTCCAGCCAGAGGTGTTCATCATTGTTTTCTTCTTTTTCCCCTTGGGAGGCAGGGGTGTCGTAGCAACTGTTGTGACTTTTTCTGGCATTGGTCGTGGACAAGGGACGTCCAGCACAGATAATAGTGGCTTGTTAGCCGGCCACATGGATGGAACTGATGAAGCCACGTGAATATCCTCCTCTGGCAGGATTGGCATACTGGTAACTTTAATAATGCGGCCCTTGTGTGGGAATTTAAGGCACTGGTGATTTGTGGAGGGCACCGCATCGAGTTGTTGAATGTAGGGGCGTCCCAGAATGCCATTAAATGTCGGATCCATATCCAGAATGTGAAAATCTGCTGTGATGGCGGCAAGACCTAAACTTACTTTTAACATAATCATGCCTAGAGGAGGTTTCTTCGTGTTATCATATGCAGTTACTGTAATAGTAGACGGCCGAATTTGGCTTTCCGGAATGCCACATAACTTTAAGGTGCTAGGCGGCAAGACATTGATGGATGCCCCAGTGTCCACTAGACATTGCTTAACAGCCACCTTATTGATGTCAACTGTGATGCATAGAGCGTACTTTCTTGCTGGGAGTGGCGCCAGTTCATGTTCATGGAAAGTAATTGCCGGCTGACTGCTAGCGGGCGTTAAAACCGTGACTATCTGCTCAACTGGAATGTCCTCATTGACCATCACCTTTTGCAGATATTCTTTCAAAGCTAGCTGATGAGTGGTGGACCTTTTAATTAATTCCAGGATTGAAATCCTTGCTGGGGTTCGGTCCAAGTGCTTTAGCAAATCATACTGAGTCCCTGGCACTGACTCTTGTTCTTGTTCTTGCTCTTGCGGCCCCTGCACGGGCTCTAGCTCTCTCTGTGGAAAAATACGGTGGAACATCCGTCCACTGCGGAGCGGCGCCACGCCTTGACGTGCCTCTGTCGGGGCAAGTGTGGGAGGAGGATTAGAAGAAGAAGAAGGTGTGTTGGTGTTAAGAAGTGGTGGAGTGGGAGTTCCCGCAGAGGGAATCCCCGTAGGGGGTGTTGGTGCCCCGGTAGGAGGCATAGGAGTAGAAAGGGATACTCGAATGCGGGGGGAATTGGTGGGGGGTGGAATGAGAAGAGTTCTGGGTACAAAAGGTGGTGGAACCGATGGTGGGGGGATCCTTGCTGGTGAAGGAGTAGTGGTGGGGGGTGCAGTGGGCGTTGGCGATGGGCGGATGAGGAGTGGCCTAGGTGGCAGTGGCGAAGGGTTGGTGGTGGATGGGTTTTGTTGTGGGGTAGGCTGTGGAGGTGGTAAGCGTGTAAGAAGGGGGCGAACCGTCAAGGTTGGAGGATTGGTGATAGGAGGTGGATTAAAGGGGCGCAGAAGGGATCGGCCCATTTGGGGAGCAGAAGAAGAAGAAAGGGTGCGTAAGAGGCGCGGAGGTTGATTTTGATTGTGATTAAATGTCCCGACAGAGGCGTTTTCTTCATGCCATCCCTGCCCTCTCTCCACCTCATGGAGAGACGTGACAGGGTTTACGTGCTGGTTTGGCGGGTGCTCCGGCAGTGGATTGTGGATGATCCCCATATCGTGCTGAGGCGCTGGAGCTTGTTGTTGCTGATGTGGAGTCGGTTGCTGTGGCTGCTGAGCCTGTTGCTGCCGAGGAGACCTTCTTTCTTTCATGGTGGCGATGAACTGTCTCATCTCATCCCAATTGATGCCACCCTGGTCATTTAGGTCATAAATGTAATCTCTGAAGTGGAAGCAACGATCAAGGTTATGACCAGGTGCACGATGAAAAGCGCAGTAACAGGATGTATCAACATTAGCGGGCCACGTTGTTCTTTCCCTTGGTAACATGAGCAAATTGGCGGCCATTAAAGCATTGAAAATATTTGGGAGACTTTCTGGTAGTGGAGGATAGTGGTCCCTTTTGGGGCCAAGTGGTGGTCTCCGTTGTTATTGTTGGCCGTAGTTGGTAGGTGGTGGTACCTGGTGGTACTGTTGGGGAGCTGGAGGGTCAGCGCGAGGTGCTTGGTTTTACGGTGAAGCAAAGGAATGTTGGGGTGCGAATTGGCGTCGTGGAGTGGAGTTGAAATGGGGCTTTTGTGGTGGAGGTGGGTTAGGTCGTAGGTTAGCTTGGTGGGGGTGGCCAACTACACCAACTTGCTCGTTTGCGATTGTGCCCTCAGTCGTGGGCCCGCTGTTGTTGACATTTGTACTTTTCTTAAATAGCTGTGGCTTCGGCTCAAACATGCCCATAATGGGCGAATCCTTCATCTGTGTATGGATATAACGAGCCCTTTCATAGAGCTCCTCCATGGTGGTTAACCTATTCATGGCCAAGATATGCCGGAACTGAGGAGTTGCATTGGAAATTATCATCTTGACTTGTTCTTGTTCCGACAGTGTATCTTTCAGCTTCTCGGCCATCAATCGCCATCTATCAGCAAACATTATGAAGTCCTCCTCGGGCTTCATTTTTTCCGCAACCAGGTCCGTGAGTGAGAGGGAGGGTCCGACCCGGTCTCTGTACTTCTGCAAGAACTTCCTCTGAACGATATCAAAGTCATCGGCATCAGCAGGATCCAATGAATAGAACCATTCAAGGGCTGGTCCCTCCAGAGATCTCCTGAATAAGTAAGCCAAAGAGGCCTTGTTGTCTTGCCAAAAGGAGGTCTCGTACATGAAATCCTTCAAATGAATAAAAGGGTTACCAGTCCCATTATATCGCCGAAAGTTCGGCATCTCAGATGGTGGTAAGTGGAAGACTGGCAATGTAGGGAGCAAGATCTCCGGGGTGTTCTTAGCCGTAGTGACCTTCTTCAGTTGCTCTTCCATGCTTGCCAACTTCTGAAGCAGTAGAACATTAGTGTCGGACTCGACTGGGGCCGGATTTTGAATAAAAGAATGCGGTATAGGCGTCCGTAGAATTCGGGGAGGTTGGAGAAATTGGTGCCTAACCGCAGAGTGGCTCGCCTGTTGGGCCGGCATGGCCGTACCGGGCGTTGGTGGACGGGAAGGAGGTTTATGCAAGACCGCCTGGTCATTAACAATGTGATGGCCACTCTCGGCCGGAGGGGGATTGGGGGAGGAAGAGGGAACGGACTCCCCTTTCAAAGCAGCCTGGACAGCCTGCCGTTGGGAATCATCTAACTGAGACAAAGCTTGAATTAAATCGGTGACGTTAATGGATGGGGAAGAATTCCCGGAGGTGTTGGAAGGCACAGCCTGAGAAGAGGGCTCAACCTCTTTGGAAGTGGTGTCGACCACATGAACATGTGGATAATGGGAATGAGGAGGGTAATTTCCCTCATGATAGATGGAATCTTGGAGGGGGATTTCATATTGACCAAAAATATTCTCATCCTCATCATCATAAGAATATCCGTAGCCTGCCATGTTGATGATTTTACCTGAACGGAGTTTCATGTTTAAGAGGAGAGACGGCCTTATAAAGGAACTATCAAACACAACCCACTCAATCCAAACAAGCCAAATCAACCCAAGCAAGTTTATGCAACCAAGTTGAGATGAACGCAAGATTTTAGTGTTACGCTTAAGATTAGAGTGGATTAAATTGCAGAATAATTCCCTCTTTTGCAAAGTGAAACCTAGTTTATCCAAGTGTGATCTCCGGGTTAACTAGATTCTTTCCCTCTCCTTACCAACGATAGGTTCTCTATACTCCGGGTACTTCAAGGGTACAACCAGCCCGGCGTCCGTGAGGGAATCCACGGGTGCGGGGACTTACGGAGGTCTTGGAAAAGGGATTTCCGGTCCAAAGAGACGGAGTGCTCAATGGAGGGTTGTCCCGATTCCAAGAGAGGTGTGTGGAATCCTAGTGTAGAGAGAGGAGGTCTCTCAACCAAATGCCACAAGATGTAAAATAATATGATCAGATCACAGCAATATAGGCAAGCAATGTAATAATCAGTCCAACAATCACAGACAGCAATAGGAAACAGGTTTCTGTAAAACGCAGGAAAGAGACGACCTGGGGAAGGTCGCTATCAACCAAAGAGACGACAGAGTCACTGTCGTGAATCACTGTGAAAGCCCACGAGCCAGCAGTGAGAAAAAACAACACGCCTCTGGGTGAGGCGCTATAAACGAAAAGGACGCCTCTGCAAGAGGGCGTCAAATCTGAAAACGCACCTTGACGTGAGGCGCTATGCAATAAAAGGGCGCCCTGGGGCAGGGCGTGAATTCACAGATAGTGTGATAAAAGCAGTAGAATAATGAAAGACGCCTTGGCAGAAGACGTAACACAGTAAGAAAACGCCCTGGATGAAGGCGTTAAAAGAAAAAGCGCCTCTGGTTGAGGCGTTAATTAAGGAAATAATCAAACAATCACAAACTGGCTGATCTCGGGAGTGTGCAGTGTGCACGGTGGAGGGTGCCCGTGGGGCACAAAAGGAGGGGTACCGTGGGTACCGAGGGGAAAGGGCACACGTGGGTGCCGAAGGGGAAAGGGCACACGTGGGTGCCAATAGGAGATGGTAATCAAAAGAAAAACAGTGGATGTCCCACCGTGATCGCCAATTTGTAGATTGTGATAAATCCACACATGAAGAGTTTAAATACGAGAAAACATAAGGGGGAGAGATGATATAATAATAAAGAAAAGAAGCACGTGGTGCTACTAAGGAGGGTGATCGCCAGAGGGGTTACCTCAAGAAGAAACAAAGAAGATCGCGAATACCTGGTGGAAAATAGAACGCGGGATGGATTGTGAATTCCTCCTCCTCCTTCAATCGGCCGGCCGATGAAGGGGGTTTTCCTTTATTGATTACCCTTGCAAAAAAGACAAAAAAAATAAACAAAGAGAAGTGGATCAGCCAAGTGAATGTAGTATCAATCCCGAATAAATGATATGATGATGAATAGAGAACAACATGCGCACCTTTTTTATTGTTTGTTTTAAAACCCCTACAAGTTAGGGAAAGGAAAAGGATGTAATGCTAATGCAAAAGAAGAAAACCGTATGATGACCGATGAAAAACAACACAATTAGATAAGCAAAAACCCCTGATGTCCCTGACAACATTAAAGGGGAACCGAAGTTGATGTTGTTGGCAGGAAGAAAAGGAAGCAGAGAGCTCTAAAGATTGCACAGGAAGGAGATGGATAGCCTCCGTGAATTCAGCATCTATGTATAAAAACTCTGACCTCGGTAACCTCTGTCAAGATCGACCAGAGCTCCTTTATATAGGGTTTCAACCGAAGATAAACTCAAATTTAGGAAGATAAGGACGGGCAATGATCAATGAAGGCAGGACTCTAGTTCCAATTCGAGCAAGGAGACCATTAGAGGCAGGGAACTATTCAGGAAAGGCATACTCAAACACGACACCGAAGGATAAAACACGACCTTCAGAAGGGCGTCAAATTATAAATTGACGACCTACATCAAGACGTTACTCAAAAACACGACCAGGATCAAGGGCGTCACTTCTTGAATTTAATTTTTGCAATAAAACTCACTTTATTTGAAAATTATGAGAAACCACCTGAGATGAAGGCGTTACTTGAAAACACGCCCTGAGGAAGGACGTTAATCAATAATTGGAATTTATTTTGAAACCGGATAATACCAGGAATTGACGCCCTCATATTTGGTCGTCCTTTCTTAAGAACACGCCCTAGATTAGGTCACTATTTAAAACACGCCCTTCATCAAGTCGTGAATCACAAAAAAAAATGCAAGAATAAATCACAAAAATAGAAAAACTTTCTATTATAGAAATATTGAAGTTCACTTTGGGGCGTCAACATAGTGACATGAGATTTGATAAGCATAGCGTCAATTTTGGCGTGTCTACACCATCCAGACGAAACGACATCAAAAATGGTTAATTATCCACGGAGAAATCATCAAAATAAATTGGGGATAAAGTCGTGAATAAAAGAGATAAAAGTCTATTAAAAAGCCTCATCCGACATGATGAGCGGTCTTACGATAGACCACGCATCCTATAGGCGGTCTTGTTCAGACCGTCTAAGCTGTCAGTGGAAATTCGAAAAAATCAGAAAATCGACCCAATTATCTCTCTAACTGGCCGAAACGCCCGCCGTTGGACCCTCAAATATGAACGGTTCTAGTGAGACCGTTCTAGTGTAGAGCGGCCAATAGCCAACCGTTTCACCACGTTGGTGATAATTCGGATAATTGGATAATTATCTGAGAAAATGGGCGCGCGTAGGACTCTGAGGTATAGGCGGTTGTAATAAGCTCATCCATTAAGTTGAACGGTCCTAATAGGGCCGCACCACAGCCTGTCGGTGAATATTCGGAAAAGACCTCAGAAATTAAAAAAGATGTATGAACGGAGTGGTCTCAACCGCCCTAGTCCAGAACGGCGGATGTTGGACCGTTCATGTCCTTGGACACTTGGTTCTCATAAGCCACATTCAATCGATCAAAGCCAAGGTCCAATAAGCCCCGAATTGATACGGACTTCACCAAGGAGGGAGACGATCCATAACATGAGCCCAAGACGTGCCACAAAAAATGGCCCAATGAATGATGGACAACTCAAGGCATCAACTAATGGGAGTAAGAGAAACGACTCAAATTATCGGTATAAAACGGGTGTCAACAGATGCCCCTCCTTAACGTCCTCTTTGCAGGGGAGTGAGCGGAGGTGAAGCGAAAGTGACATGGAACATGGAGGTGGAGCGGAAATGCAGCGGAGTGGACCGAAAAAGCGGGCGTTAAGGTAAAACGACACCCGTTCTTACCAACAAGTGATGAGAATCTTCCGGAAAACCTTGAACCGAACGCCGGGAATAGTTAACTGAAAGCGACGCCAAATCTGGAGGAACTAAACTAAATGAAACAAATCGACAAGGCCGGCCTCATGGGGGACACAATCCCGCGGTCCAATGAGGGAGCCACAAAAGAAAAAAAAGGCTAAAGCTCCAGACGGGGACCTTTCAATCAACCGACCAAACGAATCGACCAAAGAAAACCTTCGAATTCAGAGTGGAATTAGTTCTTCTTACTCGAGCATTTGAACACACAGCTGACCATTACTGATGGGACATTTCTTAAGCAATCATGGGGCATGAAAGCTCAAAAGGATGCGTATGATGCATGCTGGGCTAAAAAAAAGGAAATCATTAAAACAAATGCCAAGAAAGATTAAAATATAAAATATTCGAGAGTAGTATTGCTAAGCTGGGAACGTCAGAGTCAAGATACCGTCCGCAACCACAGCGTGCGGATAGAACCGTCCTCTCGTGACTTCCCAACTTAACGGCCTATCCGAGGATTAGGTACATGAGCCTGGATCATCATTGTTTTTGTTGAAGGGAACATCAGATCCTGGGACACGTAGATAACCTGCCGGCTCTCGAAATAATAATATAATATCATATAATTAATGCAATAAGGGATTTAGGGACAGAAGGCCATACCTGACTTACCTGTGCAGGTGAAACGGCGAGACTGGCTGAAATGATGCTGCATAAGATGGTTAAGAAATAATTTTCCAAAGAAGATATCAACATTCATGATATAAATACAACATCCAGATAAACGGCCGTATTGTAACCGTGCAACATCCAAAACGGTTTTACATTAACCGCGCGTACCTGACCTTTGGACCATTCTCACCGGGCCGGTTGCCGAGGATGAACGGTCAGGACCATTCCGTTTAGATAAGAACGGCTCCCTCAGAACCGCGCAGGCCTGGAATTCCAACCGACTTAAAATCAACGGTCAAGAGAGACATACGGCTATAGAGGGACCGTTCACGCGATAAACGGTCTAACGATAGACCGTTCTTCTCTATAACCTCGAAAAATTGAAACCCCCTCACCTCCCTCCACCGTAACCGACGATGGAAGGGACTAAGGGGCAACAAGGCCTCACTCTCCCACTCCCTCACTCTAACTTCTTTAAACTCCTCCCCCCTTTCTCTCCATCTCTCTCTCAAGCTCCCTCGATGACCCGGACGAAGCACCAGGCGGCCCGTTCGTCGACCGCCGGTGAGGGTTCGCCGCCGCCGAGGCAACCGCCACCACCGCCTGAGGAGGGAGAGTCGCCAGGAGTGACGATGGAGGAGCTCGTCATCGTCGCCGCCGAGGAAGAGGTCCCTGTCGGAGAGGAGGAGATCGTCGGAGAACAACCACCGACGGGGGCGGCTAAGAAGCCCCGTGATCCCGAGGTAGGTCCCCCACCCCAAACCTCATTTTCCTTCCAATTTTTTATCAATGCATGTTAGTTTAGAAATCTTTTAGGGGGGTTTAGATGCTTAGGGGTCGGTTAGGGGCCATGATGGTCTTCCCAGCCGGCCGGGGGGCATTCACCGTCGTCGGGGACGACGACGGCAGAACGGTTCAACAGAAACCGCACAGTATAACAATGCGGTCCATATAGGACCGTCCAAATTCACACGGCTTAGGGAACGCCGTTCAAACTCACACAGCAAACCAACCACCACAAACAGATACGGTGAGGTCATCACCGTTCACATAGTAAACGGACTGTATTGGTCCGTTCAAACTAGCGACCGAGGTGAAACAATACGGCCCTCACAGGACCGTCAACCATTCATACGGCCAAAGGTGGGCCGCGTTTCCTTAGGAGGACAGGCAGACAGACGGTTCATGGTGGTCCGTCCAAGATGGGAACGGTTAGGGATAGGCCGTTTAAAACGGAGAACTTAAGAAGCATAACGGTTTGAAAGGTGCCGCTCCACGGCCGAGCGGTCCCTTGATAGCCGTTCTATACATCAAGAATTGGACTTTGAGAATTTTATTTAAATGAAACAAAATATGAGAGCTAAATGACTAATATGAATGGAATGGATGAATGCAGGGGAAGCGTAGGACCCGTACCTCCTAGCTGCAGGTCCGTGCAGTGTACCTGGCACTGCCGGACTTTCAGAGGGAGCGGTTGACTGCCATGGGGTTCGCCCCTTTCCTGAGTATTGAGGTGTGTCGCTTCGACGCAGCTCTGCTCTACGCCCTGCACGACCGCTGGGACCCAGTGAGTCGGACGTTCCTTTTCCCGTGGGGGCATATGGTCCCTACGTTGGAGGACGTGGCCAGGCTCACTGGCCTACGTGTGCACGGGTCACCGGTCAGCGGGACTACTTTTCCCGACTACCGGGGGATGGCTCGGGAGTTGCTGGGCTTACAGCTGCGGCGCCCCGAGAGGCAGTCGACCCTCCTTCCCCGGGCTGCTCTCCAGGACAGCCTCGGTCTACGACGAGCCGGCGTTGCAGTGGGCGAGCGGCCGGAGGAGCACTTGGAGCGGCTGGTGGGGCTGGCGAGACCGCGGGTTGCTGCAGGACCGGGACCTGAGGCGGACAGAGTGTTGAGACGGTTCCTGATGCTGATGTTCGGGCGGCTTCTCTTCTCCACGCGGGCGGACGTGATGAGCTGTCGCTTCCTCCCCTTCTCCAGGAGCTCGAGCACGTAGGTGACTACGCTTGGGGAGCGGCGGTCCTCGCCTTCCTCTTCGACACTCTCAGTTCGACGGCACGTCGGATGATGCTTGGGGGCTTCTCCCCCTTACTCCAGGTACGACTTCTATACCCTAGACTCGGTTATGCTATACTACATGCTTGCTAAAATGTTGACACGACCTTGTGATGCAGGTGTGGGCCTACGTACGCCTACGCGGGCTAGGTAGGGGCGAGGAGACCCGTCCTAGGCTCCTACCAATTGCGCGGAGGTGGACAGCACCTCGGGAGATGACAGCCCTGAGACGACAGGTCCGGGAGCTGCAGGATGATCTGGACACTCTACCGTACACCTCGGTATGCTTCTAAACTCAGACTCCTTAATTAAATGCAATTCTTTCATGATTACGATGCTGATGTAGTTTCCTATGCTTGCAGGTACGGTGGACTCCTTATACGGAGGAGAGCCCGGAGGGCCAGCCGTGGGTGGCCGAGGCCCTGGCCTTTTCTGGCCGGGACGTGTGGCTTCACTGCATGAATGTGGTGGAGCCACTACACTTCAAGTTGGTGATGAGGACCATCGGGGTCCATCAGCCGGCTGTTGAGTTCCCACGCCTGAGAAGGCGGGGGAACGGGTGACGAGGACGACCCGAGGACTCCGCGAGGCGTACGACTGGACCGCAAGGAACGCCGGCAGGTCGCCGACTGGATCGCACGAGGGCGAGTGGTGACCACCCGGGCAGAGAGCGACAGCGCGTACTACACCGCGTACGCACGGCACTACCGGGACCAGGTGTTCCGGGGTGCTCACCGACCGGTACGACTTCTAAACTTGAATTCTTCTATTATGCTTATGATTCCTATATGATGATGCACTGACACATGGGCTTCTAAATGCAGCTGGACCCTGCGGGACGAGTGGCGGAGTTGCAGGGACTTCTGCACTCTACCATCAGGGAGCGGGATGAGGCCCGACAGGCCCTGGCCCTACTGGTGAGTCTTCTACACCTTACACTCTTTAAATTATTCAATTCTATATGATTATGATTATGCATGTGACTGACCTGGAGTATTTGGATGCAGCGTGCCGAGGGTGCTCAGAGGGTGAGACCAGATGCCCCTTCCTCCTCTACAACCCAGACTCCGGTCGACCGGGCTGCGAGAGATGCGGAGTTCACTCGGATGGTAGCGCGGGCCAAGGCGGCCGAGGTGGCACTCACTGAGAGGGTACACAATTCTAAACTTCCCCTTGCTTGTTGTGCTTATGAATGAAATGCTTATGCAACTGCCTAATAATGATATGCAGACGGCCGAGCTGACCCGCCTCCAGATAGAGCTGGAGCAAAGACGGGTAGTGGCTAGGGAGGAGGTGGCCCGGGTGCGCAAGGAGGCCGCGCGGAGTCGACCGGCAGACGCAGTGGAGACGGCCCTTCTCCGGGCCGAGCTAGAGCGACTACGAGCCGGTGCTACCGAGGCGGACCGTTATCGGGCAGAGGCAGAGCGCTACCGGAGTGAGGCAGAGCAGGCCCATCTACAGGTTGCCAGGTTGGAGGGCAAGGTGGAGGGTCTGAAGGAGGCGAGTTGGGAGCGCAGCAGGGTGACTGTGAGTGGCAGCCACGGCACCCACGGCTCTGTGAGGAGTTACTTTACTGGTTCCTCCGGCCATCGGAGGAACGAGGAGGAGCGGTGACGGCGACGGCGTGATGAGGCGACCTCAGCGATGCCTCCCCCAAAGAGGCATGAGGGCGGTGGAGACAGCGACGGGGGCCAAGGAGAGGGACAGGCTTGACTGTGTACTGGGCCCGTCTTTTGTACATGAGGTGATATGACATGATAGTGGTATGCATGTTTTTGTTTTGATTTTTGTTTGTGGGTGACTGTATGTATGCATGAATGAACGTGACTTAGCTACTAGAGGGGGTGAAGCAAACATGCGAGATTGAAAGGTGCGCCCGACCTGAGAGGGGGGACGCACACGTCGACTGAGTGAGATGAGTGACGCACCCGCCGACTTGAGTGAGATAAGTGACGCACACGCCGACTTGAGTGAGATGAGTGACGCACGCCGACTTGAGGCGAGAGACGCACACGCCGACTGAGTGAGGTGAGTTATGCACACGCCGACTGAGTGAGACGAGAGACGCACACGCCGACTGAGTGAGACGAGAGACGCACACGCCGACTGAGTGAGACGAGAGATGCACACGCCGACTGAGTGAGATGAGAGTGTAGGAGTTTGATTGGGGGGCTGAGCATATGGGCGGTTCTTATAGAGCCGTTCGTGGAGAAGAGCGGTTCTCCAGAGACCGCTCCAATTCCGTTGGAACGGTTCAGTATCAACCGCAAGAATATGTGAACGGCGGATTTTAGACCGCACAAGTCACTGGACTCGGGCTTTCTGAAAGTGATGAACGGTCGATGATGGGCCGTACATTAAGATGGACGGTCTATCGTAAGACCGTCCAATAGGACATCCTATCTGCTCGAACGGGGACTCCCTGGAGAGTCCCCAGCCCGAGGGTAAGACGCTTTGAACTCATCACAACCCTATCTTAACCCATCCTAAACTTATCCGAGCCTAATCCCAAGAGGGTTAGGTTTCCTAACAAGTCCTATAAGTAACACAGGGGCCTAAACTCGTAGCTCACACCTCCCCTTACCTTCAAAGCTTGAAATCTCTGATTCTCACCACCAAAACATCATGAAGAGGGCCCTAGAGGTGGGTTCGATGGAGGGAGCACTTTTTGAAGGGCCGAAGCCGGCCAGAAAAGAGCGGGAAGTGCTCCAACGGCTGACCGCAATCCCACGACATCTGAGCTCAAGTCCCATGAGAGAGGTAAGCTTATTATGGTACATTTAGTTCAATTCATCTCCTTCCACTTATATTTCCTCCTTTCCCTCTCTTTTGGCATCCAGCTTCTTCCTGGCGCGAGGCGGTACTCTATCTTGAAGTGGCTGGCTCCCATGGTCCGTGCTTTGCCCCTAGGTGTGACGGCCATCCTTCGATCCTGGCATTTGCAACCTCTCCTAGTGCTTGGTCAAAACTACCCAAAACTTTCCCTTGACTGGCAAGGCATCTCAGCTATAGTTGAAATATGGCACCCCCAGACCCATACTTTCTTCTTTCCATCATTTGAGGCCACTATCCTACTGGAGGAGGTAGAGACCTACTTTGGGTTCCCTAGGTCCAAGGTGGGGGAGGAAGACTTAATATGCCATACGGTTGCCCCTATAGACCCGAGACTTATTCTAGGGGGATTCATCCCAGACAGTAGAGAGGTTCACACTTTCGTAGGCCCGCGTTAGATCCACCTTCTTCCCCTCAGCCAGTGGGTAGTGGAACATTGTAAGAACAAGAGTGAGCGGGACGACGCTATAGCCAAAGCCGCCTCCATTTGTTTATGCGGGGCCCTCTTGTTTCCCTCAGTTGACCATATCCTAGAGATGCCCCTTCTTAGTACCATCAGTGGACTGTGGCAGGGATTTTCCATCTCCCATGCCATCCTTACTTACTTGTATGAGGGTCTTACTTCAGCAGCCTTGGGAGGTCCCCTCTTTGGTTCCATGATCCTACTGGAGTGCTGGTTGGGAGTTAGGATGAAATTCATTCAAAGGGAGGAGGTCACTACGGCGAGCATGATCTTTGGGAGCCACCCCCTCTTCTTCATAGGTGGTGCGTTCAGATTCTCCCCACAGGTTGAGTGCAGGACAACTGAGATGAAGACCAGGGATGAGTGGCAATTGTACATCAATCGGCTGCCCCTGGACAGGTTCGTGATGCGCCCGGGCTTCCTTCATGACACCACCGTCAGAGTTCACAGGAGGACCGGCTTGGACTTGAGGCTTGTGAGCGATACTGCACTGGTGATGTACATCCCACATCGGTGCTACTTGCAGGTCGGGCTACCCCGGACGGTTCTACCGGCAGTACCCCACCTTCCCGCATTGCAAGCGCGGAGGATCGGCGCGGAGGAGGACGACCAGGCAGTCAGGAGTGCCCTGATTATGTGGGAGGTGAGCAGGGTACTTACCCTACCGGAAGAGGTGGGGGAGATCTCGGCGACACGCCAGGCCTATCTTAGTGAGCTGAGAAAGATACGTCCCCGCGGGGATGCCCAGCGGAGGATTGAGTGATTTCCCTTTTCTTGTTTGATGATGATTGTTGGATGAGACTCATGTTTAGACAGCTTGATATATGAAATGAATAAAGTGGATGGGTTTGATTGAATTTGGGCTTTGTGGTCTGATTATGATGTGATTGCATAAGCCAAGACGAGGATTGAACATTCATGAGGTTATGAGCCAACTGTCCTTCCAACCTGCTCATGTACACATGCAAACATGAAAAAGATTAAATCTATTTTAGGCTTAGCCCCTTGCCTATAGCAAGTTAGGAGATGACCGTTCTCTTGATTTTTGGTCAAGGGGTTAAGCCTTATCAAACAGGCAAATATCAAAAAATGTGAAAAATGCCAATGAATGCTATGAATGCAAGAGGGACATATATGATTTGTGAGTTTTGGAATATTTGATTTTTTGGGGTTTTGAAATATTCGATTTTTTTGTTTGGGTTTTGAAATATTCGATTTTTTTGTTTGGGTTTTGAAATATTCGATTTTTTTTGGGTTTTGAAATATTCGATTTTTTTTGGATTTTGAAATATTCGATTTTTTGAGTTTTGAAATATTCGATTTTTTTGGGTTTGGGTTTTGAACCAGCTCGGGTTTTAATAGCAGGGACCTTCTCATCTTGCTATGGACTTCCCAGGCCCAGCGCGTGCAGGAGGGGGACTGCCTGTGGTCGGAGTCAACTTTGCTCAACGGTGTTTCTACCAAGGCCATATCCGGGGTGGGGTTCATTCCTTGGGAAAGTAAAAAAAAGATCGAGTGGGAAAGTTGAGACAGTTATAGAGGTTTTTAGGACTTGAGTTCTTTCCCAGGACACCCCCTTTTCAAAGAATCCGGTCTGTTGCGCCGGGGCTTTGTATCCGTTATCGAACCTTCATCCGCTCTAGGCACGCATGCGACCGAGCTCATAACGTCCCGCGGGGAAACTATACTGCCACTCTTGCCATGCCTAGTTGTATTCTTTTGGGGATTTTGAGAGCTTCGAGCCTTATGTGCTTTCAGCCTTATCTTTTGATTTTGCCCCTTTTCTTTCTTTTTTTTCTTCTTGCTTTCCTTTTCTCTCTTTGCGGAGTGAGGTCTTAACGGATTGCCCCTATTTGAGACCTCTTTTAATGGGGGGGTCTAGGTCAGTTCTCGCCCCCTTATTCACCACTTGCCCCTATCTTCAGCCGAGGGGGAGGAAATACAAGGATTTCCACCTTTCCCCGAGCATGGCCAAAGGAGAAACGGTGTCGGAGAAACGGTGTCGGGTAGCATGAGAAAATACCGAACCACAGGCAATCGTGTAGTGTGTGAGATGCTGGACCTGGGTCCTCCTTTCGCAATCCAGTGGGGTATATCATGCCATTGAACCGTTACTGATTCCATCTTTTATGGATAGAAACGTTTTAAATACAACCCATTCCACGGGTTCGGTAATTCTTCACCCTCCGCGTTGATCAGACGATACGCGTTACCTGGATAAGCTTCTTTGATTACGAAGGGTCCTTCCCAGTTGGGTTGTAGCTTAGACCTGGGACCTACTGACCTGATAAATTTACGTTTCAAAACCATATTACCTACTTGGAATTTTTTTTCGATGACCTTCTTTTGAAAATATCGCGAGACACGCTTTTGATATACTGAAACATGATTGGCTGCATTCAACCTTTTTTCGTCTAAGAGTTCCAGTTGGACTAGCAACGCCTCTCGACGTTCGTCAAGATTAAGTTCCTTATCCAGCTGCACTCTTAGGGAAGGGATCAGAATCTCATACGGGAGTACCGCCGCCATCCCATATGTGAGGGCAAAGGGAGTCTGCCCTGTGGGAGTGCAGACGGAGGTGCGATAAGCCCATAGAGCTTCTATCAGTTTGTCGGCCCAATCAGCAAATTTATGTGATTCGTATGTTTTCTTGATAATCTTAAGAAGGGTTTTATTCGTGGCATCAGCCTGGCCATTACCTTGGGGGTAGTATGGTGATGAATGATGCAGAGCTATGTTGAATTTCTTACAGAGGTCCTGGAGTTCTTGCGAGACAAATTGAGGCCCGTTGTCGGTGACGATGTCGCTTGGTACCCCAAACCGCGAGATAATGTTCTTCATAATGATGCGGCATACCGTGGTGGCTTTGATTTCTGCATAAGCTTCAGCTTCCGCCCACTTGGTGAAGTACTCCGTAGCCGTCAAAATGAAGGACTTCTGTTTAACTGTGGAATTCGGATCACCGAGGGGTCCGATGATATCAAACGCCCACATGGAGAATGGCCAAGGAGCAGACAGGGGATGAAGAGAAGAGGCAGGAGCATGGATTTTGTCGGCGTGGATCTGGCACTGAAGGCACCTACGGACATAGGTGGAACAATCTTCTTCTAGGGTTGGCCAGTAATAGCCCTGCCTAAGAATCTTTTTCGCCAACGCCTGTCCATTCACATGCCCTCCACACTCGCTGGAGTGGGCTGCTTCCACGACTTTTCAAGCTTCTTCGTCATCTAGGCACCTCATTAGAACTCCATTCAGAGCCCGCCTATATAATTCACCAGCAATGATAGTGTATCTCGCGGTAACTCTTCTAATGGCCTTTCGCTGCCCAGCGTTTGCCTCTTCCGGAAATGTACCGTCCTTGCAATACTGCTCAATTTCATAAAACCACGGCAATTCCTCTTCTTCGATGATCTCCTCGAGCTCAGCTAACGATACTTCTTTCACTTCTCCCCTTTCTATCTTCTTCTCTACAGACTTCCTAAGGTTGTCAAACCAGGGATCCTAAAGAGAGGGAACATCTAGCCGTTGGACCACAATGGTCTCAGTGGCACGACTTAGGGGAAATGATAGGGAAGAAGCGAGCGATGCAAGGGCATCAGCCAAGATGTTCTAAGAACGAGGAGTATGAATGTAGACGAGTTTCCTGAATTGCCTAGCCAAGAGCGTGACTAGATCTTGATAGGGTTTAAGCTTAGGTTCACGGGTGCGGTAAGTTGACAAAACTTGGCGCAGCACCAATTGAGAGTCTTCTATGATGTTAAGATATCGCGCGCCCAAGACGTAGGCGTGCTTCAGACCGGCAAGGAGAGCCTCATACTCGGCTATATTGTTAGTGGCAGGAAATAAGAGTTGATACGCCACAGGGATAGTTACTCCTTCCGGAGTGAGAAGAACGGCGCCAATTCTGCTGCCCTGGGAATTGAGGGCACCATCAAAATGAAGAGACCAGAAAGGAAGATGAGTAATCACTGCCAGGTGTTCATCGGAGAATTCGTCCTGGATGGAATCAGTACGAGGGATAGGAGAATGAGCCAGGTGTTCGGCAATAGCATATCCCTTGATTACTTTCTGCACTATGAAGGTGATGTCGAACTGGGAAAGAAAGCTCTGCCAGCGAGCTAGTCGACTAGAAAGGACAGGCTTTTCCAAAAGATAACGAATGGGGTCCATTCTAGAGATGAGCCTAACCTCGTGGGCGAGGAAATAGTGTTTAAGCTTCTGCGCTACCCACACCAGTGCTGCACAGGTCTTCTCCATGGTAGTGTACTTGGATTCAGCGGGATTAAATAACCTTGAGAGATAGTACGCTGCCCTTTCCCTTCCTTCATCGTCTACCTGTGCCAGGACAGCTCCTAGGGAGTCCTCAATCACAGAAATGTACAGGATCAGGGGTTTCCCAGGGACGGGTGGTTGTAGAACCGGGGGATTGGAGAGATAGACCTTGAGTTCCTCATAGGCCTTCTGACATTGTTCATTCCATTCAAATTTCACGCCTGCCTTTAGTAATTCGTAAAATGGGCGGCATCTTTGCGAATGCTGAGATATAAATCTCCTGATAAATTGCAAACGCCCGATCAGACCTCGAAGTTCAGTGATGTTCTTCGGCGGCGGCATTTCCATAACGGCCTTTGCTTTGTTCGGATCGATCTGAATCCCCCGTTTGCTAACTATAAACCCGAGCAATTTCCCTGATGCAACTCCGAACACACATTTCTTTGGATTCATCTTTAACTTGTATTCCTAGCCCTTTGCAACACCTTGGCTAGAATGGCGGGGTGTTCTTCTTGTGACCTCGATTTGACTAAAATATCATCCACGTAAGCTTCCAAGTAGACGTGCATCATATCGTGGAAGATGGCCATCATCGCCCTTTGATAGGTGGCACCTGCATTCTTCAATCCGAATGGCATAACGACGTAGCAATATGTGCCCCAAGGCGTGGTGAACGAGGTCTTTTCTTGGTCTTCCGGAGCCAGAAGGATTTGGTTATACCCAGAATAACCATCCATGAAGGAGAGTGCTTCGTACCCAGCTGTATTATCGACCAAGACATCGATGTGAGGAAGTGGAAAATCGCCCTTTGGACATGCTTTGTTCAAGTCCCTGAAGTCAATACAAATTCAAATTTTACCATCCTTCTTCATTACTGGGACTATGTTTGCCACCCATTGTGGATACAGCACAACTCTAATGAACCCGGCTTTATGCAATTTATCAACTTCTTCCTTAATTCTTAAGGCCATCTGCGGGTGGAATCTCCTTGCTTTCTGTTTAACAGGTGTTGCCCTTGGTTTGAGAATCAATCTATGTTCAACCAGCGCGGGGTCAAGACCGGGCATGTCCTCGTAGGACCAGGCAAAAGAATCGTTGTACTCCCTCAAAACTTTGACAAGCTCCTCTTCAACTTGAGGAGGGAGGTTAGCAGAGATAAGTATGGGCCTGGGATCCTCTTCTGTTCCGAGATTGATCTCCTTAGTGGGCTCATCCACTACCGCGGAAGGTTCATCAAATTTCTTCAAACCTTGTGCGTATAAGTCGGTAGTGTCATCCACCTCATCTTCCTCATCATCCGCTGGGTCCTTCTCATTCATAATTTCATATACTCCTAATCCATCATTGCTCCATACCCCTTCGATTTCCTCATCATCTTCCAAGATAATCGCGATCTCTACGAATTCATGACATTTCAACAGGGCATGGCATCTTCCAACCAAATCTTGCAGAAACCTATCGGGAATGGTTTTGGGAGGACGCGTTACGGGAGGCGCCGCAGACGTGGATGGGCTGACTAGACATGAACTAGATTCTATTCTGACTGACTCAACTATCCTAGGAGACTCTGCGCACTGTACATCTAATCTAGGGGAGAAGAAGTCTATCGGAAAAGAAACAGGGGTCTCGTGCCCCTGGGAATCTGGGTAGAACATAGCGTAATCTTCCAAGGAGACCTCCGTTTTGAAATTGGCATTTTTTTTTGGAGGCTGGAGGTGATCACGCAGCAGGAGGAGGAAGAGGATGTTGGGGGAGGTAACTGCATAGGAAACAACTCAGGGAAAATGCAGTCAAAGAAGGGGTCGGAAGAGGAGAACCACATTTCATGGAGCTGAGCTCCCGGGGGAGGAGGAGTGAAAAAGGTTGATAGATCAATGGGCGGGCAGCGCCCGCAAGCACACGGAACAAATAAAATCTCGGGTCTCTCCGTGAAGTACGGGTCGATCACAATTGGAGGGGAACGGGGAACGAAATCCAACTGTTGAAACCAGGAAGTAAGACGGGATGGGGATATAGAATAAGTAGTGACAGAGCTCCCCATCTCCCGTGGCCCCTGACGGACCAATGGCATCGGAGGACGCTTCACCAGCTGCGTCTCCTTCTTCTTCGGCTTGGCTTCTTTTTCATGAAACATCTTCATAAAGCAATCAGAAAGATCTTCCAAGTCACCGACCAATCCTTGTAGTGACGGTGGTGGATCAGCAACAGCACAGGCTTCGTTTGTCTTCTCTTCAGGGCTGGACGGCGAGGTCTTCAAGGTGCCGGGCTGCAACGGACCCTTCACAAAATGTTGCCGGTAATCCCAGGTCAATGGCCCAGAATCGCCGAGCATCGACATGGAGGATTCACGGTAGCCGAGGCCCCGACGGCCCATCTTCCTTCCTTTGGGAACGGGGTTGGTCCGGCCCTGTAACTGCGCGCCGAGACCTAAACCGGGTTGATAGCCCAATTTTAGAATCATGTACCAACCTTTAGAATCTCTCATTTTGGGCTTGACTTTCACGTTGACTGGTGCAGCGGTGGGCTTGCGTGACGCATATGCTCACGAGTAGTTCAACTCCATGACGGAGAGAACATGCTTGTTGCTTGGCCACAATGTAGGCAGAATCTTGGCGGCTATGGCGTCAACATTTTGAACCGTGGAAATACTCTTCACTTTGACCACTAGTCCTTGGAATGAGAATTTTAAACATTGATGGGCTGTCGAGGGGACGGCATTCAAACTATTCAACCATGGACGACCCAGAATGGCTTTGAACATCGGGTCTATGTCCAACACATAAAATTCCACATCCATAACTAAGGGCCCTAGCTCGGCCTGCACAGTCACCACCCCATGACAAGCACGTCTGGAGTTATCATAGGCTGCTATTGTAGTCGGTGTCGGCTTGAGCATGTCCTCTGATATATTGCAAGCACGAAGGGTACTCAATGGACACACATTTATTGACGCGCCCGTGTCTACAAGTGCAGACTCTACGGCCATTTTGTTCAGAGAAATGGTAATGCATAATGGCATCTGTCGTGCTTCAGGGGGTGCTAACTCTGACTCGGAAAATGAAATAGAAGGCCCCTTAGTAATCGTTGCCAAGACCGAGGGCAGGCTATCCACTGCCACGTCTTCACTCACCATCACTTTCTGCAGGAAGGTCTTCAAGGCATCTTGGTGGAGTGGCGACCTCTTGATCAATTCTAACACTGAGATTTTAGCCGGCATCCGGTCTAAATGCTGCAATAAGTCATATCTTGCGCCCAGCACGGGGTCTACTTCCTCTGTTTCAGCTGTGGGGGGATGAACTTGGATGTTAGGTGCAGATGCACCAGAAGGGGGGAAAATTCTCTGGAAAGGACGCCCGCTCCGAAGGGCGCAGTTTGGTGCCGGCATGGGCTGAGATGGGCCCCCGCTTGGCTCGGTGGGGTAGGTAAGTGGCGTAGAAATGGGGGTGAGGATGGCTGAAGTGGGTTTAATAGGCCCTGGTGGAGGGAGAAGGGGTGAAGTTTTAAGCGGAGGGGAAATAACAGAGGGTACGGTGGGCGGCGACGGAAGGACGGGAGGAGCGGAGGGGAGTGTAATGGGCCTAAGGGGCGACGTGGAGGGAGCGACCAGTGGTGTGGTGGTCAAAATAGCGGGTCTGAGAATGGAGGGGATAGTAGGTGCGGGAGAGTAGTGGTGGTGGAAGACCAAGAGGTGTGCGGGGGTTTCATCATCAAACGTCCACCCAGCGTTGGGGGCCGGGCGATGGACCATATTTACTTGTGCCGGGGCCGGTGCCGGCGGCTGCTATTGCTGCTGAGGAGCGGGTTGATGTACTGGCATGGGGTTCTGATGGATCCCAAGGTCTTGTTGTTGTTGCTGGGGTTGTTGTTGCTGATGGGGTTGTTGCTGCTGCTGCTGTTGGGGCGCCGCCTGCTGCGGCCTGGCCTGTCTCTACCTCTGCTTGATATCCTCAATCAACTGGTGCATCTGGGCCCAATCAATTCTCTGGCACTCATGCAAGTCATACACCAGATCTCTGAACTGATAACATCGTTCTATCGTGTGCCCGGGTTGCCGATGGAATATGCAATATCGGGATTGATCGGCAGCCGGGTTCCAGTTCGGACGCTCAGGAGGCAACTGAAGATCACCAGTATACATTAGAGCAGAGAAAATATCTAGCAAAGTCTCCGGAAGAGGAGGGTAATGAGCCCTTTTCGGGGCTGGTCGAGCAGAGCCATAAGCGATGGGTGGAGGAACATTATTGTACTGCGGGGGCCGCTGAGGCTGTTGGGGTGGCGGAGGTGCCTGTTGAGGGTATTGCGGGACTTGGAAGGTGGGTTGGGGAATTGGCGGAGTGGCAAACTGGGGGTTGCGTTGAGGCTGCGGGAAGCGAGGTGAAGCGGCTTGATGGGGGAATTGAACAGCCTGGACCTGCTCATTAATTTGTACTCCCTCAGTGACGGGGCCTTGGGTTTTCTTGGTGGCTTTGGGTTTCTGTGCCTCGAATAAAGAATGGATGGGGGAGTCTTTGAACTGAGTTTGTATGAACCGAGCTCTGCTGTATAGCTGGTGCATGTTTGAGATATCATTCATTACCAAAATGTTCCTGAAAGTCGGTGTAGCATTGGAAATTAATAACTTCACTTTTTCTTGTTCCGGGATCTGCCCGGGCACACGTGAGGCCATCTGCCTCCAACGATCTGCATAGGTTGCAAAATCTTCCTCCGGCTTCATCTTCTCTGCCACTAAATCAGTGAAGGAGTATTCGGGTCCAACCCGGTCTTGAAATCTTTGTATAAACCCTTCCTTGACTGTCTTGAAATTCTCGGCCTCCTCCATAGGCAAGGTGTAGAACCATTCCAGAGCGACCCCTTCCAACGACCGGCGGAACAAATAGGCCATCAGGCGCTCATCCTGCTGGAACTGTGCTGACTCGTACAAGAACTCCCGAATATGGATGAATGGGTTGCCATTCCCTTCGTATTTACGGTACACAGGGAGCTCGGACTGTGCTGGAAAATGAATGTCCCTGAAGTTAGGGATAGGGACGTCAGCAAGGGATTGCGGACCGACCCGCCTTTGGAGGAGATCAATCTGCTGCTGCATAGCAGCCCACTTGTCAAGGATCTCCCGTTCCCGGGAAGGGGGAGAAGGAGCAGGAAGAGCAATATTTGGATAGGAAGCCGGAGGGTGAGCCGTCTGAAGGAGCGGCGCGTAAGAGGGATAATGGGCTGAGGAGGGGCCCATATCCGCGCGAGCTAGCTGAGCAGCCCCCGGCTGTAACTAGGCCTGTCAATGGATACGGATATTATCCGGATCCGCTTCGATTCGTATTCGTTATTTCGGATACGGATAATATTCGAATTCGAATCGGAGCGGATACGGATATTATAATATTCGCTTCAAAAAATATCCGTTCGAAATATTATATATCATATAATACATATTTTAAAATAATGTATTATAAAATAAATGATATTATAGAGAAATTTAGATATTTTATAGTTGTATTTTAATTTAAAATTTATTTTATATATTTTTGATATTTTATAATTATATTTTATATACTTTTAATATTTTATAATTATATTTATATAATTTTAAATTTGAATCGGATAATTCAGATTTTAAAACGGAGCGGATACGGATAGTGAGATATTCGCTTCGTATCCGAGTCAAATCGGAGCGGATCAAAATCGAATAGTTCGAATTGGAAAACGGAGCGGATACGGATAGTCATATATTCGCTTCGTATCCGCTCCGTTGACAGGCCTAGCTGCAACCTAACAAAATCCGTCGGGGCCACGAGGGCCTGCGGCGATGGAGAAGCTGTGGTGTACGGATCAAGATAAGGCATGGAGGGGATCTGAGACTTCCCCTTATCAAGCTGTTGATGGACCGAGGTGGAGGCCTGGCCCATTTCCATGTTAGAGGAGCAAAGGATCTGAGGACGAAGAGGCATGAGATCAACGGGTGCCACAGAGGTGGTCCCGATAACGGGAGAAGTGGTGGCAACAACAGTCGTGCCACGAGGAAGAACTGGGGTCGGGGCATCGCCCCCTTGTAAAGCCTGCTGGATGAGATGGAGCTGGGTCGGATCCAGCTGAGCCATCATGTTGAGGATTTGACTGGCGGGATTCTGAATGGAGGGATTTGAAAGAGAGGGTTGAGAACCCTCACCAAGAACAGTCGGGAGCGGAGGGGCATTGCCCTCCCCTCCTTGCATGTGGGCGACCCGAGGTGGGTCCTCGAGAAGACCACGAGGAAGAGAGTCCTCGTGAGACTGAGAGAAGTCGTAGGACGACATCGGGTAAGCTGAATCAAACAAGGGGTTGAAATAAGAATGGAAATGAGAATGGACCCTAGGAGATGATCCTGCGGGACAGAAGCAATCCCACATACACCAAGACACCTAGGACTAGCACCAGCAAAACCAATCGACTAGATCTACCAAGCAACTACCAAGCATACAATGGAGAGAGATGAGAGCAGAATCACTCGGCAATGCAATCAAGTTCTTAAAATGATGCTCGTCAGTTCCTTATATCTTCTTCTTTGAGCTTTAGTGGATTAATGAAGATATAAATCCTCTCAACCACTAGGCGCCTAGCTGGGATAAGAAATGAAGGACTGTGTGACTCTATCAAGATCTCTCACTCGCGGATGCAACCCTATACTGGGGGTGGATACGATACAACCCGCCTGGCGTCCGTGTGGGAATCCACGGCTCACGGGGGCTTACGGAGGTCCTCGGCAAGGTCCCTAGTCGCCTCCAAGGAATATGGAGATGAGAGGAAACCCTACCTCGGTAGGAATGCAACTAATATGAGAAAAGATCGATGCTCCTATGCGCACCGGAGTGCATGCACAAACTAGCCTAGTAGCTATCAATCAATGAGCAAGTATACACATGAACAATAAAGAGCATGGTGATGCAATGATGATAAGAGAGCAGGGGGAAATCAATGAATAGCACCAGGCATGGCAAACCACATGAAATATGACAATCAAAGTATAACATAAATACATTGTGGCACCATATGAACGGCCCCTCTGCGACCGCTCCAACAGTAGAACGGTCTGTGTGGGACCGTCTAACCCAGGGAGAAAACACAACTACAGAGCAACCACAGGACCTAAAAACACGAGGGAGCAAAACACGAGGGAGCAATGGCAGAAAATACCAGAAGGATGGTCATTGGACAACCGTGTAACCTCACAAACGGTCCTCTATCAGCCGCGTACCTACAATAAGAACAGAGCAAATCGTACCTATGCTGGAGAACTGAACGGCCGGATCCAGGCCGCTCTGGCGTATAGACGGTCTATATCGCACCGTCTGTAACAGGAAAGGCCGGCGAAGCTGGGTTGACTACAGGGGTTGAACGGTGGAATCTCAACCGTGCCTGTTGTTGGGCGGCTCTGGGGGAATCGCTCAGGTCCCAAGGGACGGAAACGCACCCCAACCTGCAAATCAATCTTGGGAAGAAGAAAAAACTTGGAAACAAAGAAGGAGGGTCAGCAATCTCAACAGCACGATGGGCATTAGGTGTCCCACCTGTGAGCGACGTCACGCGGTTCGGAGTTCGATGGAGCGGGGAAGAGGATGCGGAGAGCGCGCGGGCTCCTCTTTTTGTTTGTTTTGTTGTTTGCTGCAACACAGAGATGAGAGAAGAGAGAGAAGGGGCCACCACGGGAGATTGCTCCGGCGGGGCGAGCGGGACAAGTATAATATAGCAAGATATGGGGTTCAAACGGCCATAGCGGGAAGTGACTCGCCGCGACCTCGGGGGGACGGGAATGGTGCAGAAATTAAATAACAAGAATTGAAACGGCCATTGGGGAAGTGACTCGCCGCGGCCTCGAGAATATGAGCAGAATATAGCAGAATATAAAAGGGAATATAAGAACAGAGATTTAAACGGCCATTGGGGAAGTGACTCACCGCGGCCTCGAGAATATGAGTAGAATATAACAGAATATAGAGAGAGTATAAGAACGGAAATTTAAACGGCCATTGGGGAAGTGACTCGCCGCGGCCTCGATGATATGAACGAAATATAACAGGATATAAAGAGAATATGAGAACAGAAATTTAAACGGCCATTGGGGAAGTGACTCGCCGCGGCCTCGATGAAAAGATGTGATCGCCAGGGGCCGAAAGACCCCAAAATAAGAAAGTGATCGCGCCTACCTCAAGAGCGGGAGATGGCGGGTTGCTTCTTCCTCTCCTTCCGGCCGGCCGACGGAGAGGGCTTTCCTCGGCTACCCTTGCAAAACAACGACAAACAAATGACAAGTGGCTTAGAAAGATGAATGTGTAGTATTCATATCCTTGCAATAAAAATGACGAAATAACGGGAAGACACACACCTGGTTGGTGTTATCTTTTAAACCCCTCTCGGACTCGAGTAGGAGGAAAATGAGATGATGGATGCGAGATGATGAATGCAAAAGAACTACGAAGAAAAGGAAAGAGTTGGCTTATTGGATGTGCCGGTGGTGAAATTCGGCGGAGCTCCGGTAGCGTGGGGACGACGTAGAAGCGCGGTGGATGAAGACGACCTTCCTCTCGCGAGCGTGGGCACCCGAGAAGCCGGCAGAACCTCCACCTACAAAAGACCCCACGGGTTAGAAAAATGACTCCGTAGCCTCTGGGCTCCGGCAGCCTATCGGATCACTGCTTAGCTCCCCTAGAACTGAGGGGGTGGGCCTCTATTTATAGAGCTACGGAGGGTGGAGGCGTCCAGGACCCTGGACACCTCCATCAGGGCCGAATTAATATTTTATTCTATTTTTATTGATTTTTTTTGGAATACTTTTGTGGAGGCGTCCAGGAGCCCGGACGCCTCAAACAGGTCCACCGAAAACAGTCGACGGCCGCACGCGGTTTGGCACAACGCGTGGTTTTGTGAGCGGCGCCTCGTGATTCAGAAATGGGCGCGTCCAGCTGACCGGACGTCTCTATAATTTGGCTTTTTTCACACACGACAAACCGTCGTTCGGTGGCCGGCGCCCGTGAGGGAGTTGATGGAGGCGTCCAGGGGCCTGGACGCCTCCAAAATTATATTATTTTATTTTTTGTTTGTCTTTTTATGATAGGGCTGACATTTTTATTTTTTATTTGTTTTTATGGAGGCGTCCAGGGTCCTGGACGCCTCCATTAATATGTATTTTTAATTTATTTTTTGTTTTTTATGCCAACGGGCATTTTATATTTTTTTTATATTTGTTTTTATGGAGGCGTCAAGGGTCCTGGACGCCTCCATTAATTTATACATTTTTTATTTGATTTAAGCCCTGAGAAAATAAATAAAATAAATTAAAAATATGGGGGCGTCCAGGGGCCTGGACGCCCCCATTAAGACCCACCCGGGTCCTTAGATCAGGCGTCGGCGGGCGCCCGGCAGACATCCTTCTTGGTTCCGGAACCTCTTGATGCGTCTGACTGGCGTTGATGCCGTCCGAATGCCGTGACGAGACGATTCCGGATGCCGAAAAAGGCAGAAGAAGACCCGAGAAAAGGAAGCACTCGAGTGATTCAAAAATGCGTAAGCCGTTGCGGGGCGTTGTATAGTAATATGAGACTTTCTCAGGAGACGTCAGGAATGGCGTGTCTACAGCTGCCCCGCCTTGGCGTCTGCTTTGCAAGGGAGCGACACGTAGTGGAATGGTATCGAAGTGGAGTGGAGTGAAGTGGGAGCGGACTGATAAGTTGATGCCAAGGTGTGATGAGACACGCTTTTGACGTTACTGTTTGGAATTTTTCTTAGAGTTTTAATGAGGCGACCTTGAAGAAGGTCTTTCAAATATTGACGATTGCTTGGACGGAGATCAAATAAGGGAGGGTGAGATGTGCGCTTAGGCACGAAACAAGAAGAGACCAACTTCTCGGTGTGGAAGTACCTGGGTCATAAACCGGAGGTTTCACCTTTGGGGAGCGGTTACCAGCCAATGTGGAAGTGCTGCGGCCAAGGTGGGTCAAAAAAGGTAAAGGAATATCTGAGGGTCTGTCCAAACAAGGGTCTCCTTTGGAAGAGCAGCGTCGGGGCTGTCTCAAGGAAACTCAGTATTTCATTCGGAGTGGAATATCTCATATTTGTGGGAATTGGAGCACAACGGCTTTCACAATCGAATCACTTGAATGATCTTCCGCAATAAATCAAAGTCCTATATGAATGCATGCTGGGTTCAAAGAAAAATTTAAAACAAATTAAAATAGAAAATAGCCAAGGATAATATTGTCAACTTGTGAAGAACGGGTCAGGATACCGACCCGGTGAGCTGATACTGGGCTGGCGCCCGTTTATCCGCGTACCAACTCACTGAATGGAACCGTCGTCCCCATGCTACCACAAATTAACGGCCTATCCGTACAACCCAAACTCTTCCGGGATCATCACCGTTTTTGTTGAAGGGGAACTCAAATCCCAGATTCGTTCGGGCCGCAAGGTCCTTGACATGTTCTAGTAGCGTAGGTATCATATACTATGATGCATGACATGGTGGGACCAACCAATGAAAGGTGGGACAGGAGATAGGACAAAGACGTCCGTTAGTAAAACCTGCACAGGCCAGCAAAGGTTAGCAACATCAAAAGGTAGCAGAATCGCACCACAGTTCAAAGGAGATCCAGACAAAATCTTGACAATGACCACTGATGTGACATGTTCTGTCCTGTAGCACCCTCCCCTTCCTATAAGAACTCCCCTTAGGCTAGTTCATTCAAATGCACCAAGGTGGGTTTTGGAAGCTCAGGAGAGGAAGGAGAGGAGAATTTAGAGATTTCAGGATGGAAGGAGAGTCCTCCCGCGTTATGAAGAGGAGCAAGCCTAGCAGCGAGATTAGGCGACTTTCCGACCTCGAGGGTCATCTGAGTGGGACGATCATGTCGCATATGGTAAGCTGACTCTTTTCAAATTTCTCCACGTGAACCTTCTTCTTACTTCCTTCATTTCTTCTTCTTTCCTCTTCCAGCCATATCCACTCTTCCCAGGCCCGAGGAAGTTTTCCAAGCTGCCATGGCTTTCAAAGCTGACTTCCAATATCTCCATTGGCATGAGGGCCATACTCTCGAAGTGGCATCTGCAGGGGCTCCTTATTCACGCCAAGCATTACGAGAAGATTCGTATGGACTGGGCGGCTATGGGCGCACTAGTGGAGATCTGGCATCCCCAGACCCACACTTTTATCTTCCCGACCTTCGAGGTGACCATCCTCCTCGAGGAGGTGGAACTTCTGCTCGGATTGAAGAAATTCAAGAGTGACGGGAAGGTGAAGGCTATGCGGATGCTGACACGGGGGACTTCTGAAAGTGTCCTTGGAAGCTTCATGCCACCCGACGCAGCCAGAAAGGTCTGTACTCAAAAGGGGATCGAACTCCAAAAGCTTGCGGAGTGGGTCATGGACGCCCTGAGAGGGTCACCAGATGATGACTATTTGGAGGGAATCATGAAGGGGTTCACTATCTGTCTGGCGGGTGCTCTCTTGTTTCCTCATACCGACAACATAGTGGAGGAAGACCAACTGAGTGCTATCTGCGGGATCTGGCGTGGAAAAAGGGTGGGACCCGCCGTCCTTGCCTATCTTTACAGCGGCCTTACCGCCTCGAGTATGGGTAAGCCTCCTTTTGGTTGCGCACTTGTCTTGAATTGCTGGTTTGATTTGCACTTCAAATTCGACCACCGCGAGGGAATGCCAACTGCTTCGAAGCTCTTCCAACAAAGCCCGCTTCACCACATAGCCGACGTGTTAGGCTTCGGTGGTACTGTAGTGAACCGCGTTCCGTGGCTGAAGAAACGTGAAGACTGGCGGTCTCACTTCCGCACCGTGACACAAGGCTTCTTTACTTGCGCACCGGCATGTTTGCTTTCGCTAGATCTCCTCATGAGGTCTTCCCCCGAAGTTGATCTTCAATTGATCGGCGCGACCGAGTTCGTCCTTTATAGTGCGCATCGGTGATGTCTCCAGATTGGCATCCCACGCCATTCGTTCCCGCCACCGACTGGCATTGTTCCTTTGAAGAAAAGGGAGTTGGGCACTGAAGCGGACGCGAAGGAAGCGAAGGCCATTAAAACTCCCTGGAAGACAAGTGTTGCGGGAAAGGCCTTAGCGCACGTGGTGGAGGAATGCGAGCCGTGGAGGGCTTATGTAACCGAACTGGGGAAGTTAAGGCCTAAGGTGCCTAAACCCCTGATGTAGTTCACTCTACTTTTCTGATGGAATAAAATTTGGCATTTGGATGTTTCGGACCCCCGTCCCCTTAATTATTATCTTTTTTTATGGTTTTTCTTTTTCTTTGTGTTTTTTATTTTGTTTGGATTATATACATATTCTTATATAAATATATTTTATTTTGAAAAATTTTTTATTATGGGGGCGTCCAGGAGCCTGGACGCTCCTAATTTTATTTTTATTATTTTATTATTTTTTGACAATTTATTTTTGGGGGCGTCCAGGGTCCTGGACGCCCCTATTTTGATTTTTTTATTTTTTTATTTATTTTATTTATGGGGGCGTCCAGGCGCCTGGACGCCCCTATGTTTTTTGAATTTTTGAAAAAAAATAAAAATTGTGGGGGCGTCCAGGCGCCTGGACGCCCCAATAAAAGGTCATTCTATATATAGGGGGGGCTCCCCCCTGTTCACTTATACTGTTCATTCCGACCGTCCAGCCACTCCAAACGACCCATTCTTAGTCCCAATGGAGCGAGGAGGATCGAGTCAGGGTCCAGAGAAGCGGAAACGACTGGCTCGTCGTGCGAGGAGGTTGAGGGATGATGCCGAGGAGGCCGCAGCAGAGGAGGTTGCTGCGGGGGAGGAGATGGAGGTGCCTCTCCTGGCCGCGGAGGCCGCTGCGGATGCTGGTGACGCGGGAGAGGACGATCACGACCCGGTAAGTACCTCGGAATTCTCACTTTGTGGTTCAATAGGCTAAAACGGGTGTGCGAGAGGCTGTGAGAGAAAGGCGGGTAGTGAGAGAAGGAGGCGTCCAGAGGCCTGGACACCTCCACGTTTTCTTTTTTATTTTTGGTTATTTATTTATTTACGAAAAGTAATAGAAATATAATAAAAATAAGGAGGCGTCCTGGCTCCAGGACGCGTCCATGATAATATATATATTTTTAATATATTTTTCTTATTTTGGCTTTGTTTTTCTTTTTTCTAAAAAAAACAAAATAAAGGAAAAAAAGAGGAGGCGTCCAGGGGCCTGGACGCCTCCACAAGAAAATATAAATATTTTTAAAAATATAAAAAAATAAAATAAAAGAATAAGTAGTATATATACAGTGTTATTGTTTTATGACTGTTCATGATGCTGATGTGTTCTTTGTTGGTTTTGTGGTTTGCAGGGCGTGATGAAGGGCCGGATCAGCTGGTCCTTGGTGGTGGCAGCATACCGTGGGCTGCCGGATTTCCAGAGGGCGCGTGTGGACGCCATGGGCTTTGGAGCTTTCCTTAGGATCGAGCCCTTCCGGCTCGACCTTCCTCTTATCCAGGCACTGAGGGAGCGGTGGCACGCACCGAGCCGGGCGTTTCTGATGCCCTGGGGGCACATGGTGCCGATGCTGGAGGACGTGGCTCGGATCACCGGGCTATGAGTTGACGGAGAGGCAGTCAGCGGGGTCACCTACCCCGACTACCGAGAGAGTGCCCTGGACCTGCTGTGGTTAGAGACGAGCGTGACTGATAGAGACAGCAGGGTAGTCGGCCGAGTGGAGATCATGGAGGCGCTCGGATTCGTCGACCCGCGCCAGCGGGTTAGCGAGACTGGAGCAGAGTTCTTGGCTTGACTAGAGGGGGACGCTCGCGCTGCTTTTACCCAGGATCCGAGTGAGCGGGAACTGGTGGATCTAGACCTTCGGAGGTTTCTTTTCTTCTTCCTGGGCCGCCTTCTGCTGGGGACGAAGGGGGACGGCATCCACTGCCGTTTTCTCGGGATCCTGGCGGATCTTGACAGAGTGGGGCACTATGCGTGGGGAGCGGCTCTGCTTGCCCATTTGATTGCCGATCTCTCCCAGACTTCGGAGAAGGAGACGACAGTCAGCGGCTTCGCACCTTTCCTCCAGGTAAACCTTTTATTTATGCATTCCCACAGTTAAATATGCAATTATTGTACTAATGATGTATGATGGATGCAGGTGTGGAGCTATTACTATTTCCCGATGGGGAGGGCTAGGCATGGGAACAGGAGAGCCGTGCCTCTGGCGCGGCAGTGGAGGCCGGTCGTGGTTGCAGCACCCCACGGCTACCAGCTGGCGTCACTTCGTCGGGAGCTGAGCGAGTATCCCGAGGCCATGGTAAGATGCGTATGATTTTTTTGTGTTTATGCATGAGACTGAATGGTAACTAACATAATGTATGTATGGTGATGCAGGTGGTGTGGAGGCCCTACCTGGGCATGGGCAATGCTGGCCAGCCCTGGGTTGTAGCGGGTCTTCCTCGCTTCAGGCGGGACGTGTGGGTCCATTGCCTGAACGAGATTGAGCCGCTGCGGCTTAGACTGGTCATGAGGACGTTGGGGCTGGCCCAGGAGTGGGTTGACGTAGATGCGCCGGCCCGCATTGGGCGGAAGACCAAGGGGAAGGCGAAGATTGTGGACTGGCGTACGCGCTTCCCAGCACAGTACCAGGACTGGCAGCAGGGCGGGGTCCCAGTAGTGTCCCACGTACAGGACAGCACAGATTACATGAGACGGTACCGAGCTACGTACGGGGACCGCCTCTCCTTGGGTGGTATGGCAGGGGTAAGTGAAATGAAATTGCTCCACCTTTCTATATGTATATGCATGGGACACTAACTTATGTGTAATGCAGGATGCTCGTGATACCATGATCGCCGACCTGCGGGCCCAGTTGGCGGACGCCAGGCGACAGTTGGTGGCCATCCGACAGGAGTTGGAGATCCTGGTGAGTTTATGTGATGCATTTTTTGTGACCTGGATTTTTGATGCTTGGCCTTTGACTGACGTTTGCCCCGTGTTTCAGCGGGCCCACCAGACAGCGATAGCCGGGATGGCTGGCGGAGCGGGTTCCAGTTCGCGGGGCCCTCCTCCGGAGGTTTCTGCCCTCCAAGAGCAGCTGGCGTATGCGGTGGCTCGGGCTGAGGAGGCCGAGCGTGACCGCGAGGCTCGAGTGAGTGCTTGCTTGGCCCTGACCCTCTTCTAGCTGCTTTCCTTCTATCACTGTTCTCTTACGGTGCATGCGTGCTTTGACAGGTGGCCGAGATCCGAGAGGCCCTGGCGCGTGCTGTTCGTGCCGAGCAGGAGCGCGACCCTCGGGTGGCGGAGCGTGACGCCCGGATTGCGGAGCGTGACGCCCGGATTATGGAGCTGGAGGAGGAGCGTCGACGAGAGGCTGAGGAGCTCCCTCGTGACGTGCTGGATCTGCGGATCACCCTCGAGTTGTCGAGGATGGAGGCAGTGAGAGAGAGAGAGGAGAGGGAGAGAGAGAGGGAGGAGCGACAGCGGGATCAGACCGAGAGGAGGGCTCTGGAGGCCCAGCTGCTGGAGCTCTGATTGAGTCTTGGCACGGCGGAGGGGAGGCTTCGGGAGAGCGAGGAGCGGTACCAGAGGGCGAAGGAATGCGGGGCGCGACTTCGTCAGTCTGGTTCTTTTTCCATGGGCAGCTATCTGGTTTCTTCGGCCGAGGAGCGTCGTCGCGCCTTCGAGGCTGGAGTGCCACCGCAGGGCGAGGCGAGCACGGCTTCTCAGGGTTCGCAGAGGCCCCCTAGGGATCCCCGGCAGAGGAGGGAGGAGAGAGATGACCAGGAGGGTGATGGTGAGAGTTAGAGAGTTACTTGTACACGTCACCCTTCTCACTGTATGATGTACTTTCGGCTATTATATGAAATGAAAATGGCTTTTTTTGTGTTGTGTGTACTTTTCTCTCTCCCACACTTTCTTCTTTGCACTGAGTTGTCCTTTGAGGCATGCTTCGCGAGACCTTGCCCTGAACAGCGGGGAACTACGCTTTGCACGGGGGGATTTTATTTCCTTTTTTTTCCTTTTGGGCGCGTCTAGGCGCGAGGACGCGTCTTAATCCTTGATTTCAAATTTAAAGCGACGGGTGGTCTTTCTTCTCCCGTGCCTTACCCGCAAACGAGCCCGCCTTCCGCCGAAACTCGCTCGCCCCTTTTTCGTCTTCCTCCTCTTTTGATCGATGGAGTTCGGTGGGCCCGACCGTGGTGAAGGTGGAGAGGGACGAGGAACTCCTCGCCCAAGGAGGGACGCGCCCGAGCACGGAACGGCGTCCATGGAGGAGGAAGGGCCGCTTCGGGCCCCCGAGGGACCCAAGGGGCCCGATGGCGTGGGAGGAGGTGAACACGGTCCGGTAGGTCCTCTGATCTCTTCCTCTTTTAATTCATTTTGGGTTTTGAAGCGAGCCGCGCGAGGAGGAAAGGGTTCGGCGAGTGTTGCACTCAAATGATGGACGCGTCCTAGACAGGGGACGCGTTCCTTTTGACTGATATGGGACCCCTTTCTTGGTGCAGGACATGGCAAGGACCCTGGGCCTGGCCGATGAGTGGGCAAGTGCGGACGAGCCGAGCCGCGTCAGGAGGGAGAGTCGCGGCAAGGCGAGGCTCGAGGACTGGCCCGTACGTCTCCCTGGACAGCAAGGGGGTGTACTGGTGCAGGACAGTGCCGACTTCCTGCGGCGGCAGAGAGAGAGTTACGCGGGGCTTCCCCAAGCTGGGGACACGCGTGGCATCGGCGGCTCGCGCGCCCAACTGTCAGAGACTAGGCGGCAGCTGGCCGTCGCTCAACATGAGTTGTCGCTCCTGGTAAGTTACGTGCCGCACTTTTAACTTCAGATTTTGGAGTTTCACTGACGGCCGTTGTTTATTTTGTTCCAGCGTGCCCAGCAGACAGCGGCGGTGGGAGTGGCTGGCGGATCTTCCAGTTCCTCGGCCCCTTTTCTCGAGATTGCCTCCCTCCGGGAGCAACTTGCCGGTGCGGTGGCCCGTGCGACCCGGGCGGAAGAGGAGCGTGACGCCTGGGTGGCGACTGTAGCGGAGCTGCGGCATCGTGGTGAGGAGAGACCTTCTCCAGACATCCTGGAGTTAAGGGTTCTTCTGCAGATGATGAGGAGAGAGGTAGAGAGAGAGAAAGCCGAGAGAAGGTCCGAGCGACAGCGGGATCTGACCGAGAGGAGGGCCTTGGAGGCCCAAGTGAGGGAGCTCCAGCTGGGCCTTCAGGCCGTCGTGCAGAGGCTAGGAGGGATGGAGACGCGCTACGAGAGAGCGCGAGAGTTCGGGGAGTGACTCCGGCAGTCTGGTCGCTTTGCCGCCAGTGGCTTCTTTGCCACGCCAGGGGAGGAGCAACGAGTCACTGCTGTGGAGCAGGCGCCAAGAGGCGAGGCAGGTGCTACTGCACGGGGATCCCGGAGGCTTCTGAGGGACCCGCTCCTTAGGGGAGAGGAGGAGAGTGCCCAGAGAGACGAGTGATGGTGAGGATTGGCGGGCTCGTGGACCCGCCACCTCTTTATGTTTATGATGTTTTTGACAGCTTATGTAGAATTATGAATGGAGTGATTTGATTTTCTGATGCTTGTTCGTCCTCTTGTGCGTTCCTTCTTCCCTACACTTCTTCTCCTTTGTACTGTTCCCATGTGACGGATCTGTCGAGACTCCGCCTCGAGCGGAGAATCACGTCTTGTTGTGACCATTTTCCACGGGAATCTGCCGTCGAAGTCAATACTGACGGCCCTAGTTTCTTTTCCCGGATGTTGTGCCAAATTTTGCGGGCGTCCTCCAAAACATGATAGGGTATCCCTAGACAGCATAGGGGCTATTCGTCCTATTCTTCGTCCAGTCAATCACCCTGTGCGAGCGGTGAAGCGACACATGGGGCCGCTTGGCCGGTGTCTTATTGCGAGGGCTATCATCGACAGGTGATGGAGGTAATCTTGGCCCGCACTCCTTCCATTTCTATAAATTCTTGTCCCTTTTATCTTCCCAGGTATATCGAGGAATAACTCGAGGAGCACAAGTTCTCACGGGAGAGGAGGAGTTCAAAATTCTGAGAGTTGGATGGAGGGCGAATCTTCCCATTCCTCGAAGAGAAGCAGGTCCAGTGGTAGTAGTTCCAGGAGGCTTTCAGACTTTGAAGGGC